>OY829542.1:63176727-64376727 GCA_963691705.1 Viola odorata
TGAAAGGGGAATCGGTTTTGTTTTTCAGTGGGAAAGGAAAGGGAATTAGGACTTTTCAGTGCTATTGTCTCGTTCGTTGTTATTCGGCAAAAAGGCATTTGGTAACCCTGAATTCTAGCGTTTTATTTTGTGGGAACCCTCAACTATTTTTTTATTTAATCACCCCCCCGACTTCTTTATATTTTGTTTAATCACAACCCTACCGTCACGTTTTGCTGATGTGTCACCGTTATGTGCCTCGTCATGTGCTTACTGGATGCCACGTCATCAAAACACGTCAGCAACTTGCCACGTCAACAAGACATGTCGGAAGTGTACCAGGGGGGTAATTAAATAAATAAAAAAGTTAAGGTTGCAATTAATCAAAACATTAAAGTTCAAGGTTGTTTTTTGTTATTTTCCCTAATTTCATTCAATAACCCAAATTCCTCTTTTCCTTTCTTTTTCTATACAACAGTATAATGATAATAATAATAATAATAAAAATAAAATTGAAATTAATGCTTTATTGCTAGAATTAGAGGTAATTATGATTAATCTAAAATAAGGTTGCCTACAAAATAACTTAACAATTAGAGGTAATTATGATTAATCTGATTATTAATGGATTTTTTTGCATGAAGCCCCCCGTACTAAAAAAAAACAGACTCCTTCCTGAACTATTGGTCAATTGCAAACGCACGTCCCTCTGTTAGTCAAACTAACAGACTGTTAGTTTTGACCTTGAATAGCAGGTTACCCAAAAAAAACCTGTTGTTCCCTTTTTTTTCCTTTTCTTTTCTTTTCTTTAAAAATTCAGAAAAATAATGTAATTAATTTTAAAAATTCAAAAATATAATGTAATTAATTTAAAAAATCCAAAAAAATATTTTAATTGATTTTAAAAATTCAGAAAAATAATTATTACCCCTTAATTGTATTTATTTTTCGTAACCTTATAACTTCTGTCTTCTTCTTCCATTTCCATGCGTCGCTGCCCACTCTTCTTCTTTCTATTACATAGTTATAACCTTATAACTTCTGTCTTCCTCCTCCATTTCCATCCAAAGAAAAAATAAAAAAGAAACAAAAATAGAAAGTATAATAAAATAAATATGACAAAAAGACATAAAACAACCCTGAACTTTATATTTTTATTTAATTACCCCCCTGGTTTGATGACGTGGCTTGCTTCTTGATGTGGCTGGGATGATGTGGCAAGTTGCTGACGTGTCTTGATGACGTGGCATCCAGTAAGCATATGACGAGGCACATAACAGTGACACATCAGCAAAACTTGACGGTAGGGTTGTGATTAAACAAAATGTAAAGAAGTCGGGGGGGTGATTAAATAAAAAAATAGTTGAGGGTTCCCACAAAATAAAACGCCAGAGTTCAGGGTTCCCAAATGCCTTTTTGCCGTTGTTATTCTGTTCTTCTTTTCCCCCAAGGAATGTTTTATCCTCTCAGTAAATGCTACTTTCTATTTAACTTTTTTTAATTTTTAATTTTTTTTATATGCTACTCCCTCCGAACCGTAATAATTGTCATTTTCTTAACGAAATATTACTATACATTTTACTTGACTTTTTAATATTTTCTTCACTGAATGTTACTGTTTCAGAAAATCAATTAAAATAATTGAGAGCGAGTATTTTTCACTAATAAACAAAAACTAATGTCTATATAAGTTGATCACTTAACTCACTCATAAGTAAAATGGCATAAATCATTATTTACAATGATCGAGATATTGTTCGTGTAAATTAATTTACAATATCTTCTGCGTGGTGTTATTTCCACGCTCCAAATTATTGTTCACATATTTGTTTTAAAAGTAAGTTGTTTAATGGGTGATAAATTTAAACTTGCCATTTGATTAGTTGGACGGTTATAAGTGGACAGGCATATTCGTCCACCACGTCAATAGACGGATCAAATTTCCAATATTAGTTGGATTGTATCCATCTGTCCGCTTACTTAGATAGACGGATATGAATATTGTAATATTTACTTCCGTTTAATAAATGAGTTAAACCCGTCCAACCCGAAAAATAATCAATTTTATATAAATTTATCTATTTAGTTGTCTAGTTGCCACATCCCTAATTTTTTAGCATAGAGAGTAATTTTTTTTTTAGAGAACTTATATATGAGGAGTTTTTTTCCCGATAAACTAATAAATAATTTAGTCAAATATACAAGATGTACATCAGACTAGAGAAACCAAACTTAAGACCCGTAAGAAGAAACGAATCTTAAGAAGCCAAAAACGCTTAAAAATCAAACTAAGGCAACAAGCCAGCCTCATAACCAAAATCAATTAGTCCAAACTATAAAATAAAAGTTTGAACTTATGAGCTCCTGCGTAGACTACATAAAGTCCGATTTCAAACCTTAATTCAAACTCATAAATGAGCAAAAATGGAAGAGTATTTTTTGGCTTAAAGAACTTATACATAGGGAGTTGCACTTATGCCGCCAACATGTAGTTAGTGTTGTGTACAACGAGTGAGATTGGGGAATAAAAACATCCGCTTGTAAAAATATGTTGAGAAATGCACGTAAGATTGTACTTGTAGCATAAGTGATTAGTATTATAACGTAAGATTACGAGTTTGATACTTAGTATTATAATAATATTATTATTTTAAAAAAAAGGTTAAAAAAAAACAAACACGAGATTACTAATAAATAAGAGGCTTGACTCGCCTATAAAAAAAATAATAAAAGGCTTGACTTGCTTATACCTTGATCTCTAAGAAATATATTCCTAATTGAGGATAATAAAATTAGTATTTAGAAATTCCAGGGAACTAATGTTTGGGTAAACGACGTAGAATTCAGGGCTTGTAGTTAGTGAGGTTGATGGAGACGGACGCCGACCATTATTAATTATTAATTAATAAATACAATAAAAAACAAAACAAAACCCTTGAACTAATCCTCACATTTCTCTCAAGCATTTCATCAAACAGTTTTAAACATACCCCAACTTCTCCACACCTCACATACAAAGCTATGAATGAATTGCCCACAACAATATCTAAAACAAATCCATTCCCAATCCTCCGATTTCTTCACGCTATTTTGTAAACTAACAAAACATCACCAGTGTTATGAAACAAATGAACTTTATAGATTAAGCAGAGGTGAATACATCGTCTACTCTAAAGCTACAGATTGAAATATAAGAGGAACAATAGAGTTCCAAACTTGAAAGGGACAAATGTAAAAAAGAAGTTAATAACTTGAAAGAAATTGAAGTTGGCCGCATAAAAAAACAACTTGATTCCACTCCACGCCATTGCGTAAAACAAACGTTGCCACGGATTGAAATTCGCGTCTGATATTTGACATTTCATGAATCGTGGAGTAATGGGAAGTCCACAGATTGACCATTTAAAACTCCGAAAGCTTAATCATCTGTTGTCACAGTTACTAATAAACATATTGTTAGTCTTAAAAAAATGAATACTCCAGTATTATTTTAATCTTATGTAGTGTTCCCCTGCAAGAAGGTATTTAAGTCCAGAGATTTACAAAATTGATAAATTCAATACTTTATCGCCCCAGCAGCAAGTTTGTATATTTCACTCTAGCCCATAAAGGATTTTTTTTTCAATTAAATAGACTGTTTAGCTATCTGAAACTTCACAAGCAGGAACCCTTTTTCCTGACAGGAAAACAAAAAAACAAAAACAAATTGCAAATGTCTTAATCAAGTAGAAGCAACATAGAACAACAAAGCCAGGAATGTTCTCTCCCCCCTTACATTCTTCGGCATTTCGACTTTCGACATCTCTAGCCCTTCCTCTGCGCTAATCTCCTGGACAAACATTCCGTAGTGAAACAAAGCTTGGTTTGTATGCAGTCCACATTCCAACATGTAATGTTTTATGACAAACAGCCCTCCTTTTCATTCTTTTGGTATTAAAACAAACAACCTCTTCGTTCAATGTGAATAAAAACATCATCTCATTGTAATTGCTTGTAACGTGAATGGAATCCGTAAAGACAAGCATACTCCTTCCTATCCCACATCTCCACAGCATCATATTGCCGAGTGCTATAAAATGATACCCCATGGACAACCGTTTATGACTCCTAACTGCACACCCAAATCTCCATCTTCTACGGAGAAGGCAACGAAAACGTGTTAAACATATAGTTCTCAACACCAAAAGCGAATCTCTTTATCTGAGCCTTTCAAGAAAATCAATCCGTTGCAAGAATTGATGCAATATATCAGGCTCGAAACCCAATTCCACTATTTCCCCCACAAGATTGCTGCAGCCATCAGCACTCGTCTCTTCCACAACCTGCCCGAGTCGGATCTTTCTTTCTGGTAGCAGCCTGTCCAGGAAGTGAAAATGGGTGAGATTCGAGGTGGAGTTCAATGAAAGATGGATCCAACAATAACCGAAACCAAGCTCTACAAACATATCGGCAGATGAACAGTATTGATGGGCAATCCTAGCAGTATGTCTATCATCAAGCAGGATTCCTCTCTTTTATGTTAGGTTTTTTGCAAGGAAAGCTAACATATATCTTCTTCTTTTTAGGAAGAACTTTTTATGTCTTTAGTTCTCAACGTGCATACAGAAATTCCTATTCTGAAAAGGTTTTGTATTCTGATAATGGTGTTATTGAACAACAAATATATGGCCATACTTGCCGGTACAGAATGATATTGACAACTTCGAATCTTTACAGGGTTCTTCTGGGTTCAAGGTCTACTAACCCCCTAAGGTAGGAATTTCCTGACAGAAAAAAACAGAAAAAGAAACTGTACATCCTTCCTAGTCTTATTAGTATTTCCTACCACTGCAAAACAAGCTCAACCTCTCCACCCTGATCTAACAGTAATCCAATCTCCTGATGACCGTGGATCATTGTCAGCCATTTTCCTATTGATCTCCGCCGATGATGTTCTTGTATTGCAATAATGCGCTGCTGATGAGAAAAGTTTCCTGTGCAAGAACTCATCATTATTCTGCAGGTTGGGACTTTCTGATTCATCCGAATCATAACACCACTCGTAATTCCCAATGTCCAACACACTTGTTGGTGAGCACCTACATTCTTTTTTCCGCGAATCACTACCACGAATGAAGGGGTGCTTCAGCAATTCCTCTGCTGTCCATCTCCTTTTCGGGTCCCTATCCAAGCATTTTGTCAGGAAATCAAATCCCTCTTCAGAGAAATGTTTTGGAAACTGAGGTATGTCATCGCTGCAGGCAATCTTCAACACTGCTGTCAATGGATTCGAAACCTTAGCGCCCCAAGGAGGTCTACCGGTTGCCATTTCAATCACAGTGCATCCTAATGACCAAACATCCGATGCAAAATCCAATCCTTCATTTCGCAAAACTTCAGGGGCCATCCACAATGGTGTTCCTGCAATAGAGTGAAAAGAAGAACAGGATGACAAATTCGCATTGCTGTCCACATCTTTCAACCTCTTTGCACATCCGAAATCTGCCAATTTAACATTCCCTGATGTGCCTAACAACACATTCTGGCACTTAAGATCACAATGCAAAATCCCATTCTCGCGGAGATGCTTCAACCCGTAAAGAATTTGCCTGACATATAACCTAATCACTTCCTCATCTAACCCTCCACCAAATTTCTCAACCACTTCTGACAAACTCCCTCCACCCATATACTCCATGAAAACACAAAGTCCATCCTTGGACAATTCCTTCCCTTTGTATTTTATAACATAAGGCGAATTCAAACTCTCAAGAATGTTAGCCTCGTTCTCTAAAGTTGGAAGAGAATTACCAAAACGTGAAGATTTCGCAACAAAAAGTTCACCATTGGCCTTATTGATGGCTAAATGAACAGCTCCATGTGACCCTGTTCCAATAATTTTACCCCTCACCCATCCATGGAGCAGAGGAGATGATGAAACCCTGGTGTGGGTTTTGTCCATCTCTTCTTCTTCTTCCTGTAATACAACAAATAATCTTGAAAAGTCCTGAACCGGGCACAATCAAAAGTGCCCAACCCAAGATTCGAAACTACTCTTGGACCTTGAATATGCATCCAAGTCACAAACTTTTTTCAGGTGTTTGCAACGAACACTAGCGGAAAATACACCTTGTATACAGGAAAAGAAATGTAGGATTCGGAAAGAAAAGAAACGGCCAAAGAAGGGCGGTTTCCTCTCGGTAAGGAACCGGAAACCGCCCTTGTAATGGTATTGTTAAAAAGGGTATTATTGAGGGAAGAAAAGTGGTTGCAGTAGATTTGTTTTTGGGGGTATTTATGCAGAGGTTAGGGAGGAAGGGAAGGGAAGAACGGTTGGTGGCTCAAGGGTTGTGATATGGTTGGATTGCAGTTATCTTCGCAGGTGTTATTAATAGAAAATAAGAGGAAAGTTATTGGTAAAATAAAAATAAAAATCTAAGAAAAATGTCATTACCCCATTAAGGAAATTGAATTAGAGGGGAGAATTGTCTTAACAACTAAAGCTTCAAGATAAATAAAACAGTTGACTCGAATCAGTTTTGAAAGTTGGGATTACACTAGGCCGGTAAATGACTTATAGAGATGTGGTTCACCACATACCAAAAGAAACAAGGTACTACACCGTAATACCAAACCAAACCATGTCCAAGGAAGTTTTCTGATGCAACCAGTACAGCAATGAACCGCCTAATCAACCATCACGTGGTGCGGTGAAATGAACACTTTTAGTTAAGCAGCGTCTTTGTCGATGAGCTCGAAAACACAAACATCTCCCACTTGCAGAGTATTCTGGAGTACAAATTTAGTCCATCCACGTGAGAAGAACACCCTGTTCTTCATGTTGCGGCCTAAATGCACGGGCCAACGTCTATCTCCAATTTGCAGGACAACTTTGCTTCTTTGGTTCAAATGCTTGTCAAAAAATCCAGTGGATGATACTGCACAAAATGGCATTTGGATATATATACTATGAGCATAAATTCCAAGTATTATTATGGCATGAAATAGTCTCATTTGAATGAGTACTTAATTACCAAAGTTCGAATATACGTGTGATAGATGACACTCTTCCAGAAGGGGTTTACAGATTGGAAATCAGCAACTCTATCAAGGGCTCTACGATGCTCATCCCTGCTCTAACTGCGTTGGGAACTATGGATGCCTCTTCCAGCTGCAGAGTCGAGCCCTATCCAGGCAACAAAAACAATCAGGCAAATACTTGTAACCCAAAAAACAAACTGTTCAACTTGAATAACTACATGTAGTATATATGTAGTTTCAAGGTAGCAATGGGGCACATCATATTTGATGTTCGACGTTAATTTCTACAAAGATTGCCAAAATCAATGGATCATAATGCACATTTATTCCACATATAGGATCCTAAAAAACTCCTTCAACATGTCATAAATACTCCTTTAATTTTTCTCTTGTATTATCTGTTTTATATCAGTTATAACAACAAAAGGGCCAGAAGTATTTCTAATAGGTTCCATGAACACCATCATATTGGATATCAGCTACCAAGAACTGATGAAGTATGCACGGTTGCTTTATACTCCAAAAATACTGTCAAAAGTATAAAGCTGAATTTGTACTGATTTTGTATTATTTATGGTTTGGGTAGATGACAGACTTTTGGTAGGATTTTATATGTAAAAATAGCTGGTTAAGTTGTTAGGTGTTTGCTTGTGTAAGTAGAAGAAGTATGGGCTGGATTGACTCTGTAGACGTGCAGCAGCTATGCTACTGCACAATTGCTATATATAAGGAGCTTCTGTAATGTTTTTTGAGTTGCAGAAAATCAATGAATCAAGACCATAATTTTCAGTAAAACAATACTAAAAACCCAACAAGAGCCTAGGAAAAACAAAGTATAAAGAATTAAGTACCTTGAGTCCTCCGCTCCTTCTTTCCAGGCAGCGAAAAACTGGAATCACTTCTATTTGGTTCTGAGTGTGTGGAGTCTTCAGAACCTTCACTTGTTTCAATTTGTGAGTTACTGGACTGGTCAGAATAATCACCAATAGGCATACTCGACTCATCAGAATCTTTCGATTCTTCCTTCGCCGTTGGCATTGAGTATAGAATCTTGCAAAGTGTTGTATCATACTCCCTCCGGTCTTTTTTATTTGTCACTTTGCTGCGTATTGTTACCATTTGGAGTATTTGTCATTTTATCTTTTTCGAAGCATATATTTTGTGCAAATGATAATTTTTTTTTTGAATCAACCCAATTTGATGATGGTATGGTAATTCAAGTGAAAATTAGAAGAAAAAATGAAATAATGAAAAATAAAATAAGTCCGTAAATTAACGGCTTACGGTTTTATACTATTCTAAAACGTCAAGTAAAAAAGAACGGAGGGAATATATTATTACCGAAAACTTTTGAGTCCCCCTCGTAGGTGAATTCCAACATGAATCCACACTTCAGAGGGTGGAAGTTGGCAAAGTCTTGCCACCCAGCAGCAAGTGAAACCTCACCATCACTGTTTCACAACCTCATTTCCCATTCTTCCCCACTTGGGACTGTGAGTGTCACTTTCTCCAATCCCGTAACGTTGGCTGACAAATCCCTTCGGCAGGATCTGAAATACCAAAATGCAAAGAATTTAGTACACAATAATATTTATCTAGCAGTGACACTGACAAAGACAGACCAACCTCTCTCCTAACCAAAAGTTGGATAAAGGGTTGCTAGAGTCATTTATACACTGATACACAGATAGAACATGAAGTAGCTTATTCCTAAGCAAATTAGATGTCAAGATTTCAAACCATACTGAGAAATTAGTTGCAAGAGAAATAGATTGTATCTAGCCTTTAGTTTGTTCACACAGAGCATACACCTAAAGTAGCATTACATACTTATCTTGAGAGACAAGAAGAATTTAGTTCGTAGCAGGGTGAACTGGAACTGAAATAGCATAAATATAGATGCAATGTGAAAGCATAATCCGGAAGAAGCAAGCTAAAATCAGTGAGTTAGTAACATTTTTTGACTTTAGAAATTGAAAACGAATTCTGATATCATAAACAAATGGGTTGTTGTTTTAGCTGCCATTTAAATAAGTACAACAAGAAAAATGCTTACAAGCTTTTGGTGGGCTAAAACATCAGCCCCAACGGTCCTGGTGAAACGAGGGCTCTGACATTTATAGAGCAGCATCTTCCAAAAACCCTAACATTAGAAACAGAGAAAGATCATGTTATACATTTACTCGTTCTGCCCTAGCTAAAGATTTCAAATTCTATGTAATTGCTGTAAAAGTTTAAAAATAAAAGGTTCTTTTCTCTATGATCTCTAGAAACAATTCCTTAACATTATAGTATTCTAAATGGGAAATTGTTTTGAAATAGAAAAAACTAAGAAATACCTCACTGTCTCAGAGATTCAAGCTTTGATATGAAGGAGAACAAATTTAAATATATAGACCCTATTTAATTTTTTAAAAATAATTTAATAATGGGTATTGTTTTTTTTATGAATGAGTGCACGTGATCCAACCAACCAAACTCTTATTTTACTAAACTCTAAAATTTTGGGATTTTGTGTTTCTCAATAGTTTAATATTCAAGAGTAAAACTTGAGTACAGTCAAGAGTAAAACTTAGGTACACTTACATCATGATGTAGAATGATGACACGTGTTCAAAAGTGTCAAGAATAGTGGTATTCTAGTACTATTTGGGACACGTGTCATTATCCTAGATCATGATGTACCCAAATTTTTTCCAGTAGTCAAATATTAGTTTAATACATTGATCGGTGCTTAACGTTTATCGAAATGATTATTTTAATCTCACTCGTCTAGTGGCTTCTCACTCCTATTTTCTTTTAAATGACTGGGCGGGAGTTTAGCTTTTTGTATTCCTGGGCGGGTTGGAGCTATTTACCAACCCTCCATTATATTTCTTGAAGTTTTGGGGAGCAAAAATATTCCTCTACAACTTCACAAGAAAGCCAAAACGTACAAGCATTCCCTCCTTCAAATCAATCACACAAAAGGAAATCTTATTCATCAAAATAAATAAATAAATAAAGATAAAGCCCTAAGATCACAAAAATCTTTGCCGTGAGCCGTGAGCCGTGACCTGTATAAAATACCCAACTGACACAAAAACAAACCAAACTAATTTTCATAGAAAGAGGTCCCAAAAACAGAACAGACTGACCTTATCAAGGCCAAACAACAGTAAATGTACATTTCAAATTTAAAACCCTAAAACAAGTAAAGGTGAATAATGTACTGGTGGCCTTTGAGGTGTTTTGGCGCCATCTCAATCAAGATTTCTTTTCGAGTAGTAGAGTGTCAAATATAACATGACATACTGAAAATACCCTATAATTATTCTTTCCTTTCAAACAAGAAGGTGCAAGAGGATAGTATTCTACCATAAACCAGATGTCTTCAGCAATGAGAGCTACTGGATTAATAGAGTTGGTGAATATATTGATTTCAATTTAGTTATTTGTTTTCTTTTTGTTTTGGCTTTGCAAAGTGTATGGATTAGTAGGGTGCCAAAAGAACACAGAAATCAAATGAGGCATTTTTTTTTTTAACAAGAGAACTAACATTCTGCAGTCTCCCACACAGCTCATCAGTTATCAGCAAATAAGTTGGTGTCTGTCAAATATCATGAATCATGAATCATCTACTAGATACTAATACTATATTAACTCGGGCATCAACCCGACTTACATGGTTTGAACCAGGGAGAATGAACGGTTCTCCAGTGAGCCACTCTACCATATTAGTAATCTGATCTAGAGGTTAGGGTTAATATTTATATAAATTATACAAGGCCTGGTACCCGCTTAGAGCTCTCTCATTGTGTTGGCTTGTCACTTGGTTTACGTTTCTTCGCAGCCCGACAGAATTCGGCAATTACTTGTACCTCATCTAATGGTGCCTGCAGCGAAAGTCCAATTTCAGGTCTGTGTGCAAGAGAGAGAAAGGGGGAGGAAGCAAGAGAGGAAATACCTGCAATATGAAATGCCATTGCACAGCCTTAAGCATTTGCTCCCTAGTTGACTCAGAACTGATGCCCACCTAGGTAAAGGAAGAAGAGCTGAAATGAGTAACAGTATGTAGACGCGGTTGGAAACAAAATGCAGCAGCAGCTAACATGACACTCACAATGTTGAAGTGTTGGCAATATCTCCGCAAAGATGGTGATCCTAGTTTTGCCAAGTTCACCTTCTAAATGACCATGAAAAAACAGTCATCAGCATGTTTATGTCAGTCATTAATTGTTAAAGTAGTAAATTATAAGCGTCTACAAGTTGCCTTCATGAATAATGCATCAAGTCTAACAACACAGCATTGGAAGAGTGCTCAAGAAAAATCATTGAGTGACAGGAATGAAAATGAAAAGGGAATGTCATCTCTAATCGTGTTCTTCTCATGATGGACATTCTTTCATGACAGCCACAGCACTACCAATTGAAATTATAACGCATTAAGTAGGTCCAACTATGATACTGGAATGGATATCCTATTACTTAATACTCAAGTCCTTTGAGATCTCTTACCGGATAGGGTGTGTGAATAATAGACTGAACATCTCTGTAACTGCTGCGACTTGTAGGCTTTGCTGGTGCAGACGAAACCCATGGCTTCACTGGTCGAACTCTTGCCTTGCTAATTTTGTGGAACTCACCGCCACTAGCTGCATAAGAAAAAAGAAAAGAATATATATAAACACTGTAAAAGACACAGAGTTAGAATGGAATAACATAATTTAAGAATTGAACTAATTTATAGTTCATCTACATAGACATACAGAAATCATGGTCCTTTTCGCCAATGTCAGACCCACTACTAGTATCGAAATCATTATCATCATCCACTTCATTCCCTGTAGGATGTTCCAGCACGCTCAATGCATTCCTCTGCAGCTTAACTTCAACACCATTCTTTAAAACCTGCACAAACCAGCCTAGCAAAGTTACAAACAAAAGTTGTCCCATAGTCATGGTCTGTACATGTGAAAAATTAAGTATAAGAGTAATTATCTTATTACATTAGTAAACTAGTGGAGAATTAGAGTGAAAATTGTTGAGCGTTCAACTAACAGAGCATTTTTGTATCGTTCAGTAATAACCAATCTACTCATCATTATTGGTCATCAGTAATTTGTGTGAACAGTTAAAATCACAAAACTCCTTTTTACTTGATATTTTCTCCAGTTTTTTTTCCTTCTCCAATAAGCTATTTTCTCCAGTTTCATCTTCTTAACTGGTTTTTTTTTTTTATAAAAAAAAACTTCCTGTAGGAAATATGAGTTTGTCAAACAAGCAGCATCCTAAACAAGTATGCAGGCTACCCCATTAATTTCACATTCACTCCTTTCTTCTCAATATGAACCCCAGACATTCTTTCATGACAGCGCAGATGAAAAACAAAACATGTAGTTCCATATCTAAGGGGGAAGGATAGCACCTTGGTTTATGCCTGTGGCATACAAACACACTTATCAATTTATTTATTTTTGGTCAGTGCATATTTTCATGTTAAAAACCCATGAATATAAATTCTCTTGGCAGAGAGCACAACGCAAGATTCAAAATCCTGAAGTTCAATCATTCAATTGCACCAATAAGCAAATCAATACGGTTATTGTAATTCAGTTCTAAAGATCACATTCAGTACTCACTTTGCCACCCATGGTCGATTTGGAAGAATGGAAGAAGAATTTTACAGCTTTATTTCCCGATAATCAAACAAGATCTACCTAACCTCAATACGCCCCAGCTTTCCTACTAATATAAAAACATTGACCGGGTCCAAAACCCTAACTCTCAAATAAAGAAATAAAAACCTATCATCAAGAGCCAGAAACATACAAGGAAACTGACACGGAAAGCAAATCCAACAGAACCCACCCAAATATTACCTCCCCTACAAAACAGGTTTCAATTCAAAAGAAAAAATTGGAAATTAAAATTAGAAACACATTTTAGAGCCAAAGAACACAAAAACTAGATAAATCTTTGTGGAAGGAGAATTCATACTGATAAGTACTATTACCACTAAAATATAGGATTCAATCAATCAATATCAACAAATTATGGAAAACATAGAAAAACGTTGAAGAAGCAACAATACCAGCCAATGCCAACCACCAAGCCCAACAGCCTTCTTGACCACGCCTTGTAAACCAACCAACACAGACTTTGTTCTATTGTTTCCAGTGACGATGACTTTAGTGTGCCTAGGAAGAACTGAGAGCTCTTCATCACCACTTTCTTCTGGAAAAGGCGATAGAATCCGAGACGAACACAGCTCAGCCTCTAACATCTCCAAAACCCCGAGAAGCCACCCGCTCAGCTCTCAATCAAAATCAGACCAAACTACAAGTCCGCTGCAATAGATAGCACACAAAAACTACTTTCTTTCGGAACCCAAAGACTGTTTTTTCATGAATGTGAACTAACACAGCACCCAACACAGCTTCCCATCAGGAAGAATTCAAGAATCTCCAATTACAGTTCCTGAAGAATAAAACGAGTGATCAGGAATGAAGGTCTGGACTGCAAGAATCAATTATAGAGAGGTGAGTAAGAGAGAAAAAGAATAAAAGAAGGATTAATTAATTACTGAGATGGAGATTCATCACGGGCTAAGATTGAACACAATAAATGAAGCATTCACTGCGGATTCAGATCAAAGGGACGCTAATCATTAAACACTGCTACAACTACAGTCCTACTGACAAACAAGTGGTGGAATGATACCAGACTATATTTTCAATAAGAAAAATAACGTTTAAAGAAGCAATTTTATTTTCCATCACTTAGTATTGTCAGCTTGAATCATAGGAGTTGTTCGATAAGAATCTGAAAAGTACGCTTAAACCTAATCTCTTTTCTTTGAATACAAAAGTCAAGAACTTGATTCCTTCAAACCAGTCTATTTCCGTTTTTGCAAGAAAAGGAGAGAGAAGCATAATTAAATTGATAAAAGGATATGATGAGGTAGCTAAAAGGACATGGAATTGGGGTGGAGGGGGAGGAAAGACGACAGTTTTGAAAAATCCGAATTTACTTCTTTAAACTTCAAAAATCAAAACTGCAGCTTTAGTTCCAAGAAAAACAGATTACTTTATTCTTAAGAATGCATCGAGTGACAAAAAAAGAAAACCCAAATTTGAAAATCCTGTTATGTATGCTGATATGAAATCATAACTTTGAGCTTACAAATGCAGACAGAGACAACATGACAATAAATGGAGAGAAAATGAGACAAATTTGAAAATTCCTCCATTAGTTAATTCAAAACTTTAAAAGAAAGCAAAAGAAAAGGCCAAAAGCAAGTCACGTTTATTCTGGAATAAATAAAGAATTGAAGAAGCAGTGAGAACAATGGACACGAAAGAAAGAAAAAGAAAAAAAGAGAGGAAGAATATACGTTGACTGACTCACCAAAATAAAACAGAACTAATCCACTCTAGAATAAATAAACGATGACGTTTTTTTCTTTTTTGTTGAGCGAGAGCACTGGACTGGACTCGATTATAACCAGTAATCAGCAACACTACCTGCAGCTGAAACAGCTGAAGCTTCAAATTAGAAGAGAAAGATCAGGTTGAGATGAATGGGAATGGAAGGAGAGGCAATTGGATAGAATGCGGGTCGGGTAATTTGGGGGATTGAATTGGTTAATCGGATCTGTTCTCTGTAAGGAATTTGAAAAAAAACAAGATAGATAAATAAGGGGAGAGAGAGAGGAATTTGAATGCAGGAGGAGGAGGAGGAGCAGAGAAGAGAGAGTACTATTCCTGCATCTTCTGCTGCTGCTGCTGCTAATAATGATAGAAAAAATAAAATACTGATGGCGAAAGATTTGAGGAGAGAGAATAAATAAAGGAAATGGCACAAACACACACAGTTAATGCTTACCAACTGCCAATGGAAACGACCCTGCCATGTGCCGTACGGTCACTCCCTCGGTCACCGCCTTTGCCGGTAAACCTTCTCTTTTCGTATGTGTAAATTACTGATACAATAATAATAAGGCTAGACTTAATTTTACCCTTTCTTCTTCTTTTTTTCCAGTATTTTCATTGTTTAAGTAAGGCATGTAGGTTTGATCCTTATAGATAAAAAATAAATATATTGTATTATATTTTTCGATGCGAAATTTTGGTAAATTTAAGAATACATTTTTTATATTAGATCAAATCATTGATCGAACAAAACCTGAAATTATCTTCATGCTTATTTAATAAATTATTGCTTATAAATATATATATATATATATATATATATATATATATATATATATATATATATATATGAAATTGATAGTTAAACTCATTTACAGTTCACAGGCTCAATCCTAATTTTCTGCATAATAATTTTTTGGTTAAATTCGGACAAAAAATCAATTAATTTTGAATTTTCACGATTAAATCAGTTGATCCGGTTTGATTCTGAAAATTATAGTTAAAACAAAATATATAAGAAAAATCAACAATAAAACCATTTAGATATTGGCACTGTAGCAACTATAGTTTTGTCTAAATTAAGTGATCCCAATCTCAATACCTAAAGAGGTCAACCCATTTGTCTAAAAAAAACGAAGAGAAATGTCAACTTGACTTTCTGATTGCTTACTTATATTCTGTTCTTTTTATTAATTCATTTAATGCTTATAAAAAAAATCTCTTTGTTTTGGTTGAATTTTTAATTATTAAACTAAATCAGTCAAAATCAGCGAATCCACCTGCAGCTCAGTACGATGGATTAATTAGAGAATGTTTTTTTTTTTTGGATTTTAATTAGAGCATGTTGAAGCTGAGAGCAAACATTTTGTGGCCGTGGACACGAACCACAGTAATAATTTTGTTCAAATATTTTCGAGTTCTATAGAGAGTTGACTTTCTCAATCTATTATGGCAATATTAGAGAATGAGAGATGAAGAGAAAGAATGAGAATACGAATACTAATACGAATATTAGATAAAGAGAACAGAAAATAATAATAATTGAAGTGAGTAAATGACGTTCTCCCAATTAAAACTATGAAAGTATGGTGAAGGAACTAGAGATGAGGAAGGTGAAACATGAAGAGGTGAATTATCCAATGTTATTTATCGATCTCATACCATACCGGTCGGTGTGGCTGATACATCTCATCCCAATATAAAAAAGAGATATAAATTTTGTTGTACTATTTTGGTTTCTATCTTCGTTTATACCAGTCATTTCGTTCATACCGGTAAGTATTTGATTAGTATGGCCAAAATAAACGATACATCTTATTCAATATTAAAAGATGAATCGTTGAATGATTATAAATTTATATGTAATTATATTCATGTATATATTAAAAAGTTAGGATACAAAATGCTAAGTGAAACCGATATTTCGATCGAGACTAGAATATCTAATACAAATAGCCAAATCGAGACGTTCACGGATACAATTTTGACAACCTTAAAATTACCCTTTCAGGTGTCTTGCGCCTTTTTTTTTTATGGGGTTTTGGAGTTTTTGGGTTTGATAGGTTGAATTATATGAATCAAAATTTTGAGACTTTACTAAAAGAAAATGCTTTTGCATTTTTGTTGTTGTTGATGTTTTGTTAGTTTTTATTGCTAAGTCGATTTGGTAATCTAATAACTATATTAGGTGTTAATTATTTCGAATTCGAGCAGGAATGTTTTGTTAGTTAACTACTATTTGATTTCATTTTTTACAACATATAAAAAAAGAAGTTTATCTAATTTTTTAAAGCAATTATTTATCTAAATACACATATAGATTAATTGTTTGGCAAATTAGCACTCGAAATAACTAATAATTCAAGTCTGTTTTTTTCTGGCCATGTAAATTTGTGATTTCCTGTATTTATCAAAATTCTAATATAACAAAAAATTGTAAATAAAAATATCCACGTTTGAACCTTAAAACTAAAATCTTACATTTAGGAAAGGATCATGGTTATGATTGTCCAAATATACGATCTTTTAACTTATAATTTTAATATTTTATAATAACAATTCCATAGCTTATAATTTATCCTGTAGTACAGATTGGATCGGATTAAGCTTTTTACATCATTTATTGGGCATAAGTAATAAATCTCTAGCCCAAGTTCAGCCTAAGTTCGAGTCAGGTCGAGCTCATGTGGGTTCGCAGGCTTTCAGATTGGCCCGTGGGCCTAATTTTATAAACGAAAAAAAAAATCATTATTTTTTTCATTTTTTCTTAGAAAAGAAGAAGAACACGATATTATAACCATTATTCGTATCTTCTCCTTATCATATTCTTTCTTTATCGAGTAAAAAAATATTTTTTCTACTTCTATTTTTCATGATTTGATGCCTAAAACTAAACTAACAAAAGTACTGTTATTATTTGTACATTATGTTTTTTTTTTCCTTTTTCAATTAATTTCCAACTAATTCACTATGTACAACTTCTAAAAACACATATGATCAGCCCACAGCCCAGCCGATGTCTATGTCTACTTATGAGTCAATCTTTTGTAATTTTTCTCATCCATACTTCAAAATCACTAAAGAGAGAGAGAGAAAACAAATGCTTGATTAGTAATTTAGTAGCTAATATCACAATCGACTGACCTCTTTAGGTGATCAGTACCTACTATCCTCTTGGAAATCTTCACCATTATGCTTGTATTTCCCCCACAATTTCATATTTTCCAAAAAGTTAAACCAATTTCATATGGCAATGTTTCTTAAGCTTGAATATTCATTTAATATTTTTTCAGGGTGTATTGCATATGAAATTTGTATTTTAGAAATTGGAATATTTTGGAAATGATGGCGTGTGCGGGTTCCAAACCAAATTTCTATTTCTCATAGTTGTTTTGTTTTAGAAAAAAGGAAAATTAATCTTTTATTCAGTGAATTTTACTCTGTTTTTGATACGTTTTGAACTTGATACATAAATCATAAATGATCCAATCAATTTGACTTTATATTTATTTTTGTCTTTATTAGAAGACTATATTCACAAAATCGTATCAATTTAAACTTAAATCGGCTGCTAAATTAGTGTTATCAGAACCGGACCGGACAGTGAACCGGAAATGAAAATTTGGTGGTTCAACCGGGTTCGACTGGATTGTAGATGCTGGTCCGTTTTGAACCATTCACACATTGAACCGTTCAATCTTAGATAATTGAACCGGATTAAACCGGATTGAACTGGTTGGTTTTTACTGTAGCATTTTATATTATATCAAAAATTATTATTAAAATTGAAAAAGAAGTAAAACGGCGTCGTTTTGGCCCATGTCAAAACGGCGCTGTTTTATTTTGGCTCTGATATGGGCATGTGGGCCGTGTCAAAACGCGTCGTTTTGGGCCCATAGGTCTTGTCAAAACGGCGTCGTTTTGACACATCATCAAACCAATCGGTTTGATAGAAAACTGGCCGGTTCGTTAAAAACCGACCGGATCGGCCAGTCCGACCTGATTGGCCAGTCCGACCCAAGTCAAAGGCAAATCCAATTCGATAGCTGAATCGGACTGGAAAGGTGAAAATGTCCCCACTACCATATCAATATGCCAATGTCAGATGTTGATGATGTGACATGATAAGTGGATGATGTCACATCATCACTGACCCGCCCATAAAAAATCCAACCCGACCACATCAAATCTTTTCTCCAATATATTTAAAAATATTAGTAATTTCTAAAATTCAACTAAAGGTCATGAAAAATGATTGAAACATGGGAAACGATGACAAATATGACAAAACAAAAATATATTTTATCTTGTTGCTAAACAAGAATTAACAAATTATTAAAATTCATAAATTCCTCAGTAACTGGCTTTCATTTTTCTCATCTTACTATATCGATCTTCTATCTTCCTTACGAAAAAAAAAAAAAAACAAAAATTCATACCCATCAATGAATAGAGGTGGAGATGGCTCACATTTGGCCCTCCTTAAATCTGCCAAGGGCAGATCTCAATCCACAAACATCAAACATGGAAAGCTTACGTAAAATTCACGTTGCTGTGGTGCGAGGGAGAGAATCAGAGAAAGGAGATGAAGATGGAGAGCAGATTAGAAGGGTTTGGTAAAAGGAATAAATAGTTTCTGTTGATTTGAAACGAAAGATTTTTTTCGTTTTTTTTAATTGAAGTGCTCTACATTTTATGGCCAAAGGCTCAAAGTAAAGGATAGGGATAGAAGATTTGTTCGACCACAAAAAATTAAATAGATAGAAGATTTTATTCGGACGGGTCGGTGGGTTAGTGATGACGTGGTATTATTCATATGTCGTGCCACATCATCAAAATCTAATGTGACATGCTGATATGACAGACAGATAGCTCGGTAGCTGATCGAGATTTAAATTATACTATTTCACGAGTATAGGGTTCCAATGAACACAAAAATGAGTACAAGGTCCACATTAATTGGATCAGTTGTGTAGAGGGTTCAAACATACCAAAATACCCTCTCCGAATCCCACTAAATTTTACAATAATTAAAAGAATGATTAATTACTATTTTTTTATGTGTTTTTAACCGATTGCTCTTAATAGTTTTATTAATTAGGCTCAATCAACACTACACTAATCTTAATTTCACAATACATTGAAAGTGATTAAAACGACATTTTTTAAAGACAAAAAAAATGATTAGGAAGTTATTTTTTAGAGGATGGAGGGAATACTCTTTTAGCTTTATCTGTTTAGTACTAGACTATGAAGCACGAACATTGACACTGACACCGGACATGACACTGACACCAACATCGCAACGCGAAAAAATAAAAAATTATAAAATATATTGTACAAAAATAACATTCACAATAGTGAAAAAAAGTTAATTTCAATTATATCTCTACGAATAATATATTTAAAAATTCAATTTCAAAATAAGTTTAGTTTTATAAATATTTTTAGCAAATATAATTTGTATTAAAAATTTCTTTGAAACCAATTATTGCTTATAATTATGATAAAAAAAAAGTAGGACACAAGAGATAATAAGTCAGACACGAATCATCTAAGTATCCGTCGAATGTCAATGTTAAAAATGAGTCTGACATGAACTCGAAACACATCATAAAAAATGAAATATCCGACAAGTGGGTCTCTGATACGTGTACGTCATTTCCCTACCCTGTTTCCCCAGTGCCGGTAACCGGTAACCGTCTGTAACTTCTGTACAGTTACAAAATCAAATCAAATACAAAAAAATCTGCCCTCTAATTTTTGCTTTGGAAGGGGACAGAACTGAAGGGTATGTCGGATGTAGAGCATACATGGATGTGTATGTTTTAGATACAAAACTTAGATGTGTCTCCTACGTTTGTAATAAAAAAAGTATGCATAATTATTTATATTCATAATTTGTGTATTTAGCAATTAGTAACAAAAAAGCAACTGGTGTATGAATAAATGTTTAGTGTTTTCGTTATTAAGAGTCCGCTTAGTTTGGTGTGTGCCAAATAGTAAATGCGCGCCCTTTTCCTTCAATCTCAGCCGTGGATGTTGACTACAAATCATGCCAAAAATGTGTGGATTGAAGCAAGCATGCTGCACGCTTGCCTTCCTTGTGCTTGTGATGCCGCCACTGCCCTTGCCCAATATCTCATGATATATTGGGTCTCGTCTCTTTTCCCTCCAAATCTCGCAATGACATGAAAATTTTAATTCCAAAAAAAAAAAAACTCTTCTTGACACTATTAAATAACCGACATTGGTAAGAGATTTATCCACCACTAATCAAAGTCTCGAATTCGAGTCTTAGGAATGTAGAAAATCATACTGGAAGAATAGTTATGATTATTAGATGCAATAGTCAATGTGACATTAACATTAGACTACTGATTTATGAACTAATCTTTATAATTGATGTATAGTTATGACTATTAGATTCAATAACTAAGGGTTTCTTGTGTAAAATCATCAAAACAGAGAACTAGTTCGTTAACACAAATAAATAGTAAGTTGTGTAAATGGAATGTGTGAAGGTTTTTACAACATAGAGTTTCTGGTGTAAACTAGTGAAAATTAGGAAGTTGTTTGTTAACACAAATAAATCGACTCATGCGCGAGTAAAAATTGTATAAAAGGGGAATGAAATGGAGTTTTTTTTGAAATAAGATTCCTGATGTAAACCCGTAAAAACGAGAAAGTTATTCATTAACACAAATAAATCAACTCATGCTAAAAGACAAGATGTGTAAAATAAAATGCATGAAAGTTCTTACAAAATAGGGTACCTATTGTAAACTTGTGAAAGCTAACAACTTGACCGTTAATACAAAATAATTGAGTAATGGTAGAGTAAAAATTGTGTACATGGAATGTACGAAGGTGTTTAGAAAATAGGATTCCTAATGTAAACTTGTGAAAACTAACAATTTGTCTGTTAATTGGAAAAAAATCGAGTCATGTTAGAGTACAAATTCTATAAACGGAAAATGTACAAGATTTTACAACATAAGGTTATTTATGTAAACTTGTGAAAAGAAACAAGTTGTTTTTTTACACACAAAAATTCATTGATGCTATAGTGATAGTTATGTAAATGGAGTGTTTGGAGGTATTTGTACAAAATTGGGTTCATGGTGTAACACGGTTAAAACTAAAAAATTGTGCATTTAACAAAAAAAAAAGCTACTTCTGCTAGACCAAGGGTTGTGTAAATGAAATATATTATGGTCTTTACAGAATAGTGTTCGTGGTGTAAAATTATTAAAACTAAGTACTTGTCGGTTAACGCAAAACATTGGCTTATGCGAGAGTAAAAATTGTGTAAAGTCTTTATCAAGATAGAGTTATTCTTTGTCAAATCATTAAAACGAAATAGTAGTCCGTTAACACAAATAAATCGCCTCTTGACTATGTTGTGTAAATGGAATGTGTGAAGAGTTTTTCAAATAAGGTTGTTAGTGTAAACTCGTGAAAAATAGGAAGTTGTCCGTTAAGGGAAAAAAAAGGTCCATGCATGAGTAAAAAGTGTGTAAAGGGAATGTGTAAAGTCTTTATCAAGATAGGATTCCTCGTGTCAAATCATCAAAATGGAGTATTAGTCCGTTAACACAAATAAATCACTTCATGAGTAAGTTGTGTAAATAGAATGTATGAAGATTTTTTTAAAATAGGGTTCTTGGTATACACTCGTGAAAACTAACAACTTGTCTCTTAACACACAAAAATTAGCCCATGCACGAGTAAAAATTGTGTAAAGAGAATGTGTAAATTTTTTATCAAGATAGGGTTTGTTGTGTCAAATCATCAAAACAGAGTATTAGTCCGTTAACTCAAATAAATCGCCTCATTTGTAAGTTGTGTAATGTATGAGGATTTTTTTTTAAAAACATACTAATTCCTAGTGTAAACTCGTGAAATTACGAACTTGTCTTTTAACACAAATAAAACGACTAATGCTAAAGTAGAAATTGTGTCAATGAAATGTACGAAGGTTTTTCCAAAATAGGGTTGCTAGTGTAAATTTGTGTAAACTAACAACAAGAAAAATCAACTCACTAGAGGACAAGTTGTGTAAATGGAATATATGGTGTAAACTTTTGAAACTAACAACTTGTTCATTTACATATTAATTGAAAATAATGATTTTTTTTTGTTAAGTTAATAATTTAATTGGTTATTATCTTTCCTTCCTTAGTTGATCAATTAGTATTACCGACCAATTTGTTATTTGCGTATGACGACTAGTCAATGAATTTGCTTCCTGTACATTCCCATGTTTTGAAATATACATTTGGTTCAACAATACCAAAATTGAAGTCATATAAGAGTCATTAGACATTGCATAGGTTGCAATTAGGCATTTTGTTTCTTCACCATGCTGGATTGCCGCAACTACATGACCTAAAGTTCATTTCCCATTATGCGTTTTGTCAAAATGCTGGCGTTTATGTTGCTTGTGTGTGTCAGCAACCATATTAGTAATTCCTTCCGCGTTACCCTAGTACAAATGATATTCCTCTGTAGGTTACGAAAAAAGGTTATTCTTGCAAATATATCATGCAACAACGACTTAGATACATTGAAGGGAAGTGTTAGTTCTCTAGGCTCTTTCAATGTCATATGGTGCATGAATTAGGTACATCGCTGCATAAACCCCACAGTCGTGTCTGTTTTCAAAATATAGTTTGTATTGTTCGTGAGTAATGCAGTTGATGTGTGAATTTTATGAATTCAATCACTTAGGCAAACAATGGTCTTACCCATTTTTCTATTGGTGCACCTCTTCATGTTTAACCTCATACGTGGCGAGAGGAGCTTTGGCGAACCACTTTGTTTTGTCGTTCAGACTTACTTTCTGATGCCATATTGTCCATTTTATGAACTTTCATTCTAGCAATATCTAATAAGAGGACAACGAACCAGTGGTCGCAAACTCCACCGTCTTCAAGCGCAAAAGATGCAGGAAGATAATCTGAGTATTTAATTAGAGCTATCAGACGAAATCATGTTAAAACCGTTAATATAACATAGTGTTGATCTGTGTCATACCTTCTCTCACGTGTCACAATTTTAACATAAAAGTTGTTTTTTTTAAGCTTTCTTAGGTACCCTGCAACTAGGGTGAAAATTTTAGTTCCGTCCCATGACCCGTTCTGACAGGATTGAGACTAATTTTTTGGACCAATTTTATATACGATATTTGATTGAGTTTAATTTGTGATAGTTTTACCACCTATTTTCATGCATCTTGAATGATAATTCTATTGATTTCAGTATGGTTTCCATGCTTTTTGCAGCAAACAGTCCTGAGGAACAAATGGAGAAAAAGGAGCAGAAAGAGTCAGATACCTCTCTTGACCACCCTTTCAACCAAGAGAAGCCAGTTGGGCAGCAGAAGAATTCAGCCTTTCCGAGCGATACTTGGAGAAGAGGTCTACAACGATTGCGATTGCTGATTATACCCGCAGAAGAGTTGGAGTGACATCCTTCCTTCTTTATCTCAGCTTTGTAGACTTCTATTCAGAGAGGAAGAATGATTAGATACAATTAGAGTTTAATTATATTTTATCTTATTTTCTTTTCTTTTAGGAGATATTATTGGCAGAGGAGACTATTCATACTTTGCCTAGGTTTTTTTTGAGATGACGCTCTTGCCTGCACTTGGTTTTCTTCTCTGGTTTCTTCGCCTCTATTCCCGTTTCAGAATTCTTGCTCCTTCGTTTCATAACGGAAACGAAGGATTTTTATTATTCAATACATCTTTTGTTTTCTTTTAACATGAGTATGAGTAACTAAATAAATTCTTAGTAGAAGCGTTAAAGCATGAACATGAGTACGCAAGAGACCTAACTGCTCTTTATTAATCTTCAAATTTGCATTTAACTAATCTCATAATAATTGTATTGTGTCTTCCTTTTGATTTTAGATCTGGTCAGTCTAGAGTTGATTTGATTACCACAACTGTCATTCTTCTTGGTTACCGCAACCTGTCTTGGACCATTTACGGACTAAGAGGATCGAAGTAGATAAACTAGTGTTGAAGGATCTACCATGAACTAGCCTTAAGTATCTCTAGTGTGAAAGGTTAACTTGATTTAGTCCCGATTGACAACCGATGATACTAGGTTTGAAGTTATCTTCCCCTAATCGATCATTAGCCAACTCAGTAAACCCTTTAACCAACAAAGTGCTAGTTGGTTAGGAATCATCTCTGAGCGTACCTGAGATGGTTTTGATACAGGAGGAAAATAGGGGTCATAAGCGTACTTTAATCCTATAACATCTCTGTATAGTGAAGATGAATACCCTTGTATCAATGATTGTTATTCATGTCTCATCACTTGCTAGCTTCTACTAGGAATCTCTCTCTCATATTTGATTATTTTGTTCTTGATCTGTATCTTGACAAAGAATCTTATTCTTGGCCTGGATTGTTTACTTGCTTTATTTTTATTTCAAACCTCCAATTTTACTTAAGTGCTACCTCTAGTCTCTACAAGTTTTCACGAAAATCACACTAGTACTCTTTGTGTATTGAACATTTTACTTGCTATTTACAATTAAACTTGTTCTTAGTAGTGAGTTGTATTTATTAATTATTTTTTATGGATTCGACACCTATCAGTATCATCCCATCTTGTCCCATACATGCCAATTAAAATACTTACATTTATATTTTGGGCAAGAATAAAACCTCTTTCAACATTCTCCTCCTTCCAACAAATCCCCATAAAAGCCTTCAACACATTAGAAAAAATCTCCTTGGTCCTTCATACTCCTTCTGTCTTTTAATAACTGTCGTTTTTCTATGGATTCTTACTATTCATAATACTTGTCATTTTATCGATTTTGAGATATATATTTTGTGCAAATGATAAAAAAAAAATTATGCATCAACCCAATTTGATGATGGTGTGGTAATTTGCGTAAAAATTAGGAGAAAAAATGAAACAATGTGGAATAAAATAAGATCAAAGATCATTATTTTCAATTTTCTACTATTTTAAAACGTTTGTTATTAAAGGATAAAGAGAGTAATTGTTATCATCAACGTGAGTATTCTTTCCCTAGATGTGCCTCAAAATGGCAGCTTTAAGACATGGTAGAAAAATTAGATTTTAAGAAGATCACTTGATTTGGATAAGGAAATTGAATGTTATGGTCTCTCTTTTTTGCTACACCAAGGAAGAGGAGAATTTTGGATGGAGGATAGATAATTAGATATGGAGGAGGAGCTGCGTTTTTTGTTCTTGATGGACAATAGGCATAAGGTTTTCTTCCCTCTTTTCTCATCTTATGTTTCTTTTATATAATTTTGTGCAATCCTTTCTATTTTTTTTGGTCCATTTTGAGTGATTTTTTTTTAAATTTTCATGATTAATTTTTATATTTCAATTGTTTGATTCGTCTAATCATGTTGGACCTATTTTATCAGAATAAATAATAAAATAATTAAAATTAATAAAAAATTATCACCGTCAGTCATTTTTTAAACGATTAACTAGTATAACGTCTAATTTTAAAATATAAATAAATAAATAAATGAGACTAACTATAATAAGAAAAATAATGCATTTGCCCTGCTCATTATTACTCCCTCCGGTTCTTTAAACGATTTTTACTATTTGGGCACGCATATTAAGGATGCCGAATGACTCACTATTTGAGACAATTTTGCCCCGAATTTTTTCTCGGACGTACGTTAGAAAAAAAGTACGAAATTTTTTAGAGTCAAATAGTAAATCATCCAACTTTTTCGATATGCGTGCTCAAATAGTAAGAGTCAATTTTATTTCATCCCTCCTCCTGACGCCATCCACATTTTCCGTCTGTTTACTGACGTGGCGTGCCACGTCAATGGCCACGTCAACGATTGCTGACGTGTCACGCCACGCCAGCAAACAGAATCGGGTCGAGCTCGATACGGGTCGAAAAAACGGGTCGCAAAATCAATTTTCTTTTCTTTCTTTTTCTTTTCTTCTTTCTTCTTCTTTCTTTCTTTTTTTCTGCACATCCTCCATTCTTTTCTTGCTTTTAACTGCAGGATAGATCTGCACATCCTCCACTTAAGCAAATAAAAGCAAATAAAAGCAAGATAGCCACGGACCCATCCTCCATTCTTTTCTTTTCTTTCTTTTCCAACCCAGAATTAAAGAAACAACACCCACTTCCCTTCCCCTCTCTTCGCCTCCTCTTCCTCCTCCTCCCAAACCCTTATCCAAACCAAATCCAGTACACAGACTCAAAGCCACATGAAATCCACAACCTCGTTCTACCTAGATCTGGACCATTTTATTCAGATCTGGGTGAGATGGAGGTTTGGTGCTTGTTGGTGATTTGGTCGGGAGATGGTGGAGATTTTGGGTCGGTGTTGAGTGGTGGCTGGTGTTGCAATCAGAGATGAGTGGTGGCTGTCAGTTTGGCGAGAGGAGGAACCAGAGGATTGATGGTTGTTTTGTCGGTCGGAGATGGAGGAGTTTGGTGGCTTGTGGTGGTTGGGCAGCGGTGGTGGAGAGACGGCGGTTGGGAAGCGGTTCGTGTGGCGATTTGAAGTGGGTTGATTTGGTTAATGAATAAATTTCAGATTTAAGAAAATAAGAGAAAAAATAAAAAAGAAGAAAGAAAGAAAGAAAAGAGGAAGAGTGTGCGCAGGAAGAGGAACAGAGGAAGAAGAAGAGAAAGAAAAAAGAAAAAAGGAAGAAAGAAGAAGAAAAAGGTCGCAAAATCAATTTCTCATTTTGAAACGGCGTCGCTTCACCATTTAAAATTCAGCCCGTTTTTTCGACCCATATCGAGCTCGATCCGGTTCTATTTGCTGACATGGCGTGACACGTCAGCAATCGTTGACGTGGCAATTGATGTGGCACGCCACGTCGGCAAACGGACGGAAAATGTGGATGGCGTCAGGAGGAGGGATGAAATAAAATTTTTGTGCTTAAGTTGAGGGAAAAGATAACTCAAAAATTCATTAGAGGGGTGAAATAAATAAATCAATTGGACTGCAGGGACCCAAAATCCATTTCGGACTTTCTTTTTAAACAGAAACAACCTTACCGGTCCAGTTTCTCAAGCCGGTGTCATTTTGCAATTTTTATCAATATTGGGAGAAAAAGGAAAAAACAATTTCTTGCTCTCCTCTCCTCTTTGCGGGCATTTCCAATAGCAGAGTCGACCCATTGACGCAAGCCTTCAAGCAAACGAAGAAGAATGAGCGGTCACGATTCCAAGTACTTCTCCACCACCAAGAAGGGAGAAATCCCTGAGCTCAAAGAAGAGCTCAATTCTCAGTACAAGGTTCCACTCTCTCTCTCCCTCCCTCTTTGATCTGCACCAATTTCCGTTGTCATTCCCATCGCGTAGTGTGTTTTCACAGATCTGCTCATTTCCGGTTTGGTATCCAGTTCTTGACCATTGGATTTAGTGAATTCATGACAATGTTTGTTTGGGTCTTTCTAATAAGATTCCTATCATGTATTTCTTTTTGCTTTGATCACGTGAGCTCTACTTGCGGGTGACCTTTCTTTTCCTTGGTGTTTACTAACCACGAGATTCATGCTCGTTACCAAGTGTAGTATATTCTGTTTCATCTAGTGATCTGCTCGTTTGGTAGCTGAGTATAGGAATTGGATTAGTGGCTGTTTGTAAGAATGCTTTAGTTAAAGATATTTAGATTTCTCGGCTTGGAAGGTAGTTGATTGAGCTAAGTGTTAATTCCTAATTTACTTATCGAATGCTGAGCTAATTGTACTATGTTCAATGCTAGCATAGATATGGGCTTCCTTCTTTACTTTCATATCAGCAATCCATGTTTATTTGCGAGCATAATCTGGGTTTTTGAATGTCCCTGGGTTAAGCCGAGTTAATGATGTTCTATTCAGTATGAGCACATATATGCATTTTTTCTTTTTAATTTCATATTATTATGACAAGGAAGGTTTTTATCAATGTGATCTACTCCTTAACATTTGCTATATTCTGATTTTTCTTGTGGACTGGGCTTTGGATCCTTAGTTTAGTTGAAGCTGGATGCAACAAATGTATCTATATGGTATAGTGTTTCAAAGCTGCCTGTTTACTTATTATGCAGGATAAGAGGAAAGATGCTGTTAAAAAGGTGATTGCTGCTATGACTGTTGGGAAGGATGTGTCATCACTCTTCACAGATGTCGTGAATTGCATGCAGACAGAGAATTTAGAGCTTAAAAAGCTGGTCTATTTGTATCTTATAAACTATGCCAAAAGCCAGCCTGATCTAGCTATACTTGCTGTAAATACCTTTGTGAAGGTAAGAGCTTCATGTAAATGTTTATAGCAAGTAAATTTACTAAAGCTTGCTTTTAGTAACAGTATTATCACTTCTTGTTGGGATTGGTGCTGCCTTCTCCATGTGCTATTTTCATTAATAGATACTAGTATTTTAGGACATTCTGTTGTACACATACTTCCACCCTGAATAGAAACTGTATATTCCATGTCAATTTTCAATTCAGTTGAGGAACTTGTTGGTTGAGCATGCTAGGGTGAATGAAAATGTTTGACAGATTCTTGTTTTAGTCTGGTACTCTTTCATGTTTTTGAGCATTGATTTTTTCCTGCTGAAAAGAGATTTTGAAGTATGTGTCCTCTGGCCAACTGAAGTGGCTAGCTGGCTCTATATGCATAGAGAGATATTACTTAAATGCTTGCGTTTTTCTGTTGAAAGTGTTTTTTTTATTTTGTAATTAGTGTCGTTACCATTTTTCTTTTCTTCATGTTCACTGATCTTTGTTTTCCTTTCCTACTTATCCAGGATTCACAAGATCCAAATCCCTTGATTCGAGCACTGGCTGTGCGAACAATGGGTTGCATTCGCGTTGATAAGATTACTGAGTATCTATGTGATCCACTTCAGAGGTGCCTTAAGGTTCGTTGTAACATTTATCTAATTTTTATCCTTGCCTATTTTGGAGTTTATTTCTGGTTTACTAAGTTTCTATACCCTTAAACAGGATGACGATCCTTATGTTCGCAAGACAGCTGCCATTTGTGTTGCCAAACTTTATGATATAAATGCTGAGTTGGTTGAGGATAGGGGCTTTCTTGAATCTCTTAAGGATTTGATTTCTGACAATAATCCAATGGTTGTAGCAAATGCTGTGGCTGCCCTTGCAGAGATTCAAGAGAGCAGTAGCCGACCTATCTTTGAGATCACTAGTCACACTCTTTCAAAGCTGCTTACTGCTCTAAATGAATGCACAGAGTAAGTGAACTAGATACTGCTAATACTATAGTAATGTTCTATCTGCTTGTTCTAAAATTTTCTGGAGTGCAGGTTGTTTGTGACAATTAATATGAGTGTAAAGATGTGGTTATTTTGGAGCTTCTTACTTTTTATGTCTTGAACTGGGTATACTTTGTGATTAGACATTGAGACTTCTGTCATTTGTGTGAAGCTGATTTTTGGTTCTTGATGGGTTTAATTGGTGTGAATTAAACAACTAATACACTGTTTTCTGCTACACTCATCATCCTGTTCCGCTTATCTAGAGTATGATAAAATGAAATCTGTTAGGATGGTTGAGAGGTGATGTATATGCTGTTTACCTATTATTGTGGATGGGTTTATTCGTTACATCCATATTGTTGCTCTTTTTTTCCAGTGTCCCCTAAATTTTTTGACTTATTTTGTCCTTATTCTGGCAAAAGTTTGCTAGCATATGTAATTTGTTTAGGATTCTCTCTATGGAACGTTATATTCACGTAGTTTGATATGACGTGAATTACATAATATTGACTGGAATCAGTTTCATGCTTTGGATGTTGTCACAATCTTCTAGAAGGCTGTTTTATCTTCCTTTTCTTTTAAAAGAAATCATTTTTTTTCTCTTTTTTCTAATCTTTTGCTTTGTCACTTCTACAAGTGGAAGTTCTTTACCAGGGTGAACTGGTAGCTAGTTTTCTAATGATATCTATAATGCACATTCTCAGGTGGGGACAAGTTTTTATTTTGGATGCTCTTTCTCGATTCAAGGCTGCTGATTCTCGTGAGGCTGAAAATATAGTAGAAAGAGTTACCCCACGGTTGCAACATGCCAATTGTGCAGTTGTACTTTCAGCTGTTAAGGTAATAAAGCACCATTCTTCCCTTGATTTTTGCTTCATGCTTTTCATTTGTTGATACCTCTGATAGTCATCGAACTTCTTGGACTTATGCTTGTTTTTTTTCTCTCCTTATAGATGATCCTTCAGCAAATGGAACTCATCACTAGCACAGACGTTGTCCGAAATCTTTGCAAGAAGATGGCTCCTCCTCTTGTGACATTACTTTCTGCAGAACCTGAGATACAGTATGTTGCACTGCGGAATATAAACCTCATTGTACAAAGACGGCCTACAATTCTTGCCCATGAAATCAAGGTAAGTGTTCACCATCCTGCCTTCTTGGTAGCAATGTGCTAAGTTATGCATCTGTTAAATTCTCAGCTGTGCTCACATTTGGTTATGCAGTAATCAATATGAATATGATTTCTTAAAAGAACATAAATGTGATTCTTAACACTTATTATTGTCAGGTATTTTTCTGCAAGTATAATGATCCAATATATGTGAAGATGGAGAAGCTTGAAATCATGATAAAACTTGCTTCAGACCGCAATATAGACCAGGTATGTGCAAGGTTTTTTTTGGGTGTTTATTGAGGGGTTAATTTGGATTATGGAGGATCTGTCTTGATGGGTACTTTTTCCAGGTCCTATTGGAGTTCAAAGAATATGCCACAGAAGTAGATGTTGATTTTGTGAGAAAGGCTGTTCGTGCCATTGGTCGTTGTGCCATCAAGTTAGAAAGAGCTGCCGAGCGTTGCATTAGTGTCCTACTTGAGCTAATAAAGATCAAAGTAAACTATGTGGTTCAAGAGGCCATTATAGTTATCAAAGACATCTTTAGAAGATACCCCAACACGTATGCTACAATTTTTATGCTCTTACCTCTTGATGATACTCAAGGGTGAAATTTCTATTTTCCTTTCCTCCTTACTTAGTGTGGATCTCTTCCTTTGCAGTTATGAATCGATCATCGCAACACTCTGTGAGAGCTTGGATACTTTGGATGAGCCAGAAGCTAAGGTATTTACTTTACTTGTTTAAGACCTTCCTTCTCTCATATCTTGTGATACTATACTCATTTCGTAATCCTCTTTGTGTCCCTAGGCCTCAATGATCTGGATTATTGGTGAGTATGCTGAAAGAATTGACAACGCGGATGAGCTCCTAGAAAGCTTCTTAGAGAGTTTCCCTGAAGAGCCTGCACAAGTCCAGTTGCAATTGCTGACTGCAACTGTCAAACTTTTTCTTAAGAAGCCAACTGAAGGCCCTCAACAGATGATTCAGGTTTGGCTTCCGTGTCCAAGTACTCTGGGTCTTTTTTTTTGTTGACTTATCATGTTTCTCCCAATCTGAAATGCCCGCACTCTAGTGGTACTATCCACAAATGATTTGATCATCATGATCATTTATGTGCTTATTTATGAGTTAATTTCTGTTTCAACTTCCTGGTAGTTCTCTGATGTATCTTTACGGCGATTCTCATTGTAAAGATTCTTTTTTAACAGGTTGTTTTGAATAATGCCACTGTGGAAACAGACAACCCTGATTTACGGGATCGAGCATACATATATTGGCGTCTGCTATCCACTGATCCTGAGGTATGGTTTTTGTGATGGATGCTCTCTTTTGTATTTCAAGTATTCACTGATTCACTGATTCACTATCGGTTTTACCTAGCAGTTACATACATCAGTATATTGTTCTTGGAGCTCAATCTGTGTTTGCCACTACACGTAATTGCAATTGCATGTGGTTTTCAGTTTTCCAGCATGGTTTAGTTTAGTCTGCGTCTAGAGTAACTGATGTTGTTGTATTATATATGCTCTGTGCATTTAAAGTTCCTACTTCATATATTACAGGCAGCTAAGGATGTTGTGTTAGCTGAGAAGCCTGTGATCAGTGATGATTCAAACCAACTTGATCCATCTCTTCTTGATGAGCTTCTTGCCAACATTGCTACATTGTCCTCTGTGTATCACAAGCCCCCAGAAGCATTTGTAACCCGTGTGAAGACCACTGCACAAAAAACTGAAGATGATGACTATCCTGATGGGAGTGAAGGAGGGTATGCTGAATCATCTGCTCCTGCGGATAGCATTGGATCACCATCAAGTAGTTCAAGTAATGTTCCAAATGCTGGAGCAAGACAACCAACTCCTGCGCCTGCTGCTCCTGTGCCAGATTTAATTGGTGATCTGATGGGCTTGGGTGATAGTGCTATTATTCCTGTTGACCAACCTTCTATTCCTGCTGGGTAAGCTTTTATTATGTGTGCAAATTGCCTTATTTAGTTTTGTATGAACTTCTAACGTTGATGAGCATGGTTTGGCACTTTGGCCATATAGCAGTTTGCGAATTCTATTGTAAATATATCATCGGCTTGATATATTCATGACCCTTAGATGATTCACGACTCTGCTACACACCTTTATGTTGTGCTTACTAGATCCTTTAAACATATTGCAGGCCACCTTTACCTGTTGTTCTACCTGCATCAACCGGTCAGGGCTTACAAATTAGTGCACAGCTAACACGACGTGATGGCCAAGTCTTCTACAATATGCTGTTTGAGAACATGTCACAGACTCCCCTTGATGGGTTCATGATTCAGTTCAACAAGAATACATTTGGTTTAGCTTCTTCAGGACCTTTGCAGGTAGTTCTAGAAATTTTTTTTTTTCAAGCACAAACATTTTTCCTCTTACTATCAAGATGACCATTTTCGTTTATCAGGTACCACAATTGCTACCAGGGACATCAGCAACAACTCTGCTGCCTATGGTATTGTTTCAGAACCTGTCTGTTGGTCCTCCAAGCTCACTCTTGCAAGTTGCTGTGAAGAATAATCAACAACCAGTATGGTACTTCAGCGATAAATTCTCATTGCATGTTTTCTTCACTGAGGATGGTAGGATGGAGCGAGGAAGCTTCCTTGAGGTAAAAATAAGATGTGTTTTTTTCATTTTGCTGCTTAGTATATACTACAAATCACACAGGATGGTTCATGTGTGATAATTATTGCCTGGAGTTAAACATGAATGTTAAACTGTGCATGAAATTGGAACTGTTAATGAAGTAATAGGTTGTCAGTAAAAGATCCCTGTAATGGGCAAATAAAAATTGGTCTACAACTTGAAAAGTGGTGAACTCAGTCTTGGTTTGAGCTTAAGCATGCCTAAAGATATTCCACTACTTGCGGATAAGAATGAATGAATTTTAGGGAAATTAATTTCAAGTGTTGCTACTATTTTAAGATGTTTGATTAATGTCCGCACATTTGGTGTTGGATCCTCATTTTCTGTAACCCTGTGCACATTACAGACATGGAGGTCCCTTCCTGATTCTAATGAGGTCTCAAGGGATTTTCCCAGCCTTGTGTTGAATGGTGTTGAAGCCACTTTAGACAGGTTGACGTTATCGAACATGTTCTTCATCGCGAAGCGAAAGCATGCGAACCAAGATGTATTCTACTTCTCCACTAAAATCCCCCGAGGAGTTCCTTTCTTAATTGAACTCACCACGGTTGTTGGAAATCCTGGGGTGAAGTGTGCCGTCAAGACTCCTAACCCAGACATTGCACCACTTTTCTTTGAAGCCATCGAGAATCTGCTCCGGGGCTGATTCTGCATTATTTAGTTTGCTTTTATCCTCTTTTTTTCAAGAAAACAAAAATTCGATTTTTGGTTCAGATGTGTAAAATTGGTTATTCGTTAGTGAGCTTTTGGTTGATTTTTCTGCCTTTGTTTTTTTTTTTATATAATTATTTCCCTTTTAACGTCACTCTACATATATGTATTAATTCAAACTCTAGATTTCTGTTGTACTTTATTCTCTCGGAAGTCAGAACAATCTTATGTAATTCTCACTTGCAATGCAAAGAGTTTAGGGTTTCTCCTGATTGCGCAGTCTCATTATAGTGAGCTCAACTTTCTAGATTTTTATCTTGATTACTCGTTAGTTCTATGGTTGTCTAAGTCCATTGTCAAATTTTTTTCTCGCGCTTGGTGATCTTAGAAGTCTTTACGTTTGCACTCTTGGAGCACACGGGTTTATGTGTTTTACATTGCACCCCTAGAGTTCTTTGTAACATTAGACTTTAAAGGTTCCTTTGTTTACAAGGGATAAACACAAAATTGGCACATGTACTTGTATTGATTGAGGCATTTGACACCTCTATTTGTAAAACGATTTAAAAAGCACCTGAATTTGAAACATGACACATTTGGTACCTCCCACTAACACCGTTCACCGTCCACCGTTAAGTGCTGACGTGGCATACCGCGTGTAATGACACGTCACTAACACGATGATGTGGCATGCCACGTCATCTTACCCGACCCGAATCCTGGTGTTCACGGGTCTTGAATGTGGTTGGCGAATGACGCGTCGTTCGCTGCAGGAGACGCGTCGTTCGTGTGGCTTGGCAAACACAATAGACGACACGTCGTCTATTGTGTTTGACATGCATAAGAGTCAAGCGTCTGTGTGACGCGTCGCCCGTTGGTTTAGTGAGCGACGCGTCACGCACAAATTTTTTTCCCTTTTTTTTCTTTTTCTTTCTTTCTTTGCTTCTTTCCTTGTCAAACGAAAAGCCACTCTCCTCTCTTTTTTTCTTCTTCCTTAACTCCCTGCTCTCTTTATTCTCTTTTCTTTTTCTTTTTCTTTTTCTTTCTTTTTCTTTTTCTTTTTCTTTCTTTCTTTTTCCTTTTAACTTTTAAGAGTCCCTAGTCTATCCATTGCCGGCAACTGCCAATTATCATTTCTAATTTAATTAATTGTACTTGCACTGCTTCTTCGTCTTCTTCTTCTTCCTAATTTAATTAAATTTCATAACTGATTAACTTAACTAACAAAATTATTGTTTTATTTCTAAATTAATATTCTCAAAATGGAAAATAACTAGTAAATTATCCTAATTAATAGCTAATTTACTTATTAAAAATCTAATTTATTTTATCCAATTAATTCCTTCGTCTCCTACCTTACTACCTTAATTTTTCTTTTCTTTTCTTTCTTTTCTTTTTCTTTCTTTTATCCCTCCTGCAATTATTTCCAATAATTCCCTGCAAAAATCAAGTACCCAAACCACCACCAAAACCTAATCTCAATCAAACCCAAATTAAACAACCCACAATCGCCCTAACCAAAAAACAATCTAAAATTCGCCACACCACCGCCACCGCCACGCCACAGCCCCACCATCACTCGACCCAACCACGCCACAGCCCTGCCCAATCACCACCCAGCCGATCAAACCAGCCACCGAAAACATCCACCACCATCACTCAACCCAACCACCGCCACAATCGCCGGCACAGCCCCACCATCACCCAAAAACCCAGCCACTATCACCCACACAATTACCCATCCTCGCCACCATCACCACAAAATCATCATCGGCCACGAATCCAAACCAAGAAAAAGAAAGAAAGAAAAAGAAAAAGAAAGAAAAGAGAAAGAAATGAGAATAAAGAGTGCAGAGACGAGAGTTAAGGAAGAAAAAAGAGAGAGAGGAGAGTGGGCTTGTCGTTTGACAAGGAAAGAAGCAAAGAAAGAAAGAACAAGAAAAAAAAGGGAAAAAAAAATTGTGCGTGACGCGTCGCTCACTAAACCAACGGGCGACGCGTCACGCAGACGCTTGACTCTTATGCATGTCATACACAATAGACGACGTGTCGTCTATTGTGTTTGCCAAGCCACACGAACGACGCGTCTCCTGCAGCGAACGACGCGTCATTCGCCAACCACATTCAAGACCCGTGAACACCAGGATTCGGGTCGGGTAAGATGATGTGGCATGCCACATCATCGTGTTAGTGACGTGTCATTACACGTGGCATGCCACGTCAGCACTTAACGGTGGACGGTGAACGGTGTTAGTGAGAGGTGCCAAATGTGTCATATGTTTCAAGTTCAGGTGCCTTTTAAATCGTTTTACAAATGGAGGTGCCAAATGTCTCAATCAATACAAGTACAGGTGCTAATTTTGTGTTTATCCCTTGTTTACAACCATAACAATAAAAAATATTCTCACCATAGCATGGAGCATATAACCATCAAAATCTTGTCGAACACCACCACCGCTATCTTTGTCAATTTCATTGTTGTCTTGTGCTTAAGAAACGTGATCGATGTTGGGTTTGAACACGAGCGAGGTCTTGCACGATAACCAATGAAAACGGAGTTAAAGTCACACTTTTTGTATCAACGAATTTACGATTTCAGATCTGTTGTGGAAGGTGTTGCCGATATTTGAGAAAAAATCAGGAGGTGGAAGTATAGTAGTGACTTTCACAACGAATTACTTTTTTTCGAGAAAAGAAAAATTGCGTGTAATTAAGCAACAATTATAACCAGAATTGCAGGTTTAGAATTAGCATTTTTTTTTAGGTGACAATAATAGCCGATTTACATGCCTTTTGTTGAATGTTCTTTTTTTAAAGTCAATTCAGAATAACATATTGTAATAGAATTTAAGAGTTATCTAAGTAAAGAAAGTAGTGGATTTTTATATTAATTTTACTTTGAAAAATTGTTTTAGCTTTACATTTTTCTGAAATAGTTTGATGAGGAACCAAAAGTGGAAATCAAGTACATAGATATTATCAATTTTAATTTTTTAAAGAAATTTTAACTTTTCTGGTTTTTCTTTTCAAAATATTATATATTTTTTTGCATTTTTGGGAATTTAAAAATTATTTTCTTCATTTTTTTAGAAATTTAATTTTTTATACGTTTTTTTTAGTATTTTCTGCAATTTTTAAATCAAATTTCTTGAATTTTACGTAGTTTTTTATAGATTTTTTATGAAATTTTAAATATGTTTTGATTATTTTTATGGATTTTTTTTCAATTTTTTTTCATATTTGTTGATTTTTTATGGCATTTACTTTTTAATATTTTTGACGTAATTTTATTATTTTGGTAAAATGGTACATAAAGAGAAGTTACAGGACTGGTTTAAGAAAAATGAAAAATATAAGGACCAAAAAAATTACTAACAGAAGTCAAATAATACCATAAGTCAAACTTAACTGAAAAGTTAGGTGTTTGGGTGCTATTTAGGCTAAAGGAGAAAAAATAGGAGCATACGAGGCTAACAACGTAAAAAATTGGTGCTATTTTAGTACTCTCTCTGGTCCGAAATGTTAGGGGCAAGCTTAGTATCACCAACGTCATACATTTCGGATCGGAGGGAGTATTATGCAATAGTTAGGGGCAAACTTAGTATCACCAACAAATATTGGGTGACATTTTCCCTTTTTTCCCTTACATTTTATCATAAAAAAATTTAATTAAATTCCTTCAAAAAAAAACAGATTCATATTTCATACTCTCTTCGGTCTCCATTAAATATCATTTGGAGACTGAGCACAAGTCTTGAGGCAATTATTGGTTGATTCATTTTGCTACCAGCGTGTCCCTGACTTTTTCACCTATTTATCATTATTTGTCTGTTCAAATTTCAATTTCTCTGACTAAAAGTCAACCCACAAATTTATTTAATGAAACTAAGATTTAAGAAGAAATATCAAACCTAAATCTTAACACAAAGCCTCAAATTGACAATTAAAGTTATACTACTTCATCTTATTGTAATAATGTTTCTTTTCCTCTCTTTTTTTAAATGATGTTGTGTTAAAACCCTTTAAAAATTATATTACAAACTATAACTGCGTATGTATATATAAATGATGGTCTAGTTTGTGGATTTTTTTCTCAAAGAAAACAGAGTAACAGACCAAATTTGGTTAAGTGTTGGTTTCACACATGCGGTTTTTGGTAATTCGAACCGAACCACTTGGTTCGACTTTACTTTTCAATTTGGTTCACTTTTTTTCCCCAATGAATCAAAATATTTGAGCCAAATATGATTTTTTTGTTTTTGTTATGAATAAATGATTCACCAACCAACTGACGTTGATCGCAACAGAAAATAAAAGCTTCACAAATTGATGAAAAAAATTAAAAATTAAAAATGATAGGCTAGCTGCACGTGTTAAACACGTGATGTTTATTCCCCCAACGAATTCCGAATCCACCATTTCCATTTGGCTTTATGAGAGTGAGCACTTTATAGTTTATAGTTTGTAATCTTCTTCTCCGTTCCCCTTCTACGTTTTACTTGCTACTTTCTTGTTCTTCTACTCAGCAAATACGAAGACGCCGCGTTCCTGCATCTGAGTAACTGAGTTGACTCGCCCAATTCCACTTTCAAGGTAATCAAAACTTCCTACTGCTGTTTTATCAAGCGAAGCAAGACACTAGTATTCGATCCATTTAGGGTTCCTAATCTTCAACCTCTCTTCTTCCATTTTTGCTTTCTGGAAATTCACAGATGTCACACGCACGGGAAGAAAGGTGCGTTTTTCTGCTCCTTGTCTATGGCAATTATCATCGTTTTCAATTATTTCCACATTCATTTCATAGCTCTAAGCCTCTAATAATGTTTGCAGGTCTGCTTCACCACGCACCTCCGCCTCGCCTCCTCGAGGTCGCCGGTCAAGATCTTTGTCCCGGTCCCGGCGAAGCCGCTCCAGGTAACTCTCTGCTCCTTTTTGTACGTTTCATTCGTGTCATTTAAGCCCGCAGTGTTTATGGCTTTCTTTTGTACTAATAATGTTGGAACTTTTATTAGCTAGTTATACAAGAATCATGTGCGGAATTATTCCACCTATGCTCCGCTGATTGTTTAACTGTTTAAGTAAAAGACTTAGTAGCTTGTGTTATTGAATTGTTTATGGGCTTACGGTTCATTGATTGTTTCCCTGGATGTGTCCAGGAGTCCTGATGAGCCGTTCGATGCTTCCAATCCAGGGAATAACTTGTATGTAACTGGCTTGTCTACTAGGATTACATCTACTGATCTTGAAAAGTTTTTTGGCAAAGAAGGAAAGGTGTGTTTTTCTTGTGAGATCCTTTATTTTTTATGATTTGAGTTGTTTTCATGCATGCCACAGGCCCACAGTTATAGATGCTGTCACTTGATGCTCCACTAGCTTTTTGGTTTGTGTGTTCTGTTTGGGACATTTTGTTAAAGGTGGAAAGCATTTTAGTTTAATGCCTTTTGGTTTACCTCAAAGTATTGCAGAAGACTTAACTTATAGTTGTTTATCAATGGCATGAAAGTTCACTGTAGCACCAGCAATGTGAAACCGTTTATAGAGAAATAGGTATCCACATTTAGATATCTTTGATTCTGCTGTGGTACTGATGTAAAATAACTTTCTTTTGATCTTTAGTGTCTCATTCATATATTCCACATAATTTAGAGTGTACATCTGATTCTCTCTTTCCTTTGAAGTTGCTGTTTTCATAGTTGACTAACTGTTCTTCCTGTCTTCACCGTACTGTCCTTCAATGGATGATCTTTTTAGGTTATGGAGTGCCATCTGGTTACAGATCCTAGGACCAGGGAATCACGTGGATTTGCTTTCATTACTATGGAAACCATTGAGGACGCTGAGCGTTGTATCAAGTATTTGAATCGTTCAGTGCTGGAAGGACGACTGATAACTGTGGAAAAGGTACTGGTTCCATCAAAGGATTTAGAAAATAATTGTGTGGGAAGAGCAAGTTGTTTACACACTGTTATTGTTTTGGACATTCTTTGGAAATGTTGCCTGATGAGTTTTGGCAGCAGGTCTGGTTTGTGTGTAACTCCATCGAATTCACAATCTAACAGCACTTAACAGTTGAACCTATCTCTTCAAAAATCAGGCATGAGTTCTGCATCGACGTTTCAAACTCATCGATTCAAATCCGACTGTTTTGCGGACCGTCCTATGCACTGCATTCCTTTTCTGCATCGACATTTCAAACTCATATATTCAAATTCAAGTATTTTACAGAGGGTTGTAGTCCCTGTATTTGTTTCCCTTGCTAGTAATATCCTTGATTATTTGATTTCACATGCTTGGTAAGGCCTATGGATGTAAACATGCATTCATTTTCTGTTCTTAATATATTATTCTGGTGTATTCTGCATAATTCCTAATTTAAACAAGTTTGAACAGTAATTTTGCCTGTCCTGACTGCTCGAGTGAAACAAGCCTTGATTGTAAAATAACAGCAGAAAAAATCACAAATAAATTATTAAATGCTGTTCAGGATAGTGGTTGCAAGTTACCTACCTTGTATGAGATTTGAGTACTCTTAAGGCATTTTAACTTTTTGTTTTTCAAAATCATCTATTGTTTCCTCAGTGCTGTCTTTCTAAAAACAAGTTGTCTTCTATGCCGATGCAGGCAAAAAGGAAGCGTGGCAGGACACCAACTCCTGGGCGGTATCAGGGTCTGAGAGAGCAGCGAGGTACTTGACTAGAATTATTCTGTGCATGAGATTTCTTTAATGAACTGAGTGTTTAATGTTTATTGCCATATTTGATATTTGCGGTTAGTAATTCCCTGGAAGTTACCTGGGTCAATATGTTGAAATGCTAAATCCTGCTTTATTGTTGCTTTGGACCTTTGGTCGTTCATCACATCTTTCATTGTCTTTCAATTTGGTCTCCAACCTGCTCTAAGCATGAAGGATTGTGCTACCTGGCCTGGAATGATCCAAAATGGTTGGTCCCTTGTCAACTGTTTGGTTGCATTGCTTTGACTTATTCCATACTGAAACTATTCTCCCAATTACCCTTTGATTCTCTACAGTGCCACACTTTTGTTTGTTCTCCTTAGTTCCTAGCAAAATGTCCTAATTTTTGGCACCTGTGAATGTAATGTGGCTGTTTCTTGTGACCAGCTTTCCGTTTCCTTGTCTAATGGTTTGTCATTTACTGGTGCAAAAAAATTCAGGACGTGGTAGTGGTGGTGGTGGTGGTGGTGGAGGTGGTGGTGGTGGTGGTGGCCGTAGACGGTCAAGAAGCTATTCACCTCGACGATGGGATGACAGAGACAAAGATCTCCATTCAAGAGACAGGAGAGGAAGATCACGTTCTCCGTACAATAGTAGAAGGGGAAATGACTATGATTCTCATAGGAGGCGCCGGGATCATTCCTTGTCAGCTGATCGCAGCTACCGTAGATAGAGTGATTTAATTTGGTTGCAGATCTCAGTCACGCGCTTTCTTTTGTTCTCCAAACACTTATCTGGATTTCTTGTGTGTGGTCTCATGATGACAATCATTTTTTGTGTGTGGTGGTTTTCTCCTCTATGTATACGGTGATGAATGATGTACCGTAGTGTTTTATGGCTACTTTGTTGCACATGAGGGTTTAATTTTAGATCTCTTGTTCCTATGGATTTTATTCAATGTGAAATCACCTCTTTTGTACGTGTTTTCAATTCGGAGTCATCTCAGATCACTTCTTCAACCTAGATTTTCAATATGGATTTAGGAAATTGAATCGACAGTAGGATTTATATCTATTGTAGCTCCATCATTTTATATAATGTTGGAACGCAAAAACTGATCTTTTTAAATTCAAATGACTATGTTGATAAAAAATCATAAAGTGGAAAGAAAATTTAAGACACAAATTTTAATTGAATAAAATTACAAAGAAAAAGGAAATAAGAGCCACACGTGCCAAAGTCGTGTTAATTAATAAATACATCCTTCGTCGTCTCCCGTCGGATTCTGGTTTGCCCTACTGCCTTCTGCTCCTGGAAAACAATCCAAGAACAACACAAAAACAGAATTCAATAGCCCAAATCAAAACGTATATGTAGTTTAAACATTTTCAGAACACAAAAACCAATAGAATGGGGCACGGCGGTAATCCTTAATCCCCAGCTATCCTATCCATGTTTTTGAATAAAGGGAAACCAAGCTTTTTAGCTGCTACTATTTGTTAATTTTGTTATGATTTTCTTCTTCTTCTGATTTTCAGGTGAAAAAGGCCGTCCGAGCAAGAAATTCAAATCCTCAAAGGTCACTCAATCCCTAGAAATTTTCAGTATTTGAAAATAGATAAATAAAAACACTCTGATTGTTGCTTAATTATTCATGTGATTGAAATCCTCTTGATGCGCAGGATGATCACAAACCCGCCGACCACGAAGCGTTTTACCCCGAAGACGCTGATGAAGATTTACGTGATGGTATTGCAGTTTCTAATTACGATTGATAGTTGTTTTTTCGATTCCTTGATTTGCTGTAATTTCATTGCTGTTATATTTTCTTTTTGTTGGAGATACAGAAGGGAAGAAGAAGGATTTCACTAAATTGGAATTAAAATCCGATCATGCTAATCGACCGCTATGGGCTTGCGCTGATGGTCGCATATTCTTGGAAACTTTCTCTCCTTTGTACAAACAAGCCTACGATTTCCTCATTGCCATTGCCGAGCCAGTTTGCAGGTATTGTTTCTAGCCTAATCAACTTGTCATTCGGGTTCTTAGTTTTTCATTCAGGAGTTGGCATTCTTAGGCCGGAGTCTATGCACGAGTACAACTTGACGCCACATTCACTGTATGCGGCTGTGTCAGTGGGGTTAGAGACAGATACGATTGTTACAGTGTTGAATAAGTTGTCGAAGACCAAGTTGCCGAAAGAAATGGTTGATTTTATTTATGCCTCTACTGCTAATTATGGTAAAGTGAAGCTTGTGCTTAAGAAGAATAAGTACTTCATTGAATCCCCATTTCCCGAGGCAAGTTGGCTTCTGTTTTGCTATTCTTATTATAATTTTGCATTTGTCTTTTGAGTGTTTGATGCTGATGGTATTGTTATTGTGTTGGTATTTGTAGGTATTAAAGACATTGCTTAAAGACGAAGTTATAGCTAAAGCAAGGACTACATCAGAGGTTTGTTTTACTAATGTGATATTGAGACTTCCATTGTTCTTGTTCTATCATGTGCTGGTGTGTTCCTGTTTCTATGACGTATTGATGTGTTCTTGCTTGCATTGCCTAGGTATCCATCCATTCAGTATAGGATTGCTATGTCGTGAGCAATAACTATTTCTGCTTCTAATGGCAATTAGGCAACATTAAACGTTGTAATTTAGACCATTATATCTTCTTGGTTGTCTGTTATCGTGTTTTATTATTAAATTTTGCTTGCATTAGTATCTATGGGGCATTTTAATGGGTTAAGATATCTAGTTTCTTGTTTATTACTTTGTGTGTTTTCTCTCAAAATTCTATATAGCATTCGGTTCATTTGTGTCTTGTAACGTGTGTGTCAGTGTGTCTTTGTGTCTTTATGTATGTGGAATGTTCATCATTTAGTATCCATATACAGTTTTTCCTTGTTACTTAGTTCCAATGGATAATGTAGCTCACAGTTTTATATGTGTGAATTCATTGATATTCTACTTGCATTTAGTGGTTTAGTTCTTCTATTTCTTTCCATGTTTCTTAGAACATATAATTCTTCAACCATTTTCATTGTTGTGATCTATGAGATGAATTTTTAAATAGTTTATAATTCTACAACTCTGTAGAGTTCGAATGGACATGATGGGTTTACAATTAGCAAAGCAGCTGAGGAAATCGGAAATGTTCATGATGGGTTGATAAATGTAGAAGAATTGGCAGCTGCAATTGAAGATAAAGAAACTCACTCATTTGAAATTGACCCTTCTCAGGTTGTGGAATTGATGGAATATACATATATTTTTGTCTTTGTTTTTTAAATAGTTCTTTGCCGGATTGAAGCTATTGCTTTGGGCGATGATCAGGTTAAGTCGCTGATAGATGCAACTATTCTTATATTTGCTAGAGTTAATTGTATTCGGATTGGAGTCCTTTGTGGTTTGTGTTAATTTTCTTGCAGTTCTTATATCTTGATGGTTCTTGACAGGTCGAAAATGTAAAGCAACGATGCTTGCCAAATGCTTTGAATTATCCAATGTTGGAGGAGTATGATTTCAGAAATGATACAGTAAGATTTGTCCATTTCTTTTCTCATAATCATCTGACATAATTTAGTATATAGTCTGGATCAAACCAAGGTGAAATGACAGTAAGATTAATAGTATGAGCTATTTGTACCTTCAGCAACTCCACAGGATTGAATGCTTTCATGGAGTGTGAGTGTGTGTATACTGATGGATATTTGTTTGACAGGTCAATCCTGACCTAAACATGGAGTTAAAGCCGCATGCACGGCCACGACCGTATCAAGAGAAGAGCCTTAGCAAAATGTTTGGAAATGGTTAGTTGCTATTGTTAACTGTTTTCAATCTAACACCATCATAATTTGTTGAATCCCATTTTTTCTTATCCTCAATTTTAGATTTTGAAGAGGATTGAAACACATTAATAACTTGGATTGCTAAAATGTGAATGCAGAAATATAAGAGCTAGAATCTTTTTAGCATCATTAATCATTGTGAAAATTTTGGCTATTGTCAGCATGTTTATGGTAAGCTGTTCTACTTATAATATCCTCCAACAAGCCTTTGCATGACTTGAATAGGATTTCTTTTGTTCCACTGTTGACTCATGATTGTCTTCCTTGCTGATATTTGGACATGATTAGATTTTCATCTGGTTATGTCACAGGTAGAGCAAGATCTGGCATCATTGTACTGCCATGTGGTGCTGGAAAGTCTCTAGTTGGTGTTTCTGCAGCATGTCGTATCAAGAAAAGTTGCCTTTGTTTAGCAACAAATGCTGTCTCTGTAGATCAATGGGCCTTTCAGTTCAAGCTGTGGTCAACCATCCCTGAGGAACAAATTGTTCGCTTTACATCAGACAGCAAAGAAAGATTCCAGGGTAATGCTGGGGTTATTGTGACAACATACAACATGGTTGCTTTTGGTGGTAAACGATCTGAAGAGTCTGAGAAGATCATAGAGGAAATAAGAAATCGAGAATGGGGACTGCTCCTCATGGATGAGGTAATGACATGAGATGTTGTTATGGTTAAGTTATCTCTGTAAGATTTTATAACTCTTGTTTGCATTTTGGTATGAAGTTGTGCTTTCCTTGTCCAGGTCCATGTAGTTCCTGCTCACATGTTTCGTAAAGTTATTAGCATTACTAAATCTCACTGCAAGCTTGGACTTACAGGTGTGATCCTATAGTTCGTTTTTCCTTTTTTTCATCTCTCTTCCAGACAGCAAATCTTACTGGCAATCTCAATTGCAGCCACCCTTGTGAGAGAGGATGAAAGGATCACTGATCTGAACTTCCTTATTGGCCCCAAGCTCTATGAAGCAAACTGGCTGGATCTAGTGAAAGGAGGATTTATTGCTAATGTTCAGTGTGCGGAAGTATGGTGCCCGATGACAAAGGAGTTTTTTGCAGAGTATCTGAAGAAAGAAAATTCTAAGAAGAAGCAGGTCTATTACTCAATGCCTGACCTATTAGATGTTCTGCATATCATGAAATTTTTCTTTGCTTGGTTTCTTTTCATCTTCTGATGTTTTAATTGTTCTCTTGCTTCAGGCACTTTATGTAATGAACCCTAATAAGTTCAGGGCATGTGAGTTTCTGATAAAATTCCATGAAGAGCAGCGTGGTGATAAGATAATTGTGTTTGCTGATAATCTCTTTGCTCTTATTGAATATGCAACGAGGCTCCGCAAGCCTATGATATATGGTGCTACCAGGTAGTTTGGTAGCACAAATGTTTTCTTCAAGACTTCTGACTTGATTATGTTTTCCCTTCTAAACTGCATTATTTGTGTGATGTGCAGCCATGCTGAGAGGACGAAAATTCTCAACGCTTTTAAAACTAGTCCAAATGTAAACACAGTCTTTTTATCCAAGGTAATTTCCCATAAACTATATACAAAAATCCATAGAAGAATGAGAAATAGAAAGAAAGAGTTTCACAGTTTGCTTCTATGTTTTAAAATATGCAGTCAATTATCCCTCTTTTGTTTTCATGCCGGTGCCTGTGTTAGGTTTCTTATAGTAGATGTAGGAGCTGTATAAAAAAAAACATTTTCAGTCAACTTTATTGATCCTGTTGTTTACAGGTGGGTGATAATTCTATAGATATTCCCGAGGCAAATGTCATAATTCAAATTTCATCACATGCTGGTTCCAGACGGCAAGAAGCCCAACGATTGGGTCGTATTCTTAGGGCAAAGGTTAGTAGTGCAGTTTTTTTTCTCAAGGGGTGGAGAGTGTCAAGTTGTTAACTTCAGTTGGCTTGATTGGCTAGGGAAATTCTTTTGAATGATCGGTCAAAGAAAAAAACACTCTCTAAGCTAAAAGTTGCTGCATGCTGATCTCTGAGTAATTTATTCTAAGCTAAAGATCCCATGATCCATTGAAAGTCCTAATCTATTGATCTATGGATGGAACCTTGGAAAATTCTGACTGAAGGTTTTAATTGCTTCAGACAAATTGTTCCTGCACCAAATCAAGTAATTCTTAGCTGATTTTTTTTGTTTTTTTGGCATTTGACTGATTGTTCATTATAGGCCTGTACATTTTGGCTTGTTTTTAATGACAATGATACACACCCTGGTCTCTATCAGCACTGACCAAAGCTAGAACAGCTTCAGTTTCTGCAGTTTATCTAAACTTTCAGCATTATGTGTTATATTCTATTGTGCCATATTGAATACATAAAGCTTTGAGAAAATGCCTTTACACCTTGGCCGAAAATGAAGTTAAACAGAAGAATTGGAATTCTAGGTGCAAATTCGTGTTTAATGTGTCTAACTTGGTTTCTAGGTTAACTTATTTTAGCTGTTGTTGGACGACTATTGTGTTATTTGTGAACTTGATTATTCTTGTTTGGGTCAACAGGGTAAGCTTCAGGATAGGATGGCAGGTGGGAAAGAAGAGTACAATGCGTTTTTCTATTCCCTTGTTTCCACTGATACACAGGTAAGATTGATCTCTGTCTGCAAGCTGTTTGAGATTGAGGGTGACTAACTAGAATCACATACTTGGATTTTATGATACCCCATCGTATCTCATTCAAGTCTTGGGGTCCTTTAATTTGTCCCAGATTATCGTAGTATGTTCTTGCTCAAATGTTGCTTTCTAATTAGTCTTCCTTTGGATTTAGGAGATGTACTACTCGACCAAAAGGCAGCAGTTCCTGATTGATCAAGGTTATAGTTTTAAGGTACTTTGCGTTTCCATATTTTCATCTTTTATGAAGAGATTTTTTTAAAAATGGCTGTCATATCAATGCAGTTTGAGTATGTATCAGGTTTCAGAATTTTTTCTCAGCAAGAGTGAAGATATTTGTTGAACATTAGCGGTACATAACTGCATGTTACAAGATTGGTGCTGCAGTTGATCTTGCATTGTTGTTTTAGTTTTATGGGACATGATTTTCACTGTGTTACTTAAGACATGTCTAACTATGTTTATGTCTGTGTCTCCGTAAATTCTTCTCAAGTCTTTTTTACCATTGAAATTCCTCCACAAGTCGGTTTGCCATTTTGGCAGCTTATTGCTACTCTTCAATGGGTTGAATTCAGGGTTACCATTCATCATAGTCTAACTTGAACCTTTTAGTTACAGTAGATGAAAAACATTCCACCTAGCTGTACTTTGGCATATTAACTGTTAGAAATAGTGGTCAATATGTGAGTGATTGGCGGCTGATGTATATATAACTCTTGCAGGTGATAACAAGTTTACCTCCACCGGATTCAGGAGCTGAATTGAGTTTCCACCGCCGTGAAGATCAGCTGGCACTTCTTGCAAAGGTGTTTGTTTCTCTGTTTGAGTTCTGTTTTAATTTTTAACGTGGAAGTTTTGACAAATGGAGTGTATCAGGTTATGAGTGCTGGAGATGATATGATTGGTTTAGAGCAGCTAGAAGAAGATGCAGACGAGATTGCTCTTTATAAGGCCCGTCGCGCTTCGGGATCGATGAGTGCAATGTCTGGTGCAAAGGGGATGGTTTATATGGAGTATGGGTATGTATATTGTTTTCTAGTGCGGTCCATGTGAACATCATGTTGGTTCTTGCTTCCGTTTTCTTTCTCCCACTTCTGCATATATATATATATAATCTTCCTTTTCTGTATGCAGGAGGAACAAATTTGGTCAGGGTCAGCACAAGAGCAAGCCCAAGGATCCTACCAAGAGGCACCATCTATTCAAAAAACGCTTTGGCTAAAAATGTCACCGGAGGAACCAAGTCAGTTCCAGTCTGTGCTGTTGTTTATATTCATTTTACGTTTGCCGATTTCAACTAATGAGAACAGCTATCATGTACTTGATGAATAAAAGGGCCTTTTAGAAGCTCGAGTTCTTGCACCATTTTGCAAATGATTATTGGGAATTTTCATACCAAAGTATAGTGGTCTATCCGTGTCCAAGTCTACTATTAAAATGCCACGAGGTAACAAGCGTGACTAACGTTTCCATGTGTTGCAGAATAACAGTTTACCATCACTTATTGCAGAAGTATAGTTTAGAATCAGTTATCTTATCTGACCTGCATCTTTCTTTTACTTCAGGACGGTACAATCTAATTCCATGCATGAATCTTCATTATTTGGTTGATTTGTGAGATATGATGATGATGAGTTGATGTTTTCGTGATGCATTTGAATAATTTGATAGATTTTTGCACAATTGGCGAATACTGTTGATGTGTTACCAAAGGGCTTGTAGCACTGGGACCGCGTGCTAACCTAGGTTTAGGGTTGGGTTTTGGCCCGCTTGGGTCAGTGACGTGGTGCAATGTGCACACTAAAATTTCAGCAGTTTCTCCGACTTAATACAAAATTATAATAATATATGAAATATTTCCTTCGTATTCTTTTAGTCTTTCATTTAACCATAATCATACGTACTAAGATAATTATTGATTTCGGTTATAAATATACTTCAATAATTATTCCTCTTTAAATTGATCAATCCAAAATTAACATGTTTTAAACTGCGTTGAATTTTCTCATTGAAAAGATAAAATAATTAATTAAAAAATACCAATTTGATATTTTTTACTAGTTTTTCGGGACTTAATACAAAATAATTAATTAAAAAATACCAATGTGAAGAGAAAAATTCTCAAAATAAATGAAAGAAATAAATCTCCTTCATTATAATTGGCTATCTTTTGTTCATGAATCCATGTCGTCTCGTTGAGCTTGTTTGGTGCCACTATCTTGAAAGTTGGTAGCGCACACTTTTTTTCCCCTTTTTCTTTTTTCTTAAACCAGACAAAGAAAGAAAGAGTTGATGGATGCCTTTTATAGATTCTTCACCCGTTGGAGGAATTTTTTGCTACCTGGCAAAGACCTAGTGAAGGACTTACATAGCATTTGACCACTTTCTGTCCTTCTCCTCAAATTGCACTTGATTACACATGCATTTGCTTTCACCTATGCAAAGAAGTAACGAAAAGAAACTCTTACTAATATAATTAGTTATGGTTGAACGGTGAAAGATTTACCTATTTTTAATTTGAATTTGACACTTGAATATGAAAAAAATGCAAAAATTATAATAGAAGAGTCACATTTTTTAAAACTTAATTATACTCAAAACGATACTAATTATTAATTTTCTGTCGAAAGAATAGAGTAGAGAAGATAACAAGGAAATCGGAAAAGAACAAACATATTGGTTAGAGAAAAGAAAGAGGGAAACCCACTACTCTCCTTCAACCCAAAGTCTCAGAACATATTATAGTCCTTAGAACAGAGCAATACTTTTAGGATGTAGCTTGACATACACACTGGCTCCTACATCAGTGGGGAGGGAGACATACCAAAATAAACAAACAATCGCAGCAAAGAAAGACCAAAGTACACAAATCATAACAAAAATGATAGAAATGTTCAATAGTACTTTGCAATATTATTCCTTCACTACCACTAATATGGTTTAGTCAACTACAATCCCATCTTATAATGACAATAAAATGGATAGTTAGCTTGCTAGCTGCTATCTGTTCTCTTTTCTTTGCTTAATTATAAATTTCGTGCTCTTTTTTTCTGCTCTTTAACCGAAAGTGTCATCATTCATGACAAGGAGGAACTTTCTTTGTCTCCTACTACTATATGTGTCAGTCCGCTCAGCAATCATTCAATTGCATTCGTGCAAATAATTTATGATTGCACATCCCATTTTACAATAGAATAATAACCAACTAAAATATGGTATACAATTTGGATTTTTCATGCACCAACTAGAATCCTTTTGTTGGACTGAGCAAAAGCGATCATTGGAGTTTTTAAAATTTTGCATGTTTACGGTGAGTCCAACTCGGTATTATACGGCATGATCAATCTGGAATTCTCTATTAATGGTCTCATTTTATCTCTTATTTACTTGCTTTAGGCGATATGACGAGTGTTTTTATTTCGCTTGATGTAAGGCTACAAGCTTTTTTGTTTTGTTTTTCTTTAAGTCTCGGAACTTCCTTCTATAATCTAACTTGCTCAACACTCTTCGTTTTTTGTGTTGTAGTTTTTGAAGTTACTACTAATTAAGTAAATATTTTCATTTCCTAGAATTACCCTCATTTTAATTATTTAAACTAAATTCACTAAGTATCTTTTTAAATTTTTAAGTGGGTAGTTTTGTAAAGTAGCTACAAATTTATCTCTATGTAAGGCTATTAATAAACTTTACTAGTTGCATAATCTATTTAGTCTCTCTAGATATCCTTTCAATTGAGATTAATTTTATTACAGTATTGTTCGGTCCCTAAAAAAAAATAGCTCTCTTGACATGATGTTGTTCTATTCCAAATACTTTCTTATTATTACTTGATTTCAACTAATATTTATAAATGCATAATCATCAAACAATTTTTACTACGAGTATTTTTTTTAATGGCACCTTTTAAATAAATGAAAGGACCAAACATGTCATAATCTGATAACCTATAGGCTTGCAATGATAGGACAAATTGAAGTTGTTTAGAATATTAATTTTTGCTATATTGTTTTGGTCAAAAGAGAGTGTTTGGAATCATTGATAGTGAGGGTGCTTATGATCAAATAGTTTATAAATTCCTTCTCCTTTACTGCCCTTTACTGCTCCCTCCATTACCATGAAGGTAGGTAGATTAGCTAGCGATTTGATCACATTAATCAATTAAACCAAGAAAAGCAAATGGGGTTGATGAGATTCCTATCTTTAATTGTATATATGCTCATTGTTTCTTTAGGGGTTTCTGCTCGCATTTCTGGATTGGTCTTTTTTAGGTTCTAGTCCTATACAAGAACCTGGCCAATGGAACAACGGTACCAAACCCAAAAAGAAAACGTTCATATCTTTCCACACACAAAAAAATGGTCAATTATTGATATATTAGTGGTTGGAAGATGACTTTTTAAATTTATTTGATCAAAGGCAAGCATCTCTTTCTTGCCAGTTGCCACGACTCGGGAAAGATTTTCTATCACACAAAAGAGAGAAGCAAAAAATACATTAGTATAAACCTAATGTATTATATTAGGTTTATACTAATCTGTATTTAAGCTACATATACTCTAGCCTTGGAAATTCTTTGACTGGAAACCAGTTTCACTTTTTTTCTTTTCTTTTTTAGATGCGCCTCCTATTTCCTTTTTGATTACCAATTTTAGGTATGACTGCTTCCCTTTTGATAGCTTTTGAACTCAAGGGCGACAAGATTTGATTTGCGAGAACTTGAATCAGTTAATATAATTGTGACATTTTTGTTGATATGAATTGAGATTAGTTAATTTATTTAGATCACAAGAAGAAGAAACATAAGAAGTAGTAAAAGGTAATTGATTATGGAGTAATTAATTGCTACGAGTATCTGACTCTTACACTTGGTATGAAAAAATCTAACGTAGTTAGGGAAAGTAAAAGAAATATTTTAACTAAGAGAAAATGCACCACACGGCCCCAACATTTTACAAAATGTTTGATTGAGCCCTAACGTATTCTTAATTGAAAAATAAAAATAAAAATTAGGGATTTTATAAAATCTAAAAATACGTTAGGGACTCAATTGATTCAATATCTCGCTATATTTTTTAAAGAAATACAAACGACATATTGAGTAGAGTAAAATATTGGCCTTCGTATTAAATGCGAAATAATTAGAATTAGTAGTAGTACATCACAGTCAACAAAAGCTATTGTACAAGTTACTCCAAAAGAGCTCTCTGCCTCTAAGCTACAGCTACCAACTTAGCAATTAATATAAATAAACCTCCGAAGCCTAGATGCCTTATTTCATTTTTAAAATAAGTAAAGAAAAGAAGCTGAAAATGGCTTTTTTGCTCTTGTTCGTCAGGTCCTAATTTAAAAGAAGATCCTGATAGTGAATAACACACTTAGCATTAACAATTATTGGCAGTAACCATAGTACTGAAACTGCGGTTGCCCAAAGCAGCTTTTCACGAATGCTCCTCCTCCAGTACTTGCCTCATCATCATCTCCATGCAACCCATCAAACTATATAATATACATCAAAACAATATATGTTTCATGACTCGAAACCATGTGAGGTGCGTAATCCCAACCTATCTATGTAAAAATAATGGAAGAAGAAAGTAATTATACCCAGAGGTCATCTTCGTCTTCATCTCTGGTGGTGGTAGAAGAGGAAGCAGTTGCTTTGGAGATATCACCAATTTCGTCGTTACGAGCAAATCTGCCACGTATACGAGGCCTATTGTCTGCTAGTGTTTTGCGGCATGCATACTGAATTCAAGTCCACCCAAGATTTTAAAAATAATTCCCACTTTCACACTCACTTTGGCACTTGGATTTGAAAAGGGAGCGATTATATTTAAACGAGATTATTCTCCCACTAAAAATGTTCGAAAATATAGATAAGACATCCGATGACACCGGATAAAGAAAGAGTTGACATTTGCAATTTGAAAATGATTCTTAGAAACTACTAGTAATTAAATTAGTTTTGGGGATTTATCATAATTAATGAAATGATTACCTTGATGGTCTTGGTGAAGTTTCTTTGGTTACGTTTTGCTCTGTATTTAGAAATCCTTTCTTTCCTTTCCTCAGCACTGTAACGCCCAACTTTGAAGTTTGGTTCATCAGCAAACGAGCTGTCTGATGCTAGTGGACTTGAAACTGACCTCTGTGCTGCACTCCTCGTCCTTAAATTCTGCCCAAAAAGAGAGAGAGAAAACAAAAACCCAGCTTAAATAAATTAAATGATTTAAATAGATCCAAAACAGGACAAAAACAGAGGAAAAGCAGGGGATTTGATTTTTTTACATGCAAATCTCCGGTACTGCAAACCCTTCTAAGTTGACCAGCAAAAAAGCTGCTTTCAGGTGAAGTCAAAGCTTGACTCTGGTAATTTGGAGATTCTAAAAGTGTGTCAAAGCAAGGTTGAAACAAGAACCCAGGCTTGCCATCAAAAGAATTGCTGCTGTAGCTCCTCTGCATCAACCTCTCCACACTTTCTACACCACTGTAGCTATGAGGCATGAAAGAGGAGTCGTAGCTGTAAGATGAGTCGAAACTCACTTTGCATTCCTCATTTTTCACATCCAAACCAGAGAAATTGCCATTCTCATTCCCCAAATTAGCCAAATTTGGAACATCAATAATCTCTCGTGGCTGCTGCTGCTGCAAATGGGTTGTTTGGTTATAAAGAGTGAGACTCTCTAGCTGGTGGCTTGGTGGTGAAGATGAGAGGATAGTTGGGCTTAGATTTTCAAAAAAGTTGGAATCATGAACTGGGTATTGGCTGTTTTGGGTGTGATTGGAGAGCTCTTGGAAGATATCACAGAATGGAGAAAAAGGGTTGTCAGATAAGAAAAGGTCAGCATGATCAGAAGATACAATTTCTGGGCTTGAATGGTGGTAGAAAGACCCATCAAGAACATAAAGATCATAAGACATTTCTTCCCCCCCCCCCCTAAACAGTTCTTTGGTTGGATTGAAAAAGTTAATGGAAGAAAGGGGAGGAGGTTTTTGCTGCTGCTGCTTTGCTCAAATGAGTAAATTGTGGTTTGGACTGTGTTTTGTACGTGTGCGCTGTTGGCACTATGAAACTGCCACAAAGCTTTAAAAAATACCACTTGGAGTCTGATTTATTTGATCAAGGAGCCAAAGCCTTCATATTGGTAAAACAACAAGACAAACCAAACTTCTCTTCTTTTTTCTCTCTTCAAAGAGATTCTAAACAATACAATTACAAACAAAATATGAGAGTAGTAGTCCACTTTCAGCACTACTGGGGTTTATAAAGCACTTCCCAATTCCCATTGCTTATATGCCCCTTAACTTTCTCAACACTTTTGATTACATCCCCAACTTATGATTCTATGCAAGTAGTCAAATCCGGTTTGGTCCGGCAGGTTAAATTAGGAAATCACACAATCAGTCACTAGGTCAGGTTTGAAAGTTTAAAAAAAAAATTATTTTCTAATTTAAATCTCACATTCGTATATTGGCTAACAAAATTTTTAACCATTACACTAAAATTATGTTTGTAATACTAAATTAGAACTTAAAAAATAAATATAAGATAAAATTTTTATTTATTTTTAAAAAAAATTATATTTTACATAAATATTAAATTATATTTACTAGTAATTTATTAAAATCATGGATCGGGTTGAACTGCTAAGCATTTTCTATGACCGGTCCGGGTAAAGGGTTTTATTTTAATTTTTTTTGGAACGAAAGTGGGTAAAGAGGTTGTCTCCCTTGAAGTCTTCGTCTTCGTCCTCTCATTGGTTAGGTGGCTTCTTCCTCATTTCCTAATTCCTCTTCGCTTTCTTCAAATTGGGGAGGTTTTAAAACTTTAAAAGTGACAAAAACAAGGAACTTCATTAGAAGAACCAAACTTTGGATTTAAATTTACAAATCTTGCGAAAAGTTTTCTCGCATAAAGGAGCTCCCTTTATTGGATTTCTGCACAAATTAACAATCAAAGTTTGTATCTTTGAGGTTCTGCGGACATCATGGCTGCTTCTCAGCAAAACCTGGACAAGATGCAGGTTCGCCAGAGCTACAGGAATCTCTGGCACACTGATCTTTTGAGCACCATTCAAGCTGACACCCCATGTAAGTGCATGTTCTTGTATATGCTAATATGTGTTTTTACTATGTGTCTGCTTGTTGGTCTGACGGGGTCTTCATTGTGTGTGTTTCATATGCAGATTGCTGCTTTTCCTTTTGGTGGTGAGTGCTCTTTATCTGTTCTTTAGTAAATTTGAATGTAGATCTGGTAGTTTATCTTTTCACTTTTGTGCTTGAAGTAGTATCTTGATGGGTAATTGAACATGGGGGTTTTGTTGCAATTGGAAGCATCGTTGACTTGGTATAACATCGGGTGGACTTTGATAAATTCATAACTTTGTTCTGAATTTGGTTGATCGTGATCAGTTATGATTGTTCATTTCTTTTGGCAAGCAAAAGTTGTGATTAATTTCTTTCCTTTTTCGCTTCCTAAAAGTTTGTTAGAGATTGTATTTTTTTTTCAACGAGTTCTTCCTTTTTCTCACGGGTTCTAAAGAATGCACTTCTTGTTTGTCTTGAATTAATTCTTACACTTGTGCTTCTTATGTGGCCTTGAATTGTGATATTTCCATATTTACCAGCGAGTAGATTTGATAATCAGAGACAAGTTGACGTGTCCTTGTTATACATTGAGGTTTCTTAGTTTTAGGATTTTTATCAGCACTTGAAGATTGTACCCAATGGTAGCGAGCGTTGGGCTGTCAAGAAGTGACATGGATTGATGAGTGTGGTTAAGATGGTATTGTGCTGAAACAAGTACATTTAGATTTCAAGAGATGACCAAGTAGCACATTTAAAAGAGTTCATGTAGGACTGCTTAAGGTGCTTAAGCTACGTCTACTGGTGACCTGGAGGGGTTACCTACAGAGGGAGCAGTCAAATTGATGTCTTAGGTGAAATGAAAGAGAGGAGCAGATCTAAAATAGGAATGGAACTGGTAAGTAAGGATGTAGAATCCTTGCAATCCTGGGAGAACATTTTGTTATGATTCTGGAACAGTTTTAATCATGATGTAACTGAAAGGAGGATACCGTGCCATACGGCAGGCTCATTTTTGGGATTTGGCTTTGCTGAGTTGTTTTTGGATAGTGAAAGAGGGGAGAGGATAGGGAGATGAATCTAAAAAACACGGTTGTAGCAATTTTGGTGATATGGTTGGGCTTGGAAAGCCTTTGGTGGAGTTTTCTGACATGTATTTTTTTTTCTGACATGTTTTGGAGCCATATTTTCATTGGATTATCAATGCAGTGGAAATTCTTTATAAATGCTTCTCAATCTATTTATGAGGCATCAGAAGATCATTTTATTTATTGATAATTTGTCTCAATTTATTTTTCCAAGGGTTCAATATACTTATTTACTTGCTTGACACTATGGCTGACAATTTAAATAATCTTAGAGCTTTTTGTGTGCGTGTGTTTGTGTGTGGGTGATACTGGCTATTGTCTTTTCTATTGTGACATCAGCATGAAATAAATACAAGTCTCTGACACATCAATCATACTTCAAGAATTTCCATTTGAAAGTTAAAATGTTGCTTCTAAGTTGAAGATCAAAATTCTTCCTTTTAGCATGGGATTGTTTTCTGAAAATATTTTGAAAGAACACAGTAGTAATATCTCAACTGAAGAAATTTTCTTGTATCCTTTTAAAGCCATCGTTTTGTCATGAGTAGATGGTCAGAAAGTACACTCGTTTATCTTGGCTCATCTATTTTATGTAAACTGTTAAGGTTAGATTCTTTTTAATTTCTTGGTTGCATACTCTGACTTCATTTTATACAATTATTCAAAAAGTACTGTTCATAATATGAAATGTACATATCGTGAGTTAGTTGTCAAGTGCAAAGTTGTGCTCCATGATTTGAGATTGAATTTGAAAACATAAATGCATTTTATTCCAGATCATCTTGCCTCTTTAGTTCTGTGATTGGATCTTACTGCCCAGGTAGCTAAAGTTCAAATATTTGTAAACGCAAACAATCCTTGCTCCTGACCCTTGTGACAAAATTTATCTCAATCTGTTTGTACCTTCTCTGTAATACTTGTAGCTGCTTTCTTAGAAGAGATTGCAGACTGCGTTTTTTTTTTTCCGTCTTTAAACACCTTTTTTCCCATAAAGTTTGGTTTATGTTAGTAATGTGCTTTATCTGAGGTTTTATTGAATTCATTTTAGAAAAGCATGTAATGCTGTTCATGAGATGCTTGTGGACTGTAAGGCAGACCCTTTTAATGTTTGTAAGAGTAGCTTTTGTTGTTGTGTTGTTATGTTAATAAAGCAATGGTTAAAACCTACAAAGTATTCTTCTAGATGGCGTTCTAAGATATTCATGAACTGTAATATGATTGTCTAACTTACGTTTATATGTTTGATTCTTTTTGTATTGTCTTTAAACATTTTTAGAGTGTTCACCAAAGTTTCCTTTGTGCTGTTGTAGTGCACCTTGTGCATCATATTTACTCCGCAAGCGAGCACTTTACAATGACATGTCAAGGTATATGATACTTGTGATCCTTGTATGATTCTTCTGATAGTTTGTTCACTTCCTGTTGCTAATGACAAAACCTCTGTTTGTCATAGGTATGTATGCTGTGCTGGTTATATGCCATGTAGCGGTAGGTGTGGTGAAAGTCGGTGCCCTGAATTTTGCCTTGCCACTGAGGTATGGAGTTTGTTTCTGTTTCATAATTCTCATCATGCTTTCTTTTTTCTCTTATTCAGTTCTTTCCAGGTGAAACTTTCACCTTACAAATTTGAAGGAGAGATTTTGTAAGGAAACTCTGAAATGGTACTGCTAGTGCTAGAGCTAGACTGTTATGTGGAAGTCATGTAGTTGTCCTGGGTGTGATAAAACCAACCGGTTTTTATATTCCCCATGTTATCTAAAAGAAGATTAGGAGTCATAATGCTAAAGAATAATATGAGCATCTTTCCTTTGGAAATTCCTTGTTTCCCTGAACTGGTGAAACATGTTATCTCCTTCCCTCCAGTCCCATCTAAGTTTCTTATCCAAAAAGTTTGGCATCCTTTTCCAGAAGCAGATTGCCTACAGTGGGATTGTAGTCTCATGGAATGGTGGATGAGACACTGATAGTTTGGACCGGTGATTCTCTTCTTCATTATCAAAGACTTAAAGATGGTTCTTAACCTCCTCCTTAATTTTTTTCTCATTATTACATACACTTGCCAAGAGCTGGTTTTCCATTAGTCTTTTGGTTACGAGTTGAAGTTGCGCGTTTATAGAATGGCTTTTAGATTCTAGGGTGGGCAATCACAATGATGTGTCATGAATTTTCATCAGTGGGGGAATGCATGTTGGACCTGTTTGAGTTTGTTGTTGAGGGAACAGATTTATCTGAAAAAATGGGGAAAAAGGAACACGACTTTTACTCACATCACATTTAGCTTTATTGCGGTAAAGTTGTGATTCCTCATTGATATTACCAATGCTGATGAAGGAATGGGTGAAAATCACAGCATATTTTTTCGTTAAGTTGTTACTTTGAGATGAGAACTTTTATAAAGCATCAGATGTTGATATGAAATAAAATCATTTCAGAGTCATTTAGTTGATTTTACTTATTCGGTCGGTCGTAGAAGTAGATGTACTGAGATCTCAAGTCCTCATCTCAAGTCCTCATCTCTGTTGTTGTTAACTCTGGTGTTTGTGTTGAAATTACCAGGTGTTTCTCTGCTTTGGACAGTCAGTGGCCTCAACTCGCTTCCTACTGCAAGATGAATTTAACATTCAGACAACAAAGTGTGACAATTGCATCATTGTACTCCCTCTTGATTTTTACCCATCTTTCTTTCCTCATCTGTCTTTATCTCATTCTCATGTTCGATTGATACGCAATTGCAATTGGGCTAACCTTGTGTGTTTACACATTCAGGGTTTTATGTTCTGCCTTCAACAAGTTGCGTGTATATTTGCTATAGTTGCAATGATTGTTGGAAGTTCAGAAATTCAAGAGGCGTCTCAGCTACTGTCTTGTTTGTCCAACTTGGTCTATTGCTCGTAAGCATTTTTATTCCACTGCTATCTGCTAATTTACTCGGCTGATCTTGGTTTCAACAATCTTACTAACTATATGATCCTTTCTTGTGGCCAGGGTTTGTGCTTGTATGCAGGTGCGCTTATGCTCCAACCAAATGCATCAACTGGTAGTTCTTTTGAAGTGAGAGATAACATCTAACATGTTTACTTTGCCTACTTGCAGACGCAACATAAGGTCGAAATGGACAAACGAGACGGCATGTTTGGTCCTCAACCGATGGCAGTTCCTCCCATGCAGCAGATGTCCCGCTTTGATCAACCAATTCCTCCATCAGTTGGATATGCACCACAGCCCTACGCCTATCCACCCCAGGCTCAAGGCTACCCTGTCGCTGGGTATCCTCCTCCACCACAATCTGCTTACCCTCCCCCGGGTTACCCTCCATCTGGATATCCTAAATGACCGTTTGATGTGACGAATGTTGGTTCGCAATCCCAGATAGCGATATTACTGTGATTAAATGCTTTTCTGGAGGTCAAGAACTTGGAACTTCTGAGCGCTTTTCTGGAGGTCAAGAACTTGGAACTTCTGAGCCGCGCGTCTAAATATCTTTTTTACTTGAGGACTACGGAGTCACTAAATTTGTGAGCTGTGATTATTTACTGAACAAGACATCATCTGGTTCTCCATCTCATTTTTCTGTTTTATTTGCTGTCGTTATTGGTGTGTGCAGATTAAAATGACCACTAAAACAAATCATTATCACCCTTATAATGCCTTCATTAGCAGTAGTACTATGTATTATTTATTCTACTTCTAGAAGGAATAACTAGATGGATACTCAAGTCATTTTAGTTATCGTTTTTTCTAAAAAAAATTCAAGAATTAAGGTAATTATTAGTAGTTATTAATAATAGAGTGATTATCAACAACATGCCAATAGTATATCTGATCGCGCGTCGAACGCGTTAAATATAAGTGTAAAATATGTATAAGAATGGGGTAGAAATATAACTTATCACTATCCACAAGGGTTTGTAGATTATGGTAAGAGGATCGTCCACAGAGACCTCTAGGGGGAACGTAGTTTCTTGGTTGATTTCCTCGTCACTGGTTTTGATTGGGGGAACCTGAAAATAGAAACGAAACAATTTAAAGTAGTCTTGGTCAAAGGCTTGGCCAAGATAGGGGGTCAATACTGAACAAGTCGAATAAAAGGGAATTCCTAGTAAGGGCGATATGAGAGCTTCTGTTCTTATGATTCGATCACTGATGCAAGGGTATTCATCTCTTGATTCGTAGTCCTGCTATAGAGTGGAGGTGCTCCTGTTCACTCCTGACTTCCCTCCTCTTCAAATTATCTAGCGGGTGCTCTCTTTCCTGATAATCCTAGCCAAGAGATACTTTGCTGGTTAAAGGGTTTATCCGTTTGACTGCTGTCTTGAATGACTGTTCGCTTCCTTAATGGTATAGGGAAGACAGTACCTAGCCAAGTTGTCTCCCTATGGAGACCCTAGGTTGTCAATCTGATCTTGGTCTAGATCACTTATTTCTTCTAGTCTGGCGCGAGACTAGTTACCTACTTTGCCTAGCCGGCGGGTGCTCCCTTTCCTTCTAGGCTGGCTGCAACTCTTCTCTACTAGAGTACAAGAACGATCAGGTCTTGTCTCTAGTGAGTTAGCGTTGGATTGAGCTCAAGAAATAAGTGAATACGAATCGAAGAGAATGCTAAGGACGATTTGATCTCACAAAAACATAAGAACGAAGCTCATCAACCCTTACCAAGAATGGGTGTTCAGCTACTCATACTCATAGATGGAAAATAAAAATACTTGATTGCATAAATAAAATAAATCCGTGGATTCAAAGAATTAAATCCCTGGAGCAAATTAATTGTTTCAATGTCGAGAAAAGAAGGAAGGGAGAGATTCGATCCCCCTGAGGAAGGAACGAGCTTAGCTAAATAAGCTAAAAATCTTCCTTATCCTACTGTAATTCAAACTCCTAGAAAATCTAAGAAAATAATAACAATGTTTTTAAAATAGGAAAAATCGTATGTTCAAAAAGAGGGAGATCCCAAATAGGATTCTTCAATAAATTGGCGTCAGATCCCTTTGAAGATGCTAGACGGTTGTAACTTGCCAGCTCGCAAGGCCCAGGTAAAACGCGGCCCAAAAGGTTTGCCAATGCTGCTGCTCGAGATGGCCTTTCGCGAAAGAGTCTTGGCCAAGATCCCGGCCAAGACGATCTGGTATCGATACTTTGGTGCGCGAAGGGGTCTTGGCCAAACTCTAGGCCAAGACGCTCTGAAAACCAGCTCCAATGCTCCAAGATTAGAATCTTTCATTGAAATGCCTCCACACTAGAACTGCCAAAGCATAGGAAGTTGAAGGAAAATCAATAGATTTACTGCCCAGAAAATAAGTGGATGGACAGTAAAAACATGATGAAATGCAATGCAATCAATATCTTAAATTTTCGGCCAACCAAACTATAATATTTTTTCTTCCAAGAAATGATTTCATTTCAAAAAATTGGCCCATCAAATTGCAACATTTTTTATCAATTATGGAGTAATTAAGAGTATTTAAAGATAAGTATATAAATAATTATTTTTAATCATCTTAAAAATCGAAAATTGAAAACTAATTCGCTTATTTTATTTCCTCTAAAAATTATAATTCTGAGCAAAATCTTGCTCGCCTATTTCCACCGCATCAGATTGACCAAGTCTTTTCGTTTCATCATGGACATAAATTTTGTTGTGTGGGCACAAACTCTTTGAAATTAAAATGGACGAATTGATGCAAATCTTTTATGCTCACCATTTGGCAACATAACTGATACGATCCTGGCTCCTTAGGATGCGTAGCACCAATTTTGATCTTTGTTCAAAGACGGATTTCCTGCGGAAATAAATAACTCGACAAGTACGAGCTTAGACCACTTAGCTAACCTGTGCTAAGAGCCCTAATCGATTTCAAGTCAAGGGTCTTGAATCGGATTCTTAGGACTAAACTCAACAATGTGAGAATCACACTAAGATAAACGACACAATAATACAATTCCAAGATTTACTTGTATACGACTCAAGTATTGCGGACTCAAGAAGAACAAGGTTCAACCAACTTGAACAAGGGGCGGAGATTGAAGAGAATATCTCAATTTATCAAATAACAGCCAACCTAATAAGGAGGCAAAGTAGTTCCTTATATAGGTTACAATCAAACCCTAAAAGCAAACCTAATAGGAATAGAAGTAGGACTTCTAAAATAGGAAGATAGCTTAACTAATTAAACTGTTTAATTACCTAATTAAGCTTAAAGTAATTTAAAGTCAACAACTTAAATCTTCAGTCAACGCGCCAACTTCTGGACACGCGAAACGGGTAGGAGCCGTTTTGAACAATCGGCACGCGCGACAGAAGAGTGAATCGGCAACGGCTGAGTGAAACGGGCAGATGCCGAGTACGTGAGAACGGTCAGAGCCGTTTTGAACGAATCGGACAAGAGCCGTTTTGTGACAAACGGTCAAGTGCCGTTTCTAGAAGAATCATCATCGGCTATTGTGAATGTAAGGAGATTCACAACTCTAGGGGTCTTCTCTCGAAGTGCAGCTTCCTCACTTGACATCTCACATTCCAGCTCCTTGTGAATGAGAGATGACAATCGGTCTTGAAGCTTTCTTGCTCTGGCTCGAGTCATTGGACCAGCTGGTGGTAACGGTAGTTGGATGCGTGGATTCGCATCATTCCCTCCCCCTTCGGAAGGATTCGCCCTCGAATCCGAATCGGTATCAGCTGAAAGTCCATACTCGTCATCTGCATCAAACAACGCTAAGTCAGAAACATTGAAAGTAGAGCTAACGGCACCATACTCACTCGGCAATGCCAGTTGGTAGGCATTGTTGTTTATCTTCTCAACAATCTGGAACGGTCTGTCTCCTCTAGGAGAAAGCTTGCCACGGCGTTGGTCAGGAAAATGCTCCTTGCGCATATGCAACCAGACCCAATCGCCCACCTGGAACGTCACTAGCCGTCGGCCCTCGTTCCGTTTCTGCACAAGCTTGTCATTCATGCGCTCAATGTTCTGTTTTGCCTTAGCATGCAATTGCTTGACAAAATCAGCCTTTTGTGCACCATCTAAACTTACAACATCACTCAAAGGTAAGGGAGTTAAATCCAAAACAGTTCTATGATTAAATCCATACACAAGTTCAAACGGCGAGTAATGAGTAGTAGAATGAACAGCACGGTTGTAAGCAAATTCAATAAACGGTAAATGATCAACCCAAGTAGAAACATGCTTACTAACTAAGGTGCGTAAAAGGGAGCCAAGAGTCCGATTTACCACCTCAGTTTGACCATCGGTTTATGGGTGATAAGATGTAGAATACAATAATTTAGTACCAAGTTTCTTCCACAAAACACGCCAAAAATGACTAAGAAACTTAGTATCTCTATCACTCACAATAGTTAAGGGTATACCATGCAAACGGACTACTTCACGAAAGAACAAATCAGCGACCTGAGTAGCATCACAAGTAGTAGAACATGGAATAAAGTGGGACATCTTCGAAAATCTGTCCACCACAACAAAGACACTATCCTTTCCGTTCTTAGACCTAGGCAATCCAACGACAAAATCCATAGACAAATCGGTCCAAGGGTGAGAAGGGACAGGTAACGGCATGTGACGCGTCGTCGAAACACACATCAAAAGTAATATTTATATTCCTGATAAGCTATATGCACAAATTAATGTATATAGCGGCAAGTCAGGGTCGAACCACAGGGAAATGAAACACTAGATTTAATCTTTGCCCTAGATGTATGATCAGGATGAAAATGCACTAGACAGAAAAGTAAATCTGGGGGGGGGGGGGTTTGGTTGGTTAGACGAGCCTAACCAACGATGACAGTTGATATCGGTGCAGAAAACGTAAATAAAACGGAAATGATAAAAAAATAGAAGAATAATAATAAAAGCGGTGCAGACAAATAAACAAACGGTGCAGACAGACAGATATAGCAAAGAAGAAATTAAAACAAGAAGAGATAGAATATCAAATAAGAAGGAAATAACGAAATAGGTAGAGACAATAAATCAAGTAAAGGGAAAATCCTAGCAGGGGTAGACGGTGGATTGCGTCGAGGGCTAGTCGGTCATCGGTGCAAGGATAGATTGTTTTCACGCCATAGACGTGCTATAGGAATCCTATTTTCACGTGGATTCCCTACTTCTCTTCTTAAGAGAAGTCACTCCCAAGGTATGCTTATGGGAGCGACCGTGACACTGTGCCCAAGGTACGCTTATGGGTCATACACGCAGGCCCGTGAAGTGGAGAGAAGACACATCTAGGGCTAGACACTGAGAAGTCAGCCCTAACCGGTTTCTTGCCCTAGCTAGATTGGACCAAACGACATGGTGACTCTGGACTAGGTGACTACTCTATTCCATGGCCTCACGTTAGTTATTACCATGGAAATGACAATATTCATGAGAAATATGCAAATAGATGATCAAACTACCAACAAACCTTACATGAAATGACAATAAAATGGCAAGAAAGCGGATATAAAAGTGAAAACGTTTTAAGAACACTTTGACCTCCCAACTATCCTCTTGCAATCCTTAAAACACCCCTGCCAAGACTAAGAGATTTAGCCACTCATGCTGGAATTCATACACAAAATGGATGGAGAAAGTAACATAAACAGAGAAGAGGTGCAGATGAAAACGAAAATCTAGAGCACTTAATTAAAACCGGCCGGAGCTTCAAAGCTCCGGCCAAAATCTGGAAAAATAAGAAGGGAACAGATCCCAAAGTTAGAGAGAGAGAGAAAAACGGCTACAATGATTCAAAACCCTAAAAAAAGGAAAAACTCCCCTAAAGTCCTAAAAACTAAGGTTTATATACAAGACAATCCCACAAGGGGACAAAATAGGACAGCTGGTTGGGGAGGAAGGAAGGAAGGGGCGTCCTTGACAGCTGGCAGAGGAAATATTGCATAGAATCCCGCTAGAATCTTTCTGGCATTTTTTGTCAAGCGTCAGCCTAGACGAGGAGCGTCATCTAGGGCAAGACGTAAGATATCTTCTAGGGCAAGACGACTTAGCTAGGGAATATTCTGGAATCTCTTTGGCATCTTTGGTCAAGCGTCATCCGAGAAGAAACATGCACGTGCGTGCGTCTAGGCCTGGACGTAAGATATATTCAGTAGCTCATCCAGGTCTAGACGGTATAGAGGCGTCTAGGTCTCAACGACAAAACTGCGTCTAGGGCTCGACGATGAAAGATCAGCAAAAATGCATCCAAATGGCGCGCTTATCAGCAAGTTTCTCCCTTTAGTCCAAATCTACAAAGTGGTTGGAAAACAAGCCAAATTAGTAGTATCAAGTGTGAAATTAGACCTAAAAGAGAGGGAAAAACATGCATAAAAAGACACCATATTAGCATGTATTCTCCATGAACAGCAGATTTCGACTTGGCTCGACGACATATTAAACATCTACCAATAATGCGGACAATATCACGCTTCATGTGAGGCCAATAAAAGTGATCATGCAATACATCCAAGGTTTTAGTCACGCCAAAGTGACCCATTAAGCCACCACTATGGGCTTCATGCACAAGTAATTCACGAAGAGAGCAATGAGGAATACACAAATGTTTGCCTTTAAACAAATAACCCTCATGCTTGTAGAATTTAGAACCAGAAATAGAAACGCCATGCAAGTAAATAGCACCAAAATCAGAATCGGTTGCATAGAGCTCTATAATGTGCGAAAATCCAAGCAATTTGGCATTTAGAGAAGTAATCAGCACATACCGTCGGGATAGCGCATCGGCAACAATATTCTCTTTACCTTGCTTGTACTGAATGTGGTAAGGGAACGCCTCTATAAATTCCATCCAAACGGCATGTCGCCGATTGAGCTTCCCTTGACCCTTTAGGTACTTCAAGCTCAAATGGTCTGTGTGGATGATAAACTCCCTTGGCATCAGATAGTGTTGCCATGTTTCTAACGCTCGGACAAGAGCATAGAATTCCTTGTCATAGGTCGGATATCGGAGCTGAGCATCCTTGAGCTTCTCACTGAAAAAGGCAATCGGTCGTTTCTCCTGCAGCAGAACGGCACCGATTCCTAATCCGCTGGCGTCGCACTCTATCTCAAACGCCTTGCTGAAGTCGGGCAATGCTAGCACGGGAGCGGCACAGAGCCGTTCCTTGAGGGTAGCAAACGCCTCCTCCTGTTGTTGCTCCCACCTGAAAACAACATTCTTTTTTGTTAAATCATTCAATGGAACGGCAATGGTGCTAAAATCCTTTACAAAACGCCGATAGAAGCTTGCTAATCCATGGAACGATCTCACATCGGTAACGGCCTTCGGCGTCGGCCATTCCCGTATTGCGCGGATCTTCTCTACATCCACTTTAACGCCATCTGCACTCACAATGAAACCAAGAAAACCAACTTGTTCCAATGCAAAAGAACACTTACTAGGTTTAGCATATAATTTCTGCTCACGAAGTGTTAGAAAAACTTCCTTAAGATGTAAAACATGCTCATCCAATGATTTGCTATAGATTAAAATGTCATCAAAATAAACTACAACAAATTTACCAATTAAGTGCCGAAGTACATGGTTCATTAATCTCATAAAGGTGCTAGGAGCATTAGTCAAGCCAAACGGCATAACCATCCATTCATATAAACCATACTTAGTCTTAAAAGCAGTTTTCCATTCATCCCCTTCTTTCATACGAATCTGGTGGTAGCCACTCATTAAATCAATTTTAGAAAATAATTTACTACCACTTAATTCATCCAACATATCATCCAATCGAGGAATAGGATGGCGATACTTTACAGTGATTTTGTTGACTGCTCTACAATCAACACACATGCGCCAAGATCCATCCTTCTTTGGGACTAGAATGACTGGAACGGCACATGGAGACAGACTCTCCCGAACGTACCCACGCGCAAGCAAATCGTCCACTTGCCGTTGCAGTTCCTTTGTCTCCTCTGGATTGGATCAGTAAGCCGGCCGATGGGGAATTGCCGATCCAGGAACAAAGTCGATCTGATGTTCGATGCCTCGAATCGGAGGTAAGCCAGGTGGGATCTCTTCGGGTAGAACATCTCCAAATTCCTGCAAGAGAGAAGATATACCAATCGGAACGGTGTTGTGCCGTTCCGTTTCATTTGAGGTTAAACAATAAGAGCGAAAACGGATTAGAAGTAGAGGACGGCTTGCATCAAAACAGTTGTTATGAGCAAGCATGGCTCTCCTCACTTCGCTCCCCTTGGCATATACACTCAATTTCTTTTTATTTACCTCTCCTTTTCTCTCAATGCCACTCTCAGCACGCTTACTCTTTTCGTGCGAATGTTTACACTCGCCCTCTGCATGCATGCTGTTTTCATGCGAATGTTTACACTCTCTCTCTGCATGCTTGCTGTTTTCATGCGAATGTTGAAGGCTCACACACTCAGTGGTTCCCTCTATATTTTTCACACGCAAACCTTCTTTTTCTCTCGCAAGCTATTTTGCAATTTCATATTCAGCATGTGACTTAGCAAGTCATTGCTGATCCTCAAACACTTCAGCTTGTGTTAACGGTGCCAAGGTGAATTTCTGACCATCCTTAACCAACTTGTAGAGGTTTCTCTTCCCATCATGATTCGCGTCGCGATCAAACTGCCATGGGCGTCCAAGGAGGATATGGCTTGCTTGCATCGGCACAACATCACAGAGAACCTCATCTTGGTATTTGCCGATACGAAACTTAACAAGTACCTGTTTGGTCACCTTAATACCGTTGTCATCCGTCATCCAGTGTAGACGATACGGTTTCGGATGCTTTACCGTCGGCAAGTCCAGCTTATGAACCATCAGCGCACTGGCACAGTTGGTGCAGCTTCCGTTGTCGATAATAATGGAACAGCCCTTGTGATCAATCACACCTCGGGTGTGGAACAGATTGGTCCGTTGCTCCTCATCACACACTTCTTCTGTGGACTGCACGCTCAGGTTCCGTCGGATTACAAGCAACCGAACATGCTCACCTCTCTGACAGTCAATATCCGAATCGGTCTGACCGTTTTCCTCAGGTTCTGTTTTCTCCTGTTCATCATCCGATTCTTCCTCTCCATTCGGCCGGATGATGAAGACTCTCTTATTCGGACACTCCGCTTTCTTGTGTCCTCGACCGTTGCATTTGAAACAAACAATTTCCTTAGTGGCTGGCCGATCCACAGGTGGAGTGTAAGGTTTAGTAGTAGCCGTTTTGGACGGGATAACGGCACTGGCGGGTGTCTTCGGAACGGTAGAAGCCGTTCTGTCTTCCTTATACCAAGACGGCTTCTTCCATGGTGTCGATCCAGTAGACTTAGAAGAGCTCTTAGCTTTCCGATGCTTCTCAATCTTTTGAGCCATGTGAAGCATCTCCTCAAGAGTATTGTATTGCGTCAGCTCCAGGGCGTCGGCAATCTCTGCATTCAAACCAGCAATAAACCGAGCCATCGTTACCTCAGGTTCCTCAGTAATTTTTGCTTGAGCTAAAGCAATCTCCATCTCATTAAAGTAGGCACCAACTCCCTTGCTGCCCTGCTTCAAGGTTTGAAGTCGTTGATGAAGCTCACGGTGAAAGTGGGCAGGGACAAACCGTTGTCTCATCGCCTGTTTCATCTCAACCCAGTCATTAATCGGACCAGCATAAACAACGGCTCTCTTTAGGTTGAGCTGCTCCCACCAATGACTAGCATATCCACTGAATTCTACTGCTGCTAACTGAACCTTTTTACCCTCTGAATAATTGTGGCATAAAAAAATAGCATCTACTTTCCGTTCCCATGTCAAGAAGGTATCAGGGTCGTCAGTACCCTCAAACGGAGGTATTTTCATTTTGATGCTGCTGAGATTAGCATCCAAACGGTCATCCTCCCGTTCTCTCCTACCATCACGACGGTCTCGTCTCTCTCTCCTCTGTCCATCCCTTGCATTTATCCAGCCTTCTCCCCCGTCAGGTTCTTCTTCCAAATCAGAATGTGGTAATTGTGGACCACGTCTGGCAAGTCGCCTAGGAGGGACCAAAGCAAGATTACGCCGACGATTCACATCACGTGGTCGACGGGCGTTGTCATCTTCTTCGAACAGATCAGTCAAACGGCCATCACGTTGGTTATTCGCGGCTATAGGAACTGGATTTATGGTAGCTAGCGCTTCCACCCTAGCCATTCTCGCATCGGCAGTTAGCTGCCGCTCATTGGCAGTTACTTGCCGTTCATTCAATGTTCGGAGTTGTTCCGTTATGTTGGCTAGCATAGCCGACAGATCGGGTTGTTGTACTCCTTCTTGGGACATCTATATTTTTCCTGAAATCACAACACAAAAGGAAACGTAAAATTGCACTATTCCTAGCACTCCCCCACGTGTTTACTCTCGTGTTTTATCACTCTAATAATCTCACAATTTCTCTCAAAATCTCCTGCAATGTTCAAACGTTAGTCAGACTCAAGAATCCAAAGAAAAACTTCCAAGAAGACTCTCAAAGAAAACTAGCTTCAAACAATCGGTGATACTTGTTATTTGAATAATCACAAAATCAATCAATTAAACGAATAACAAGTGGAATAGGAAGCAATATCTAGGAATCAAAGAAAAGCTCAATTTGACTCGAAAGGACTCAAATAAAATTCAATTCCAATTCGGATTTCAAGACACAATTGCTCTTCACGTTCAATTTGATATATCCGATTCTTGTGGTGCAAAAACTTCTATATATTTTTGTATTTGCTGAATCGAAATTCTTTTCTTTTTCTTTCGTTTTTTTTTTTTTTTTTTTTTTTTTGACAGCAAACACAATGTAGTGTTTTGATCAGAACTTTTTACTCTGAACTCCGAATCGGCTGATTCTTTTTGATTCGGACGTCCAACAAATGCAGCTTTCCAACAAAACCAAAATCACCCAAATCGAACTTCAGTTGCTATATATATAAATACAAATTCGACAACTGATACTGAACAGAATCTTCTCTTATATTTCGTGACCGTCTTGTGGGTAGAAAACGCAAGTAATTTAGCGAATTTCAACACAACAAACTGGACCGAGACACAACCAATTGTATTCAAGTAACTAACCAAGCACTGCAAAGAAATCGGTTTTAGGATGGAGTAGAAAGAGAATACCGATTTCAACAAGGAAAACTTGAAACAATTGAAGATACTTACCAATCTTTGAACGCCTTAAGCTCCGCTACCAACTGATACGATCCTGGCTCCTTAGGATGCGTAGCACCAATTTTGATCTTTGTTCAAAGACGGATTTCCTGCGGAAATAAATAACTCGACAAGTACGAGCTTAGACCACTTAGCTAACCTGTGCTAAGAGCCCTAATCGATTTCAAGTCAAGGGTCTTGAATCGGATTCTTAGGACTAAACTCAACAATGTGAGAATCACACTAAGATAAACGACACAATAATACAATTCCAAGATTTACTTGTATACGACTCAAGTATTGCGGACTCAAGAAGAACAAGGTTCAACCAACTTGAACAAGGGGCGGAGATTGAAGAGAATATCTCAATTTATCAAATAACAGCCAACCTAATAAGGAGGCAAAGTAGTTCCTTATATAGGTTACAATCAAACCCTAAAAGCAAACCTAATAGGAATAGAAGTAGGACTTCTAAAATAGGAAGATAGCTTAACTAATTAAACTGTTTAATTACCTAATTAAGCTTAAAGTAATTTAAAGTCAACAACTTAAATCTTCAGTCAACGCGCCAGCTTCTGGATACGCGAAACGGGTAGGAGCCGTTTTGAACAATCGGCACGCGCGACAGAAGAGTGAATCGGCAACGGCTGAGTGAAACGGGTAGATGCCGATTACGTGAGAACGGTCAGAGCCGTTTTGAACGAATCGGACAAGAGCCGTTTTGTGACAAACGGTCAAGTGCCGTTTCTAGAAGAATCATCATCGGCTATTGTGAATGTAAGGAGATTCACAACTCTAGGGGTCTTCTCTCGAAGTGCAGCTTCCTCACTTGACATCTCACATTCCAGCTCCTTGTGAATGAGAGATGACAATCGGTCTTGAAGCTTTCTTGCTCTGGCTCGAGTCATTGGACCAGCTGGTGGTAACGGTAGTTGGATGCGTGGATTCGTATCATTATAACACTGTTTCAAAGGAGGGACAGCTTACCCACAATTGTCTTCTTAAACTTTTATTTATAAAGTAGGAATTAATAATTTGTTTTGAATAGCAACATCCCAATGTTTGCTATATCAATGTATCAGCAATTTTGTTTTGGAGAATCATGCATATGGTTTTTCTCCAACTTTGATTTATATAAATTTGGTGATATCTTGTTAGAAAAATGATTTTATTTTGTACATGTACGAAATACTAGTTGCCAAAAGACTAATCTAGCTAGTTGACCAATTTAAATTTAACACCTAAATTGATTTGGAGTCCACGTTTGAATATCCTTTTGTTTTTCCTTTTAGAAGCATTGGTTTCAAGTAAGGGTGTTAAACTGCTAACTACTGTGCTTTACTGCCGCGAAGCAAAGCATTTAAAAAAGTTTAGCTTGTTGTTTCGCAATGTTTTATAATCTTCAATTACGGATCTAATAGTTTTAATACTTGTATGTTTGGTTGAGAAGAAAACGAGAGAGAAAAATGTATAGAAAGTGCCACTTTTGATGATTGTTTGGGTAGAAAAGTGTAAGGAGAAAATTGTAACTATATCATTCCACGAAATTTGTAGCTACATCAATATCCTTTATTTTTCCCTTTTTCATATTTATTTTTTTCTACAACAATTACATTTTCTCTTATGGGGTAGAATAATAAAAAATATTTTTTTATCTTCCATCCACCCTACGATCCGGTAACTTCAAATTTCACCTGAAAATTTATCGCACTTTATATTCGACCTCGACATAAGTAAATCTCACCATTTGGTCAATCAACTTTCAGTTTAACTTGGAGATTTTCTTTGTGCCACCGACATCAGAGCAGACGTTGGGCACTTGAACTTGGGTCATCACTCATACTTGTCCCATCAAATCATTGGGTTCATTTTGCAAGTTCGTCAAACCACCAACTCCGCTATCATTTGTTGGAAAAATGAAGCCCAATGATTCCTCTACATAAAAAGATGTTGTCTTCTTTCAGTCTAAGTACTCACGGTTTTCACAAAATATTTTATTGCATTAAGAGTTTTTTCACTCTTCTATTTAGTTTATGTTTACCTTTACTTTTATGATGTGATATTTTGATGGCGCTCCTTTACAATTTTTCCATTGGTAAATTTACAGACAAAAAAGTCAAAAACTATTTGAACGTGTATATAATCTTAAATCTTAAATAATGTTAGCTCGTTTAACGTTGGGTAGGTACTATAACCCCACGTATTTTTAATTTTTATTTAATCATTCATGTACTTTTTGTTTGTTTCATGATCATTTTTTTTCTATTTAATGGTCTTTTTGTTGTTTAATTTCTTGGTTGGTTTAGAATAGACAAAGGGATTTAAAGTACTGGTGATTCTCGTGGATTTATGTTTTTTTCATATGGCGATATAAATCTCACTTATTCTTCATTAATTAAGAAGTCATTGGACCTATTTTCTATAGTGGTTAAAGGAGGTTTAGCATGAATCTTGATTATAAGAAACATTGCAAGGCTACATATTAGGTTAGAGCAGTGACGACTCGTTGGTTGTGATTGATTAGGGTTTCTTTTATCGGTTTTGACCTGCCTTTTTTTGAACTTTGTTATATTCTATTAAACTTTTTTCATAGGTAATATTAGTATTTTTCTAAACTATTAGTAAAAAATAAATACCTTCTTTGAACACATGAAATGTTGCCATCATTTTTTGTTATTCTTTTAAAAAATTAGAATAAGAAAATGTTCAAAAAACACCTCTTAGACATTAGTAAGGAAAGTCGAAAGCGTGGTAATTTGGTAAATTCGGAACATAGATTCAGTGGACAACCTAACTTTCATTGTCTTATCAAAATTGGTCATGATACAAGCATAGAAAGATATGGTAGCTCTAGCTAAACTAGGTTGGGATCGTTTAGGTGGTTTGCCTTGTATGAGGCTAACTGAGTAGTAGTTTAGAGCTCTATTTCTGGTAGATCTAGGTTGGGAGAGGCTAGATCGGTAGTGAAAATGGGAGGAAGCAGACACGTGATGTAATAATACTGAACCAGTTATTAAGTTGATCTAGAGGTCATGTATCAATCCATGGCACATGCGCTGGCCAGACAGCGCGCAAGTGTTGGCCAGGCCGGGCACGCAAAAAATGGTCATAACAAGCCATCTTGACTCTTGGACAACTTCCACGGGAATTTTTTATGCCAATGGTCTTAAAATGTTGTGTTAGGGGTTCTAGTAAAATAATAATCAAAATGCTTGAGTAGATAAGTTCATGGCCTTGTGAGCCAAGAAAGGACATGCGTAAGGGTACAAACATAGACTAGGTCAAAATGTAGCAAGAATCTCAAGGCACATCAAGAGAATAAAAGTCTAAGAATGTCATTTTAAGATCACCTATCAAGTTAGGGACCAAACGGAGCAAAAGTAAAAGTTGAGGGTTAGATATGCGAGGACTAAATAATAAATAAGAATTAGTTCAAGGACTTAGTAAATAAATAAAATAAGTAATAGCAGGAGGTGTATAACTTTAAAATTATGTAGTAATGGATGATTGGTGAATGTAAATTTTTTTTATTAATGTAAATAATAAATTATGTAATGCTAACATTTTTTTTTATTTTTGTGCACTACCAATAATTGATACCGCGTCGAAAACATAACAACTGCACCAGAAAAGGAACCAAAACATAAATTAATGCCAAATGACCCACGGAACAGTCATAATTTTGTCTTGTTCCCCTTTTATCAATATTTATTTTTTTTCTAATAAAAAATCCATTCAAACTCGTATAATTAATTCAGTGTCTATCTTTGTAAAAAGATTCAATTGAGCTCATATATTTATAAAATTTTATTTTTTCATAGCATCTATAATTACTAATTCTAATGATTTTTATTAATTTAGTCTCCGTAATCGTATAAAAAATTTACAGTGAAAATTTTAAATACTTAATATATTTGCAATCAACATAATAATTATATTATTGTAAATCGTAATTGCGTTACTTTATTTAAAATTAATATACGAGATGTATTCTACCTATTAAAAAACTTAAGGCCCACATTTTTTTATCTATAACTTTTAATATTTTCTATTAATTTCAATTTAATTTTAATATTCCAATAAATTTATTGTTTTTTATTAAATAAACGGTCGAGTGATCTATTTAATACTATAAATAATGATAACCGCCATATTTTTTATATATATATTAAGGCCCGCAGAGTGGCCCAATGTACTAGTCTAATCAATCATGAACGAAACGAGAATATTACCCCAAATACGACGTCGCATCTATTATTAATTACTTCTATTAACAATCCGAATCCATACCAAAAACAGAAAGCAACAGATCATAATAATTCAGAAGAAAATTAATTAAATGGCTGATTTTTCTTGAAATAAAACTTCATTAGTAACCCAAAATAGTGGAAACCAAAAAAAAAACTATACAAATCTAATCTAATTAATCCTCTCTTGATTTTTTTTCCCTTCAATCTCCCTTGCCTATATACAAACATCATTCTCCACCCACTCCAACCTTTAATAAAAGTTTCCCCCAACAAAATTGAAAAAAATCTACTAGTAATTCGTTTTGTTTTCACCTAATTATTAATAGAAATTTTATTTACTATTTTATTACTAAAACTATAGGGCAGGAATTTGATAAGAAGTAGTGTTATACTCCACCCCATAGAAATCAGGGATCCCAGAGGCAGCCCACAATCTCTCATTCAGGACCTCCTGCATATCATCAGGGATGACAGGCGTACGGCACAGAGGGCACGTCACTTGGTCGTACCCCATCCAACGGTCCAGACAGCTCTTGTGAAAGATATGCCTGCAGTTCGTCAGCCGGCGGATCTCATCCTGGTCTTCAAAATCGTAGAGGCAGACCGCACAGCTGTCCGCGGAGGGGTCAACCAGGTCGGAGAATTTAACCACCGCGAGAATCTCACGTATCAGAACCGCCAAGACGGAGGGGAATTCCGGGACCCGGAAATGGTGGTGGTGGTGGTGAGGAGAGGAATTAGATGGGTCGGTTTGGGCCCAAGAAATGTCGGGCTCGAGGAAATCGGGGAGGCCCAATAATCGGAAGATGGTGTTGATGAATCGTCTGATGAGGCCGAGGAATGAGAGCGCGTGGAGGAGGATGCGCGGGAGGAGGAGCTCCGCGCAGCAAACGGGGAAACCCATTTTGGAAAAAATTAGGGAGAGAAAAAGAAAGAGAACAGAGGAAAGTGAAAGAAGGAAAGGAGAGGAGAGTTTTTGGTATGTAATGGAGAAAAAAAGTGAGAATATGTGGTGTATTTATATGTGTAAAAAAGGGGAAATAATTTAAAATAGTGTACCAAATTAATTAATAATTGTAATTGCCCCAAAAATAGGAAAAGATAAAAGAATGGTGCAAAAGAGTAAAGATAGATATGAGGTTCGACTTGACTCCGAAATAGTCGGCATTTAATATAATAATCAAAAATCACTATTTTATAATAAAAAAAGAAAAATAATTTTAAAAATAAAATAAAAATAAAAAGCAGTTGGGTGAATTTATGGTTGAAAGTTCACGTTACTTTACTATGTGTGAATGAGACTGGATAAGGAAGAATTCAATGGACATTTGAAGGAGAAAACTATTGTTAGCTAGTCTTAATAATTCATTTTATCCTTTTTCTTCTTCATATCAAAATTAATGTTTCATATTGAAAAACGTGTAGATGGCTTTTAACCGTTTTAAACGCAATTAGCTAGTGATAAATCTCTCTCAACTAACCTCATTTCCAATGCTTAATACTTAATATATTCATTATTCACCACAAGTTAGATTTTAAAAAAAAAAAATTAATAGGCGAGGTGAGATTCGAATTTGGATTCGTATATCTACTAATACTTTTATCATCCGCAAGATAACTAATGAACCTTAGTCCGAATCTCTGATACATCTACCACCAGCCAGACAACCAATGCGTTACTTATCCAATAACGACATTTTTTAACCTAAAATTAGTAAACCTAATTTATTTATTTCCGAAGGGAAAATGCTTATTAATTAGTGGCATAATGATGATGTTGCTATTATTTTATCATATACGCACACCACAATGCAATTAGGAAAAGCTTAATTGAACCTCCTAGCTAGTCCTACAAATAAAGCCATCTACTTTCTGATGATTGTAATACAATCTAGAAATGCACTCCTAGGACCCAATTCGCATTATCTTGTCAAAAATTAATGGACCTACTAATTTTTCTTTTTGCATAAAGGGGCAAGAATTGTTTACATCAAATAGCTCTAGTGGTTCTTCTAGCACTAGTGGGCAATTACAAAAAATCTTGCCAATTAATACTTTTATGTATATAGTAATGATTGACTCAAATCACATGTTTTTCATCACCATAAGTTCTAGATTATTTAAGTGGCATGCTACAAGAAAACTACAAAATCCCTAAATTAACCATTTGTGTAGTGATTGAAAGAAGATTACAGAATTACCATTTGTGAGTGTAAAGATGTCGAGTGAAGAGAGATTGGAAAAAAGATTACAGAATTGTCCTGGATCGAGTCAATAATTAGGTAGCTAGGAATGGGCAAATTGAAAGGACTGGTGATGGGTATGTTTCAAATGTCCTAGAAGCGGATAAAGTAAAGCATCTTCTGATAAACACATATGAAACAAGGTATGCAATTTTGAAGGAACAAGAGATCAAATTGAAAGATCATAAGGAGTCAGTCAGTGATGGGTTGTGTCTTGTGGGGTGGTATTTGGTGCCCTTCACACATCAAATATTGTCATTGTCCCATCTTTTGTGGACTGCGCCAAGACAAGCTAGCTTAGATTTAGATCCATCATCTCATCTCATCTCTCCAACCGTGACATCTCTTTCACCATTCATTATTTTTTATATAGAGCGTCCGTTCAAATCAGTCAAATTCGACTCTATAAAACCTGAAAATTGATTTTGAAATTTTTAATTGTTTTTTTTGCGTTAGAGATCAATCATAAAATTAAGAGTCGGTTTTAGAACTTTGTGTAATTATTATACTTGGAAACAAAATATAATTATTTAATGTTGTAACAAAAAGAATTATACATCGATTTTTTTTTATAAAAAAAAAAGTATACATAAGGTACATTTTTTGTAACAATGATATAAAGTGTCCGATAATCATTAATAGAGAAAAAGAAAAAGACCTTAACAAAATTCTTTTAAGCATCAATTCCTGTTAGCTTATTGTTATAATGCAGTATCAATCAATATATTTCAAATTATGATCTCACCAAAAGATAGTCGGTGGGAATGTTTAATACTTTTACTTCCTTAATAAGAGTTCGTTGATAGAAATTATTCTTTACTACCTCCTTATTTTAATGAGTCAATTTAATACGAAAAAAAATTATTTTCTTTTTTTTCAAGACCATCCGATTTTTAATCACCACAATGGACAACGATTAATTTAAAGTCCAGCTGAGACAAAATCTCGAAAAACAACAAAATCTCTCTTATAAATTTTAATACAACTATATATATATTTAGAGTAAAAAAATTGTCTCCCGATTAACAAGAGAAACTTTTACATCTACAAAGTAATTGTTTCCTAATGTTTATGGAAATCACTAAACAAAATATAGTAAGGATTTTTTTTATTAATAAACAATGCAGATTGAAGAATTAGTACCACAAAAGAATATGAGCGTGTGAAGAAGATGAATGGAGAGGTAGGGTAGGGCAGGGAAGTACATGGAAAGTAGATCGAGAAGAAGGGACGAAGATGGCATTTAGCGGAAGAGGGAGAGGGGTTGGACGGAGTGATGCGCAAAGTTGCGCCATCTGTGGTTTTTGTTTGTTTATGGAATTCTTTGGCTCTGAAATATGTCGGAATGAGGACACGACAGGGGTTGTCCCCACAAGAACACAGCCCCCACACCCCCACAATTCAGCCATTCAGCCATTCAGACCAAACTCCAACTTGTCACCACCACCATTGTCTCTTCCCTTGTCCTCTTACCCCAATCCCCATCACTCTTCTTCCATTATTTAACTCTAAATTACTACTCCCTCCGGTCCGAATTAAATGACGTTTTAGCATTTGCTTTTACTGTTTCAGCACGTATCTTAAAGCGGCCGGAACAGTCACTATTTGAGACAAATTTGCCCTTAATTTTTTCTCGAAAGTACGTTAAGGATTAACGTACGTTCGAAAAAAAGTACGAATTTTTTTGGGGTCAAATAGTGAGTCATCCAGCCTCCTCAATATGAGTTCCCTACTGAATATTGGGATGCGAGGAAGTCATTTAATTCGTGCCGGAGGGAGTACTAGCTAGTATTGTTTATCAACCCAAATTGACTTCTCCTCCACTCCGCTTCTTGTTTTTCTTTGATTAGTACAACTGGGATCTTAAAAGAATGACTCTTTCAATATAAATATAAATCGCATGTTATTGCGAATTTGATAGTTATGAGACATTAGATATACTAGTATTGATCACAAAAATGGTATAAATGTGATCATAATTTCTCTTAAGAAAAACAAGGGATTAGTTACAATGAAAAGTTTATAATTAGCTAGTTAACAAATGATGAGTATATAACCAATGAACTAATAATTCAATAGTACTTTTTATAAAAAAGTGAGAGGTTAGGTCTTGAGTTCGAGTCTCTTAATTTGCAATTCTTATCTATATGTTAAACTAATGATGAGTATACACATATAATTTTTCGAAGGTATGATGATATTTTTGGCACATCTATTCGATTTTTCGTATTAATTTAGCACATCATTGCATTTTTGGTTGGATTTGTCCCCTCCACTAACATTTTCATATTAATTTGGCTCCACTAGGTAACGCCGTGCACATTTAGAAATTAAGTCTGGTGACGTGACATTGTTTAATATTGTTTAGCTAGCGTGGTAATCCATGTTAGATACCACGTCAGGTTTTAAAAAAAATAAACTCATTTACCCGACCCATTAACCCATTTAATCTTTTAATGAGTCGGGTAAATGGGTTTAAAATCTAATTTTTTTATTAAAAAATCCAACGTGATATCTGACATGAATTGTCACATCAGCTAAACAATATCACGTTACTAGACTTAACGTCTGAATGTGTACGGGGGTTATTTAGAGGGGGCAAATTAATATGAAAATATGAGTGGAGCGGTCAAATCCAACCAAAAATGAAATAAGGTTTCAAATCAATACGAAAAATCGAATAGAGGTGCCAAAAATATTATTATCCCTTTTTCAAAACGCTGAACTGATGCACTTAGCAAACTGAAAAAGAAGAAAAAATAGTATAATTGTAAAACCTGACATATTGTTAAATTTATGCTCTGAAACTAATTACTAATTTATCAATTCCTAGTAAAACGAGAAAAAAAACAATTTTTATAGATCTGGTAGAATATTTATCTGTATATTTTAGGATATGAGATTAACAGGTAGGCCAGCTAAGTCCAACATTGCATCTATAAGGACTGTACAAAACAAAAACAAAAAAAGGACCGTACGGCAAATTACCTTTGAGCTTTTATTTATTTGATGCACTTAAATTAGATTTTTAATTAGGTCTACCTCTAATTAACTACTCCCTCCTTCCCACAAAGGATGACTTCCTCGCATCCTAATATTCAGTAGGGAACGCATATTGAGGAGGCCGGATGAGGCACTATTTGACCCCCAAAAAATCCGAATTTTTTTTTGAACGTACGTTAATCCTTAACGTACTTCCTAGAAAAAATTAGGGGCAAAATTGTCTCAAATAGTGAGTCTGCCGGCCGTTTTAAGATACGTGCCGAAACAGTAAAAGCAAAAGCTAAAACGTCATCCTTTGTGGGACGGAGGGAGTAGCTAGTAGTTGCTAATTCGTGTTGATCTCTTTAACGACGACCACACAACTTGCCTAAAAAAACATGGTTCAATCTTCCAAACTTCATATATTCTAGTATTATACTGTAAAAATTGAATCTTTTAATTAACTGCTAGTTAGTGATGTCTGATGATGATATTGTCTAGCTATAGCTAATTTATACGTAACGTGGTTTGCATACCGTTCATGCTTGATTCAGCTTAAATTGTAGTGGTTTTATCACTTATTTTCATGCATTTTCGAATGGTAACTCTATTGATTTCAGTTAAATTCCATGATTATCACGGGAAACAGATCTGGAGAGGAAGCAAATAAAAAGGAGCAGAATCGAGTCAATTCTGAACAAGATGTGAGCAGACACCATTCTAGGCTGGTCTCTCTTGACCAAGACGAGCCACTTGGTTGGCATAATCCAATAACATCAGACATACACCCTTCTTGGTCATCGTCTTGGCCAAGAAGTACCTTCTGGGCATACAACCTTGCAGAGCGATACTCGCGAAAGACTCCTATAGCGATGTCGATTGTTGATCTTATACAAAGAAGAGTTGGAGTGACATCCTTCCTCCTTTATCTCGGCCTTGTAGTCTTCTAGTTTGAGAAGGAGAGTGTTCAGATACAATTACAATTTAATTTGGATCCAACCTCTTACTTGCTATTTACAATTAACTTGTTCTTAGTAGTGAGTTGTAATTTATATTTATTTTTTACGGATTCGACACCCATCAATGCTTCTCTTTGATTAATACTCTACACATAGATAATTAATTAAGAACCAACATAAGCGCAGTCGAGATGATAAAGTCTCGATTGACTTTTCTCAAAGTTTTGGGTTCGAGCCTTGGAGAAAGTAGTTGTTTTGAAATATCCAATGATATCACTTATTCTAACCTTTAGTGGGTACGAATAGGAACCTGCCGGCAAGGTAATTGTCAAACTCAAGAGTTTACCTCGGCGCGAAAAGTTGAGGCAAAATCGGAATGTAAAATCGTAAGAGTTTGTAAATTTATATAGTATTTTTATTAATAATCTCAGCACGAAAAACCGTAACTTAAATTCGTATGAATTTATAAATTTATAATATTGTTCATTATCATCTTTTTTTTAAATCTTCGTACACTCTTTTACTAGTTATCAGTTTTATCAATTTGCTACATTAATCTTCCACAAGACAATTTAATTTTTAAGTAAACTTAATAAAACATACTACATCCGACACTTAAAAAATGATGCCCAAATACAAATTAAGAAAGTAGTATTAAATAGTTTTTTTTTTGTTTGAAACTGTGCCCTGATACTCCATGTCACTGTTTAGTCTTTTGTTTGAAACTGCCCTGATACTCTCTGTCACTGTTTAGTCTTAATTAGCCTCCAGGCCACTGTTTATTACTCAAATCAGAATCACGTTGCAAGGATTTGACAATCGGAAACAAATACTCCCTCTGTTTTTGAATAATTAATTTTTTGAAACAGTAATAAAAAATACAACAAATACCAAAAAGTCAAGTAAAGTGAACAGTAACAAAAAGTACAAAAGTGACGATTATTCGAAAACGGAGGGAGTATAACACATACATCTCAAATTTGAATAAATCGTCAGTAGTAGAGTAACTAGGGAACATAAAATGCAATTAATTCGAATTAAGGAATAATTAAAATCATCTTGAAAACTGATGAACGTCATATAATTTATATAGGCCTAAAAAGCCTAGGACATTATATAATTGGTATCGGAGGGATGTCGACCATGATACAAAATTGTTTTGTATTTTTTTATATATAGAAAATTATATTAATAAAGCTCACTTTAGTTAAAAGCCCATATTTAATATTTAAATAAATGGGTGCTCTTCTAATCCTCCGATTTGAACCATTTTTAGCTCCCAAATGCTTAAAAAATGAGGGGAAGTAGAATTGGTAAAACTGATTCGTGTTTACTGATTCTATTAGTTTCCACGCGAGTTAGTCTGAGTTTTCTAAGAAAGAGTTTTGTTCCGGCCCAGTTTATTTTTGGCAAGGTAATATCGTAAACTCGTAATATTGTAAGTGTTGGATCGAGAGTTTGACAATTATACGTGCAAGGTACTTTTACGATGAGAATTTGAATTAGTCGGACTCAAAAAGGGGTCTGACTTATGTATAAAAAAGATAATGAATTAAGAACAGAGGGCAATTGATTTAATTAAACTTGTCATTGATCCAGAAATTGTCTGCCATAAGGTGTAAATAAGAATCTCAAGATCATATGTCTACTAGCTAAGTATAGTAAGATTAAAATCAAATTGAATCCAACTTATACTTGTCATAATCTGTCGCCTAATTGCTTAAAAGATTAAACCATGTTAGTTAATTGCACAGAACAACTTAATCGCATTGTAAAGCTGACGCAAATTGGCCATGCTTAAAATTGGCATGTGAGCTATCTAGGGCATGCTTTTATTCATCTTTAGCGATAAAGACTGACGAGGACCACGTGGCTTTTTTCATCTGTCGCCTAATTGCATAATGCATGTCCTTTTCCTTCGATTTTGGAAAATACTTTTGGAAATGTTTGCTCCTAAAATTATTTATATTAGTAGAATTTAAAAGAAGAAAAAAGAAATTTGAACCAATCATTGGCTATATATGCCCGAGTCATGTCTCTGGCCTACGATCTGTATTGCACTAAAACGAAAACATGTGGTGGTAATTTAAGGGTATTGGAAAATACACCATTTTCATTTTTGTCTGAAGTTCTTTCTTAATTAGATATTTTTACATACGTACGTGTCATATTTTTAATCGTCCATATGCTAAAAATATTTAGTTGCCCCATCATCTCAAGGTTGAATTTCTGTAGATGGATTTCAAGGGCTTGTAAGTTGTATCGGATTCTTGGATCCAAATTTCAACAAGAGATATGCAAAGCTTTTATAGATATGGGCAACAAGATGGCAAAGGTGAGAGATTATGTATAATTAAGTTTTACACAAAATATTTATTTATTAATAGAATAATAAGAACATAGAGAAACCAATATTATTAATTATTATGGTTATTATTAGGGTTAATGACAAAAATGGTACATGCACTCGCCTTAGCGTATTGATTTGACCCCATCTCATTTTCGGTCACATTTGACACTCGCACTCGAATGATCGTTCACATTTGGACCCTCATAGTGATGTCGTTCACCACATTCTGTTAAGTGTCCTACGTGGCATAACATGTCAAATGCCAAGTGTATTTTTGTTGACGTGCAAAAAATGACCCGAAAGTAAAATAAAACGGGTTCCTAAATATTAGACGATGACGCAAGCGAGGAGCAAAAAAGGAAGCAAGCCGAAGCGAGGGAGAGAAAAAAGCGACGTCGTTCAGGAGAAGCTGAGGAAATGGAGATCCGTCGAGAGTTGTTGCTGGTTCATCGGGTTCATATGTTCGTTGTGGTGGTTTTTGTTGTATCTCCAACGTCGATCCCGCAATACGTGACGGCAGCTATTACCGGGTCGTTGCCGGACCCGCCTAGGGTTAACTTGAGAAAAGAAGGGTTGACCGCAAAGCATCCTGTGGTTTTTGTGCCGGGGATTGTTACCGGTAGGCTTGAATTGTGGGAAGGGCATCTATGTGCAGAAGGATTGTTCTAGAAGAGGCTTTGGGGAGGAACGTTTGGCGGATTGTAGAAGATGTAAGAAGCGACGTCGTTTGGCGGATTGTAGAAGATGTAAAAAGCGACGCCGGAGATAGATGTCGTCACGTATTGTGGGATCGGCGCCGGAGATACAACAAAAACCACCACGATGAACATATGAACCCGATGAACCAACAACAGTTGTCGACGGATCTCCATTTCCTCAGCTTCTCCAGAACAACGTCGCTTTTTCCTCTCCCTCGCTTTGGCTTGCTTCCTTTTCTATTCCTCGCTTGCGTCGTCGTCTAATATTTGGGAACCGGTTTTATTTTACCTTCGGGTCATTTTGCTGACGCAGACACGTTAGTAAAAGTACACGTGGCATCTGACGTGTCATGCCACGTCGGACACTTAACGGAATGTGGTGGACGGCGTCACTATGAGGGTCCAAATATGAACGATCATTCGAGTGCGAGTGTTAAATGTGACCGAAAATGAGATAAGGGGCCAAATCAATACACTAAGGCAAGTGGAGGTACCATTTTTGTCATTAACTCTTATTATTATGATTATTATTTATTACTAATATGCTTGCCTGCTGGCTTTTGCAGCATATCACATGTTTTGTTTGTGTCAGAAATTCCGAATGATACCTAGGTACTATAATTAATTAATTAATTAATTACTTTCTAAATTAATTTTAATGGATATATGGATTGGGGACAATACAGTCAGTTCTGTTTGTTGTTTTTTAATAAGCAGTAGCCCTAGTAGAAGTTGTTAGAAACAAATAGAAATTTTAGCTGGATTTTTAGAACAAGCGAGGGTTTAAGATTGCAAGAGAATTCCTCACCATTTAATTCATAAAAAAACGAAAATATATAAAAATATATATATTGCGCTCAATTTATTATATTACTTCATTCACCTACTCATTTATTAATAAAATTCGGAAAGGATGGATCGTAATCTGTTTTGTTAATAAACAATATTCGTATCTTTTTCTTCCCTTTTCTTTCTGTAGCTAGTAGGAGACATTAATGTCGGTACATAAAATAATAGAGTAGTGATTCCTTTCAAATTCGTCTTACTTTTAATTAATTGCATAAGTGATGTTTCACTATATGGGAATTTCAGCCCTATTCGAAATCGGAGTGACCATTTTTTTCCAAACACCCTAATTAGTAGGGTATAGTATGAACATGAATATTTAATTATTCTATTTATTAAAATAGGGTATGAATAACTTTTAAATTTTATTATTATCCTTATCCTGTTTATTTTTATATATTAATATTTTTAAACGTATTAAAATTTAAAACCCACATTAATTTCTAATTAACAATTTATCTCACTTACCAATAAACTATAAATATCTTATAAGCATTTGCACACGAAATATAAATTAATTAAATTAATTAATTTAAATTGTAAAATAAAGAAATCAAATGTTCGAATTTGAGCTCTTCTAAAATTACTATTAATCAGTTAATTTAATAGGATAAGGTTATGTTAAAAAAAGAAAGGTAGAGTATAGGCATACGATTTTATAAAATTACATACTAGATGAAAGGGAGATTTGTAAGAAGAAAGGAAAACGGCAGTGACATGAAGCCGAGACGGAAACAGAAGTCAGATTGGTGGGTCGTATTGGCATGTGACATGTCTCTCATGTCTTGTGTCTTTTTTTTGTTTTTTTCCTATTAACTAAACCCCAATGGGCCCTGGGCCATGGCCCATGGCCCATCCTCCTTTGACCTTTTTCCCTCTCCCAAAGGGGGCCTTACAAGTTATCCAACACACGTGCAGTGACGAAGCTAGGAAAATTTTCTTTCGATGAATAGTAAATTTTAAAATAAGATAAACTACCTAAGCGGGTATCAAGCCAATCCGTTTTTTTCTTCTTAGTGGTACATCTATGATAAAATAATATTTTATTATTTCTAAGTGATTTATTTATATAAATACTAATATCATAATTAATACTCCCTCCTAATTTTATTAACCGTCTTTTACTATTTTGACACATATATTAAGGAAGCTGGATGACTCACTATTTGAGACAATTTTGCCCCTTATTTTTTCTCGGACGTAAGTTAATTCGAGAAAAAAATACGGATTTTTTTTGGGTCAAATAGTGAGTCATCCGACTTCCTTAATATGCGTATCTAAATACTCCCTCCGGGGGGAAATAAACGTCGTTTTAGGATTTGCTTTTACTGTTCCGGCACGTATCTTAAGGCGGACGGTGCCGGAACAGTCACTATTTGAAACAATTTTGCCCCTAATTTTTTCTCGGAAGTACGTTAAGGATTAACGTACGTTCAAACGTACGGAATTTTTGGGGTCAAATAGTGAGTCACCCGATTTCCTTAATATGTGTTCCCTACTGAATATTGGGATGCGAGAAAAATATTTATTTCCCCCCGAAAAAAGTAGTAAACGACAATTAATTGTACTGGAAGGGAGTATGCATTATGCTAAAGATCATAATATTATAAATTACGAGCATCTATTAACAGAGAAATAAATAGCAGAAGTTTAACTTTAAGGAGTTGGCCTGCCCATGTGATCATGTTATCCTAATAGCATCAATGTCAAACCTTCTTACAATTATTTGTTTGGTTTGGTTCAAAAATTAAAATACTTTGGACAAGCCTAGCAGCCTGTGAGTGATGACTGATGCGTGTGATCGGTTGGTCTTGTCTCTAGGCTCCATACTCCCTAGCCCACACTATCAATGCATTCATGTGACATTAAATTAAACCCCCTCTTCTAGTTTCTGCCATTATGGATGATTGGACCCAAAAAAAGAAAACGTTCCAGCCATTATATAATTAATTAATATATATGTTTCCTCGGGTTTGGAATAAATGATGTTTTAGATAGAGATGTTGGTTTCAAATAAATAACTCTTTACGATTTTTTAGATAATTTATGATTAATTTATTTGATTATACAAACAAAAAATGAGTTTTGATTGATTAATTTTTTTAATATAAAAGAAAGAAATGATTATTTAATGTTAAAAAATTATTTTCTTAATTTACGTATTTTTATTCCAAAAGTAGAAGGATTATTACTTATTTTTGGTTAGGAATTAACGAGATTTCTCTCCTAGGTGATAAAATTTTACACGTAGCTATTTATTGTTGGTCTGGTCTGCCAACTCTTACCTTTGAGCTGTCATACTCAAACCACACTAGAATTTCTCTCCTTTATCAGGTACGATTTTGTATGAATTTCAAAGAAGGATTGGCCTGTTATTGATTTAGTAAGAACCGGTGATTCTAGCTCAATGGTCTGGGCTCAATTGATGGGGAAGGCCCATTAAAACAATTATATTAATACTTAAACATACATTGATAATTGTTGAAAAAAGGCGGGGATAGCTCAGTTGGGAGAGCGTCAGACTGAAGATCTGAAGGTCGCGTGTTCGATCCACGCTCACCGCATATTTTTTCCTTTTAATTTTTAACCCTTACTTGACAAAGAGGTCCCCCTAACTCTCAATGAGTTCAATAATGGTCCCCAACTTCAAACCATTTACAATCCGACAAATTTTACAACTTTCAGATTTTAATAACGATCCACCAACTTGAATTATTAACAATCCGGCAAATTTTTGTAACTTTCAGAGTTTAATAATGATCCACTAACTTCAATTATTAACAATCCCGCATATATTTGTGATTTCAATGATAGTATTAATTAACAGTAACGACTAACATAACAAGAATCAGTAACGGTTATAACATCATAATATGTAACAGTATAATTTAACGATTACAATCGTTGCGGCAACAATTGTATTGTAAATGTTAAATTTTTTGCTCTAACTTGATTGAAATAAACATATCCTAATACATTTATAAATAAATATTAATACATGATATATTTAAATTAAAAGAGTCTAAACTCAAAGTAAAAGTAAACAAAACTTATTCTTATTGGTAGTGGTTGTGTGGTACGACCCTTATTCACTTCACTTTTAATTTGAATCTCAAGTTTAAGCCTAGAGTATCGGTAAAAATATTAAAATCATGATGCGCGATGCATCTCTTTTTTTCTTAAACAAGAATAATTTCACATCGAGGAAAAATCTATATAGGTGTCAAGGTGTCGAATAACGGTCATAACGGTATATAATAGTGTAATGTAATTGGTATTGACCGTTATGTTGTATAACAACCATCACGACTTATATAACAAAAATATCATAACAACGACCTGAAATACCTTGATGAATCGACATTTACGTTACATAACGACCTATATTTAACACGTTGTTTCTAAGTATGAGGTATAAGTCCCTATAACTTTTAAGGAGTTTTTTTAATAATGGTCCCCAACTTTAACTTAGAAACATTTACAATCCACGATTTCTTTTTTCCGAACAAGCATTCCACATTTATTACAACACAGTTAAACCTCGATAAATGAATGCTCTTGGGACCAGCAAAAAATATTCGTTTAGTGAGTTTATTTACTTATCGATAAATGAATATATTATTCATTTATCGATAAATGAATTTTTATTCATTTAGATAGTATTTTTACATTTTTATTTTTTCGTATGATTATTTATTTTACATTTAATGTACAAATACGTATATAGACTATGTACATGCATCATGTACTTATAAGATTCTATGTATGGAATACTTAGAGTCTAAATACATGCAACATGTACTAATAATAATATTCTATGTATGGATACTTAGAGACTAAGACAATGTACCTAACCTACCTACAAACTAGGGGTGAGCACGGATCGGAGGATCCGACCGATCCGATCCGAACTCACCCATCCGATCCGATCCGTACCACCCATCGGATCCGGTTCGGTGGAGGCAGTCGGAATCCGATCAGTTCGGATTCCGACGGTCGGATTATCGGGAATCCGTCGGATTCCGATCGATCCGAATGCTTAATATTAATATTATCCCAACCTAATTTCTAATTCCTTTTATCCATCCCATTCATTCCCCAACCCGCAAACCAAATTCATCTCCCATCACACCAGATCAAACCCATCTCCTCACCCTCAAAATCATCCGGCAACTCAAATCACAACCGCACCAAACCACCAAATTCATCTCAATAAAACCATAAGACCACCAGCTTGACCATCGCCGCATCCGGCCTCAGCAATCAACAACACCATCTCCTCACCACCGTCACCAACAAACACAAACACAAAAAAGCCAAAATACACCCTCCTTCATCACCACAACTAGATCCATCGCCAACTGTGGAGGAAGAAAAAAAGAAAAAAAAGGGGAAGAAGAGAGAGGTCGTCTGCGGCCACGCCCAGGAGGAAAGAAAAAAATAAGAAGATAGGAAGAAGAAGAGAATAAAAAATGGGTTGCGTAATTGTGAAATAAAAGAAGGAATATAAAATGAAAAAGAATAGAAAGAAAAGAAGTGGGTCGGCCCAACCCAAAAAGAAAGAAGAAGAAAAATAAAGAAAAGGCCAACCCAACATGAATTAGTATCGGTATATACCGTATATAGTTGCTTAATTTGAAAAATTGTGAAAGTTGAGATAGAATTACAAATTTATAATTATGATCGAAAATCCAAAAAAATCCGAAAATCCGACCGAACCGATCCGAAACCGAAAGTGTCGGATTGGTTTCGGATTCCCTGTCAAAAAATCCGAAAAAAGCCGATCCGAAAAAATCCGAATCCGAAAAAATCCGATCCGAACTCGTCGGATTCCGATCCGAAATCCGAACGCACACCCCTACTACAAACTACTATATATATTTTTCTAGAGTCTTGGTTTGGTAAATAATTCATTCTACTATATCTTTCTTAATATTCAGTCTGATGGCTTCCGATCACCAGTCAAAACCAACAACAAAATCAACTTTGACCGACCAGATAAGGAGGGCCATATGTGAGCATAAGAAGGAACAACCAAGTCTTACGCAAAAGGATATGCAAGCATAGGTGAAGGAAAAGTTTGATTTGGATACCAGCCAAACTACAATATCAAATACACTCAAAAGATCAGCAGTGTATTTGTCGGAGGAGATGAAAAATAGCGATGCTAAGAGGCACAAGTCAGCTAAGTACCCCGATTTAGAGAGTTTTATATGAATGGTTTCTTCAAAGACAAGAAAAAGTGAATATGTCAGGAGAAATGATCCAAAGCAAAGCAAAAGAGTTTTTTCAAAAAATGTATGGTGAAACAAATCAAAAATTCAGCTTTTCGAGTGGATGGTTAGAACGTTTCAAGGCAAGATATTCAATCAAGTCCTACCGACGATTCGGTGACAGCGGTTCCGTAAACATGGAGGACATTGAAAATGCTTTACCTGGAATACGGTCAAAATTAGACCAATTTCAGTTGAAAGATATTTACAATATGGATGAAACTGGATTATTTTATCGGTTAGAAGCTGACCATTCACTTGCCACAAAGCAGCTTGAAGGACGAAAGAAAGACAAGGAGAGAATCACTGTTGCGGTTTGCTGTAATGGTGATGGATCCGACAAAGTACCCCTTTGGGTTATTGGTAAGTATGCAAAACCTAGATGCTTTAAAAATGTGAACATGAACAATCTTAGTTGCGAGTATCGGTTCAACAAGAAAGCTTGGATGACTGGTTTGCTTTTTCAAGAATTTTGCCATTGGTTTGATAAGAGAATGAATGACAGAAAGGTTCTCTTGTTAGTAGATAATTGCCCAGCTCATCCAAAGGTTGTTGAAGGGTTGAATAATGTAGAGTTATTTTTCTTGCCCCCTAACACAACGTCTAAAATTCAACCATGTGATGCTGGGATTATTCGGGCATTCAAACTTCATTATCGACGTCGTTATTATTCTAGCATCTTACAGAGCCTTGAAGTTGACTCATCAAATCTTGAAAAGATTAACATTTTGGATGCTATTAATTTTGCTACCATGGCTTGGAGATTTGATGTAAAGGAAAAAACAATTGCAAATTGTTTCCGGCATTGCAAGATACGGTCTGAAGATATTGATGTTCCCGAAGAAGAAGTTGATCAACTAGAAGAAGATATCCAAGGATTAACGAATGTCATTTCTAATTTACGCTACAGAAATGTGATGGACGTCGAACATCTTTTGAACTATCCTAACGAGAATAATGCAGTTATGGAATTGCCTACAGACGAAGAAATTATCGACTCCGTACTAAATGATGAGAATGATCCAGAACCAGATGATAGTGGCGTCACACCAAATGTGTCATCAAAAGAAGCCTTTCAAGCAGTAATCACCCTACGAAACTATTTGCTACAGCAGGAGCAGAATATTCCAGAAGTTGTGTTTGCACTAGAAAAAGTCGCAGATGTGATGCATTTTGGTGAAAGGAAAAAACAAACAACTTTAGACGCTTTTTTTTGTGAAGAAATGACTTCTTGTATGAACATTGTTGATTGGAAGAAATATTTTTGTTTTTAGGATAAATATATATATATATATATATCTTATGAATTTTAATGATTATTCATTTATATTTACATGGCGTCTTTAAGGATTCAAAAAAAATTATTCGTTAATGCATTTAGCGAGGTTATTCATTTAGCCCATTTGCCCAAGTCGGGACCGGAGAAAATTATTCATTTGGCGAGATTATTCGTTTATCGGACATTCATTTATCGAGGTTTAACTGCATATACTGTATATACAATATACTCTTTAGCTACCTCTAACTTCATACAGTTTTACAATGTTCATAACTTAAACTATTTTACAATCCGGCATTACGTGTCTAATTCAGTCCTCATACTTTAACATATTTTATAACCGACTCTCATATTTTTAATATCCGTAATTTACCATTCTGTCATTTTACAAGTAAATTTGTTACTTTATCTGCTCTCTACCCCTCATTCTATTTTAGACCAAAACTTGTAGATAACATTGTTATAATTTATGTTCTTATGTTCTTATTAGATTTTTAATAAATAAAACCTTATTTTAACATTGTTATAATTTCATCAGAAAAAAGGGAAAAAATGGAGTATGGGTTATAAATTATAATATATACTAAGATCCTTGAAATCCCAGCATGGAATTCTTGATGATGAATGTCAAGTCATGATTGTGGTTTATGGATGGAGAATACAGCCTAATCAAATCCATCTTCCTTCAAGAAGGTGCAAGCAACAACCTTTTATCATCTTCATTTGTCGGGCTTGAAATATTTTGATGTGGGCCAGGGCCCACAACTTTAATCAGCTTGAAACCTCTTGATATGGGCTTGGGCCCACAACTTTTGATATGAGCCTGGGCCCACAACTTTAATCGGCTCATTAACGCAGTGCTATTTTTCTTGCTTGCGGAAACAATAAGACAAATCCAAACTGGGAATTTGGTTTTTTTTTTTAGAGATATAAGGTTCATCATTAGCTATTATTGTGTGATATGACACTCGTAATTTGTAGTGATTGAGGATAAAGATATGTTGAATATTTTCAACCGTGTGAAAATAACATTAACCAATAAAATAAGGCTAAACGAACTATGAGATCTCTATATTTGCGCAATTATCTCGAATAGATTTTTAGCTTTATAAGTGTCTGGTATAAGTTTTTATGTTTATTAAAGTGTCTCAAATAGGTCCTTTTATTTTATTTTTAATTTATATTCTAATTTCTAGAAATTCAAAATAAATAAAAAATTATATCCTACGTAGAGTTAAAAAATAATAAAATATTAAATTGTGCTGACGTGTCAAGATGCTAACTTGACATATTAATAAATAAATAAATTATTCCCAACCAAATGGGGCCAACACACCACGTCATCAGGCGGGCCCCACATGCCAGAACTCCTCTAGAAATTTCAATAATATTATTATTCATTTTTTTCAATAATTCTTTGTATTCGGTTGCTTGGGAGATAGGACCTTTTTTTTTTTAATGATATTCGGAACTATATGAGGCAATTGAATAGTGTACCTTTTTGGATTGGGCTCCTCTCAATTTCCCATCAAACTGAGAGGTAAATTTGGAGTAATCTAAGTCCATTAATTGCATCTAAGGGTATTACTCAATTATTAAAGGAAACAAAATCGAAAGAATTGTAAGTTCGAAAAACTCTTTCTATGATTAAAAGGGTTAAATTGAATACATTCAGTTTCTAGAGGAGAAAGAATAAAAATATAGAGATAATAATTTTTATATGATTTTTAAACCGTTATTTTTTTGTATAATATTTTTTCCTAGTTCGATAAAAATTATTTGAATTTGTTTTTTCTAAAATATAGTTTTTATTAATTTTTCTTACTTTTAAAGTTACCTTTATTTTTTATTTTGATAATATTTTAAATATTTTTTGACATAACATATGTTGTGTCAGTGCCGCATCAACTCAAAAATTATAAAAAAAATTACGTCATCCGAGTTAATTAATAAATCAGTTCATAAGAGTTAAATGAAAACGAAATGACCAATACACATGTTAAATGAATATAATTTTGAGTACATAAATCAAATGATTACAAATGACAAATATAGGGGATTATTAACCCTTAGAAAAAATATAAAGAAAATAATTTCATGCGTGTTGAATGTGCTGAGAGAAAGAGTATAATCAAACTTTGTTTATTTATCTTTTGGTTATATAAAGGTAAAATATGAATTCAAATAAATTACCCGGTTGTAAGGATTGGATTGGTTCGGATTGGTCAATCTGATAGGAAAAATCGTGATCCGATCAAGATTTCGGTTCTTACAACCAAAAAAAAATATTTTTTTTCATTTTGATCTAAAAAATTGTGAATTGACCGTAAATTGATTGACCTAGAGCCGGTTCAGGCGATTTTTTTTCCTTCAATCTTTCCATTTATTTAACCAAAATTTCAGGATTTGTTACTTAAATTCAGTACTTTCATTTTTCAATAATAATATAGATATATATTATTCTCTTTTTTTTATAGATACAAATTTATTTTTATATAAATTAATATTTATGTACCAACTTTTAATTCAAATTATAATTAATAAATATTAAAAAATAAATTTTCAAACTTTACATAAATAAAATTAATTAACATAAAAGATTTAAAATCTCAAAACTTCCAAATATATGTTAATTTAGTTGATTTACAATTAATATATCGGTGGTATTTAACTTTAAAAAATTAGTAAATTAGCTCCCCAAACTTTTCAGTTCTTTGGCAATAGTTTTTAATGTTTAATTCTTTTTATATTAATCATTCATACTTGCTCCTCAAAAATTTTGATTTTTAAAATAGTGCTTAAAGTTAGAGGTGAGCAAAAATAACAAATCAAATCGATCTTATCTAAATTTCTCCATTCGATCGAATGAAAACATATTCAGATAGGCAATCAGTAGAGGGTGCAAAAAATCACTTACCCTCCTCGAGCTGGGGCCAAGTTTGGGCTGTAAAAATCTCAAAAAGAACAGAAAGAAAGTTGGTTGTGAGGGGATCAAATGTGTGGCGGCCTACGCACAGGTATAGTAGCATCAAGTACCAACCCATTTGATCATATAAAACAATCTATTAATTGAACGATTGAAGTAGCGGTGTTAGAAAAGAGCAAATAGGCGTGAATTTCCCAATGAATGGTCCAAAAGTAAATCCCAAAATTAGTGACAGTGGGAGGAACATAAACAAGTGGCACAGTCCTGCCAATTCAAGCAATGAAATTGAAACAACAAAACACATAACATGAGATCCAAAAACATTATATAAAGAAGGAAAGACCCAAAAAGTTTACCAAAACAAAAGAAAAAGAGAGAGACACAAAAGAAACCCAACAACACACACTACTGCCTCCGTACTTTTTCTTACCCTTCAAACTTCAACACAATTCCAAGCAAACAAGCAAACAAACAAAAGCAGAAAACACCCATCTTTCTTCTTCTTCTTCTTCCTCCCTTCACTCCTCAAAAAGTTGAGAAAAAAACAAGAGCAAATGCCAAGATGGGCTTCATGGGCCTTTTCCTTTTCTCTTGCTGCTAAAACCTATAAAGCCAAAGTTTCCGAGGTCTGTGTACATTTATTGCTGTGCTGATATCATTTCACTCTCTCCCACCTTGTTGTCTTGTATCAATCGCCATTTTTAATTTCCTATCATAATCAAAACATAACAAAAACATACTCTTTTTTTGGTAATGCCATCAACTAAAAGACAATAAACATTGCCACTAAAAACCAATTATTCATGGAAACAACATCAATACCAATTAGTAGTAGCACTAATAAGAAAACTTCTATAGCCACTTCCCCTCTTCCTCCTCCTCCTTCTACAACAACAACAAAAGCTCATCTTAAAGTCCTAGCTCAACCCACCAAGCCCAAACGCCGCAGATACAAGGAAACCACTATTTCCTCATCTGCTACAGCCTCTTCCACCCCTTGCTCCAAAGAGACCCTCATCCATACCCGGAAAAAGCTTGACCCGCCCACCATTGTTTCCCCTGATAACTCCTGGTGCTGTCCCGCTTCTAAGCCTCTCCCCACCCCACCGCCTGCTCCATCTCAACAACAACAGCAAACCCATCACCGTCGACAACCCATTATCCCGAGAAGACAAGCCGACCTGGATCCGGATTCGCATTCCAAATTCAAGATCCGGTTTTCTCCTGGAAGTCTGTCACCAGTTATGGACTTCACTGCTGCAACCGCCAATGGCCACCAAGATCAAAACTTTCCTTCCAGTTTCACCAAGTTCAATTCGGCGCTCACTGCTGGACTGTTGAACCCAATGTCGCCACCGCCTCCAGATCATTGTAAGCCAAGATCAAGCCCGACCCTTTCTGAGATGATGGCTAGTGAACCCGAATTGCAGCCGAGAACTACTGCTTATGTCACCAACAACACTATCAATGCCAGTGTAAAGGCTTCGCAAAACGCAGAAATGTCAGTGCCGGATAAGAAAGTTTTGATCTTGCAGCGGGTGAATGACTTGTTAATGAATAGGAGTCCAGGGAACCAGTTTAATGATTCTGGGTCGAGCGATGTGAAGTTGACATTGAGTTCCAAAGATGGAATTTGTGTGTCAATGAATGTGCATAGGCAGATCTTGGTGGCACATAGCAGGTTTTTTGCGGCAAAGTTGTTGAGTGATAGGTGGCCGAACAAGCAGCAAAGAGGAGGAGTGGTCGGGATGGGGCAATACGCGGTGGAGATTGCCGACTGTGATGATGTGGAGGTATATATTGAGACTTTGAGGTTGATGTATTGTAAGGATCTAAGAAGGAAGCTGATGAAGGAGGATGTGAGTAGGGTTCTTGGCATTTTGAAGGTAACGCATTGTTTATTACAAGTACTATTTTGGTTTTTCTTTGATTTGGTTAGGAGAGTTAGTTGGAAGTGTGGACAGAAAGCTTGAAAAAAGGTGTTTATGTGTGTGTTTCTTATGATGATTTAGTGGTGTCTTGTCTAGAGTTGAATAGTTGAGTGCTAGTTTGGGTTGGTGAGAACTGTTGAAATGGGACAGGAATCTCAAAGTTGTGATTGGAATAATTTGTTGCAAAGTAGTTATGTATTCAGTGCTTGAGCTTTTGTTGGAACAAGAGAGAAATCAAGGATGAATTTCAAAATTTTAGGGTCATTTCATTTCTGAAAGTTGATGCATAGATGATAGTCATTCCTTGACTAATCTGGCCTATTGGTTTCACACCTGAAACAGTAGAAATGGATTACCAGATTACTTTCCTTTTCACATCACTTAGGGATATGTAAGCATTATGAGGAGCTGAGTTTTTTTTTTCTTGTGTGGTTTCTCATTTGAAGGTTTCTGCAGCAATTGGTTTTGATGCTGGCGTTTTGTCTTGTTTGGAGTACTTAGAAGCCGCTCCATGGGCTGAGGATGAAGAGGAGAAGGTGGCTTCATTGCTATCAGAACTTCATCTTGAAGGGGTTGGAGCAGGGGAGGTTTTGAAGAGGGTTTCAATTGAAGTTACTAATGGAACTGAAGAGAGCAGTGACAATGAACAAGTGCTTCTCAAGCTCTTACATGTAGTACTTGAAGGTAAAGATGAAAAAGCCAGGCGTGAGATGAAAGGACTTGTGATCAAGATGCTTCGGGAGAATTCTTCACAGAATGATCTGCGGAAAGAATCCTTATACTCAGCTTGTGATGGATGTTTGCAACTGCTTTGTGATCATTTTCTCAGGGCAGCAGGTGGGGATTCTGAAGATATTGGCCAGATTGCACGACAAGCAGATAATTTGCATTGGATTTTAGATATTTTGATTGATAGACAGATAGCTGAAGACTTTCTGAAAACATGGGCATCTCAATCTGAATTGTCAAATGTGCATTCTAAAGTTCCTGCTGTTCACAGGTATGAGATTAGCAGAGTGACAGCCAGGTTGTTTGTTGGAATTGGGAAGGGGCAGCTATTGGCTTCAAAAGAAGTAAGGTGCTTGCTTCTGCAGACATGGTTGGTGCCCTTTTATGATGATTTTGGGTGGATGAGAAGGGCGTCGAAAGGTCTGGATCGGCATCTAATTGAGGATGGCCTTAGTAATACAATCTTAACACTGCCACTGGCATGGCAGCAGGAGATTTTGCTTGCTTGGTTTGATCGGTTCCTGAACTCTGGTGAAGATTGTCCGAATATACAAAGAGCATTTGAAGTTTGGTGGAGGAGGGCTTTTTGGAAACGCAGTGGTGAACAGGAGAGAGCTCGACCATTAAGAGTTACAGCTGCAGCCATTGAGAATTAGTGAAAGTTGTTGATTCCATGAATGCGGATGCAAAGTTCTCTTGTTGTTCAGCCTCCTTATACCCTCTTTTGATCATTATGGCCCTGATTCTACCTCTGTGGTTCTTTCTTTTATTTATATCTTCTTCCTTTCTAAACCAGGGCCAACACTTAGAGGTGGCAGACTTGAAATTGCGTAGAGGCTTTTGATATATTTGATATAGTGGATATAGGCAGGTTTAGTGTGGAAGAACATGGAGAACTATGGGTGCTGCTTGCATATCTTCTTGGAATTAACATTATTGATAGAAATTTTGGTTTTTTCTTTTTGGTTTTCAACTTGGTGCTTCATCATTGTTTCTCTTTCTGTTTCTGTTACAATGGCTTGGTAATTTTGTTAGTATATTAATTAGCATCACTATATCCAGAGCCTTACTTCTAATTATGATTATCGAGCAAACAGAGGATCCAAAAGAATAGGTCAGTGATTGTTTGTGTGATTGATTACGAGTGTAGCTTGTTTGATGACTGAAGATATTATGATGAAAAGAACATGGAAGCAGATCTCATTATGCCAATACCTTACAAGATTTTGTTTCGTACACTGTTCTAAGATGCAACTGGTTAGATGAGCTAAACATTAAGTTCGATAAAATACTGAATCATCAGTCCTTGAGAAAAAATATAAACGAAAACTTACGAGGCGGTGGATCGCTATGATTAACCATGGTGATGCTGTGAAACTTTGGTCTTCATTGATACCCTGTTGTCAACCTTGCCATTCTTTCCTTTTTTTCTTTCTCTAATCTGCTGTTCATTTAAATTATTAGTTTATGTGAGAAGACCATATTCTCTGCATTTTTTTCTCCTGTCGCTATACTTTTCTTTCTCTGGTTAAAATGTTATCATGCTCTATTTGTTTTTGCCATTGTTCCTCCTCCTAACTGAGCAGCTTCATGTTGACTTATCTTCTGGAAATTTCTTTCTTTTGCTGTGGAGCTAGCATTTTTGGCATTTTCCTACCTGCTGCTGATCCTTTTCTTCTCTCTTTTCTTAGCTAAGATGTGGATTTGTCTTTGGTTGCACAACTTATAGTGGATAGAAAAGATTCCTCATTTCCATTCTCATTATGTTTGAAGTTTGCATATCAAAAGATTCCTTTATTTTTAGCTAAAGAAAAAGTAGTACAGGTTAGCATATCTTTCCTGCTCTGCAATCAGACAGGAAAAAGGCTAGAACATTATAGTATGCTTTTGTGTGCCTGGTGTTTGAGAAGATATTTGGTGAAAAGAGAGATGGGTTTTTGGAATTGGAATATGAATCAAGTTCATCTTCTTCGCCACTACATTTTTTGTATTATTATTCCTTATCTCCAGGGGATAACTTCTCCAGTGGTTTTGTAATTTGTGCAATATAATAGTAATCGTATGGTATTCTTCTAAGAATATGTTTTGGTCTTTTGCTTTTAGGGTTTTTGCTAAAGATTAGTAGCAAGTTGTTGAGAGGTTCCATCCACTCCCATCCTGTCAGCAAAAGAAATACTAAAGAATACCAGAACCAGCATTTTTGTTATTCCTAGGAAACTCAAAATCTCATGTCACAGGAATTCTTCACAAATTCCGTGCTAAAGCAGTAAAACTGTAAAAATGTCTGTAATGCTTAGTGCTTACTAGTGAAAGACCAAACAAAAGTAAAGGGCATATGGTAAACATGCTTGTCTATGACGATGAAGATTTTTACCATTAGTATTCTAATGAATTTATAATTTTACAACATCATTCAAACTTTACCCAAGAATTGTAACACCTTTTTTTAAACTCACCCAAAAGAGAGGTCAATTTAATTTGCGATGAACTCTTTGGTACCCTTCTTACAACATTTTTAAGTGAAACTTGTGTTGGCATTAGGTAATTTTAGTCACACTACTAATAAATTAAAACAGTTAACAATCTAAGTATGTAAGATTGAAAGGGACAATCTAATGCACAGAACAATTTCCACTTGTGGGATTTTAATCAAATGATGTCCTCTCTCTGTTCTTCTTACCTTCCCTGCACCTTCCTATAATTGGCAATAATGGATTACCAATGTGCTACTTGATTGTATCGTACGGAAATATGTTGGTATATTAGACTTAACTTCAAAAGAAACAAATGGGGATGTAGCTTAGATGGTAGAGAGCTGGTTTAGTATGCAAGAGGTAAGGAAATTGATAGTTTGATACCCCGCATCTCCATATTATGATTTTTTTCTCAGTGAATCCACCATCGCGTTTGTAATTCATTTCCAAATAGCATCATGTGTTTTCGAAATTTTTTATTTACCCTATGTGTACAAATTGGCTCAAATAAGTCCATCAATTCAAATTGGCATATTTTTTAATCCCAAACATCTTTTATAAATTCATTTCCAAATAGCAATCCTTTCCAAAATCTTCCAAAATCTTTTATTTATCCTTGTGTTTGTACAAATTGACTCGATTAAGTCCACCAATTCAAATTGATCTATTTTTTAATTCCAATTTTTCTTTTAAATTCAAAATTACAGAAAAAAAAGAAAAGAAAAAGTCGGCCCGCCATCTCCACTCATCTTCAACCTCTCCATTAGTGTAATCAGTGTAGGAGAAATAAAAACCCACTCGAATCTCTTTTAATGGAATGATACTGTCCGCTTTGGGCCTGAGCCCGCACGGTTTTCACAAAAGGCCTCATTCCATTAAGAAGATTCACTCCTCTTATATTTAGTCTCTCTCCCTTTTCTTTCCGATGTGGGACTTTGTTCGCATACCCCAACAATCTCCCCCTCGAACTTAAGTACTACAGAGCCAACCACATTGGGCTCACCAATCTCCCCCTCGAACAACTTGACCTGGAGAACTACCGTACTTTTCAAGTTCGGCCAGGAGATTCACAGCGTGCCACCCACATCAAAACCCATTACTTAGGCCCAGCCGAACTTTCGGCTCCGCTACCATTTGTTGGAGAAATAAAGACCCACTCGAATCTCTTTTAATAGAATGATACTGTCCGTTTTGGGCCTGAGCCAGCACTGTTTTTACAAAAGCCCTCATTCCATTAAGAAGATTCACTCCTCTTATATTTAGTCTTTCTCTCCCTTTTTTTTCCGATGTGAGACACACCCCAATAATCAGAACCGAATTGATCTAACCTTTGAACTGACGAATCGATGACCCAAAGAGATTTTCGGTTCGGTTGACCCTGATTGACCGGAGATGTATACCGACCCTCGATTGGCTTTTGTGTGAACCTCTCGAGTTGGTACTTAACCAGCTGGGTTACTACCACCATAAAACTATGTCGTTTTGGAGCTGTTTTTTAGGGGGGGGGGGGGGGTGGTGGGGACGAAAAACGTGCACAGTGCACTTGTTTTGTAGTTGTACAGAGAAGAGAGGAGTGAAAATTGAAAAACAAAACAGAGCAAACCCCAGTCACTGGTTGGATTTCTTCTCTTCTTCTTCTTCAATACGGCTACCGTGCTACGGTGCCTACCGCGGCTGCCTACCCACTTTTGCTGTCACCGTGTAACTTATCCATCTCCGGCGGTCTGCGATCGATCTCTGTTGCGGCTCCATCTTCTTCTTCAATTGATATTGACAGACTTGCAGTGATTGAATGAAAGTACCAACTTAACTCCATACGCTCTTTTGTCTGCAGTCCCCGTTTTGTTTGATTATTCCAATTTCAAAGGTGATTACTTTATATTTTGACATTTTTCAACTCGACAACGAAAATGAAAGGGTAAAAAAAGAGATTATCCAGCATCCACATCTACAAAAGTCAACGATGTAGAAACGAAGCTTTGTTATACCAAATTAAAACGAGAAATAAGAAGAGTGTTAGGTAGGATAGGGTTGAGGAGGAGTGTTGAATTTTAGATAAGAGTATAAAATCCAACATCGCAAAACATTGAAATAAAAATGTAAGAGAACTCTCAGATTGGCCCTAAGAAGAGCCGAAACATGGTGATATCCTCAATATCCTTTTTTCTAGAAGAGTAGTGACAATTATTTTAATTAAGCAATTGTTTATTAATACTGACTGTCCATGAATAGTTGTTTAAAATGACTGTTTTTAATACTACTCTTCCTAGAAAATTACTACATTAGTTTTTTTTTATATTTATAATATACTCCCTCCGGTCTCTATTAAACGTCTTTTACTATTTGCGCACGCATCGCAAGGAGGCTGGATGACTCACTATTTGACCCCGAAAAATTTCGTACTTTTTTCGAACGTATACTAAATTTCGTACTTTTTTTCGAACGTAGTATATTTATGGACGAAGGAAGTATAAGATAGTTACTTTTAAAAATGTAATTTAATAGGAATTTCCGTTGGATAAATTGATGAATAAATCATGTGTGATGATGTATTGAGTTTAGAAATCAAATTCAAGAATGACAAGATAGATAAATTACATTTAGTTGTGAGAGAAAAGAGAGAGGGGAGAAATGATAATGATCTGTCTGGAACAAATTGAATTGATAGATAGGTGATGTGCGATGTGCGATGTGCGATGGGCGATGAGGTTGTTGACTGTTTGGATACCGTGCGAGCTCAAGAAAGGTGAGGGAAGGACGGTATGGTCAAAGAAGGGAAATAGCATTAAATACAAATACGTGGTGAATGGTCAGCATATTTTGACGAAATAATTCTTATTTATTCATTTGTTTGTATAAAAAGAAAAATATAAAGCCAAAACCATAGCAAGCAAACCAAAGCCAAGCAAACCAAAGCTGAAGCAAGGAAGGGATCGCGATCCATCTCTCTCTCTCTCTCTCTCTCTCTCTCTCTCTCTGGCGTATTCGGAAAGGATTCTGTACAAGAAAGGAGTGAAGCTGCAAAGAGAGATCTAGAACGTATTAGTAGTATATCGGAATCGGAGTTGGGTTGTTTCTTCCGGTAGTCGGAACATAAGAGGAGGCGCAGTGTGCAGTGGAGCAGTTTTGGAGTGGAATCATCCGGAGTGGGAAGAGATCTGGTTTTGGACGACGGATTTGGTGGTGGTCTATTGGTGTTCGTTGGTTATTTTATTTTTTTATTAATTTGACAGGTAAGTGATAATTCTAAGCTGTTATTTAGGTTTTCTTGTTTTGCTGATTTGGTTATTTTGCTGATTTCGCCGGTTCCTGTTTGCCTAGTTTTTATCTGGAGGCTCATAAAACCCTAATTTATGTGCATCCTCGCGTTGATGAGGATGGTCGCTTCCATTCAGGCGCATAACTCCTGCCTCAGATTCTCTCTCTTTGCGACTCTTTTAGTCGTTGAGTTGATTAATCTCAATAGACGAAGAGAGGAATTCCAGAAAGTTGTCCCGGTTTCTTTTGTGATTCTACAAGATGGATTTCACTCTTGTTTTATGGGATCTAGAGCTGCCTTCCCTTTTTAGTTTATCGTGAAAAATTTCTCCCATGTTTTGGAACTTGGCCTTTAGTTTCTGAAAGTCGAGATCTTGTGGCTTTTGAGCCAGCCTATAAGGGGAATTCAGTTTGGCCTTTTACATGTTTTATCGTGCATCTATGATATGCTTATTTGGGTGCCGGGCGCTAGTTCTGATGAGATGTACATTGTTTCACAGGCTGCATTGTTTTAACACCCGGTAGCCTTTGAAGCTTCTGAACTTTGTTTCCCATCTTAACTGGCAACAATGAGGGTTCCCAATCAATGGTGGGCACTGAATATTTGTTTATTCTTAATTGGATCACATCGGCATATTATGGATCTCAAATGCAGATGCTAGACTTTTGATGTGCACCGTCTTGTATATGAATGTTCTGAGTGTCATATTTTGCAAACCTTGCAGATCCTCTCGTGTTTTTGCTTTGGGGGGCAGCCTTTACTCTTGGAATGAACAAAGAACAGGAAGCAATAGCATCCTGCAACGGATGTGACCGGGAGATATTGGTTAATGGGAGCAAATCGTTGTTAGGTAGCATGCATAGTAATGTTGGCTCGGACCTAACCAGCCTTATCTTTCCTGATTTAACTTGGAAGAAGTTTTCAAAGGGAAAAAGAACATCCTCACGGAGGCCTAGAGATTTAATTTCTAATGGCTTTAAATCTGTTGATGAGCTGATCAATAAGGTTCCTGGCATTCCTGAGATGACTATTTCTGAGTCTGAGAAGGTTAATTCAAAATTCTTTCTCATGATAATTTTAGTGGGAGACAAATCGTATCCTTCTACTGTTGGGAGTAGTTAACTTTTTTTGCTTGATCTCATATTCTGATCTTTTATTTTGCAGCATGGGGTAAGTGTTCTTGGATGCCGCTTTAGTGGGAAGGCAGGACATGTGCCAATTAAGAAAAGGAAATTTATGTTCAGATCTCGTTCTCCGCCACCTAGAGGCCCTTCCCTGTGTCGCAATAAAACTGAAATGCTCTTAAAAAGTCAACTCAAGGCAATTGATTGTACTGCTTCCAACAGTGACACAGGACAGATTGTTGATGCTGAAAAAGGTATACAGGATAAGAACTTAGTGATGGAAGGGAAATGCCTAGATGAAAATGAAGACTTTTCAGGCATCTCATTGCTTGCTGCTATGGCTTGCAGCACTAGTTTTGGAGGAGATGCCGATCATCTTGAGCAGGTTTCTGGTGTAGAGGGATCTCTTGTGCATGTGGATCCTTCAATGGATAACAACTCATATTCTTTTGTTAAGAGTTTGCCAAGCGAGCACCTTAGTTCAGCTGAAGTTTCGACTGAAGGAACAGGTTCAAGTCTTTCTGTAGTACCTGCTGAAGAGCTTGTTGCCTCTCCTAGAATGGATAAGTCCTCCATGAAATTTGCATCGCAGGAAAGTAAGGAGCATAATGAGTCGGTGCAGGACCATTATGTGGTTGTGTTGGAGGATGTCTTGGCTAAAAAGGATGAGGGGATATGTAGAGATCATGGGATCCCTTCACGTGCTAATCGTTTACACTGGGATTTGAATACTCCCATGGAAACATGGGAATGCCCTTTTGATTACCTGCGTTCAGACTCACATGCTGATGTTGCAGAAGGTGCAGCTGAGGGTACAAAATATGATAATTGTATGGGCAAGATGAAGAGCTCTCAAGATGATGCAGTGGATGAGGAACCTGGATGCGGTGATCAGATGCCCTGTAAGGAGCAATTATCTCGGGACATGGAATTTAGACTGCAAACTTGCGTGAATGCTGACAGTGCTATTTGCTCACCAGAAAAGTTGGCTTCTTCCTCTGGATATATCAACCCTATTTCAGCTGTTACTGCTAGTGCATCTACTGACATGGATAAAAGTTCTGTATCTCAGTGTTTAACTCTTGGCTCTACGGGAAACTCTGAAAGCCTGGCTTCACATCATGTTGCAGGGGTTGATAATGTCATTACTCCTAAATCCAGTCATTCTTCAAGCAATTGTGTTTCTGGGGCAGCTGCCTGTGATGCTACTGGCATCATATGTATTCAGAATAAAGCTGGCTGTGCGTCTAGTGCAGGTGAAATAATCTCTAGTGGTGCACAGGTTGAGAATGAGAAAAGTACTGATGTCACTTCGTCTGATAATACCGCTGGTGAGGAACATCAGCACGTCACTGAGGCTGCTGATATGCGTGACAGTAGTTATGTCCCCGCTGGTTGCCAGCCACTGAAATCTGAACAGGTTAATGATGTTAGAGAGAGTTCTCTTTGCCAATCTGATGGCGTGTCACTATCCCCGTCTTCTGTATTAACTTTTGATTCAAAGGTGAAAAATGAACTCATTCCTCATGGGCGTGTCGCACATGAAATCAGTCATGTAGCTCATGAGAAAATTGGACAGCCCATGACATCTTTGCCAGATACGTCAACGGAATTGTCAGATTCACCCCCTGGTTTTAGTTCTTGTAAACCATGCAGAGACAGCTCTGAGGGATTTGTAAATAGTTCCGGTAAGGTTGCTTTGGAAGAACCCTTTGAAAATGGTAATGACTCTGATGTTTCACATGATGAGGCTTCTGTGAAAGGGGCCAGGTTTGTGGTGGATTATGATTCTCAGTATGAAGATGGTGAGGTCCGGGAATCAATTGAACATACTTGGGAGGAATATGATGGTGAGGACATGGAATCTGAGCACTCAGATTATGCTCTTTATTATATCAATTTGGGCCCTGAAGCTGGACAAATTATGAAGAATACACAAAGTGCAGATTTGCAACCTTGTCGAAGTAGTTTGAGAGGAAAGGATGCAAGCACTGCCACCAATACTGGTGATATTCGCAACGATTTTAAATCCAGGCCTGACAAGGGGATTAAGGATATTGGAATTGATGCAAGGCTGGATGATATGAGGACCAGAAATAGCAGCAGGACCAATAGATATGTTGATGATATGGGTGGATTTGATGCTGATGATCGGACAAGGATGGTGGAGCCGAGAGCATTCAGAAGGGGGCTTGTAGAAGGGCGAACATATAATGATGGCTCCTGGAGAAAGGAAAGGTACTGCATTTAACTTCCAAAAGTTTCCTTTTGCACCTATAAGATCATTTAGGTTACTTTTCATGCTCTGCCTTAACTTCATCTTTAGCCTTTTAGTCCTTTTTTATCTTTTGGATGAATTTAGTGATGCTGATGAGTCACTTTCTCTTTAGTAGGGGTAGATATGCTCAGCGTGGTTATTCCAGAGGCCGAGGTGGTGATCACTGGATTGACTATCGAGACAACAATAGGGAGATAAGACGTCATCATTCACCAAATTATCGCGGTTCAGTTCCTTTTCGTCACCCTGGGCAAGAAAATAACGTGCATCGGCGATTTACAAGATATAGGTCACCTCATGATAGAGACGATACTTTTGGTTTGCCTATGCCCATGAGACCGTCTAGGGACTGGAGTCCCGATAGGTGTGTGACTCGTGGTAGGGGTAGGGGTAGGGGAAGGGGAAGATCCATGCAATATGGTATGCGAGTTGATGAGAGAAGCCCCAGGGGTAGATATCATGGCCCTGTTCCTGATGATTGCGTGGAATTTCCCTTGAAACATCCTTCGGCCAAGAGAGATAGAAGCTTTTCTCCTATTGAAAGAAGAAGGGATGCTCGTATTTATCGATCTAACTCGAAGTCGTCATCAAGAAGTCGCTCTCCTAATTGTGGGAATCCATGTTTCAGGCAGCAGGGTCACTTTAGCAAGTCCCCTAATTTCAGAAGTGAAATGAGGAATCAGAGAGGGAGATCACCTCATGGTTCTCCACCTCCTCCTCGTAATACCAGATGGATCGGTGACAGAAAAGACAATGCTGCTCATCCTAGGGAGCTGGGTTACAATCAACATTCTTCAGTTCTAGACAGGAGAGCATCTGGGAGATTTGGTCCTCGAAATGATAGGTTTGCCATGGTTGATTCTCCGCGAACCCTTAGACCTATGCACACAGGTAGATTCACAGAGACGGAAGGAGTTGATAGAGATGGTTCGTCATGGTTTGTGACGACGGACTAGCATTTGGTTCTCACCTTCTTTTGTTTGGTTTTAAAAGTTATAATTTGTTGACATTGGCTACATCAGCAAATGGTAGGATATGGAGCACTCTTTTTTTGTTTGCGTCCAATAGGGAGAAAGCATTTAGATTCTGCAGTTTCACTTTGGATGTCTTCTCTCTTACCTTTTCTTTTCCTAAGGGAATTTTGTTAGTCCTAGCAGTTGTTTTCCCTTCTCGTTTTTCTTTCTTTTAGGATAAAAAAAATGAAATTTTGTTTCTTTTGTGGCCACAATTCTTCTTGGTGATGATGATGGGCCAGTGAATATTGTTACATCAATTAGCAGATCAATGAGAAGGTTAATTTATTTTACAACGTGTCTTTGCTTGCTCTAACAATGTTTGCTGCATCTCCATGACAGAACACAGAAGGAAGTTGTTTCACAATTTCTTATAGCCATGAATGACCAAGTAGCAAACATGGTACAAAGGTTGTGTAAACTGTATAGATTTTATCCTAAAATCTTCCTATGCATTCCCAGGTTGTTTTTTCTGGCTTCTGATGTGGAATGTAGAGTGTCCGACTCTTGTTAGTTCCTGTCTGCTACAATGGAGAATCGTTTATCTTTACAAGACTGCCCAGAGCAAACAGCACAATTAAAGGAGTAAAATATTTCAAAGAGTTTTCACTTTCCTGACCAAAGTAAAGCTAGTAACAAATTTATTTTTCACTCTGCTTTATTGTTTAACTCTTTAAGTTGTTATCTGCTAGTCTAATTACATGTGGGGCATTCATGAGGACTATATTGATGAAGTAATTCAGTTAATGTGTTAAGAGTTTGAGTTGTTGGTGATATCTTGATATTGCGGAGGGTATTTTTTAATAGTGATGCAGATACAATACAAGTATATGTACGCAGGTCAATGAAAAGGGAAACGTGGTAAGCTACCTTCACCCAAGTAAACCACAATGCCATGTAACGATGGCGGACCCGGATTCCGTTGAACACCTCCTGCTGAAAGCAAACTAGGTTGCGCTCCAACCATACGACCCAAAAGACCGTATAGGAGCGCTTGCCACAAGGTATGGAACGATCGATCATGGCTGCCACAAAGCTGAGGTCAAGCTTCATACAATTGACCGATTTCCCTGCGAAGGGACTGCTGAATCCCCCACCACCTGCAAACGCCAACCCATGACAAGTAATAAACAGGTGGGAACCTGACTCCGTCGTCAAACCACATGTTATGTGCCAAGAATTCTTGATAAAGTGGAAGTTAAACCCATCAGGACCAGGTGCCCTATCACTACCACAAGACCACACAGCAAGCCGCACCTCATCAGCCTTTAGAATCGATTCCAAGAATTGAAGCTGCCTTTCTGATAATTTGGAAAAGCCCAAATCTAGAACCACCGGTCTATACCACTCAAAGTATACACTCTGGGCCGTCAAAAGTTGTCTGGCCCATGGCTCCTTAGAAACAAGCCTGTTTATAGGAATGGGTTTGTTACGCTACTTGTCCAATACAAACTAATATCCTACACTGCCGTCAGAACTCAGAACAACTCCTCCTTCCTTTTTACAGAGGTTGCTAATTTTATTTGTTCTCTTTCGATAAGCAGGTTGCTAATTTTGTTATTTAACTCTGGACATGGAAACAAAAAACAAATAATAGAAAAAAGATCAAAAAATTGATAAATTGAATTACTTTTTAAAGCAATCAATCATTTTATTGGGTTCTTATATCATGATGAATGAAAGTGTCTGACTCGCTTTCCTACGTGGATGACAAATAATGAAATTCATAATAATTGTGTCTAAACATCCTAAAATTTGATTACTTACTCACACTTTACTTAGCAATACTATCAGCCACCTCGTTCTTCTCCCTCATGTATGCCATAATTCAACTTAGGATTGGAACAACAACCATCATAGCCCACCAGTTGAGAACGGAGTTTTTATAATACATATATGCATTTTAATGTTATGTTAAACCGACGTTCAACTCGAACTAAATCATTAAATCATTAACCCAAAAATTCAAATAGTTCGATATGTATCCGGTTATGATAATTATGAAATTGATGGACTAGATTTAAGTTATTACCAAACATATTGTAGCTTCACATATTGGCCATGAAATTGAAGAAAATACCGCATTTCTAACACTTACGTTGTAGTTTCATTCCTCATAAGAAATACAATAATTTTTTAGGTCACATTCTTGTCATTCATTTTGTATTTATTTTAAATGCCAAAATTCAACAATATATCTCGTGAGTGTCTTTGCACCTTAGGCCCACTGAAAAAAACTGGAATTTCATGTAAACGTCCCAAAGAAAAATGAATTCAAGGAAAAACGTTAAATATGAGATTCGAACTTAAGTTTAACATATTGACCAATAAAACTTTAACCACTACATCAAAGTCATATTTGTGATACTAAATTAGAATATAAAAAATAAAATTTTAATTTATATATCTTTAAAATTTCTTATACTTCACAGAAATATTAAATTTTATTTACTAATGAATTTCTGATGCTTGACTCTTTCTCCTGACCGAGTTTATAATCGATCCGGATTTCAAAACCTTTCTCACATGAGAAATTGAAAAGTTAATTTATAAGATTTATAGTTGAGATGATAAGAATGAAAATAAGTCTAAAAGAATAGTATTTCTAAAATTATCAAAACGTGTTATATTATAAGACAAAAGAACTCACCGGGAGAATTCTTTTGTTTATAAGTTTTTATTAGTGAAATGAGTCCATGCCATGTCATTAATGGAATGTGATGGGTATGAGCGATACTTTTACCATTTGAGTAAAAGATCGTTAGTTTAATTTTGTATATGAATAAATTAATCAGTATAAAGAGTTTTATCTCTTAATAAATCAATTAGCGTAACAAAATTAATTTAATCTAAGAAGATTCATTAATGGATAGGACGGTATAAAAAACATATTCTATCCATTTCAAGTAATAAATAACATTCACTATCCACAATTTTGAGTTTCAAAGTATTTTTGAGAATTTCAGTGAGGTATTAAAATGATTAAAAACGATTAAAAACGATTCAAGTAGTTTTGAGAATTTCAGTGGGTAATTATAGTATCTTTTAAAAAAAAATAGAAAAGAAATGATTAAAAACGACATAGTACTGTTTGTATCAAGTATGAACTAAATTCCCTGAAATTACCCACTAAAATGTGTTTTTAATGCTTAATCTTTCATTTTCAATTGCATTTTTTAAGAAGGTGGGTAAGAGTAAGAGCTTGTTTTTGTCTAAATAAGCTTGGTTTGATGATGATTAGTAATTGATTAACAAAATCGATCTCTTCTCTTTGATGGATGACAATTGGCACCTTTTTTTTTGGGTGAAACAATTGACACCTTCTTAACTACATTGGTATGTTGCTAAGTCGGATCTCCACAGTCCATTCAAGAAACGGGTATGGAGGATTTTGATGTTGGTTTTAATGGCTATGAAAACGAAAACGAAAACAAAAACAAAAAAGACCCACATTCTTAAACCCACCTCACTATTTTTGGACTATATATTAAAAAAATTATTATATCATGAGGTGGCCCTCACCCACCAAAAAAATATCAAAGTTTTCCTATGTGGACCGCCTCTATGTGTTGTATTATCAAGCACACTACGCTAGTGACAAATTGCAATTCATAACTCTCTTTAAGTTTTATATTTTATACATATTATTTTGTTCGTCTCATATATTTTTTCCAAAATACTAAATGGATCGGACCGGCTGGCCCGATCCAGTTTCTATGACAGTGCTACTATATAGGTATGCAGGCCTGTTATTTAGATGAACTAGAATTTTTACAATTCGTGAAAGCAAACTGCAAGTAATATTAATGCATCTCCGGTTGGAGCAGATGATTAGCATCATTTGGGTCTGGATGCCTCAAGAAGTACAACCTCTTCTAGCCAACTAATAATAGCATCCTATATGATAGAAATCGCCCCGAAAACTGGTATAGCTATTTAGAAATATGATAAAAAAAGATTGCGAGATAAAAAGTATCGATTAGAGTATACTTTTGACCAAAGTGGATATGTAATTTGGATTTTTAATTAATGGGTTGTTAGCAATGTCTTGTATTTTGACTATTTTTCCAGAGACTTTTCAAAACTTCAATCGGATTTAATTGCATTTGATCATTGATGCAATTTAAGACCGGTTTTGTTGTTGTTGTTGATGATGTTTTAGTTCTTAATCAAACAAATAGACCATCGAATAGTATATTAGATGTTATTGGTCATGGTAATTACTGATTAGATGTGATCACAATGGCCTATGGGGTTGACATTGGGGTCCAATTTATTACTTGGTCACCTGGTGTTAATAACTTTTGTCCTCACCCAACTACCACCATGCATATGTCACGATGTTTCTGGTCAAATTATTATAAAACATTAGTACTAGTTTATAAGTAAAAATAAAAGATTAGTATAGATTATAGCTAGAATTAATACATAACCAAATTAACACTAATCATATGCATATCCTACAACATTGATGGTACCATATCACTTTAGTGATATATTTATTTGTACAATATTAATTCGCCCCATAACTCATATTCTGGTATATGAAATTTCGGTCCAATGGTAATCTATAAAAAATCAGAAATAGTTATAATTAATCATTATTTTATAAACCAATTTGATTAATCAGCTGAATTAGGTTAATTAATTACTTGTTTTATTATTATTTCAAGCACCACTCACATGAATCCTTGATAAACTCTATAGCTAGCTACCCTAATTAGCTAGCATAGTACTCCTATCCAGCTAGCTCCTCTCCTTCTCTAGGGTCGGTCAACCTGTTTAATTATAACCCTAAAATAAAGATGAAAAACTGAAAATTTAAAAACCTACACAGTACTTATAAAGTTATAAGCTGAGCAGGTAAGCATTATAGGATGGTCCTTGTTTGTACTAGCATATACTCCCTCCGTCCGGTATTAAGCGTTTCGAGGAAACTGAATGACTCACTATTTGACCCCAAAAAATTTCGTACTTTTTTTCAAACGTACGTGTACATTTGAAAAAAAGTACGAAATTTTTTGGGATCAAATAGTGAGTCATTCAGCCTTTTCAAAACTCGTGCATGAACAATAACTGGACACTTAATACCGGACGAGTGTACATTTGAAAAAAAGTACGAAATTTTTTGGGATCAAATAGTGAGTCATTCAGCCTTTTCAAAACTCGTGCATGAACAATAACTGGACACTTAATACCGGACGAAGGGAGTATAATTTAAGGACCACCCTACCCTAAAAAAAAATACCCCCTTTTATTTAATTTGATGACCTATCATCATATTATTATTATTATTATAATTATAAGTTCCAAGTTTCAAAAACACACTTCAGAAATCTGCACACACACAGAGCTAGCTCTAGCTACGCTGCACACACGCAGAGCTAGCTATCACCACTCCTCTTTTTAACTCCCGTCTTTTGTGGGTGCTCAATTGTTAATACTAATTAATACACGCACCCAGTTCAAAAAATGCCATGCACCCTCCTCCAAAAATAAAAATAAAATAAAATAATTGTACTATATATATGTTTACATATATAGAGAGAATTGTACAAATTGCTTTCAGGGTTCAGGTAAAAAGACCTCTTCTTAACATATAAATTCCAATGAAAGTTGCGTAAGCTTTTGGACCGCAGTTACTGCGCGCGCCCCTTCCAATTACAACAATAACAACCATTGTTGTAAGAACCGAATCGAACTGAACTAGTCACTTTGATCAAAAAAATTATGACCCGATCATGGTTACGATTTTTATAACACCAAAAACCTTTATTTTTCTCAAACCACAATTAACTCGCAGATCGATCCAATCAAACTATAAATCGCTTAACTTGTTTAAAAAATAAAAAATAAAACGACCAAATTGGTTTTGCATTAATTCAGACAGTTCATCGATTGTGTGAAACACTAGCCAAATCGACTGGTTTTATCTGATTTGATTACAAATCCGATCTGATTAGTTGGATAAAATCATATACCTTTTTAGTTCATCAGCTGAACCGCCAATGTCCAACGGTTCTGATAACACGGCTCTTAGATTAGAGAGGAGTCAACATTTTTGCCACTAGACCAGCACATCCTCAGTGCTACATTACTGAAATATTATAATTAAAATAAAATAAATTTAATCATTTATAATCCTATAATTACTTTTAATTATGTAATTATAATTGTATTTTATGATTTAATTATATTAAGACATTGGCACGTTGATTTCGTGTTAAGGATGTTATTTTGGTGTATTAAGATTTAACTTTAAGGTGATATTTAATTTAGAACTTCTTTCTATGAATATTTTGATATTCTATATTTGTATGAATTATTTATATATATATATATATATATATATATATATATACTATGCTAAATAAAAGTAATAATATATTATATTATAGTCACGGTTTTTTTCGGGTCGTACTCTTTTAAAATCTCAGTCGACCTTAATTTCTGGCCTAACTGATTCTGATCCTAGTTTGGTTTTTAAAACTATCAAAGTATGTCGTGGTTGAATGATATGTAATTTATTTACCCTGATTTTTTAGTTTGAGCATGAAATATGGAGAATAGTTTTAAATACCATCCCTTAAATTAATATGTGACTTTGGTCTTCTTTTATTTTCGTTAGTTTTTGTTTTAAATAATATCGTCTGAAATTGTTGTCATTAATTTTCGTTATTTATCCATTATGAACCTATATCACACGGAATTATAGAAAAAATATCTCAATACAAAGAATATATAGAAAAAATGCCTAATAACATAGTAAAACTGTCTAACTCTTAATTATTATGATAGAAAATGAGGTTTAAATCTTAACCGCAACTACGAATGTATACTATGATTGTTACCGTGATTTAAAACCTTAGTAAATATTTTTTAACCTTATAGTAAAAATAAAACACATACAAAGGAGAAAAAGGGGGGAAATGAGCAAGGAGAGGAAACTAGGTAGGTACCTACCTAGTCGCAGTGGTAGCAGGAGCATTCTGATCCCTAGACATATGGTTAGGGGGATAAGATGCGCAGATGCGCAGATGAGCAGAGGGTGCGTAGTGTGCACACTGACTGACCAATATGGGAGGAAGTACAACTTACAAGCGGAGAGAGCACAGGATGGGTGACGTCAGCATTTGTGCAATTGTTGTAATAATTATAATAATAATATACCAAAACAAAAATAAAAAATAAAAAAAATAAAAAAATAAATTTGGCAAGCGGCGGAGAAGGCTTCGCTGCACCAAATGGACCACTTTGCCTTTTCTCTTGGGACAAAAACATTAAAGCATTAGTTTTGCTGTTGGTTGCTCCCCCCACTCGCATTCCTTCGCCTCCTCAACTTTACTTGCATTTATTCTCTAAATTTAATGCTATAATTACTACTACTTAATCATTTTAATTGTGTACCAATATCAATCGTTTTTTCTCAATGTGTAAATTATTTTTTAAAATCTAAATCACATTAACTTCAAAACTCGCTGAAATAGGGCTAATTTTATTCGCATTGAGTTGGTTAATTACGGAATGAATTGCTTCCAGCGGGTATTTCTTCGTACATGGATTGTCATAGAAACCACATGTTAGTTTATGTCTAAACTATTAACATCCCTAACTCCATTACAAAACAAAAACTGTGTATTACTGATAAAACATTTCATTGTGAATGGAGCTTATTTCGTCGATAAACACTACTTTTCACGGATTTTTTATGTTAATTTTTTATGTTTTTTTCATATCTAAACATCACACTCTCTATAATACATTGTATAGTTTTGAAAACATTAAATCTTCTGTTTCTATCAATTTAGCAATAACTTACACACAAATGAATTGAGTGTGAAATTGTTGTCATGTGCAAAACTCCATAGGAAAGCTATCAAATTTTGAATATAAATTATCTCAATTGAATTCACATGCAAAATCCATACAAACTTCCAAGTGTGGGAATCTCGTCACAATTTCAAATATATCGCCTTGATTAATGTTACTTTCGTGGAACAAATTCAAACTTTCGTTGGATAGTTTAATTAATTGGATATCACAAGAAGTTTAACAAAATTGATTCTCTAACCATTTAATTTCCCATTGAAGCTATATATGTATATAATGTTTCCATTCTCCTCGGCTATCTCGTCATTTTTAAACAAAAGATTATTTTTTTTACTAAAAAATAATAATGCTAGAGATAATAATTTATTATTAACACTTTGATTAATCAAAGGGCATATTAGGTTAACGAGTATGTAACTTATTGATTGCCTGACTGATGATAAAGATACCAGTAAGGATCATTTGGATCACGTTTGAATCTCACCCCCTCCCTCCTCGCTTATTAAAAAAAAGGGCATATCGAAGTTGATTTAGGACTCACTCGTATTTCAAAGTCTCGTGTTCGAGTTGGAGTACCAAATGCTTCAACATTCATAAGGTAATACTTAGGCCGACCTCCAAGCTCTAACATGATAGGGTGTGAATAATTAATCTAACCCGAAAAGAGATAAAAAATAACACATTATATTAAAAAAAATACTTTATTTTGGCATGAGAAAATTATGATTGCCTTTTTTTATAATTTTCCAAGCACATACATAGTACACAAAAAGAATGATTTAAATTATGTTGTCCAATTAAATGATATAAAGTCAAACAAAGTAAATAACACCAAACCAATAGCAAAACAATTGTTGTAAAAAAAAATATTTGCTTCACTTTCTTCGAACTTGTACGTTCCTTAAAACACCAACAATTTCTATAAATATATGAAGGTGAAAAAGAAAATATTCAATTTTTAATTATATGTCCCACTAATTTTTTTTATAGATCCGCCACTAATTTAGAGTCATTTTTGAACTACAAATGGAGTAATTTTTTTCCCACAATCCTAGTCAGATGCTAATTAATTATGATAAGTACTCCAAGTATTATGGAATTAATTAGTTGGTGCAATGGTAATTAGATGTTGCAAAACACGTTTAAAGGGTGAGAGGTTGGATGTCACATGTACGCATGACATGAGCGCGCGTGGAGAATGCACAAACATTTTCTGATTATGATTTGATGATAAACATTAAATAAAAAATAAAGGGAAGGAAGGAAAAGATGGTCCCCAAACAATTTGCAATTTGCAATTGTTGCAATTGTCGCAATATGGAGAGAGAGAGAAGAGAGAGAAAATATTAAATTGGGTGAAACATTTGGACCACCCAATCCCTTCTTATGGGAACACTTTTTCTCCTTTTTTTTTACCACCACTAAGGGACCAAATATAATAAAATATTTAAAATATTTAAAAGTATGACAGAATTTAAGAAAAGTTACGATAACAGTTATTTATTTAATATTTAGACGAAAAATGTGCTCCCTCCGGATCGCAATAATCGTCATTTTTCTACGAAATGTTACTGTATATTTTATTTGACTTTTTAGTTTTTGTTTTACTGAATGATACTGTTTTAGGAAGTCAATTAATGTGATTTAGGAAGAGTATTTGGTGACCGTTTCTACAAACATATATTCGAAAAGTTTTTAAATTTTACAACAGAAATCGTAATTATGACTTAAAATAATAATTAATTTGGACCATATTTTCAGTATAAAAATGACAGTTAATTTAGTACGGAGGGTATAAAAAAATGTCAATTTAAGTTTCTCATATATTTAAAATTCAACACCAATGAGAATCGCTAAAAGAAATAGGCTGGGCCCACGTATTTTCAGACAGACAGTTCCTCCAAACACAAGTCTTTGTACATCTGAAAAGCCTGCACACAACTCTTACTTGGGACTCTTATCAACCACTTCTTCTGTCTGCATAGATTATTATTATTATTATTTCTTATGTTCTCAATTCTCATGCAATTCCTAGTAGTAGTTTTTGTATATGCTCATCCATCCATCTATCATTGTTAGGTTATATCATATGCCAAAATGTACACATCCTACTAAAAGTGACACTTCTCTCAATCTTATTTCTTTCCCCTTTTTCCTAATCTACCCCTACATTTACCCAATTTGTCTAAACTTTTCACTTTACTATAAAACTTAAGTATATGGTTTGTAAATTTCATATAATAATCTCAATTAAAAAGGTAAAAATGTCAAGGAAGCAAGTGGCGGCTTGTAGTTTGTATAGCAGGCAAAGGACTAGTATATAGTAGTACTATCTCATAACTTTCTGCTGTTCTTTCTTTTTGGTACATTGAGAAGCAGAAGCAGAGGAGCTCTGCTTCTTGTTTCTCTTAAATATGTAATTAATTACTACTCCATTTACTCAATCAATTAAAATATTATAGTATTTTATTTTTATTTTCTTTTAGAGGAGGAGGGGCCATGGGGATGGAGGTGATTATTATAATATTTCTCTTGTTGATTATGGTTCAATTCTTGTTTTTAAAATTGGCGGGTGTGAAATAATTGAGGGGAGGGATTGATTTATGTGACTTTCTTGCTAGGAAGTCTATTTTGGATATATGTTTATGCATTGACCCACTTTGAGCTAGAAAGAGAAACAATTGGAGGAGAGAAAACATTTTCATCATAAATAAAAATATTGAAGAGAGAGAGATAGAGAGAGAAGGAGAGGCATATATGAGGAAGTTGCTCATGGCTACAAGAAGAAGAGAGTCATCATCAACTCTATTTCTGAATTTCTGAGAAAAACACTTTTCTTCTTATGATGCCTTTTCATTTCATGGCTGACCATGTTGGCTTATTAAGAGAAGCAGCCTAAGAAAAACCCAAAAACCCAAAAACCAGAAAGAGTACTACTTCTACTACTACTGTTTCCAATTCTTCTTCCAAAGTTTAAACTTCTCATCTTCTGCTAATTCATATCACTACTCCTACTACTCAGCTTCTGAATACACTTTTAGCAAACAAAAAGTCTACTCTTTTGTTTCTGTAACTGGTAAAGCCTTTTCCTTTTACTTCTCTCTTATAATTAGCAACTGATATCATCATCAATTAAAGTTCTCTCATCTTTCTTTCTCCTTTCTTTTGTTTGGTTCCAAGTTTTGATCTTTCTTTAATGAATGGGTTGTAACTGTGCTTTAATGGTGTTTTGGGTTCTTGGGTGTGGATCTTGATGGGTTTTCTTGTTGCAGAACCAAAGTCTGTATGGCAAGAGAGGTGTGTGGTGAAGAAGATAATAAATCAAGGAGCAGTATGGTGTTGTCTTCAGGGTCGTCAGCTGGTTTTGTTTACTCAGATCATCATCTTCATCATCATCAACAACATGTTGTTTCTTCAAGTAATCCAAGTACAAATTTTGTGGACCAGATCCAAGGGTTTGAATCCAATATCAACCCAGCTGCTGCTGATCAGATCTTCAACTTGACAAATGGAATGGAGATGATAGGGTTTTCAAAGAATCTACAGCAGCAGCAGAGTGACAGTTCTAATAATAACTGGAAAGGATTCTTTGGAAAACATGGAGGTGGAACTGGTGGTGGGCCTGGGCCTTCTTCTTCCTCTTCAAAGCCAATTAATGAGTCCACAACTGATTTCTACCAACACCACCACCATGATCAGTTCAACAGCGATCCTCAGAATCTAATGGTAGGTGGTGCTGATGGTGGGCCTCCTGATCACTCTGCTGCCAGCTGGCAAGAGAACAGCAGCAGCAGGTTGATGGTGGATGATTCTTCTTTGAGGTGTGTGTTCCCTTGTGAAGGAAATGAGAGGCCAAGCCAAGGCCTTTCCCTCTCTCTTTGCTCCACCAATCCTTCCACTATTGGATTGCAGTCTTTTGAGCTAAGACAAGATCAAGAAATGAGGTTCTTCACCACCAAATCTTCTCCTGCTCATGTCCAACAACAACAACAACAACAAGTACAAAACAACCAACACCATCATGGGCAGCTCCAAATGAGGAATTCAAAGTATCTCGGCCCAGCGCAAGACCTTTTGAATGAATTCTGCAGTCTTGGGACTAAACAGATTAGTGATGGACCAAAGCACAAGAACCAGAAACTACACAACAAGCAGCAGTGGCAGGATGATGATCATCATGATCAGAACAGTAGTAGCTCTTCAAGGAAGCACCAATCTCTTTACTCCCTTGAATTCATGGAACTCCAGAAGAGGAAAACAAAGTTGCTCTCAATGCTTGAAGAGGTTTCACTTCTCAACTTTATAACCTTTTCCTTTTTCTTTTTCTTTTTTTTTTGAAAAAACAAGAAAGAAAGTAAAAAAGAGAAATTAAGATCCTTTCTTTTTTACCTTATTCTTGTCAGCATGCATTTTCTTGATGATCTAAATCAATGAAAAGAAAGATTGGACCTTTTACAAGGTAGTTGATTGATTCATTTAGTTGGAGGACTTAAAAAACTTGATTCTTGAACTAAGTTAGCTACTTGGGTCCTCCTATCCATTAATGCCCACCACATAATATCTTGATAAATTCAACATTCTTTTCCCCCCCAATTTTTTATCTTTTTCATCCAGCTTACAATAGTTACTACTATTTAGCCTCTTTTTTTAATTTGATAGTCTGTTTTGTTTTATCATCATCATCAGCTGGATAGAAGATACAAGCACTACTGTGATCAAATGAAGGCAGTGGTGTCATCTTTTGAAGCAGTGGCAGGGAATGGAGCAGCTACAGTGTACTCAGCTTTGGCATCAAAGGCCATGTCAAAGCATTTTAGATGTTTAAGAGATGGGATTGTAGCCCAAATTCAGGCCACAAAGAAAGCCATGGGAGAGAAAGATCCTGTTGCACCAGGCACAACCAGAGGTGAAACACCAAGGCTAAGGATTCTTGACCAAACCTTACGACAACAGAGAGCTTTCCAACAAATGAGCATGATGGAAAGCCATCCATGGCGGCCACAACGAGGCTTACCCGAAAGATCCGTCTCTGTTCTTCGCGCTTGGTTGTTCGAGCATTTCCTCCACCCGTAAGTCATCTTAATCTCCATATCTCCCTCTTCTCTACCATTCAAAGATTGGAATTTTTTAGCTTTTTCACCAAACTACATATAATCTTTTTGATTTGAAAAAGAAAAGATGCTAATATTTTTTTTGATTTTCTTGCTAGTTTCTAATTATCAACTTCTATATAGCTTGTAGTATTAAAGATTCCAAGTTTCTGTTTTTGTTATGATATTTTATCAATCATTTACTTCGCATTCCATTTATGTTTGTGTCTTCTCTTTAGTTTTTGTGGGTGGTATTTACATAGGGAGGAAGGGGCCCATCTCTCTTTCTCTTGCAAATCAACACACCACACCACACATGTAATAAGTTCATGACTAGCTAGCTAGACAACATATGTATATGTACATGTATATGTTATTATGTCCTATGTGTCATATATATGTGGTAATTAAGAACCCTTTTGCAGGTACCCAAGTGATGTTGATAAACATATCTTAGCCCGCCAAACAGGCCTCTCAAGAAGCCAAGTATGTCCACATCTCACCACATTTTTAATTTTATTATTTATTGGTCTAATCATCCTCCTAATTAATTAGACTTAATGTATGTTATCAATGTAGCATATCTTCTTAGGATCCAACAGTTTTAATATAAGAAAGAAAGAAAAAGAAGTTAAACCTTATATTATTCCAGTATTAATTAATCCCATGTTGTCTTATTGAAATGTGATATGCCTCCTCTTGTTTTTTGTTTTGGTTATTATTCATTCAATTAGGTATCCAATTGGTTCATTAATGCAAGAGTTAGGCTATGGAAACCTATGGTGGAGGAGATGTATTTAGAAGAAACAAAAGAGCACGACGACGTCAACAACAACAATAACAACATGGGTTCTAACTCAGATGGGGTTACAGGTGATCTTGATGATGATCAGGACAACAACAACAACAACGACATTCTTAATAGCCGGCCTAATTATTACCAAACCCAGCTTATAAACCCTAACTCAGACCAGAAGCCAACGTCAGACCAACTCCTTCGAATAGACTCAGAATGTTTGTCTTCCATCATTTCCAATTCAGACCACAAGAACAGTAATGACACCCCAAAGACCACATCCAAATTATCATTCCAAAACCAAAACCAAAACCACCACCATCATTTGCAGAGTTTTGTTGGGTCGTCCTATGGTGCCATGGAGCTGGACTTTTCCTCGTATAACGCCGCGACTGGCACGGGTGGGGTTTCGTATGCAAATGCTAATGGTGGTGGTGGGGTGTCGTTGACATTAGGGTTGCAGCAGCATGGAGGGGGTGGGGTGAGCTTGGCATTCTCTCCTGCATCTCAAAGTTCACTTTTTTACCCAAGATCAGATCATCATCAAGACCACATTGATCAAGATTGCAACCAAGTCCAAGTCCAGTACTCTCTTCTTGATGGAGATGGACAGAATAATTTGCCTTACAGGAATTTGATGGGGGCACAGCTGCTCCATGATTTGGCAGGGTAATTAAGTAAATTTGTACCCAGAAAGAGAACATGGTCGGACCGGGGCCGGACCGGGTGGGGTTTCATCGGAGTTCTAATTAGCAAAAGGATGGTTCTTAGCTTAGGAGGGATATAGATAAAAATACACCATACATATATATATGTATGTATGTATGTATATACATGAAGCTATATATAAAATATATATATATATATATATAGTTGGTTAATTAATATATATATAGTTTTGCTGTCTTGAAAAAAAAAAGTTCATTTGAAGATTAAGAACATAATGTTCAAATGAATAGTGCATGCAGCAGGCTAATTTGGAATTTGGAAGTGATTGGTGAAGATTGTGCAGATATTTCTTTCCCTCATATGGGTAGAATCTGTTTTTTCCAAGAAATGTGATTCTGTTTCATTTAATTAGTTTAGAAGGCATTATTATAGGTAGGTGGTGCCTTTCTCTTTCTCTTAATTTTCTTTTTCTCATATTTCCTAGTGGTTTACCAAGCTGGGGTGATTGAATCATCTGTGGTTCTTGTGCTTCGTTGATCTTTTTAAGTCTTTTTTGTCTTTCTATATTATCTATATAGATATAATTAATTTTTTTAGTTGACGTAAATAAAAATTGTAAATTAGGGGATTCAACTCGAAACTAAATAATTTATCTGTGTTGTATCTAGATATTTGTTTATATATTCTTCTTATTTGTTGGTTTTTTCTTTAAAATTAATTATGTTAGCATCAGAAACAGTGCAAATTGGTTACATGGGTCCTAAGTTTTTGAGAGATTAAGACATGCAATTCCTTATAAAAAAAGTGGTCCCTAATTGTTAGTATTTCTATTTCATATCCTTTCATGAAGGTGATATTTCATAGCCCATAGGAATTGCAATTTCCTTTGCTTTTTATGATTTGTCAACTTTGGCATGGTTTATGCTCACTGCTTTTGGGTTTTGCTGATGGGATGGAAAAGCTGCTTTTATTAACCACCTCGTATTTACACCCAATATTCGGATCACAGTCTCAATTTACAATTTATTTAATTTAAACTTCTTGTTTGTCAATTTTATCAAATCACACTTTAATTTTAAAATTATATTTAAATTTATTTAGCTTTTTATAAAGAGGCATTAGTTTTTTTTATAGTTTTTGGAAAATAAATAAATTCTTAAAAAAAATGAGATAGAAGGAAAAAAATATTTTCCACGTCATTTTTTAAATTTCCATGTCAATCTAAGGTATGTTAAGGAGGAACTAAAAAATTAATTTGAAGTTAGAATATAGTTTGTTAAAATTGTCAAACATAATATTCAAATTAAACAAATTGTAAACAAGGAGGTATGATCGGACATTAAGTATAAACACGGGGTTACTCTTATAACTTTATTCAAAAAGAAATTGAATAATACATGTGTAGAGTATTAGATTAGATGAGTTAATTTGCGGATTATTAGGGATCTATGCAATTAATTACTTGTATGCAAGTGCTAATTACTAATTAGTAGCTAGGATAGGATGTCCCAATAAGGCATTTGAAATTGGTACACATATTCTTAATTTATTTAATAAAGGAACAAGTGATACAATTGTTTAAACAAATCTAGGAGGAGTCAAAATGAAAGCCAATCAAGAGCAGCTGCTGGACCGGAAACTATACATATTCTTAATTAATAGTACCATTTAATCTTGTAATTAGTTAATAATTCTCTCTCAATATTTGATTTTAAAAAAATATATATAATTTATTGGTTGTCTCGTGAGTGACAAATATAAAAATAAAAATTTAGAGTAGGTTAGAATCTCACCGGGTTATAAAAAAAAAATCTCTTAATATTCACGCGACCTAATTTCTCCTCACTTGCTACCTCGCACTCGTTCATATCCCTTTAATGTTGTTGATTTTTATAGTTGGAAATTAAAACAGTGGATAATCCATATTCGAACCGAAATAATTTCGAAAAAGATATTATAGGTAGTATTAGCGGACATTATGAAAGGGGAATGAATTTCAGAAGGACCATATACAAACTTTTAAACTTCCGAAAATGATAAGTTTTTCTCATAATTTAATATTATAGGATGAAAATTTTACATAACAATTAACTCGTGTAACATCTAGCTAACTCATCCTGTACCTTGCTAAGTTAGCTTAACCATTAAAGCTACAAAATTTAAGAAAATGTTAGCACAATATCCTAGTTGCTTAGTGCCCCTTTCACAACCAGGTTTTAGTGTGGGAAGCTAGTTATAAAAATCAAAAAGCTAAATTACATAAAAAAAATTATAATTTATAAAATCTTTCATTTCATCCTTTATAGTTTTTGGATGTCGATGGACTCTGGACCCGTGAAATTGTAGAGGTTCAATAATTGAGTTCTTTTCAATGATCTGCGGTTGTTGAACAGTTTCATAAGACCTGAGAAAGATAGTAGTGTGATATCTAACACCATCAAATTCTCTAAACCTGCAATTCCTCCAAAAGTATCTCATCACCCCTCCTACCTTGCTTATTCCACCTTCTTCTTCTTCATAATAATAAAACGTACACATCATTCCCAAATATTGCAATGATGACAAGTGGCAAAATATTTGATTTTTTCTTCGTGGAGAGCTTTCACTAAATAATCTAACCCCGTCCTTAAAAAATATAAAAAGTTAGAAGCAAAATTACTAGAATCAAACCGAACAACGAACCGTTCAGGTCATGATTTAATGATTCTTTGGCATAACTAGGTTGAACCGAATCGTATTTCAGAACCATTCGTGCATCGAACCGCTTAAGTTATGATTTACTGATTTAACCGAATTGAACCGAGTTGAACTAATTGATTTATTAAAAATATAATATATATACAATTTTGAACATATTTTTTATTAAAATAAACATAACAGGTTAATAACTTAACGTTAAGAAATAAATTTAGTTGTATAATAATTAATAATTAGTGTTAAAAGTAACTTCATGGTTAAATTTTGTAAATCATGAAAAAAACCATGAAGTCAAATATATTACAATAATAATAAAAATTGAAAGTTGCATGGGTGCAGTCATGCCATCCAGAGACTACCCATGAATCTCCTTCAAATTGGCAAATTGTAAAATAATTACAAATCCATATAATTCAAATTTCAAATTAATCATGAAAATAATAAAATAAACATCCAAAAATGATTAAACATTACATTTACCATAAAATATCTAATGAGCCACAACACTTTAACCAAACAAATAGTTTCTTCAAAATAAAAAAAACTAAAAACCCCAAGTGCAAACACTTATTCTCATTCATCACTTCTAGTTGCAGGGATTGTACCATATCCTCAAAAATATTTTGTATAACAACGTTCATTTTCAATACCAAACAATTTATTTCCATCATTGTCTTCATCATCAACGTCCATATCCTCGATATTCAACTCCGGAACTACCCAGCATTATAAAAATATAAGTAATAATTAGTTGACATTAGATTTTTATATTAGTAAAAACATTAAAGTTAACAAACATAAATTGAGTAACTAGTAATATTAATTACCATCGATGAGAATATCTTCAATGTTACATGTTTCCATATCTCTTTGGAAAGCATCCGATTCATTATTTGTTAGACCCGGTGTATCATCTTCTAATAGCCAAGTATCATTAAATCTATACTCCTCAAAATTAGGATTATGGGGCTGTCAAAAAGACCCGAGACCCGAAGACCCGTCCCGGGCCCGGGGTTTCGGGTCGGGACCGGAACCAAATTTTTGGTCCCGAATTGTGTCCGGGTCGGGTCTAGTCCCGGCCCGTTTAAGGCCGGGTCTGAACGGGTCAGACCCGGCGGGTCTCGGGTCTGACCAGCCGGGTCTGACCCGAGACCCGCCAAACCCTTAAAACCCATCTTCATCTCACCCTCTCCCTCTCCCTCTCCCTCTCCTTCTCCTACTTTGCTCAACTTCTCCTTCAAATCCTCTTGCAAAAACAACCAAATCCCTCCACAAACAATGAATCCCAATTAACCCCGCCCGCCGATCTCCACTCCTAGCCGCCGATCTCAACCCAAACCACCAAACCAACCTTGCTCCGCTCTCCCCTCCTTTTAAACCTTATTTTTTGTTATTGTTGTGCTGCTGTGTTGTTTGTTATTTTAATTTGCAGGATTTGTTTGAATTGGAAGAGGGGATGAGGAGATGAGGAGGTTGGTTGGCACTTGGCAGTGTGATTTTTTGTGTTATTTGTTTTTGATGGAGAGGAAGAAGAAGATAGAATTTGCGGCAGAGGAAAGAAAAGGGAAAGAAAAGAAAGAAAAAAGAGAGAGAGGAGGGGTTAGGTCATCGTGAGAAGGAAGGAAAAAAAGAAAAAAAAAGAAAAAAAAAAGAAAAGAGAAAATTCTCTGGTCCTGGTCTGGTCCCGGACCCAGACCAGACCCACCGAGCTGGGACCGGGACTGGGAATTTGGACCCGTTTTTTGTCGGGTCGGGTCCAGTCCCGGTCCCGAATGTTTCGGGTCTGGCCGGGTTCGGGCCGGGTCCGTACCCGCAGACCCGAATTGACAGCCCTAGTCATAATTTCTTCCCTTAGCAGACCTACAAAAATAATACAATTTTGAACGTTTTTTCGAACAAAATAATTTATACACAATAATAAAGATTATAAATAAATAATAATTAAGAACAATCAAAATATTTTTATTGGAGTGGTAGATTGCAATGAACATAACCAAGTCATAGAGCGTTCCAATCTATTTCTTCTCATGGAATGAATATATTGAAAGATATTTGAATTTCGCTCACAACTAAATCTTCTAACTAGTCGAGTCGGGCCAAACTTGGACTTAAAATGATAAAACCCTCAAAAATTTAAGGCCGGCAGAGCGGCCTTTACACGATCTATTTTTTTTAGGCCCAAACCCGACCCTTCAAATCTATCGGGCTGCTATTTGAAAACTACGTTTTTTTGTTGTTGTTGTGTTATTACATGTATTTTAATTTTTTAGTTATTTGTTTCAAACATTATTATTTAATTAAATGGAAAAGAAAAGTAACTCGGTAGCTGAAGTGATTCATATATGCATATGGGTACATAATTAATTCAAACGGGCCGGGCGGGCCGGGCTGGGCCTAAATTACATGATTGCATTTACATACATCCTTGTTTCTTTCTCTACTCCATATGTCCCCTCCTCCGTCTTCCGTGGCGATGTAGATTGCGAGTCGAGTCCGCACCCTGTTAGGTAATACATTAATTAATTGAGTAATTAGAATTAAAAATTATTATACGTCACATTTCAACTTATTATTATTAGGGGTTGTAAGTATGGGTGGGTATGAATAGCATACCCATTTATTACCCATATAGTTTTTTAAATGGGTATTCATAATCATTTATACCCATTTAACTCATACTCACCCATTAATCCATTTAAATTTATTTTTTTATTAAATAAGATTAAAAATATCATTTTTGATCAAAATGTAGATTTTGACAAAGTTTTACAATGTGACTCTATTTTGACTTTGTATGCTCATTATATCATTTAGGCTCGGGTTTAACCATTTAAGCTCGGATTTTATCATTTAGCCTCGGGTTTGACCGTTTAGGCTCAAGTTTTGTCGTTTAGGTTCGAGTTTGACCGTTTATGCTTGGGCAAATAGTAAAGTACCGCATAGATTGCTTATACTCATATTTACCATTTTTTATTTTTTCATTAAAAAAATTGTCGGCCTCTCCATTCTCCTTTTCTTTGAAATCGCAATCTTAATTGTTAATTGTCACAAGAAAAATAAAAAAATAATAAACTGGATCAAAATAAAATAGTTAATAATTATTAATTAATTAAGTAAAGCTTAAATGATAATATAAATTATTTAAGTTCATATATTTATTTCAATATTAATGATTTAATTTAATTTTGGTCAAACATTAATGATTTAATATTAATTATAAAAAAGTTATGAAATTTCTAAATTAATTCAAAATATATTTAAATAATTTTGAATGGTTCATGGTCATGATTTTTTCATACTTTAAAGAAGAAAGTGATTCCACGAAAAGTATAAAATCCATTTTTAAAAGATTAAATAAAATAAGAAAAGTGGATATAGAATTACTCATTTTGAGATAGAGATTACGTTGTTGTAGTTTTTAATTTATTTTGTTCATTATATAGAGTAAGAAAATTGAATTTGTTTTTTTTAAAAAAAAAAGAGAGAGAGAAGAAGGAGAGGGATATGGTTGTCTTGAGTTTAATTGGGTACATATTCATTTGTATCCATTTAAAAATTACAAATTGATCCATTTTTGTCACCCCTAATTATTATTAGAAATTTAAAAATAACAAATGGTATTTTAGCTTTATTTGTAAACTTAATTTGTAAACTTCAAAAATAAAAAATAAAAGTGAAGTTAGAAGAAAAGAGGGGCGGAGCTAACAGCCTACAGCATATTATTAAAAAATTAACTTATTAATTTATTTTAGCTTTTATCCTATAAGAAACCGAGGATTGAAGTCATGCTCTAATCACTTCACTTTTCATAATTTTATAACTTCTTTTTGAAGAGAGGCTTACGGTTTATTTACTTATAAAAATATATCTAATTGTATTTTTCAATAAATATGTTTCCCATTCCCAAAAGAGAAAAAAATAAAAAGAAAATATAATGAGCTTTAATGTTAATGCATTCTATGTTGAGATGATATATACGGAAACAATTTATTATTAGGAAATCAAAATGTAAAAGATGATTACCTTTTTCCTTAGCTGAGATAATTAAGATTGAAACGGGTAACAAAGCAGCTTTTGCAGCATCATTCTCCCATTCAACTGCGTCCCACCATTTCTGTTCAGCTCTCAATTCAATTTGACTACATCCCAACACACTATTGTTAGGATCCAATGGAAGTTCCTTCAGTTGCGGACAATTCACCACGTGAAGCTCATACAGGAAGCGCAATGACAGAGTGTTGCTTGGGTAAATGCTCTTCAGCACTGGAAGATTTTCTAACTTCAAAACAGCAAGAGTGGAGAATATTGAATACACTTCTCCACCCTTTCCTACCAGTGGTACTTCACCTATTTTCTCTCTGCTGATTATTTCTCTTATTTCCTTACAATGAGAAATAAGCAGGTGTCTCAAATTTGGCATTGAAACAACACATGTTATATCCTCCAGGTAATTGCAGTAATCCACGTCGAATTTCGTGATGTTATTGAAACTTATCATTTGTGTTAAAACTGATGATGTACTACTTTTAAGAATGACATCAGTAGATTCCTGGCTATTCTTCAACTCCTTGAAATCACAACAAAGAATCGAAACTATATCCAAATGCTTTGATTGCGCTAATAAAGAAATGTCGATGGACTCCGGACTTGTGAAATTGTAGAGGTTCAATAATCGAGTTCTTTTCAATAATCTGCGGTCGTTGAACAATTTCATAAGACTTGAGAAAGATCGTAGTGCGATATCTAACACCTTCAAATTCTCTAAAACCTGCAATTCCTCCAAAAGTATCTCATCATCCCCTCCTACCTTGTTTATTCCACCTTCTTCTTCTTCATAATAATAATAATACGCACACATCATTCCCAAATATTGCAAAGATGACAAGTGGCGGAATATTTGATTTTTTCTACGGAGTCCTAGATTCACAACACCACCAACATTTAAATACATTAATGCTTTCAGTTTTATCAACGCAACAGGTAGCTCTGTAATTTCAGTTAGACTCAGGTCGAGATATTTTAATGAAATCAATCTTGATATGCTCTCTGGCAGCTCTTTAACACTAGTGTCTGACAGGTCTAGGACGGTCAACATGCCCATGGATTCAAAAAACCCACTACATATCTCATTCAATTGTTTATTATCATTGAGAAACAAAGTCAAAAGATCAGGGCATGCAGGTACCTGCGTTAGCTCCTTAATGTCATTGTCCATCAAAGACACCCTTTTCATATGTTTCCACATCCCAACACTCGGTGCTTCTTCTAGCTCCATCCTAGACATTACCAATGTATCTTCTTTTGCTATATCCATAATGCCATGCTCCAGACCACATCATGCATCTTTACCCAATCATTCTCATCTTCTAGTAGACATGAACTAGTAAGAACATTCAAAATATGATATGCCTCGTAAAAAGAGTCAAAGTCATCCTCATCACAATCAATCGAAAAATTTCCGTAAGTCCAACACTCTACTATGACTAATTTCTCAATTTGATTGGCCTCGGGAAACAGAGCACAATGTAAGAAACATGATTTATATGTCTCATTTGGTAAACTATCATAACTATACCTCAAAATTGAGAACAACTCAGTCATATGGGCCTCCTGATGAGATTTTGAATGTTGAATGGATGGTCTTTCAAAAGTCTTGACAGCCTGCTCCCATACTTTGGGTTCTCTCACGCAAGACATGGCTTTACCAATTATACATAGTGCTAGCGGCAACCCGCCACACTTTTTGGCAACTCTTCTTGCAAGCTGCAGAATTTGTGGATGACTGTTGATGATATCCTCTCCAACTCTCTTCACAAACAGTTGCCAAGCTTGTTCATCTCCCAAAGTCTTAATGCTAGTGCTCCTGCCAGGCTGCGGCTCCATTTCTTTGCATGCGTGCTCGGGCCGTGTTGTAAATACTACCTTGGAATCATTTAGACTATCAGATGGAGGAATCCCAATCTTGGAAAGGTTAATAGCCTTTCTTATGTCATCTAACAGCAGGATAATCTTCTTTTGCCGCAATGCCTGGAAGATATATGAAGCTTTCTCCGCGATATTACTGAACTTCAATTCATCTGGAAGCCCAATCTTTTCTCCGATGTCTTGCTGAATGGCCTCAAGGTTGACATTTATAGGCACATCAATCCAAACCACTAGAAAATCAGATCTGCTAAAATAATGATTGTGGATCTCCTTCAAGAGAGTAGTTTTCCCAACACCCCCTTGCCCGTAAACCCCCACAATTCCAACATTTTTTTGTCGGAGGAACGTCAATACCTCATCAAGTTTAGCCTCCAAGCCCACTGAATCACAAGGCATCTTAGCCCCCCGGTCTAGTTCTGCTGCTGCATCCACAACCAGATCTTCGTCTTTGAACCCTTCGCCTTCGGTCTTTAGACAGTTTAACTCTTTCACACATTTTGCTACCTGTCCGCCGAATACGGACGTCGAGAAATAGTGCGTAGAGCAAATTCCAAAGAGACACAGGCTGTCAATTTGGCGGTCACTTTCTGTTTTCAACTGATCACCTCTGGCGATTTCCCTCTCCACCCTCTTCATCCACAAGTCAACTTTTTCACAAATCTGCATCGGATATCCTTGTTTGTCCCCGATTCTTCGAATCAACACTTTCATTTTTCGGATCAACCTTTTCTTTAGCGTCTGCAGGTCTTCGAGACTTGTCTCCAAAGATTGAATATTGTCTTGTAGAAGGTAGACATAAGATGCATGTTTAACACCAAGCTCCCAACCGAAATCCCGCACACCATCGCATACTCGGTTGATCAAAGGATCCAAGCTGATGACATTACCCATTTCTATCTGCAGAAAAAACAAAGAAGGGATGATATTAGGAGGAAGAGTGGATTGATTTTGTTTTTTTGGTTACTTTCTTTCCTTTGTTATTTGGAGGAAGGGTGGATTGATTATTGATGACTACGGTAGGGACAGAGCAAAGGAAGGGCGGATTGATTATTGATGACTACTGTAAGGAAAGAGTAAGGAAAGCGCTCTATTGAATGGACACGCCTTCTCTCTCCATCTCACAAATCCTATCCAAAAACAAATCATTGAGCAGAGCACAATCAATTTCTTAAAAATTGCATTTTTTACTTTTAAATGTTAAAAAAATTCTAATAAGAAAAAAATGCAAAACAATATGAAATTTGCAGAAAGATGAAAAAAACTTGTAAATTTTGTTTATAATTTATTTTCGAACATTTTCCGTTTTTAATATTTTTTAATTATCTTTAATTTTTTTCATTTTTAGGGAAGGAAATTCTCCCAATTGTTACATTTTTATCAAATTTATAATTATTTAAAAAAAATTAATTATATCATTAATTATCAGGGATTGAACGCATGACTTTATGTCATAAAGACGACATGCACTAACCGGTTGAACTACAACCTCATGTACTTACGATCTATATTTTATTTTTAATTCCCTTAACCATTTTTCTTGATTTTTTTAACTACTAACAAATTTTAAATTATAATTTTTAGAAAATAATAGAGTTTATATTACAAACTTCAAACTAGAGGAGATAAAAGTGGAAGTTTGTAAACTATATTGTTTTTTAGGTTTATCAACAAACAAAAACAACTTTATTATTTAGATAAAAAAATCTACGATTAGGCAGAGGAGGAAGTAGGAGAAACTTGAATGAAAATGTCCAATGCTAAATTTATACTCTCTTAGGAAAAAAACACAATCATTTATATAATTTTCTCCATAAAAAAAAGGTAAAATTTATTTTATATTTGTATCATATTTTAGAATAAATCATTATATTTGTAATTGAGCCAGATAAACCACTACATTTGTCTACTTTATCTACATTAGCCACTTCTTAATAAAAATAATTATACCTTGTTTGACATCTAAAAAAATAACATATAAATCATGTTGACTTAAAAATTAAATTTAAAAATTAAAATATAAAAAATGACCTCTCAAATAACCAAATAAATAAATAAAATTAAGTGCACAAAAGTAGTACTCCCTCCGTTCCACTTTAATTGACTTTTTAGAATAGTAGAAAAGCGTAAGCCGTTGATTTACGGACTTATTTTATTCCTCATTGTTTCATTTTTTTTTATAATTTCCACTGAAATTATCACACCATCATCAAATTGGATTGATTCAAAAAATTTTTTTTATCATTTGCACAAAATATATGCTTCGAAAAAGATAAAATGACAAATACCCCAAATAGTAACAATCCGCAGAAAAGTGACAGGTAAAGTGGAACGGAGGGAGTAGTTTATTGTTTTAATCTTGTTCGATGTTTTATCGTTGAAAAGGGGATATTATTTTAATCCCATTCAATTTTTTTTTATTTTTGAATATTTTGATCCAATTTTTTATTTTTTAATTATAAAATAATTATAGGGTAAGTATGACATATCATTTTTTTCAAAAAAGTACATTAAATCCTTCTTTCTTTACGGTCTAATAATAGTGGGTGAATTGTGAAAAAAGAGCCGTTAAACTCAGCTTGGTTTTACTTGATAAACAAGTAATAATAATCCTAATCTTACTTTGATTTCCCTGTTTCTTTTCTTCCGTTCCAGAAGTTGATTTCCGATTCCCACACGGATAAGTATTTACAGATTTAACCAAATCCGTACCGGACTCTGCTTCGCTTGCTTCGTCTCTTTTTTTTCTTGTTTTTTATATAAAAAGGGTTTCTGGTAAACGTAATTAGGCACTCTGCTCTTCCCTTCTTGCAATCTTTCTGTCTCTTCTTTTGTCCCTCTAGCCATGGAGGAAAAACAGAACAAACCCTACGATCCTTTCCCTTGTTCTGCAACTTGTGAACAAGGGAAGAAGGTCTCTTCTATCTGTGGTGCAACCAAGAAGAGATCCCATCAAGAATTGACAATTTTTTGTGGGTTTCCAAGTAATTGGGTCAAGAAACCAAGAACCGGTTCTGTTAGTCATCCTTATGTGGGGATGAGGAATCTTGATTTCCCTTCAATTTCAGGATCCAATTGTTCAATGCCGTCTGGAAAATCTGATCATTGTAATGGTTTGGCTTCCAAGAACAACTGCTCTGTTCTTGACTCTGTTTTCTCTGTTCTTGCAAGAAACAGAGGATCGTCTGCGCCTGCTGATGAAAAGGAAGAAGAAGAACAGGGTTTTTCGAAAGATGAGATGGAGGCAGCTGATGCTCTTATTTTTCTGAAATACAATCACAATAAAGAAAGTGATGTAAAAGAAGAAGAACCATCTAAAATTGAGAAGAGAATGACAGAAATCAACACTAGTGTTTTATGCATTCGAGAAGAAGACCCATGTGAAAAAATTGAGAAGGAGATGGCAGAAATTGGCGGCAATCAAGAAGAGGATGATGATGTTTTAGAAGGAGAAGAAGACCCATGGAAGATTAAGAAGAAGTTGACAATAAGTGACATTGGGGGTAACAGTAGGCTTATGCTGTCAAAATCATTGGTGAAGGATCACATTCTGGGTTTACTGGATCATGAAACTAATTTGAAAGTTGAGAGTGGGGGAGAGCTTGATGTTTCCGTTTGGGATGTCGATTCCAAAACTGAGCGTAGATTGGTGTTCAAGCAATGGAGATCTTCCACCAGCTACATTTTGATTTGTGGGTGGAGAAAAGAATTTGTGAAGAGGAGGAATTTGGATGTCAATGACCAGATTGGACTGTTTTATGATGTGGAAAGAGCAAGATTAAATTTCAGTGTCCTAAAAAAAGCGAGGAGTAAATACTAGTATAGCGTTTTTTAGATATAAAATTAGTTTTATTCGATGACTCAAAAGATTAAGTAAATCTTTCTAAATTTTTTGTTAGAGTTTATTTGTAATTCTCAAGTGTTTATAACATAAATTACCAAATCTTTGTACTTGTGCCGCTTCATGTCAATTCATCTATTTAATTACCCGCTGTGTGATTAATGGATTTTAAGCGTTTGGACAAAACATACTTATAAGTGAGAAGTGACAGTGATATATTATTATATTTACTTGTGTTCAATCAACAATCCACAGGATTATGGATTCTAAAATTAGGCAGAAAAATGATTCGTGTATTTGGTACGAACGACTTATCATTCAGTGCTCCAAAACCAGTTTGGCAGTGGGTAACCTTTGAGAATTGAATGACAACCGGCTTCTAAAAACACAAAGGGAGCTGAAAAATAAAGTATTTGTATTGAGTGGCCTGTTCTGTTCTCTCTCTCCTCCGCACAGCAAGAACAAACAAGCAATCCTTCTTCTTCTACTACTGCTACTACTAATGGCGATAACCTCCTCACAACTCCACCACATTCTTCTTCCAGCTCCATCATTATCCTCCTCCTTCGCCAAAGTATATACAACTTTTCTTCTCCTTACTGTTCAACCCAATCCAGTTCCATTGATTGAAGCTCAAACACCCATTTCTACTTATCACTCATATCATCTTCTTGTTTTTTTCCTCTCTTGCAGCTTGTTCCAACCCTTACCTTCTGCAATAGTATCAATTTCAACAAAACCCATTTAAGGTTAACTGAAAAGGAACTCACTTTCTTCATGTTCTTTTCTTTTCTTTTCTTTTCTGATGTTTTAAGACTTCTAACCATTGTTGCAATGTGTGGTTGATTTTATCTTTCAGCTTATTGTCTTTGTCTTGTCCACCAAGTGGGGTTTATCTTCATCGCGAAAGGGTCAAGCCAATACTAGCAGCTCTATCAGGTAAATGGTAATCTATTGTCAATATATGGTGTGGAGTTTTAAGTGTATTGAGTGTTGAGTTGAATGCATTTTGGGTTATGTAAATTGATAGGTAAGGAGGCAATTAGGGATGTAAAGACCAATGCTAAAGTTGTTATAGAGTCTCAAGATGAAGATAAGGTTCAGGTAGGGGTCTTCTTTGGAAGGTTGTAGATGTGCTAAGCTACATTAATGAGGCTGTTATTTTGAGATCTTATCTTTTACTAGAGTTTCATGTGCTCATGAATTGTTAGGTAAGGGTGGAATTGAGTGGAAATGAGACAGAGAAAGTGTTCGGTAAAGTGTTGACCGATTTGGCTCGAACAGCACCTCCAGTTCCTGGGTTTCGAAGACAAAAGGGAGGTAATTTCATCTCTAATAATGTAGTATTATTACAGAACTCTTCTGCCTTCAATATTTTGGTTCGGTTTGATGTATATAAGTGAAATGTACAATCCCTTGTCAAACATTTTCCCTTTCGGCTAACATTGCACATTAGCGCTACAGGTTAAGCTAGAATATCTTTTTATGGGCTTGTAGTGTTAATTCCAACTGCTCACCAACGCATCTATTTGAATTAATTCAATTGCGTCAGCTTGTAGATGGATGGGATAGAAACATAGCAAGAGATAAGACGTAGACACAGTAGTCTGTGCTGAAACCTATAATATGTGTTGATCAGTTTAGGTGTCCTCCTGTCTTGATCATGTTTTTAGTGAGAAGGTCAGCAAACAGAAATGCAGATCATCTCGCGTTTGTAAAACCCACCAAATCTAGTAGTCATTGCAGTTTTATGCATACTAATTCAGGCTTGCATTTCTCACTAGTTTGAAGGAAATTTCAGTGACCTTGTATAATATGCTTATTCAAACTTGCATTATAGCTTGGTTCATGATCAGGCAACTGACTCGACTCGTTTCCCCCAGGCGTAAAAAATTTGTGAAATAGACTTCTTTTCATGGATTTGTTGTTCGTTGTTGAATGTTTCTCTCTTTTACTTCACATAGATATTCATAATATGCACAGCTTGTGAACTTGTCAATTCATGAATTTTAATCACATTACTTTCTTTTCTTGCATGTACATTGGGGCAAATCCAGGAAAAACAACAAAGGTGAGTTGTTTCCACTCTTGTTTTACTTACCACGTTCAATGCCTTGATTGTTACCATTTTGATGATTTCAATGCATCCTATCCTCCCTTGTCTCTTTTTTGAATTGTCTGACCCTAACCTCCCTAAGACTAGGATACTTTGGATAATTTGGACCCTTATCTGCTTCACCGTTCTCTTAAGATTGGGATTATGACTCGAATCTGTCTCCTGCTCAACACCTCGAATTGCAAAAATTTGAACCCACAACCACCCCTTATTTTCAAGTCAGACTCTCTAGAGGATTGGGGGCGGACCAGAATATACCCCCTTTCCCTTGACATCTTGACATTTTAATAGTTTCACCCTGCACTGCTTCTTAAGCCTCTAGGAGGGTTGGTCCTGCCTTTAGCTGCTGATAAAGACATGAAACAACATTCTTTTCAGTGTTACAGAACGCAACATGAAGAACAAATGTTAGGAGAAAATGCAGTTTTTCAATCTCACTGACTCCTGATTCAGTGATGATAGCGCATTTGTTGACTTTGTGGTGCATCTCATTTTCTGATAAGAATTCATTGGTGGTCGTTGAGCAAAGAAAAAAGATGTGTGACCTATTATGTATAATTGATACAGGTACCACGCGACTTCCTACTTCAGGTCCTCGGAGAAGATCGGGTCAGTAACTTTGTCATACAAGAAATAGTCAGCTCAAGCATGGCAGATTTCGTAAAGAAGGTAACCTGTTTTTCCCCTTAGTAGTAGTAGCACATATACAATTTATTAATAAAAAAAAAGTATGAAAAGTTAGTATTCTTGATCTATGTTTTACACAGGAAAATCTTGAGGTGAAGGAGAACAAGATCAACACAACCCAGAACGCGGAAGAACTCAAGAAATTGTTTACACCGGGAAATGAATTTGTGTTCAATGTGGTTCTAGAGCTTGAAAAACCTGAAGAGCAAGAAGAACCATCAACTGAAGAGCAATAACAACAATAGCTACTGAATTCCATTCTTGTTGCTTTTCGTCACTCCTAACAATCAAGTTTTGTTTTTAAGTTTTTGAACAACTCCTTTGTATGCTACTACTATACTTTGACACATTTGTACAAGAATTTCAACAAAGGTGTTTATGAATAATATTAGAGATACTACTCACTCTTTAATATTAACATCACAATATAAAATAATATTTAGAATCTTATTCTTTATTAGGGTTATATTGACTTTTGTTTAATTATCAAATGAATTTAAAATATAATATTAGAGATATTAATATTTTTACATGATCCCAACGCGGTATTATTTTTTCCATTAAAAAATTATTATTCCAAGTTAGCAAGGCTCCATATTTATTTAAAATTCTAAATAAAAGTGCACAGAAAATCAGAAAATATCAAAGGAATGATTTAAAGTTTAAGAAACATTGGAATTAACGGAGAATCTCGTACAAATGCAAGGGCTAAAGTACCTTATAAGCCTACTTTCTTTTTTTTCCTAATGATGCTTATGTTCCATATAAGGACCTAAAACTCTGCAACATAGTTCCACTTTACATATTAAGCGAGAAGAGTTTTGCCTAAGCATGCACCAAAACAGCTGTTTCTTCTACCACCAAAAGATCTAGGCCACAAGTTTTTAAGATAAACTCCCCACGAACTGAAGAGTAATTGCATGTTATATTGCCTATGCACAGAAATAACATCCTATAAAGCAGGGGATATCAAGTTTCCTCGAGACGACTGGCAGTAGACTGTGATTCAAGCTTCTTCCACAAATGCAGAACTCTTCTGATGATTGGATCAGCTGAACATCCTTCCGCATAAGCACTGAGGGCTGTCAAAAGGCCAGTAAACTTTTTCCCATCATCCTGTACCAGTTTGCACAAGGATTAGAAATTCCCACTAGTTCATATAACACAAAAGCAATGAAGCATCGTACTGGTGAACATCTAAAAGGACACCAACATAGAAGTAACAAAGTTATTGCCATTTATGCCATCTATTCACTGCAGTAGCATTAAGCCAAATCTACTTACTTATTTTTACTTATTAATTCCAGGCTACTCTGCACATTTTTCTTGAAAGGAGTAATAAACAATGGCTGCTATAATAAGCTTCAGTTTAAATCTAACAAGAAAAAGACCGATAGTCTAGGTAGTCTGGTTTGATGCATGTATACTCTCGCTCAGAGTATTTGTGGAGTTTAACAAAGTACATTCCCACTCCACTTCCCCAAGCCCACCGGATTTCATTTATATGGTTGGCACTAGATCAGACTTTTCATTTTTTTCTTTCCGAACGCCACCCAATTTTATCAGATCAGTTCAGGACATGAGTGAAAAACCAACTTGTTAGCATGGGATTAATACTGGAGCTTAATGGTGCTGACTGACTGTAATGTATTTGATGCTGGACGAGAGAAAAATAAATAAAAATACACCCAACAGGAACTGTATAAACAAACCTTGGGTTTCTTAAATGCCAGATCTTTGATGGAAAACGGTACCATGAAGAACTCAAGGTCACAACGTAACAATGCCTGTAACATATTTACACATCAGAGCTATGTCCGTCCACACAGTGCAGGACATTGAATATAAAAGCATTTGTATCATAGCATTGATAGGTAGAAGTTATCCAATGTACAAAAGCAATAGCACAACTTGTTCAAAAAATAAATGTGGAGCAGATTCTACCTTGAGTTTTCAATGAAGACACGAAACTGTGATGGGAAAAATAGCCATCACAACAGGGCAAACTAATAGACGGTACAGAGAGAAGTTACAGGGGAAAAGCTGGGGTGTTGCGGGTGGAAGGAAGAGACCGATGCTCAATTAGAGAAGAAAAGGAATGCAAAAGCAAAACTAGGACTCATTGCATGGCTTGGATAAGAAGCATGAGCAATGTCAAATATGACCAAAGCCCAACCAGGTTTTATCTGGCTAGGCTCTCATTGTTTACATCAATAGTTCTCACCTCTAAAGAAGTCGGCTAAATAGTCCAAGCAAAGTGGAACCATCAAATTTAAATTAAACTGTAACAAGGTTGGGCATAATTGCTGTGCACCTAGGCTAAGGTGAAACTTTTATTTGGTTTACAAGGATTTGAACCCCTGACCTCTTAAAGGTCTACCCAACCCCTGACCTCTTAGGTGAACCACAGAGGCATGTGTGCACCACATTTTCCACAATTATCAGTTACACAAGCATTGGCGCATAGAGTACAAAATGCACACACAATAAGTTGCATAATCTACTGTGAACACAGGCTCTGCAAGGAAAGTTATAATAAAAACAAGGCGGAAAATATTTACCAAATTCTTGCTTAAGAGAGCTTGATTTTCATTTTCTTTCAAGATCTGCATGAAGGCGGAGGAAAAGAACAGAACAGTCAGCCATAAGAACCACCGGAAAGAAAAACTTAAATTCCAATAAAGCAGGGGAAAAGATTTTACAGTTTTATGGTTTAAAGACTATCAAGAAACAATTGTCAAACATAGACCTTGCAAATAAACTGATTTTTAAGCTTAGATATAAATGTTGATATCTGTATGTACAAGACTGGACATGAAGTAACTGATTTTCATATGCCATATACAATTTCCTCTATGCCAAGCTACAAGACCTTTACTTTTATTCTTTTGACCAGCCAATAAACTAACGTACTATACACAACCATCAATTTTGGATGGAGTCACAGAGTTCCCATGAAAATATAGTGGCATTGCGGACTGATGTGATCTAGCATACGAATGCCAGCCAGGTATCAGTAAAAAATAAGTTGATAGGTGAAGGTCTCAAGTATACAAGAGATTAAAGTAGATATAACAGCTGGGAAACATCTTTAATGCATTAGAAAATATCATCAATACTCATCTTTAAATAGAAAAATGCTGTGGTTAAAGATGCCTCTTGAAAAGAAGAAATTCATGAGTTTTCATGTGTTATAATATGGTTATAAAACTAAAAGATCTTTTTCCAAAAAATTAAAATAAAATAAAAAGAAAATTCAGATACAGTAGTTTGGTAGCATAGCATTCAACCAACAGTGAAACTGATTGGAAACCTGGAGGGAGAATTAAGAGAAAGAAGGCGTTGGCAGACTGTAATGCTAAAATCTGCAGGACATTGGTTGTATTTTATGCTAACTGTCAGAAATTGTATACATCCCCATTCATTTGACAGCTATTACTAAACCCAACCAAAATCCTACCCATAAAGTAGAGGAATTGCTCTTGATACGAACGAAGAATTTTGAAGGAATTTCTATAATAGTATTTGGATAGTTTTCGGGTTTGTTACATGGTGTTCATGGAAAGGATGTAACTCCTGAAATTTTAGGACATACAATCATAGACAATTGACATGGAATTAAAATGCTTTTCTGGTCCGCTATGGTGCTCTGTTCAAGGGGAATTTAGGGAGGTTTCTTTGACAATTATTCAATAGTATTTGCAAGCCCTATGCATTTGACTTGCACGTTTTTAGATTCTAGATTACTTCATGCATGATGTCTTGTGTAAATCAAAATTCAGCTTCGTTCTTCCAATAAAAACTCCTTTCACCTTCGAAAAACTAGAACTCTTCTTTTACTAAACGAAAATAGAAATCCCATAGCCAGTACTAGAAAAAGAACAAAGCAGAACAAATGAAGATTCAGACAACAAAGAGGCAAGGAATTGTATAAGCAAGCTTTCATCAACTGTTGTCATAAACCATGAAACTGAAATTTTTTACCTTTCTCAGACGTTCCTCTTTTACTTGATCAAGAGATTCCAATAAGTTCTCCAATGTGCCTGCCAAAATCAATAAAGATCAGGTCAACATTGTCAAGAGATGTGCTTCAAAGTAAATGACAAATAGAAAACGACTCAGTTATCATAAAATTCTCCCATACTTTTCATAAAAACCCATATTGACAAATTTCACCGAATAGAGATCCAATATGCACACCCTATTTGCACCTTGCAAAGAATTCAATTTTATAAAAAGTATGGGAGAATTTTACTAATCAGTTCCACTGAATATCCTTAACATACCAAATCTACTAATCAGTTCCACAGCATGCACTTCCCCTATTCCGTTAACTCCTGCAAGTTATGAAATAACTATGGAATATCAGTCACTACGATTCACATATTTTCACAGTCAAGATGAGATAAGAGAAAAATGCTTAACTACAGTAGTGACTTCTTATCAAGGGCTACATAAAAAAAATTGTTCACTACCATAGTTCATTCCACAACCTAAGGGAAGGCCAGATGCGTAGTCTTTTCCAACCTTTCAATAGAGCAGCGACTCCCTTACACTTTAATTTTGAAATATCAGTTGAAAAGAATCACATGACATGAGACACTCCTGTTCTCTCAGCAATTTTGAGAACAGTGGGGACTTCCAGCAAAATTGGTGCACCAATGTGATTAGATTGAAGGATCCAATGAATATAATATATTCATCCTAATATATTGGTTAAAAGACTGAAAGAAGGCAATGACATAACTATAAGCAAATGATTCCATTTCTAAGAGTTTTCAGGGAATTCCAGTATGAACTCGCTCTAAAAGAGAGACTTTTTTTTTCTGGCTTTTATTTAACCATCCTAGGACTTCTTTCCAAGAAAAATGCGGCTTAGGGACAAACAAAGACTACTTTAGAGACTAAGTAGGTTTTTATCAAAAAAAATTGGAGTAATAATTGGTACTTTTCAGACTTACTATATATATCGGGTTTGTTGCCTTTGATCCTTATTTTGAAGCATCTCTTCTTTTGAAGCCTCTAGCAAGAAAAAATCCATCTAAATCTAGTTGCCACCACATCTAAGATTGTTCCTCTTTTGCAATTAAATAATTTGTCTCAGTTAGGTACAAGGTTCCAATCACCAAATACAAGTCAGATTCAGAGCATCTAAAATTTATAATTAATAAAACTTGATTACAATATTAGACAAGATAAAAGCCAGCATTATGACACATTTTTCAGAAAAGGGTGGAGTGTCTGATAAACCCAAAACTACAAATAAATCTGAAGATTTAAAAGAGTCTAAAGATTACCAATTGCTGTGGATCTCATGTCTAAATTTCCGCAGGATTTCAGTTTGAATAATAATTCTCAGGGTAACATTCTCTACTAAGTGTTCCATCAGTGTGAAAAGAAAATCATATGATTGCTGGTCAGATTGTAAAGCAGACACGGGGAAAAAAGGAAAGAAAAAAAAATGCATGGCCTGCCTCTGCACTCTGCAGCACCATAAAAGGAAAGATTCTGCCGAAAGAAAAATGATCAAACCATCTAGATAGAATAGAACTACTTGTTCAGTTACTGAGGGACACAAACAAAGATAACCTGGTATATTATCAGATCTGTCACCCACAAGAGACATCACATCAACAAACTGAGTTGGTTTCAGCTCTCCATACTTTTCAGCAAAGTCTTCTATTCCATATGAAACCATCCTGGCCAAGGAACATAACAATTATAACAGCTTCAATCTATAAACACTTAACAAAATGTCTAAAAATCCAGCAGAAGCAAATGAAATAAACATATTCTAGGTAGTAATAAAAAAGGCAATATCAATCAACCAACGAACTTAAAAAACAATTTGAGGCTTTTCTCAGGAAGATTTATTCTCTTAGAAACTAATATAAAATTCCCCGAGACCAGTCTAACAGGAAATTCAAATTATAAGGAAACTAGTTAAATACCCGCGCGATGCGCCGGTGTATTATTTCTTATTTTTCTAATTTTTCTAATTAAATCTTACAATATAAGATGTTATATAACTGAAAAATATTGTTAGTATGATACAATGACATACTTTTAGTTTTTAAATTTTATTATTATTAATCTTTGTATATATTTATGCACTATAATTTTAATTAAAAATGATAAATTATAATAATACAAAATAAATTAATAAATAAAATATATTACTAGGGAAAATATTTTAAAAATATATATTTTATTATTATTGATATCAGTATGAGTTAAATATTAAATAATGAAATTATATGCATTAATAATGAATACTTAAATTAATGAATTCTATATATTAAATATTAGTAATTTAAATATTTACTCTTTTTATTATAATGCCACATGTCAACACCATTTTCATTACAAATATGATGATGTGTCATTCATGTAGCTATACAATCTCCTTGTATTAGCTTTACATATATAATAATAGATAATAGATAATAGATAATGAAGAATTAATAAGCAAGACAAAGCTTAATAGTAAATGCCACAAAGAGTTAATGCTACATGAAGACAGGAGATCCTTTCCTGTTGTTTTACCACTATCTGAATTACTCATGGTCTAGAAATTACAATAACTTGGGTTATTAGTGTTATCTATCCTTCAAATATTAGGACTAGTGTAATCTTTTTAGAATTAATTAAATTATCCTTCTAGAAGAATAAGACATTCTGGCCACGCTGTGATAATAAGCTGCAGGACTATGTTTTGTGGTGTTTTATTATTTTATCAAACTCATACAATTCTAGAGGTTTTACTACAAAATCCCAAGTATTTTTCACTTTGTTCAACCTTCGAGCAAATTTAAGATTCAGCTTGTCTATGAATATTGATTTTCTCCAACTTAGACTCATCAATAGACCAAATTATCCCAACATCCACCAGTTACACGTAGGTGTATGTTTCAACGGAATCAGTAAGGACGAGGAAATGTTTCATTGGAGCGATGACAAATTAGTCATGCAACAAGATATACTATCATTTGCCACCATTCACAATCAAGTCAAAGAACCATGATGGAAAGATGCACGTGGCATGAAGCCAGCAAGGAAAGAGTCTCACCACCTCAGTTCAAATTGGTCAACTTGAAAGACAGAATAGCAGTTAAATTTGAAATGAACAAATGTTTTGAAGGCATTTAAGATGTATGGAAAGAATACTAACTCCAAGCCACGAGGTGCAATCCGTAAAAGGCGCAAATGCGGAGAGAGAATCTGAAAGAAGTCTTTATCTGGAGAAACAACTCGTACCTATAACAAAATAAGTATAATTAAGAGAAACAAACTAGAAGAAAGAAAAAAAAGATAATAGTAAATAGTTTCTCTCAATACAATTCATATAGCATGGCAAAAGCTGTCAGAATGTGATAATGACAGCAAAGATTAAAAAATGTACACAAGATAACATCAAACAAAATTTCCTAAACTTCGAAAAGAGATTTTTTTCAGGACTGTTTAAAATATGCACGGGCCAAAATAGAATCATGATGACTGCTAAACTTGGCAGGAGGGGGAAGGGGCATATAAAAGATAACGGTCACTCCTCCAGTGATATTAATCATGAGCTCTTCAAAGGGAGCTTATCATACTTCAGTACCTATAACCCTAGCAACTACAGTCCTAAACATGATCAGGTGTTATTTCTCAGTATGAGGGATTTTCCTCCTTTCGTCATGCAAAATAAAGTAGTTTAACTAGCTACTCTATTTGGGGTTGTGACATTCACCAAACAATGAAAATTCAGTTTACTTTGTTAACTCCATAAACATGAAGAGTTCTTTGGAAAAAATAAAGATAGGCTTGGATCTTCTGTACGAATAACTTATTAAGAATACTTTTCAAGCAAGCACAAGAAAAGACAAACAGTAAGCTGAACAGTACCATTGAACGTTACATATCTGACAGTCAGTTAAACCCACAAACATAGCAGACAATAGTACCAGACCAACTGACCAAGGGCAGAGCGGCACAGCCAGTTATAGCTGTTCCAATAAAACATCTAAAGCAAACAATTCTAATTTTTTTGGCATGGATAGGGACAACCCACAATAAATTAGATTGCCAATTTTCAAATGGAAAATAGAAGAAATTATTTCCAACAACTTATCAATCACCTCCACAAATTGTAACTAAGGAACATTACAGTGTTCCGATGACACATTCTTCAATGTTTTCCAGAACTGGAACTACAAATCATTACCTTGTACCCAGCATTAACACTCCTTTTTGCCATAGTTCCAATGACATCATCTGCTTCTACTCCAGGTATCTGCCTTCATTAGTGCATGATTAACTGCTGTGTGAAATGAGTCAATTAAAAAGATTGTTATGTATGCCATTTACCTCAATCACCTCAATGGACATAGCTTTGATGGATGCTTTCAAGTACTGTGATGCCTGAATTACTGTATCAGGTGTAGGAGCTCGATTGCTCTTGTAGGCAGGATATAGAGAGTGACGAAAATTCTTGCCTACACAAGAGTTAAGAATACCATGATGAAAACTGATCTCCAATTGGACAAGAGACTAAGAAAAACAATGTCCATGCAAGGACACTGGACACGGCTGCAAAGAGACACGTGATGCAATGCAACATTTCGTGAGTGCCACTCAAAAACCTCTCAATGGCAAGTACTATTTTTTACAAAAATAGAAGCACCACAAGCACAAAAGCAGATGATAGCTTTTAGTTTCTTGAGTAGAGTACCATGATGAAAACTGATTTCCAATTGGACAAGAGACTAAGAAAAATAATGCCCATGCAAATACATGGCTGCAAATAGACATGTGATGCAATGCAACATTTCGTGAGTGCCACTCAAAAATCTCTCCCTGGCAAGAACTATTTTTTACAAAAATATAAGAGCACCAGAAGCACAAAAGTAAATGATAGCTTTTAGTTTCATGAGAAATTATGAACATTGACAGCTCATTGGTGGAAAAGGAACTGTGAACCCCTCCCCAAGCAGCAACATAAAGCCTTATTGAATCAGGGATCGGAGAATTTCTTTTAGATGCACATCCCATGAGTTATTTTGGTAGATATCATACCCTCAACGCTTTGGCCTACAAACTAACAACATGTCATGTTACATAGATTTCTGTGAATCTGTACTTTCATTTATTCCCTCCACTGCATGGGACATATCCCCCATAAAATTGGCTATAAGCCAACACCCTGGAAACATCATTCATGATCTAAGTGCTTGGAAGAAATATGGAAGTAGCCTAACTTAGCGCCAAGGTTATTCCCTCTAGATGAATCTTGATTGACTGCCACTAGCAACCACAATGGAGAAGCAAGAAAAAAAGCCCAAGCCAAAACTTCCAATAGTACTTGATATGACGGAGAGAGGGGTTCTTTGTGCATAGTATCTTGGTATATTAACTGCATAATTATAGGTTTTGGACCATTTTAAATTACAAAATACTGCTGGAAACTATAGGCAGTGTGTTATTTACAGTATAGAAGTTAAAAGGACCACATGGAATACAATTAATTTTGTCATGGAGTGGGTTTGTTTGGTCACTAAAACCATTGCCAATTGCTTTACCAGCAATTAAATTGTAAGCCTCAGAAGTTTGCATTTCATGCGCATTTCAGATGGGGCTCCAAAAGATATTTACCTCAATACTGGCCAAAGCAAAAAGATATAAATGGAAGTAAAAAAAAACACCAAACAGGAAAGAAAAAGACTAGGCCTCTTAAGCCATGTTATGTTCCACGAAAAGCTTCTTGCAAGGTACATCAAACAAATCGCAATCCATCTATAATTTTTTCATCTTCAGCTTCACATGGGTAAATCAAGAATTCTTCCCTAGAATGTCTTCCAGCAGTAGATGGGATTAAATATCACTAGAATGATATAAACTGTTCATAGTAACCTGTGAAGTTTCAAAGAGTAGAGTGACCAAGGGGAATTGTCCCTAGATCTCCCCTCATTCCAGCAGTGAGCCTTTAACTCATTTATTCACTCTTATGCTCTCTTTTTTTGAGTAATCTTATGATCTGGTTTGGCTAAGTAATCTCTCTATCCATCAGCCTGTTTCAACTCAAGCACGTGAGGGAGCTTCCACATAGGGTAAGCAAACCATGTTGCACCGTTGATTTCTTTTCATTCTAAAGCCAGAAGACTGAATACCGGCCAAATAAAAAGCTTAATCTAATCTTTATATGGAAAGAGCTCAAGAGCTTCAATTCAAGGGTACAAGGAAAGCCCAAAGTTTAACAGAGGAACAGGTACTCTTCTCAGACAAGCTAGGAAAACTGTTTTCTTGCCAAGTGATAAGATTTAGAAGTTGACTTTATTCAATGTAAGTCCTTGTAAATATACTTTTCCTCTCCTAGGTAGTCTCCGCCATTACTGCCTTGGATATTTGCTAAATTCTTTATAGATGTAGTTAATAGGACCATTTAGACTACAGGGAGCGATTAGCCCCCACTCGTAGGGCACAATAACAAGGGTACTACATCCTAAATACAACAAACATCTCACTGCTTATCTAGCAATTATCTCTACTTGGACTCCAGAATAACCTTCATTCCATACTGCCTTCTAATTTTATTTGCATAAATTGGAGATTTAACTCAAGCCTACACCAACAGGATAGAGTCAATGGAGAATTCTGCTTTTGAATAAAAGAAATTAACCAAGAGAACTAACTCCATAAATTAGGAGAGCTCAAAAGTCCATTTCTCAACAGGGAAAGCATATACTCTAGGAGGAAGAAAGGAAGCATATATGATTGCATAAATTCAAGGCTTTCAAGGAAAGAGACAGCTCTATTGGCTTGGAACTCCCTGGAGATGAAACTATTATATTTATTAGAAGAAATCATGGATGGCGCTCTTTTCAATTACTGTTGAGCAGCAGGCTCGGTCAAATTTGACTGATGAACCACTCTTAATAACAAGGATTATGTTTGGAAGATCAAAAAGAAATCGGGAAATGCTACATAGCTACTTGGTTTATTTGGAAAGGACAAAATGCCTGACATTCAAAGAAAAAGATCTTTCTCCCGACCAGTAAAAGATTAAGATTGTCCTATTAGACAATATGTGCATTTATTTTTATATCCATTCAAATCAATGATAAAATGTACAATGGAAGGAACTTTGAATACACCAATTGGCAGAAGCAGAAAGCAAAGTTCAACATTTCATCCCAGTCAAAATTTTATCAAGTCTGGAGATTGAAACAAAGAATTTGAAACATTACTGAAAATCCAATAAATAACTTAATTCGGTGAAAAAATAAACGAGTAAATCCTTTGAAACAATGTATAGTCAAGAGTTATTCGTTACCATAAAAAATACAATTTTTTTAACTGTCTTTTCAACAAAATAAGACCTAGTAATAGGACCAGAAAGTAGAAACCATTTGATAAAAATTGCCACATTTTAGTTTACAAAGCACACAAAGCCAAGAAAATGACGGGCTTCTGCATTTGAAGCAAAAAGCACGGTAAAATTATCATGCCAGAGTCATAGCTGTCAATCAGACTTACATAGGACCCAACAAGTGTCTAAATTTATCTATTAAAGTAGGTCCTAATTTTTCTTACCAGTTCTTAGCCTCATTATGCAAAAATTTTGTAGAATTATGAGCAAAACATACCTTTAGCCCTGAAATTTTGTTTGGACGGAACACAAGAATCATCAAATGAAACTCCTGAAATTCAACAGTTTCACAAATCAAAATCATCCCTCAACTCATACAAATTCACCAATGACAAAAAGTGGAAGAACATGCCCAATTATTACCAGCCCTCAACTTCGAAATAATGATGCTACCCTACAGTCTATTTGGGTTTCACTTGCCTCGCAAGTCAAAATAACATATGATTTATTTTAAGAGATGTTCTTAAGGGATTGTGGTGTTGATATATGATCTAATAAACGATCTTAAGTAGTAAGTGGCTTCATGATGAACTTTGCCATCCTTTACACAGATGAAGTGTGTAAGCGGTGACCCTCTTTCAGCACCTCTTTGTATGTGTAGAGTAGACACAAACATGTTCATGCATATTGCACAGACCAAGACGCGATATGATGTCCACAGACCACAAGAACCATCAAACATAAAACTCGTGTCAGAATTTTGAAGAAACAACAGTTTCACAAAAAAAATCCAAATAATCTAACATTTCATGCAAATTCAAAATGAGAAAACGGAAGAATATGCTGGATAACCAGCCCTCAACTCTAAAACCATGGTATACTATGGTAAAATATCATCCATGTTAAGACAGTTTTCTTAAAGGCTTTACGTTGTGAGGTGGAGACAACAATAGCTTAACTCTTCTTTCTGGTCTGAGATCTAGTAAATGACTTTAAGTTATAAGCACTCTGAGTCTCTGATGATTAATTTCCGCATCCTTAGCATGCATGCAGTGTTCATAGGAGGTCTCTCACTTCTAGCACCTTGATTAATACATCAATCTTTCTGAAAAAGTATTCATGCCTATTGCATAGACCAAGATTCATATAATGCCCCACAAAAAAAAACAGATCCTTAACCAAAACTTAATTACTTCATGCTGCAAAATGAAATGCTAACATGCCTGTAAATTACAACTAAACCACAAGTCCATAAGTTAAACCCAAATTAGGCAGCATTTCCATCTATCCATGTCTCTAAGTAACATGACCACCAGCATATTTGCAAGTGCCTTGTCTAAACAATTTGCTAGCAAAGCATAAAAAGGAATGCATTTCTTGAGTTTAGATTGTCAGAAAACCTTTTAAGACAGATTAGAGTTTAGTCCCTAAAAGTGGAGTTGTACAAAAAAAATCCCATTGCACTGCATGTCCAAAATTAGAGTCATGATAGCAGTTACTAGGGTTCCTCCGCAAGGTTCGTACATAGAGGGCAAGTCAGGGGCAAGTCTTAAAGGGTAAGTTTCCTACTTCAGAGTCACAATATTACATTATATGACATCATGTAATAAATCATGCTATAACTTTTACGCAGCAAAAGCGTCAACTTCATGCCGTGAATTTATCAGCAGCCAAAGAAGAAGAAGATGCCATCCCTTGCTCATTACTCAAGCCCACAACAAAAACACAAGGAAAAAGAGAGAGAAAAAGGAATAGTAAGTGTATCCCTGGGCAAATGATGGTTTTCCCACAAGTCCTAGAACAGAAAATACAAAGGCATTCCACACAACAATTAAAAGGTTTATGGCTATTTTACAGCATTCAAAAGTAGAGGAAAAGAAGCATAAGTAATAAATAACAGAATATGTTAAGTTGTGAAGGCATGAAGAAAAATTAAAATCTCACCATCGTGATCAAAAACCACCTGCAAAGGAAACAGTAGAAATTTATAAGAGAAAATATGGAAGCAACAAACAAGAAGGAAAATCTCGCATTAATTTTTTTATAAAAAAACAAAAGTGAACACTATAATTTAACAATCAACATGCAAATCACTCCATACTTTAATAGGCAATATAAGAACTAGCATGTAGCAAAACTGCTTCAAAAAGGACTCCAAGCAAAAATCAGCAGTTTTACAATTTTCTTATCAAAGTACAACAAAATAGGTTGCAGAACTGGATTCCATCTCTGAAATGCTCACTTTGCCTTTAACCACCAGTATTACATATAATAATTGAACTGCATAACACTAGACACTTCCATGAAGCAAAAAGTTACTAGGAAATTTTAGAAAAGAGGTACAACCCTGAGTGATGACCCTCATCGACACTCATTTCCAACACCAACCAACATATTGACACTGAATAATTCAAAGCACTTGGGGACAGGATATTTACATTCTAATACACTCACCATTCTTAAAAGCATAACATGATGAATCAGCAACTATTGAAAATTGTAATAGCTGGAAATAATTTGATTCCTACTCCAACATGATCTAAACCATAACTTTTGCAATAGCCAGTATGGCTGAGCCCACTACATATTGTGCTAGTGAGATTTGTTCAATAGGTTTCAACTCCATAAGGTTTCCCATAGTTCAGTTATTACCAAGTGATAGACCACTAATCCTTTAGTGAAAAGAACCTTAACTTTAAGTTAGAGGGAGACTCAACCCATCATTCTTTAGGAAAGGGTAAATCTCATGTTTGAAGGGAGTTAAATACAGGATCTCTGTCTCCTGAATCCCTTAGCCAGTGATGTGTCCAAAAATCTACTATTCAGCGTTCAACTTAAGAAAACTTTATCTTCTTACAAACACTAAATATACATGTTGAAATCCCCTTCAAATAAATTTGACTCTGTCCAACAACTAGAGCATGGTCAGTACAGTAGAGCACCCCCGTGTACTATTCTCAGGTCCCCTTTGTTATCTTATATTCATTTCTTTCCAATAAAATATCTGTCTTTCATCAACATACTCCAAATGTGAGACGCGCTGCTTCATGGTATTGTATTCAAGTTTTTTTTTTTTTAAATATCGGTTTCAAGCTTCTTTCTGGAAAAAGCTACAGCTGATCTAGCATTTTGTCATGCTGAGTGCAGTGCATAAAACCGGGGCTTTCACTAGGAATTATACTATCCCAAGAACTAGAAACAGTTTTTCGAGTGGTCCAGACGAATTTTGATTTAAAACAACTCCTAGACAAGGCTACCCAAAAAATAAATGTTGAGCACATAATAAATAGCTAATTCACAAAATGTTTGGTGTCTCAAAATGACATATGAGCCATACACATCTATACATACCAAACTATATATGTGTGAGATAAGAGAATCGAATCATACCGCCACATGGGAAGGGATGAACTCCAGGACATCAATTACCTGCAAAATAAACAATAACTGTGCTCAGACCTTAAACATGGTAAGAGGGGAGAAAAGGGTACAAAATGATGTGTAAATTTTGTAATCCTAAAGAAAATCAATAGTTTAACTGCAATATCCACAAGTTTGGCTTCCATCATTATTTTCATCTTTAATACATTTGTTATGCAACGATTAAATCCATATAAGTGTTTCCTTCTCCTCCCTTTGGGTATGTGCTACTAATGCACCTCAGGCCCTCTTCACATGACCATGGACAGGAACCTATAGTTAATGTCATTATTTGAACCCCGTGGTTCCACCATTTTCTCACAATAAAATAGTTATTACTGTACTTCTGTATTCATGACAATTATGCCACAAATAACATCACGGAAACTTTTAATATCAACTGTTTCAGAAAGTTCCACAGGCTATCACTTCCAAAAACAGCCTCATTTTTCCCCAGGCCATACCTTGTTGACCAATAAGCACAAAATATATTCCTTTAGCAAAGTTTAAGGCAATGAAATGAATAGCACGGCCTAATAAATGAAAGCACTTACGAGAGACAGAGCTCCAAATATAGTTAAAATCCAATCTCCATTGCCATCTGCTTGTGGAAGATGTCCATGATGTAACTTAGCTGCTCTCAATCAGAAGAAAAGAATGAACAACTGTTCAAACACAAGAAATATAAGGGAAAATGACTAGGATTTTGGGCCAATTTAAATATGCCAGATTTAGATTACACCACGAAACGTAAGGCACTCACAACATTAGAGAAAGCTAATAACCTCAACGAACACAGATAGACTGTATGCTACTGTTACTGCATGTTCTCTCTACAAGTATAAGAATGGAATAATGCCAGAAACTAAGTTATCCCCCAAAAAACGTGAACAAATTCTGGATGATTTCAACGAGCAATAAATTAATATCGTTACTGGCCGTTGTATTGATTTCAAATTCTTTCTAGTTGTACATAGATTCACATGATAAAACACAGTGAAATTTAGACACATTATCATTCTTTTCAAACCACCATATACTCTGGCTCACTTCTCCAAAAGAAACATGTAGCAACAAACTTGAACTATCTAGTCGCCAAATTATTAATGAAACAATTATAACCTTACAGAATCCCAAGAAATGAGATAAGCATTCTGCAATCTATGCATTTTATACTCTTTGAATTATCGAATTAAATTATGAGGATAACTGCAAGATGCCACAAAGTAGGCCAAAAGGCATTATTTTAAAAAATATACATATAAAGGCATAATTTTAATCACTACTTTATCTCTGTCATCTACAAACTTTGACGGTTTGACCAACTTTACCCAGATACATCCTAAGATATCAACCTTCCATTCCCTCAAAGACAAATGATATCATGCAATCTAACTTTTAATATCTCAAAGATAACACATCAAGACACCATATGTACCAAAATTAATGATCAGAATAATACTTCAACACCATGAAACTAGAAAACTTCATATGAAAACCTCAAAAATAGCCAGCAAAATCTAACGAGAGTGTATTACACTAGTTCAAAAGCATGAAAATAGGCAGGTCAAATTACAACAACAATCCTAAAACATAAATTTGAAAACTTTATGCAAGAGAATAAGATAATATTATCTTTTATGAAAAAATTGAAATACATAGCATACCTAAAAGCTTGTAATAAGCTCTATAGATGACTGATGAGCCATCTATAAGCATAACCCTGCCATTGGAAGGGCTTGCATTCACCAGTCTTTCCTCACCCTTGAGTGAGGCAAGGAGCACATCATGACGCAGGGTATGTTCACCTTCCAAAGAGGTTAGTGTAGTATTTTGAGAGACTGTGCAACTAATGGGAGGTAATGTTGAACGTGTACTAGTCAAACTACAGAATCCCTGAATTTTGACAGATAAAATGAAAATGTGAGAATTAGAACCAGGTATAACCGTATAAGGAAAACCAGCAAACACGACATTGGAAAACCAAAAAGAAAATACCCGTCAATTGAGGATTACCTTCTCATATAGATTCAATGATGAAGTCTGAGAAGGAAAAACAGCCTTGAGAGTGGACAAGTTTCTCCCCACGTAATTAAAGCTTCTCCAGAATGAATGAATGTGAGGGTTTAAGGACTGATAGTACGCCATGAGTTCATATCATTCTTCCTTGATAACAATAAAATCGGAAGAAGTCTCTAAAGGAAGCAAGAACCTGGGATAACAAGGCAAGATCATAGTTACCGGGAACGGTCCCCCCACCTCCAATCTACGTTCCCGGTCGGCCGCGATGATTTTTTCCCAGTGGGTTAGAGAGCAGAGAGAAGAGAGAAGGCGAAGTTTAAGGCTGAGGGACCTGCTCACGATTTACCACGCGGCTGTGCGGCTGTGTAGAAGATGAACTGAGGGTGGGAAAGATGAAGTGGGGAAGCGAAGATGGGTTTTTTTTTTTTTTTTTGAATAAAATTGGATTTATTTATTTATTTGTTTTAATGATGTAGGCTGACATGGCTTGGTTCATAAATCATTTTTTTTTAATTTAAGATAATTGGCTTTCAAATCTTGGAATTATTATTTATTTAATTTAAAAATTGTACACAAGTCAACAGAAACATAGCAAAACTTCCTAAAAAAAATTATTCCGAATCAACCCGGCCCGATCCGACCTGATCTGAAATAACAATTCCGAATGAACCTACTCCTAACGAACTTCATTTTCATCCAAGTGGCATTCCGCGTTTCCGTTCTCATACTCCGTCACGAATCGTTCCATGGGCAAAAATAGATTGGCGTTACGACCACAACATACAAATTGAACTATCAGTTATTACAAGTTTAGCTGGAATAACTAAAACCATGTTAAACCGTCTCAAAAGAAACAAAACAACCCAAAACTAGGAAAATAATTGACAAAAATTGCACAACAAAGAAGCACCCATTTGCTTTAAAAACAGCTGAATTATCTGTAAGATACTCCTCATTACAGATAACAATCTTAATCACCATTGTGAATTTTGGACACAGTCACTCATCCAAGTGTGAACATTTGCCTGTAGAATGAGTTGAGTATCCGTGTAAGAAAACTGTCGGACACTGACACTCGTTCAACACGTATCCGGCACTTAAATAAATTTTAATCGGACATTTTTAGAGTATCTAGGGACACTCTGTAAATATGAGCGGATACATTCGCGACACTTTGAAACACGTGGATCCTAATTTTTTAAGAAATGCTTCATAGAGTGGTACACATGCTAGTCATATAGACATGGATTGAGGATGAAAATTCTTCAATTCAGATGGATAAAATAAAACTCACTAAATACATGAAGAAAAGAAAATGTTGATCCAAATATAAATTGTTTTACAGTACAGTGGGTAACATTTTCTATATATGAGAATGTTGTTGTTGTTGTTGTTGATGATGATGATGATGATGAGAAGAGGCTCTAGACAGTGCTGATGCAATAGAATGGAAAGCAGATGCTGCTATTCTTGTCTTTATATGTCCTCTCTTAGGGACTGTTTTTCCACTTGTCAAGCTTTTCCTCATGATCGAAACAGCAGCAGCTGGAACACCACCAACCTTGTTCTTGTTGTCCATCGTCAAAATCAATTCGGTAAACTAAACTTCTTCTCTGTAAAGATTTTTTCTTTTTGGATTGATACTTGTTATGGGATGTGATTTGAATGTCCTTTTGGTTTAGGAGTTTATATAGTGCAGCTAGAGAGAACAACAGCTTCATCAAACCAAGGGCTAGAGGCTTTCTTTTGTCTAGAGTAGTAAAGTGGTTAGGAGACATGCCAGCAAATCTTGTTTTGTTTTGTTGAATGCAATGTTTGATTCGGTATATAGTTTGATATTCATGGCTACAGGACAATGTTTATGATTTGGTAGCTTGTTTTCTCTCCAATTTCTTAATTTTGGTATACCATTTTTCACTCCAAAAACAGGACAAGGCGCCACCATGCCCAAGATTGGTTTCTTTTATGTCTACTTGAAGTTGAATCACATGTTCTCCACTTGATGTCGAATACCCTATTCTTTTCAGACAAGAGATTGAGTATTTTCTTTTAAATTATATCTGATTTTAAAAAATACTCCCTCTGTCCATTATTAATAGACGCGTGTACTGTAAACACGCGTCTTGAGGAGGCCGGATGATTTATTATTTGACCTCAAAAAATTCCGTACTTTTTGAGAGAAAAAATTCAGAATTTTTTGGGATCAAATAGTGAATCATCCGGTCTCCTCGAGACGCATATCTACAGTACACGCGTCCATTAATAATAGACAGAGGGAGTAATAGATTATTTTATCGTAATTTTTTTCATTTTTTTAATTCGAATTAAAGGCTTACCCACAGATTTGCTCAATTACAACTCCACTTTTTCTTTTTAATTGTCAATGTTCTAAAACTGTCTGCTCTAGACAAATCCACAAACCAACCCCTGTTTGTCAAACAACTTACACATAATACAGTATATATCAGGAATTGTGTAATTCCCGAGAAAACTTTCAGTACCACTGGTATATTTGAAGATTTTATTAGTAGCTGTTTTGTTTCTTAGATAAAATTATTGGCTTTATTAATTTGTCTGGCTGTGATGAACGACACCGGGAATAGAGGAATAGGGACGAACGTGAACGGAGAGGATGGAGACGAGAATGTCGAGGGGACGAACGGTGTAGATCTTCACGGTGCATTTTCTAATTTTTATGTATGTTTTTGTAATTTTTTTGTGAGGAAGATGAAATGGTTTTAGTTTGTTCTTATTGTTTTGGAGATTTTTTTATAAACAATAAGTTTCAATTGAATCCCGTGTTACGGTTGTACAATAAGCGGTTCGGTCTAATTTTATCTTAACTTTAAAATAAAATAAAAATTCATACAAGGTAAACTGTGATCAAATTGGAAACAAACAGTTTGGTGTGATTCTCTTTATTAAAAACCGAAAATCAAAAATCAAAAATCAAAAATCGAATAAATAACCGTTTATACATGGATAAAAAGTGGAAAAAAAGAAAAAAAAAAGAAAAAAGAAGAAGAAAGTGAGAAGATCGGCATGAGAGAGGAAGTAAAAATATCATTAATCAATTAATTAATAGGGTGTTAATATCCCCTATATGTTTTAATAAAGTTAATGTAGATTAAGGGTAATTTGTGTCCAATAAAAATGGACACAATGCTAACCTGCCTATTAAATAAAGTTAATGTAGATTAAGGGTAATTTGTGTCCAATAAAAATGGACACAATGTTAACCTGCCCATTAAATAGGCAGGTTAGCAAAACTTATATATATATATAATATTTATGTTTCCTTGTAACAATAATCAATCTTGATTCAAGTGACTAAATGCATATTTTTCTTTCTTGAGGTCGTGAGTTCAAATTCTCCGGCCCATTGACCAAATTTACAAACACATAAAAAAAATATAAGATTCAATAAATGCAAGGGTTTGATAAACCGATTATGTTATTTATCATTATTATAAAAGAAATTTCATCCTCACCCCACTATGAATCGAGTTCATTACTCATTTTATAAAAACAAGATGTACTAATTAAGTTAAGAATTCTTAAATTTTCACGAGCCATTTTTAGTTTCTAGCAATTGTTGCGTGGCATATAACAACTACTTGTATATTTATACATTCTATCACATTTTCTCCGATATTCATGTAACTTGAAACTTTTAAGTTGCGCTATTAAATAAATTTAATTTGTATAATAAATTAATTTACTTTATGCTATAAAGAAGTTCAAGAATATGAGAAAGTTGCATTATATTTATCAATGGAAGTATTTATTAAAATCTCTAATTTTGTTCACATCATTTAAAAAAAATATTGTTCACACAATCTCTACTGAATGCTGCCGATTGTTGATTTTAATTTGTACAACTAAGGTTTGCCACATTTTCACTTGGGTTAAGTTTTTTAGTTGTTTCTTTTTATTTACTTGATATGTATGTTTTAACAACTATATAATAATAATATGGTGTTTTTCATTTATTTTAGGAATGATTATTTCTGCGTTAGGAGCGAGTTTAAAATTAGTTGCAAAGCGCTCTTTTGTGGAAGTAATAAAACCATAATGCAGGGGTGAATGACTTCACATCTCAATTAAGAACTTTGAGATGGGAATTAAAAGTTTAGATACCTTACACACTCAACAGGCAAAAGGAGTCCTTATTAGCTCAAACTAGTATATATCATTGTCATATATGCCTGGAGAAGCCATTCTTTAATCTCATGTCAAGCAAAAAAACCACGTTACTTTTATTCTTTGCTCTATTCTTTCTGCCATGTTTGGCATTCATGTCAATATAAACAAACCTTTATATATGTACATTTTGATGTCTCCATCTTCCTCCAAAGTTGACAAATGGCAGCCTCTGTACTCAACTTCTCTAGCCAACTCCCAAGGCAGACCACCAGCTTCAGACCAAGGGCTGAGCTCATGCATGGCTCCTCTCTGCTTACAAATTCATCTCAACTCATACAAACCAATAAGAAAGTGAACAAACGTGGAATATGTATGAGAAGGAAGATGGATAACAACAACAACAAACCATTTAACAGAAGAAGACCCAATTTGGTCAAGTCATTAGCAGATGAAATGGAAGTACCATTGGATCATCCTCCTTCTGCTTCCAGTATGATCAAGCAACTCTATAAATGCATCAATGAGAAGAAATTGAAGGAAATAGAACATTACATTTCCGAGGATTGCTGCTACGACGACTGCTCCTTTCCTTTTCCAATACAAGGAAGAAAGGTATAGTGCTCATCATCTACATAGACTTTACTTTTACATTGATCAAACCATGCATTTCTTGTTTTTGCTCATAGCTACTACTAAAAAGAGAGAGAAAAAGAGCCTCATAATGAAATGGATGCAGGAGGTTATGCGATTCTTCCAACAGCTAACAGAAGGCATGGGCCCTAATGTGAAATTCATCATCGAACATGTCTGCGAAGACCAAACACTAACAACAGGAGTGAACTGGCACTTAGGTTCAATCACAACCATACTCTCAAAATGCAGTTGCATTTAGTTTTGTTTCTTACATAACAAACTGACAACAGTTGTTACCTTCAATGACAGAATGGAAAAAGACACCTATACATTTCACCAGGGGATGCAGCTTCTACGAATGCTCACAAGATGGGAATAAACTAGTTATAAAGTACAAGAACAAATCAGTAGAAATGGTTAACATGCAAAACCCATTAAGAAAAACTATTCTGTTTCACTAACTACAACTTGTTCTGCAGGAAAGCTCTGGTCATTATCGAGTCACCTATCAAACCAGGAGGTATCGTACTGGTAATCATCTTTGCAACACTCTTTTATTGCTTCCTTCATAACAAAAGTATCAATACCATGATCAGATATATCAATGAACTGGTTTATTCCTTTCATGCAGACCCTACTAAAGAATGTGACGGGAATATTTGACGATTTCCCAAAGGCTGCAGAATGTATGTTAACTGCTTTCTCTACATAAGCAATACATGTAGTAAAAACTTATAACATTATGGCACCTTAACTAATAATTTTTTTATCAGAAACAGAATCGGACATCAATCTGCTCAAGCTCTTGGCAACTGAACTAATTATATTTACATTCGCGCAGGGGTCTTAAGGAGTCCTCATGTTATATTACAGCTCTTATTCAAGATCTACACTAGAGTTCTAGCTCCATTTATAAACCCAATTATCGGAAGTTACATCAAGATGTGGAATTTCATGGCTAGATTTTTTTTCATTGCACTCAACACACTACTCCATATTTTAAAGCATTATTTTGGGTAGAAATCACTCACAAAGTGCTCCCTGTACATAAAACACACCAACAGTAGAGGAAATGGCACTGTCTCACCACTCAGTCATCCATCCTCCCCATTATGGCTTGACCACATTTCCAGCAACCATGCAGCAATGACAGGGCCGAGAAGAGGTGGCTGTGGAGGTCTGCTGAAGGCGACAATTCGCTCCGTCTTCTCATTCCCAACTCGCCTTTCTTCCCCATAAATATGATCTTCTTTTTTCTTTGGAGTTGAGGTAGACATAGTACCTGTAATAATAGCATGTGATTGTCAGCAATTGAAGTTGTTTATCCTACAAAAAATAAGCATTAATAATAATGGCATCAAAGAGATGACATACTACCCAAAGATCTTGCCGTGGGGTAGACTTGTTTGAATTTGTATCTTGCAGGGGATAATGCTGCTAATCCACGCATGTAGTCGCTAAAAAAGGTGATCCTTCTCAGAAACCAACAGTCAGTACTTGAACAATTTGTGACCTGAATGATGAAAAAAGTTCAGCATAAAATTCTTGCATATATTGCAAAAAGAAAACTTCTTTTTCTTCAATGAGAAGCTTGAAAGCTTGAACTCAGCTACATCAAAAAAATCCCAGTTGCAGTGTTAGTAACAAGATCACAACTTTCATGCCCAAATCAAAATCATCCATAATTTTGTCACAAAACACGAAAAAAAATTAAAAAAACCTCAAATTACAGGAAAGGACCAAATATCACATTAACTAAATCAATTGGTGACAAATCAAACAACATCAATATCAGCTCAGATCAGTTCAATGGCGCTGATTTTTCCTTTCCAAAGAATCTGTAAATAGATGTTATCAAGTTCTATTCTACAAAAGGGCACGTTCGAAATTCTATGTAAAAGAAGAAAGAAAGAAGCTTTACCTGTTCTTCCTACAGTGCTGCTCTACCTTTCTCCTCTGGAACCGACCAAATGAACAATTGCAGGTTTTTGTTTTTTGAATGGATGTAGAAGCGTAGGGAAGAATCGGGAAATTTCAGTTACTTTCACAATTCTGTCTGGGCCAACTATTTCTACATCGGTTTTGGATCTTTAAACGCATGATTGGGCGTAGGACCTTATAAATGGGCCTAGGCCCATAGCATGCCGATTACCGTAGGAGGTCTGCATGATGTTACCTTTTATCAGACCAAAAAACAATGTTAGTACCTTTTAAGAAATATTATTTTATTCATATAAGTAAATTAATTTAATTTAATTTATTGGAGTTTATGATATTTTTCCTTACTATCTAGTTTTCTATAAAAGTAATTATTTTAAGAGCATAAAATAAGTAAAATTTTAATTTATTATCATATCTTACTGAAAATTCATCCTGTTTTTAAGTTTATGAAATTCATTTTCTTTCTATATAGATAAAGGGAAAATGCAAAATATGGCACCTGTTGGGGTTACATTTCATTTGGCACATCTACCTTATTTCGTCTTTAAATGGTACTCGTACGTTAGTGTTTGATCACATTTGATACCTGCGGTCGTTTCCGTCGCCACTTTACCGTTATGTAGCTTATATGGGGAGCCACGTTAGCAGTGACCGCTGACATTGCTGACGTGGGGTGCCACGCAAGCGTATCCGACCCGAATTGTTCCGCCGTGGGTCGGATCGGGCTGCTGGTTGTGAACGACAACGACGAGTCGCTCAAGCTGGACTGATGGGCCAGGAGTTAAATTTTGGCCCACTACCCAAGACCAAGACAGAACCAACTCTGACTTCAACCTCCAGCGCCGGTGCCACTACCGGCACGTCTGCAACTCCGGCGAACACAGCAGTCCGCAACCGGACCAGCAGCCCACAACCGGCCATGCATCATAAATTAATGAATCCCAATATGCAATCAACAAATCCCACATGAATTCTGCGCCACTGATTTGGCAAATCCCAAATTAATTGGGCAAATTTTGATCCATTAATTCAATCCCAAATTCAATATAATCCATTAAAGAAAACTATTAAAGTGGGAAATTGCTTGACATATAATTGGGCACCAACCGCAAGCAACCACAATCAAGCAATTAATTAAATCAAGCGGCTGATGATGATTTGCCCAAATTAATCAACAATTATCATTCAAACAACAGTGTTGGTTTCAAATTGCCAAAGAAATTGCCGCATTAATAAACAGTATTGATTTCAAATTGCCGAGATCAATTCCCGAAATCAATCATCAAATCAATTCCCGAAATCAATTAACAATTATTAGCAATTCATACAAAATCAAAATTTAAAAGGCTCCGCTACCAATTTAAAGTAGAGAAGGAGTTGGAGTTGAACGACGGTTAGGTCGAGAAAAAGGAAAAGGAAAAATGAAGAAACGAGGGGAGATGTCGTGACGGTTGAGATGAAGGAGAGGTGTAAGTCCATGAACGTTCGCCAGGTCGTCCACCTTGGGCGACAGTCATTCACTTCAGTCCAGCTTGAGCGACACGTCGTTCGTCGTTTAAAATCAGCAGCCGACCCGACCCACGGGGGAACAATTCGGGTCGGATACGCTTGCGTGGCACCCCACGTCAGCAATGTCAGCGGTCACTGCTAACGTGGCTCCCCACATAAGCTACATAACGGTAAAGTGGCGACGGAAACGGCCGCAGGTACCAAATGTGATCAAACACTAACGTACGAGTACCATTTAAAGATGAAATAAGGTAGAGATAGGGGTGAACAAAACCCGGACCGGCCCGGAAATCGGCCCGGAACCCGCTGTTTTTTGGCCCGGTCCGGCCCGGCCCGGTTTTTTTTTTTGTTTTTTGGCCCGGCCCGGAATTTTCCGGGCCCGTCCGGGCCTCCCATTGCTCAAACCCGGGAACCGGCCCGGCGGCCCGGAGGACCGGAAAAATATATAAATATATATATGCATTATAATATCAAAGTTTCTATTTGGTTTGATGGTTAACTCCTCATTAACCTTCTTAAAGGGGAGAGGTTTGAATCCTCTTGGCTCCCACTTTCTATTTTCTTTCTTTTTCCTTCTAAACATGTAAAAAAAAAAAAAAAAAAAAGAAAGAAGCCGGGTCAGGCCCGAAACCGGCCCGGCTCGACCCGCCAAAACTTGAACCGGCCCGGGCTGGCCAGTTAATGTCCGGGCCGGTCCGGGTCAATCCAAAGGGAAGCCCGGAAATTTCCGGACAGGTCTGGGTCTAGGCCAAAACCCGGCCCAAACCGGCCCGTGTACACCCCTAGGTAGAGATGCCAAATGAAATGTAACCCCAACGTACATGTGCCTTATTTTGCATTTTCCCTATAGATAAAAGTAAAAAAAGAAGAAGATAAAATTAAATTATTATAAATTACGTACATAGTAAAATATTAAAAAAATCATATTTTCACATTTTAAATGTTTTTCTGTTTAAATGATTTAGTTAAGTTTTGATTCAATCAAGAGAATTTACCATTAAGTTAATATTTTTCTTTTTTTTTCTTTTGAAAAAATGGTTGTTGTGGTATGTCAATTCAGCGAGTAATTATATAATACGCTCATTGTATTATGTCATTTCATTTACTCTCTCACATTAGTTAATAAAAAAGTTTCACGTTAACGTTGATGGTTATTGTTAAATTTTAAATTTTCAAAATTTATAAATTTAGGTAAGGGTAGAAACCGAAATTAACAATATTTTCAGTATTTGAGTTAACAAAAAAACTGAAGCCAAGTAGGATTTTGTCTATGATAATTAATTGAGAATCCTTAGTTTTTTTTGTTTTTTTGTTTTTCCTTTTAAATGAAGTTCACTACTAAGAACAATTATTCAGAACAGCAAGTGTGATCACCTCGGGGCATACCTTTATCCAAACATTTTTCAAACCAAAAAATAAAGCAAAATTTGCTAAGATATGCACCAGAATATTTAGAGTCTGACGAAAATGACAAAAGGAGCATGATGGATATAGCGAGGCTAAATGGGCCACATTATGTAGGATTAGACCTGTATATCCAAACAGGAGCTCCCTCTCTCTTAAAGCTTGAACGATCTCAAGACAGTCAGACTCGACAACGACAGACTGAAAGTCCTGTTGAATCTCATATTTTAGAACAACCCGGATCGTCATAGCCTTAGTTGTAGCCACCCCCAGCTTGGAAGGGATATGCACAACCCCCCGTCATAATATAGGTGCTAGAGGAGTCTCTTGCTAGGAACCCAAGGCCCGAAGATACAGAACCACCGTCACATCAGTGTTTAGCTTGACATGCCCCCTCGAGGGTGGAGACCATCTAGAAGTTTGTAGTCCCATTAATGGAGCAGCAGACTAGGACACACTAGTGGAGTCTCGACTTTCGGGAGGTTAGCCTCCCTATATTCCGATAAGAGTTTCCCCCCTCAAGAGAACTACCTAAGGTGACTCGTCTACCAATCAAAAATTCTATTATTTTTAGATGTCCAAATTGACCAGAGGACCGACACTACTTCTACGACTTCAGTGACATCCACGACCTCCCTCAGTTAAAGTACCCAACCCTAAAATAGTAAGATGGACAGTGCCACTATTTTATCCCAGAAGACCACTTAAGTATTTATTTTTACTAAATACTCCCTCCAGTTTTCTTTAAACGACTTTTATTATTTGGGCACGCATATTAAGGATGCCGGATGACTCACTATTTGAGACAATTTTGCCCCGAATTTTTTCTCGGACGTACGTTAAAGATTAACTTACGCTCGGAAAAAAGTACAGATTTTTTAAAGTCAAATAGTGAGTAATCTGATTTTTTCGATATGCGTGCTTAAATAGTACTCCCTCTGTCCAAATATATTGGACGTTTTAGCCTAAATTTCGTGTCCAAATATAATTGACGTCATTGGTAAATGTATCCGTTTATTTTGCTTTTAACCAAAAACGTCCTTAAACGACAAGTCATTTTATGCACGAAGGACGCGTCATACCGGGCAAAAAAAGGAAACGAAAACAATCAAGGACCACATTTGAAATGTTTTGGGGGACATTGATAAGAATGTGTCAGAGTAAAACAGAAAAGTATGTGAAAGGTAGGGAAAAGTATGCAGCGCGTGGAAAGGAATATTGGGACGTTTCCGGCAAGAGGAGGCGCGTGGCTGCTCTGAATGGGTCCGTTCCAACTGCTCCCGACTCGAGACGTCCTTCCTCTCTTTTATGTGGGGGTGGTGAGAACAGAAAATGGTAGGTCACGCTGGTTCCGAGCAGAGACTGCTTAATTGGATTTTGGGAAAAGAATGAAGGAAAGAGAAGAAGGCCACTGACACAAACAATTCACTCTCTTTCTCATCGTACACATCATCACCCTTGATCTTCCTTGACCTTGGACTTTCAACCCATCCAATGGCTTCCAATTGCTGCCATCTCCCACTGACATCTGATATGAGGATCCCACCACCCTTAATAAGAGTGATTCATTCCCTCGTGTCCATTAAAAAAGGACGGAGGGAGTAAGATTCATTTAAAGAAAACCGGAGGGAGTATAACGTTAATGATATAATGTGTATCACTTAAGTAGAGGCTTCTAGATGTATATTTCAATACCGTAGAAAAGTAACCTAAAATTTTAAAAAAAAACTATAAAATATAAAATGAGAGATATGGACTTTTTATTTCTCTCTATGATACTGTATTTTAGCTGCAACAGTTAGTTAATTAATTAATTAATAATGGATTATAGTGACATTATACTCGACAATAGCGCCGTTCTTTGCATCGACGCTATAAGTCTTGAGATGGGCATACCCTCTGGCCATCCTGAACTGCCCTCTTCCTCCGACCACCGCAAGCTCGCGCTCCGTATCCATCACTGGATTCCTCGAAAACACGCTAATGGAGCTTCCATTAAACTTCCCACTCGTAAAACCAAAGTCAAAGTAGGCCACCAGATTCAACACACCTTGACCAGACGACACATACATCCCTTGGGCATTTCCGATGACCCCAGAGCTCAGTTTTGGGCCCACTGTGAGAGGGTCATCGATGACATATACGCTGCCAAACGGAGTGACAGACGACGCGTCGTTGGTGGAGTTGGGCTTGGCGACAAGGACGGCAGTTGGGTTTTTCCCACCCAAAGTATCATGGAAAAAGAAATGAAGATTTGTGACTCTCTCCTGGTGTGGGACATGGGTTTGTTGCGTATAGTATGAGTCTTCCACGGCAGCGGCGACTACGGTGGCCAGAAAGAGAAAAGCCAATGTCAATTTGTTGTTTTCCATCTTGTTTTTCTTAACAACAATATTGGTTTTAGGCTCTACCTTTCTTGGGTTGTATATATGGTTGGTTATAAAAACAAGTTTTCTACTATGTAACAGAGAAAATTCTAATATAAACTTCCATTTTTGTCATAGCCAAAATAAAAGATTTCCATTTTCGGTAAACATAAAAATCTGTTTCTTAAGGAAGGAAAGTCTTGAGAGATAAGATTGATATATTGTTATCAAAAGAAAAGATACAGTTTTTTAATATAAATAATACTTAAGATACTAATTAATAATATTTTTATCCTTCTATTTATATTTTTGTATTAATTTGGCTCATTTAAGTAACGATATGCATAATCAAATATTTAGTTTGGTGATGTGATATTATTTAATATTGTTTAACTGATGTGACAATTCATATAATATACTCATATTAGATTTTTTTAATAAAAAAAATTGAATTTTAAAGTCATTACCCGACCCATTAAGCCATTTCATCGTTTAATGGGTCGGGTAAATGAGTTTAAAATCTATTTTTTTATATGATTGGTGTTTATCTCTTACTAATTAAGTTATATTATTATTGTTACTTTAGTAAATAATTATCAAATCAATGTAAAAATATCACGCGGACTTTGAGTATAAAAGTTAGTTAAAATGTTAGTATCTCTAGCATTACTCTTTGGAAATAATTTTATATTCTAAAAAAAGAATAAGAATTATATAACATTCTTGATACTAATAAACTTTAACTATGCACCGAACTTTTTTTTTAACCTAAATGAAACAATCAATCAATTACAACCTAACCCGACGAGGGATAAAAGAGCCAGTCTTGTCGCCATTAACAAAATGTATAACGCTATGATGAGCATCAACATGATAAAGAGAAAGTAGCCCGTGTGAAAAGGCAAGGTTTGCCAACCTATATGCAACTGAGTTGGCTTCCCAGTAGATATGACAGAATCGACATGCTCCAAAAGAAGTTTCACATCCACACGAACCACGCGCGGGCTCTGTACTCGCTTGCTCTGATACAGTTCAACGGGAGTGGCGGGTCCAAAAACGACAAAAATCTTCGCGCCGGTGTCGCTTTATGCTGCGTTCTTGGGTCACGTCAACGCGCTTCGCGAGCTAGGCCACTGCCGCGTTCCGGTTCTAGTTGGAAAAGTGCTGTGGGAAAAGTACTGTGTGGAAAGTACTTCTGGAAAAGTGCTGTGGGAAACGAGAATTTGTTTTATGGTGTTTGGTAAAAATTGCGGTTAAAATTTTGGTTGGAATATAAAATGACTATAAAGGGCATAAAACCCATTTTTAAAAAATTAATAAAAATAGGAAAAGTGGATCTAGAATTATTTATCTTGAGATGGAGATTTTATTGTGATAGTTTTTAATTTAATTTATTCTATTATATAAAGTAAAAAAATAAAATTAAAATGAAAAAAAAAAAAAAAACATAAAAAGTGTCAAACGCAGCTGCACTGGAGCAATTTGCTCCAGCCTGTGCAGCTGGTTTTAGCTCTTGCCCATCCCTTGGTTTGAACTGGGCTTCTTGAAAAGCTCAGTTCCAATGGTGTTTACCAAACACCTTAACTAGGAAAAGTCTACTTGGAAAAGTGCTTTCCAAGTAGAACCTAAACCCCAAAGGGGCACTAAGACGGTTACGGGAAGGTCGTCAGTTGTTAATTCAGTTACTTTTTAGAGTATTTTAATAATTAATTATACTTTAAACTACTCCCTCCGACATTTTAGAATAGTAAAAATTCGTAGGATAATAATCTTTAATCTTATTTTATTTCACATTGTTTCATTTTTACTCCTAATTTTTAATAAAATTACCACAACATCATCAAATTGGGTTGATTAATAAAAAAAAATTGTCATTTACACAAAATATATGCTTCGAAATGCATAAAATGATAAGTATTATGAACAGTAAAAATCCGTAGGAAAATGACAATTAAAAGTGTCTAGAGGGAGTATTAACAAACCAATTAAAATACTTTGTTAATTGATATTTTACCTTTAAAATTTCACTCGGAACTCTATAAAGAAACTCTCTTCCCTATCCTTGAGACAAAATGTTACAAAATCAAAGCCAAAACGATACCATACAACACAAAATCACATGAAGCCGCATATAAAACAACAATAAGAACCTACACAAAACCGCGGCACATGGTTTCTTTTCCTTTTCTACGGCTCCTTTTAACACTAGAGGCTCATTATGTTCGATGTCGCCAAGAAGAGCTCCTATCAATATGATCATGCCCAGAATCCCATCTGTTTCTCTGTCCACCAACATTAACATTTGCATTTGCATTGGTTTCTGATTACCTGTCCCAAAAACTCTGATTCCGAAACTGCATTTCGTTGGAAATCCTCATGCCATGGTTTCCCCTTCCTCGTCCTTGCGCAAGCACCCTAGCGTGGTCACCGCGGATAATTGGGTGGGTGCTCTTGAAAAAAAAAATCACAGAACGAACAGTGAAACTAGTGGTTGGAAAACGAACCTTCGGGCTGGGGGTTGGTTTCCATAGTATTCGTGCCAAAGTATCGTCTTCTCTATGTCAGATTCAGTAATTGTCTAAACACATAAATTCTATCATAATTAATCACCATTTTCCATGAATAGTAATCACTAATAATGAGTAGAAATACCTTAGGAGGAAATACCACACCCTCCAATGGTCTTGGGATAAATTGGCTTTCCTTAGGCGGCTCAAATTGGAGACAGCTACAAAAAATATAAAAACTTTAGTTGAAAACTAAAAATAAACAAGTGGAAGGTACGAAAAATATTTGCAGCAAGACTTAGTCTTGCTTACAGTATACTTCTCTCATCAATGGAAAGAACAGAAAAGTCTACTGCAGACAACTGAACGAACCCACCAATTCCACTACTGCAAAAGGTACCAAACAAGGTTAGATGATTAGCCATCGCTGAAACTGATGAGATGCAACTGTTTTACATAACAATTTGAACAACCTTGAAGCATCAATCTGGATTGATTCGTTTGGCTTCCCATCTATTAAATTTGACACAAGTGATGCATCGATGCTTGATTTTCTCACAAAAAGCTTTTCAAATTTCTCCATATTTCTCTCAGCTTCAGGATTCTGAAGAATCACAAAAGACCAAGGTAAGTATACTTGATCGTTAAAAATGGCTTCAAAGATCGATAAAAAATAGTGTAGGTAGCAACAAAAGAACTGCAAACCTCAAGGTCCTTCTCGATTTTCTTCGTAGCAGTTAAAAGCCTTTCCTCATTGATAAACGGTAGCTTGCAAATTCCCTTGTGGAGACAATTGACATTATAAGAAACACATTAATGAGATCATTATAATGAGGCAGACTGCAAGAATATATAATTGAAGACAACTCCAATGAGACAACAGAGACAATAGGTTCCCGTAAAAAGTACAATAAAGATGTTTGCAAACCTGCCACAAAAATCGCTTTCCGTCCACATCAATGTCAAAGTCTGCCCACCATTTTTTGTCAAAAAGAAAAAGTTACTAGTTTTGCTATCCACTCAGATACATGAAATTAAGAAATTTCTCCTCACCAATGGGATAGAAATCGATTATTTCTGAATTGTCATCGGTCATGAGGCGTTGGTATGCCGTAGGGAGAGCATGAGCACTACATAAAAGCAGTTTCAGTCAATACATAATTAACGGAGTATATGGATAGCTAGTGCAGATTAACCTTCTTGGAGGCAGAACACCCATGAGCTGATCAAAGGGCTTAAATGGAACCCCTTTCTTGAACTTCACTTGTGTCTGCGCAAGGCTCTTGAAATCAGAAGCAAAAGGTCCATAATGGTATGGATAGTACCTGACAATAAGGTGTGATGTTAATGTCCTATCGTATCAGCATTTCTCCAACAGGTAATACCACTTTGGAACTATTAAAAAACTTTATACCAAGTCCATGAAGGAACTCCTGAGAAGTAATATAGAAGACTCCATAGCAGTCCTTCTGTATACTTCTCAACCTTCAAAGCCAACCAAGAAATGGAAGATCAACATTGACTATAGAATTAATTATATCCTTCAATAAACAGATTCAAGGCGGATAAATGCACAACTTATAACATACTATTTCTTTCTTCTTTGCTTCCATAGCAAGCATGCCCTCTGCGGAGAATTTTACTCGGTAGTATCTCTCTTTCCACCCAGGCATCCCCAATTTTACCTATTGATGAGTTAAACAAGCAAGTCATCACTCTTCTCAAATTGTTCGTTCATCTCAGGTTCTTATTCTTCAACAAAACAAATTTCAAATATAAAGGATGCATACCAGGTCCACCAAACTTCCACTTTTGAAAAGATCAGAATTCTGCCGAAGGCAAAGTCTGAGCTTTTCTTTCAGCTGCTTGGTATTTTCTAGCTGCAACGAAAAACAACAAACAACAATGGATAATGAATATATAACAAATATGTACTATATTTTCACAAGGCAAGAAGGAAAAAAACATGTTGAGTAAACTCTGCCAATAGAATTACCATTTGCTCCGAAGTACACTTTTCCTGAAGTGATAAGTCAGGGTTGATGGTGATATTCGAGTTCTCACCATCCTGTTCCTGACCATCCTTTACGGTAGCTTGAGTTAGATATTGTACACGACCATATTGTTCACTATACCAATGATGGATGATGTGTGAATCAATTTAGTTCACTCACCACATCAGGATATTCATGGAGACGCCGAAGCCTTCTCTCACGCAATTCAGATCTTTTCTTGAAGATCTTTTCTTCATGCATCCCAACTTGAAGGATGAATTTCTCCACCCTCGTTAACTTAATAAATCCATTCTTCGAGTCGTGAACCTGTTAAGTTTTTGCAAGAGCAAACCCGTCATTAGATTAGAAATATATGCATTTCATCCGCCCTATAATGTTAAATAATGCCACATACTACAGATTACCCGCTGCATGCAAACCAGATAGCCTCCCATGTTCTTAAACTGTTCCTTGTAAACTGTCATTAACAGATCAATCCCTCCCTAAACATTCCAATACAGAACTAGTTAAAACTTTGAGTCTTGAGTTTTTTTATTCATTAATCTCATCCTCATTGTATTATAGCCTGACCTCATTAATTTCCAACGTAGGCATATGAGGAAGAAAATCATTCCCCGCGATTAAGCAAATAAAGATGAAATCATCAATGATTCTCTCAAGATCAAAAGTAAATTTTTCAGGAGGGTTGGGGATCTGCATGTCCAGCTCCAGGTACTCCCGCAGTATCCATATATGCAGAAACTGCATTACCGCGATATATTAAAAGAGATGGTTAAAATAGAGAAACAGAGCTGTGATGAGTGAGCACAGTTTCAATACCTGATAAGGCTTCTTAACAAAAGACGCCTTTTTAGCGATCTGTTTATCATCATTCAACCACACACCTTCATGATTAACATCCGGGAACCATCCTCTGGATTTCCCAGAGCCTTCATAAAGGTTCATTCCAGCTGGTGTGCGGAATGGTTGCTGCTCCTGTGCAAGCACATCCTGCATTTAAGAAAGTAGAAAAGCTTAAAAGGCAGAGTCTCCCCATCCGAAAACTCATGTGCATATAACAACTGAACAAATTGTTTAAATGCCAGATAGGGATCAAAAATATCAAAAGATGTTCTTCTAGTGTCAAATATTAGTAGAAATTACCTCTCTTATGAGAGAGAAATGGACTTCGTGGGTAGACAATGCCAGCATAATAAGATCAGCATCCTGCTTGACAGTGTTTTAGAAATCAATAAAGGGTACCAAAAGAAATGCATTACTGAATGAGAAATCAGAAACTGAAACTGCATCTATGCACATGTATTGCTAAATGCCGGTAACAAGACCATAAAGTCAAGATCTTTGCATACCAAACCGTAGAGGCAATGGCGAGTGTTTGGATTATATTCTGCAAGAGACCTTTGCCCTCTTATGAAGGACATAACTTTGTGTTCACCTTCACCGGGAACATTGGCATCTGAAAGGATTACCTGAAGGAACGGTCAATATCATCGTAAGTAATATATAGGACAAATACTTTTTTTTTCAATTGAAAAGGCACTGCATTATATGGATTGGAACATGAAAGTGGAGGCAGGGGGTTAAATATAAGACAAACACATGTGCCGTACTGATCAAACCTTAATCTCCTTCCAGCCAGGATTAGTGGTCATTCTAGAAGTAATATACTCTTTCAGCTTTTCTGACAATTTGTACATGAAAACTGTCCCTGGTGTAATCACATTCGAATCCGTTACTTCGGATTCCTCTTTTGGAAGGACTTGTTTACCTTCCTTTTCCATTTCAGCTGTAATCCTTTGCTCTTCAGCCTCCTGCATCATATATAGCCCCCAAAAAATTGACAAGTGTGCAATGCAAGGCTTATCCTTTTCTTAATTCTTAAATAGAAAATCTTGAGTGTGAGATATTGAAAGAGTAAAACCCACAGCAATCTCATTATCTTGTGCTGTTTTGAACCGCCTCGATCTTTGCTGGTTCATTTTCGCTCGCGGTGCTACCCCATCTGCGTAGATAGAACAACAAATTTAAGCTTTCACTGTTATTCGATTAAACCCGTATGGGCATTTTGAGTAGGGAAATTACAAAATTTCCACGTCTAGGAAACTTTTAAGTAACATTCACACATTGTAAGAACTGAGGCAACTTGTTACAGCTCTAGGTGGACCATATTAAGTAAACAATTCAAAGTAAAGAGTGGGTAAAAAAAAAAATGGCAAGAAACGAAATAAATAAATCACACCTATTGCCAAGAACAGCAACTTCCTTGGCCTAACAATGTTGAAGATGTGGTCAACATATGCAAATATGTTGTCTAACACTTGGTCCATGGTTTTTGGTGTATCATCATCTATAGCCTGTCAGTGGAACATCAAAAACAAAACAAAAAGAACATTCATTTTAGATGGGAAAGAACACAAAAACAAAATTAAGAAATGAAGGTCAATAATAATAATAATAATAATAAATAAATAAATAAAAAGAAGAAGATGCTAACATTTGGATCATCATGAGGATGAAAACAGGGATGTATGATCCCATTCATGTCGAGATAAAGATTGTCAAACTCAAACTTGTTTGGATTTGGAAGTGATGGGTCTACACAGTCTCCTTTCTCTTCCAAAGCTTTAACAACACAATTAGGGTACTTGTTAACAAGCCATTTATAAAACGAAGGTACACCCATCTCTCCTTTTCTTCTTCTTTTTCTTCTTCTTCTTTTTCTTTTTCTTCTTCCTTCTAACGAGGCAGAGAAGAGAATGAGCAAACGAACAAACGAGTAAAAGAAGCAGAGTACTCTGTTTTTTTCTTTCTTCTGTGTTTTAAAGAGTTTTTATGTTTGAAGGGAGGAGACGGAGGATCATCTAGAGTCTAGACTGTACAATGGCTATCATTACATGAGAATCTGAAATGACGGGTCAGTAAATTTCTGTTCTTCCTATACACAGGCGTTATGCAACTCAAACGACACGGGGGATCTAGAAATTTCCCCCTTTTTTTTCTTTCTAATTTGGTTTCCGTGATTATAATTAGAATAACGGTACTGTATGTGCTAGATTAATTCACATTTTATTGTGTTAGAGTTTAAAAATCGACTAAAATAATTACTCGTAGAATAAAAATAGTTGGATGTGAATGAGTAATTAGGTGGATCCCATTAATGATTGCTTTTTTCTTCTTTTTCTTCTTTTCTGAGAATACCACTTTACTTTGTGTTTGGTGAGATAGAAGTACAAATGAAGTTAATTTGGTTTTAAAATTTGACGTGCTTGTGAAAATAGAAATGAAGATTTTTTTCCTTTTTCCGTTAAATCCAGGCCCGAAGTGATATCTCTTGGGCTCATGTCGGAGTTAGTGATCCTAAATATTTACAATCTAAGCAGAAATAGAAAAGCCCAAATCAGGGTAGCTCCTCATAGAAAGCCCAACTTATTGGTCCAAACTCCAAACCCAGGTAGCCATGGTGTTTTGTTGAATTCCTTCCTTTAATTTTTTTATTTGTTTTTTCAGAAATATATATATTTCACATTTACGAACACACGGGAGATGGCATCGTCGCTCCACTCTTTCCTGTCTCGCCGCCGCCAAAAGTGTGGTCGTGCGGCTGAGGAGGACTTCGCGTGCGTGAATGGTGATGGTTGTTCGTTGCTGAGTGATTTTGGGTGTAATGTGCCGGCGAATCAGTTTTTTGAGAGAGTGGTTTGAATCTGGGGAATTAGAGGATGGGTTGAGGTTGTGCTCGCATGGTAGGTGTTCGGTTTGCTGCGGGGTGAATTACTGCTCGCGAGGGTGTCAGGCGCTGGATTGGAAGGTGAAGCAGAAGATGGAAGAAGTTGTTGAATTGAATGGAATTGGAGGGATGGTGGAGATGGAGATGGAGATGGAGGAGGAGGTTGAGGAAGCAGCAGCTGTAAAATATAAATATAAAATTAATAAAAGGGGGCAAATTAATTAGCAAGCAAAATTAGAAACAAAAAACAAGAATGGAAATAATAGTTCAATTGAATAACGGTAACAGGGAGCTTTAATAATGAACAAAAGAAGAAAGAAAAGAAAGCTTGAGGCTCAACAATAGATAGTGAAAGACATTACAAAATCCGCCACCCATTCTTGTTCATAGGCTGCAGCAGCTAACCACCCCATAACTAAAACGGTCCTCAGCAAACTCTTTGCTCTTTGGTCCAGGCACAGCATATATCATGATTGAAGTTAGGAGATTTTCTACAACTATCTAAACTTTAGTCGAACATGGAAGGAAGTGGTCTAGGTTTCATAAATTCATCCACCACCTGAAAATGAAAAACATCGGCAAAGGTAAATGCCAAGAAAAGAATGTATTTAGCACACAAAATCCACTAAACAGACGACATGCAGAGGAATGGCGTCATTTTATTCAAGGTATGACAAAAATTACTTCTTCAGTCACTTTTTTCCGAGCCTCCTGATGTCTTTGTACTATTTTACTCAATTCTGCAATAAGGCGATTCTTCACGTCTCCAGTTAACAAGCGTCCAGCAGCATAGTCCTATACAAAGAGTATTATAAAGAAAGGAAAAAGAAAATAAGCAAATGTTACTTTAGGTTGCAAACTAACATCAGTCAACATGCTAAAATCTGGTAGCACACCAAATATCATCAGACTAACAGAAATCTCACCGTCTTTATCTGTTCAAACTCAGCATCATCCTCAAGGAAGAAGCCTAGATATTTGATTGATATATCTACCTGAATGATGACCATAACAAATGAGTATTCATCATCACTTTAAAACAGTAAGGACTTCAGAAGAACTCAAACAACAAAGAGGACACAAGTTACAATCTACATCAAGCTTATAAGCAGATGAATATTTTTCTACATCATGACCCCCAACAACTATGTCAAAAAGCAATGCCTAAATACTCGACGGGAATCTGGGAAATATATAGTAGAAACAATAAAGAAAAAAAACTACTATGAATCTACAATAATATCTATCACTTGATCCTTGTTTCATCAAAGCAAAAGGATTCACAACCTCGAGATTTGCTCCAAGTTCTCTGTGTTTCTCTATGGAATCTTGTCCACCAGAGAATGCATATTTGTATATCTGTAGACATGAACAAAAGGTAATGTCAGTAAATTATGAAATACTCATGCACAAAACTGAAGAAGTGTTGCTCATTTCATTCATCTACCAAAAAAGTCCAACTTTACTGCAAGGTGATGCATATTTGAACAGTTCATTTAACAGTTCAAGACTTCTCTTCCATTCATCGGACAACAGCAAATAAAAGATAGCAAAACAAAATATTGAATACTTCTGAGTCCTGACCAGCAAAACATTTATGCATATTCCTAAGAAGGGGCAAGCCATCCTCGTCAGAGAACAGAAAAATACAGAGCAGTGAAATAGTTATAAACCAAAAAAAATGCAGGTATAACAAGGCCAGTCAGATCTTAATGGTAGCTTTTACATGTTCGCGAGGTTACATGCAGGTATTCCTAATGCTGTTTTGAACGTTAGACAGTGGTTTAAGAATGTTTTTGTGATACACTCTAGAAGAGTTTGACACTCATTGAACAAGCAAAAGCGCGGGATGACCACTTTTAATTTTGTAGCCCACTCGCTTCCTTAACATTTGAAACTTAACCCAAAAAAGCAAAGTCTATGAAAGAGACAAATTCTTCTATTACCATAGCAAATATGATAATTTAATAATTCACACAGGAATACATAGAACCCAAGATGACCTAACTTTCAAGGATCCAATACCTTCTTCTTGATGACTTTCGGAGTATCAGTCACATATATGGCAGAATTTGGATCACTAGCTGACATTTTCCCTGTATCTCCCTGAAGATATCCAAATAGCGAGCAAAGGTCAATAAAGATGGTTAGACTACCCAATAATAAATATAGCTGCATACAGAGGCAGAAAAAATTATCAGTACACAGTTGATACTGGATAATGGAATTTTGGTGATCATTCAATTGCCAAAAACACACTAAGAATGGCATAAAACTGTTGGTTAGGCCATTCACCAAAGTTCAAGAAAAGGCTAATTATCATTAGATCTCTCATCAGTGAACTCCCTCAGCCCTCAGTGTCAACAGGTGATTTCAGAGACAATACCTTTCGGGGGTTTCCCTCCTGGTAGGGCAATGGAATTATTGAGATGAAAGTTATTTTGCACTTCAAAATGATCATTTCAAGATGCATTTCAAAATTTTCATTACAAATCCAGATCCAATACCCTTAGGAGCCGATATCACAGTGACCTCTTTGAAAAATCTCAAGATACCAAATAATGGATCAAACATGAAAAAAAGTACTAGAAAAGATAACAACAAAACTTCCCACATGCATTTTACATATTCTAAAAGTCTTGAACTGTGACAATTTCAAATAAGTCCTTTTTATGCATAAATGTTAATGTACCTGTAGGGCAGGGAAGAAAGTAGACTCAATCAGTGAAGGCTTGTGATATCCCAACCGTGGGGCAACATCACGTGTCATTCTGAAATATGGATCCTGAATCAATTCAAAAGGGAGACGGCCATGGTAAGAACAGAAGAGTTCAGACACGTGCACACCCAATAAAGCAATAACAGAAAACAGTGAAAGCATTCTAGATTAACAATCAGAAAGTGACTGAAAAATAAAAGACGGATAGAGGTTCAATCAATTATCAGTTGGTTAAACCCTAGGAGATAAGTTAGTCGCATATCATCTCTTTCTGAACAAGTCTATCTATTCTGATAAGTACAGCAAAGAACAATAAAACATACATTGAGCAACATAACACTGAAGGAGGGTTGACCTGGTCAATAGCACAAGGAATTAGACACCGGAGGTCATCCATGCCGGGGAAAAGGTGTGGGAACGAATTGGCAAATGAAGGAACAGCTTGCACAGGAGGGAAAAAAAGCTTCCCAATATGATCTTCACCCCTGAAACCAAAAATACCCCTTGCCTTGTTCAAGGTAACACACTTGGAAACTCTGACCACGTTCTCGTAGAAGGCGCCGCCAAGATAGCCGAAATTGGAGAAGATAAAAGTCCTGTTAATGTCAAACCCACAAGCAATAATATCTTTGGCATTTTCACGAGCCAGGCGTTTGCTCTCCTCCACGGAGAGGTCCTTCCACATGCATTTTTCGTCGTCGGTCAGCTGAATAACAAGAGGAACCTTGAACACATCTTGCAAGTACTTGGTAAACATGAAAGGTACAAGATGACCCAGATGCAAAGATTCAGAGGATGGGCCTCGTCCCGTGTAAAGATAGAACTTTTTCCCACTCTCATATGCATCTAATATCTCCTTGAAGTCTCTGTGAGCGAAAAAAACGCCGCGGCGCAAGAACACGTGGGGAGGGACGCCGGTGAGTTGCTCGACGCGATCAATTATGGGTTGCTCAAGCCTTGCGCAACCAAATTGGTGGATGAGCTTGTCGTAGTCGATCCTACCGCCGTCGCCGGCGGATACTTCCCATGGATTCACCACCTGCTCTTGCTCTTGCTCCTTCGCTTCTGCTTGATTAGTGTCCATGACTGAATGGCAGTGACGCGCAGAGAGAGGAGACACCGCCGCCAGCTGAGTTGGATGATCCTCTTTGGTTTTTAGGGATCAGCCCTAAAGAGCCTCGAACACTTTTATATTATTTATTTTTAATTTTAATTTTTATAGATAAAAACTAGAAACGAGACTGTACTATTACAAACAGTCAAAACTGATTTCTTTTTTTCCTTTCACTAAAACCTGCTAAAACCCTAGCTCGAAGCTAAAACCGCTAAACCATCTTCTCCAAAGGTATCTCCACCATGTCTGTGCAGCAAGGAGAAGCTGAGCAGGTAGCAGCTGTAGCCTTAGACCACACTCCTGAGGAAGAAATAGAAGATGGGGAAGAAGAAGAGGAACTATGGTCATCGGACTCCGAGGTTGGAGAGGCCCTCGATTGGTTGGATTCAAAAGACGATGACCACCGCGTAGATGGAGATATATCTCTCAATTCACGGCGTCCGAATGCTCACGGTGGGGCCCACTCCCGCCCTAACTCTTCAACCCTGCAACCTCTCTCCAACCGCAGCCAGAAGTTCACCCATCATATTCGCGCTTCACCTTTAGAGGTGTGACACTGACCCTGCTTTGTTTGAACTTAACGTTTTGTTCTTTGTTGTTCTCCTCTCTTTTTATTAAATAATAATGTTGTGTGTTTGATCATATGTTTACTTATTTAGGAGTGGGAGGGGAGACTGAGCGTTGGCATGTCCAATTCTGTTACAACTGCCATTCGCGGAAGTGTTCGAGATATGGCTATTGGTAAGACTAGAACTACTGAGAAAGCTGATCGTGCAACAGTTGAGCAGGTGAGTGTCACTTATAATTGAACTTAAATGGGAAAAAACCAAAAACTAAAGTTTTACTATGAAATAACTGGTTTTTTCTTGGGGGGAATTTCTCTGATTAGTTTTGTTGTTTCCAGGCTATTGACCCTAGAACTCGCATGGTCTTGTTCAAGATGATGAACCGTGGCATCTTTAATGATATGAATGGCTGCATTTCAACTGGTAAAGAGGTATACAAGGTGCTACCATTTCATTTCGCAACAATATGAACACTAATTGAACATGCCTCCAACTCCGGGGTGCATTGACCTTTGTATCTGTGAGTTATATTTTAAGGTCATGTGGATTTTAAAATTTTGATTTGTTTGGGCAGGCAAATGTGTATCATGCAACAAAGACTGATGGCCAGGAGCTGGCTATCAAAGTGTACAAAACTTCAGTTCTGGTTTTTAAGTAAGTGCGTTTGCTGTTTTTGCTTATCAGAAATAAGTGCTGGTAGCTGCTTGTTTGAAGTGATTGCTTATGTTTCTCCATTATTTAGAGACCGAGATCGGTATGTGCAGGGTGACTTTCGTTTTAGACATGGTTACTGTAAGCACAATCCAAGAAAAATGGTGAAAACATGGGCTGAAAAAGAAATGAGGAATCTTATAAGGTGAGACCAACAGTCAAATTAGGGGAAATCATTCACTTTATGCCTTTCATAATGATACTCTGCCTGAATTTTTGTTCCTTGAGATTGGCTGATTGTAGCTTTTCGGAATGCATGTGTGAAAACCTCATCATTGTTGGTTATCAACTGGGGTATTTTTTCATGTTGCTGGATGATCTCTATGATTGTCCTTTGAATCTTTTTGCTTCTGCCATCATCATGTTATTCTATTCCTGTTATACAAATTTATGATTTGAACTTCATGTAAATTGTAGGCTCAAGGCTGCTGGCATAAGGTGCCCTACTACATATCTTTTGAGACTTCATGTTCTGGTCATGGAATTCATAGGTATTCTGTCGTTGTTTTTCTGTGTGTTGCTCATGTCTTTCTATTTGAAATTTAGCTCTTAAGATGCCTCCATTTGGTTGCTTACGAGCAGTTCACAAAAATATGTGCATACCTATGAGAAAGATGAACCTCATTAACTTCATGATCTATTTCTGCTCGTTCTTATGTTGAAACACTGGAAAACTATGTTAGGATCTTATACAGTACCATGTGGAGTTACTCAGGCCTTCTTTTTCATGATTATCTACATTGCAGGAAAGGCTGGTTGGGCTGCACCTCGTCTAAAGGATGCTGCACTATCTTTGGACAAGTTACGTGAGGGTTATGTGGAGGTGTGTTCCTGATTTTTTATACTACTGCTACCATCACCACTACTACTCTCGTTTTTTTGAATAAGCACCACTACTCTTGCTAGTAGGCACATATTATGGATTACAAGATAAGACACAATGGCGACTTGCATTTATTATTAGTAATATCTGGTCAGTTAGGCTCTTAGTATGTAGCCTTGAAACTATTGAATTAGCCAAGCTGAACCTCCTGGAAAATAGTATGGCCTTTATGGTTTCTCATAAGGATGGGCCTCTCCCCTTAGAGACAATATGGTGTGCTGAGTAACAACAGATAATTTTGCAATCAGCATTCTTTGTGGCTGAGAAGAAAGGATTTAATGGTTCTGTTTTGTTTGTGGATAAGTAAAGTAACCTCGTGGTATATCTTTTTTCAGATGATTATCGCAATGCGAACTTTATACCAGAAGTGCAAATTGGTGCATGGAGACCTCAGTGAATACAACATACTTTACTATGAGGTGAATTCTTAACTAAGCATATAAACCACTTTCTTCATATCTTGTTTCAGTGTTGTAAATATTGGAACAAGACTGTGAAGATAAAATGATCACACGTATAAGCAAAGTATTTAATATTTATATGAATGACCTCCTCTTTGTTCTTTTGCAGGGTCACTTGTACATAATTGATGTCTCTCAGTCTGTTGACCTTGACCATCCTCATGCTCTTGATTTCCTACGTGAAGATTGTGTTCATGTTTCTGTAAGTGCTTTTGATTTTGTGAACACGAAGCTCCTCCTCCTGTTAATTTTTACTATCAGGAAAAGAAAAGTGACGATCATTAACTAGAGTTAATCAAGCTTTTGTGACATGCAGGTTTACTTTAAGAAACATGGGGTAGCAGTAATGACAATTCGGGAGTTATTTGACTTCATAGTTGATCCCACTATAACTGATGATTCTGTTGATAGCTACCTGGAAGAGGTTTATTCCCTTGCTTGTACCTAATGATTTCCTAAATGTTTTCTGTCAAATATCTGCGTTATTGATTCATATCTTGTTTCAGGTTCAACAAAAAATTTTGAACAGAGAACTGACTGCAGAAGATGAAATCGCAGACTCAGTGTTTGTGCAGGTAATTTTTTTCCCTTTAGTTTATAGTTTGATAGACTGATTGTGATTTTATTTTCTTATGCTTTATGTTTGTTTCGGAATGTATGTTAACACTTCAGATGATTTATCTAGTGAGATTGAAAATGCTTCTATCTCCTTGTTCGTGAGTTGCATGAAGTTGAGTTTCATAATTGCTGTATTATCTCTGAAATGAATTTTTCATTACCCTTTCTTCAGTCATATATTCCGAAAACATTAGATCATGTCAAGAATGTCGAGGAGGATGTAGTAAGGCTGACATCGGGCAAGGATACTGGAGACATGTACTATCGGACTATTACTGGACTGAAGGAGGCTCTTCCTAAAGTACAATCTTCTGCAACCCAAAACAGTGAGCTTGAAGAGGATGCACATCCAGTAAAAGAGTCTTCTGTCGACCAGAACGGCCTTCCTAATTCTCGTGACAGTGCATCCAACTCCGAGCCAGATGGAAGTGAAGACGAAGACAGTGGTTCGGATAGAAGTGGTTCCTTTTCTGATGGGGAGAAACTGGACCCTCTTGATAAGAAAGCTGCGAGAAAAGAACATAAGAAGAAGGTCAAAGAAGAGCAGAGAGAATCTCGAAAGAGTAAAGTACCGAAGGCTATGAAGAAAAGGAAGAAGAAGTTATCCAAAGCCAAGAAGACTAGGTAAATTTAGATGATAAGCAGGTATATGTATTTATATTTATTTATCTATTAGATGCAACAAAAATCAGTTTTATACAATCTACTGAAGAGTGATGAGAACAGTTTTGAGTTTTGCAGTCCGTCTACTCTCAGCCATTCATCTCCCTTCCCTCTTTCCTTACGAAATTGTAAAACTATCTAGTGATTTTTGAAAAGTAAAAAATGACAGTAAAATTTCATTTCTCTCCATTTCTTAATGTATGTTTTCGACATTTAGAGCTCAGGATTGTCCTGCTGTTGGTATTTTCCGGTAGACGGACCTGTCAAGGCTAGACAAGGGCTAATTCAGCTTATAGATGGGTATACTTACTAGTATATCTTTTTATTTTAATGACATGATATGTTTTTAACAAGTGTTTTTTTTATTGGTTTAATCCATCATCTACACGGTGCATTAAGTCTAATTAAAAATTTCTCCAAAACATAGGTTTAGTGTTACAATATATATATATATCTTCCCTCTCACCATGTAAGCAAAAATTTAAGATTATCTTTTCAATAAAAATATTCAAAGGCCTCGATTCTTGACAACAAAAGTATATTCTCGATTGATTGTTGAAGTTAAACTTGCGACAAAATATTGGTAATCCATGTTGGCGTTGCCCATGTTATCATTAACGTTGCCATTGAGGGTTGAAATGTAACTTTTTTAATAAAAAAATTTTAACTATTGAGGACGAAATAGAATTGTTGGTAAATATTTTTTATGTATTTTACCTAAAATAATATTCAACTTTATAAAATAGATAACGTGAGTTTAGTATTCTGATATTTGTATTCTCGGGAAAGTTATATTCTGAAAACCAAACATTATTTGAATCATCAACACAAATAAGTAAATTTAAATCATCTTAGCGCACAAGAATATGCAATTAATTTTTAATCTTTGTGAATCATTAGAGAATAATTTTAATTTTAAGAACAACGTTTACAATTTGTGTAAAATTGAGACTAACTTCGTCTTCAGATTTGTGGGAGAAGCCAAAATTACACATGTTTTGGGTGCGACTTGACTTCACATTCACGCTTTCTTGGTTATGCAATCACTTCTTATGGTTAACTTTCAAGCAATTGTAATTCTGATGATACATGAAAGCGCTATGGTCAACCGGTCCTTGAGCACCTGATTAGTGGGCATTCTAAAGCCACTCTCATGTACTCTTTTTTAACGAATGGAAGTGAATTTCAGTGGATTATGGGTCACTCTCAGGTACTCTTAGAATAGTCAAAATTTGCTACTTCTACTAAACTCAAACATTTCAACTTATATATATTATCCTTCTAAATGGTGTTTGTATGTGCAATTGCATGCAGATTGTGAAGTTGTTCTATTTTCAGCTATATAGAATATCAAGTATTGAAGAAATATCCAAGAATTTGAACCCATTGCAACAAAATTTTGACAAGAAACCTGTTATACCAAAATGCTTCCAGTTAATATATTGACTTTATTATAAAATCATGAAAAATTATACATGTAGATCCAAGGTCAATACAACATTTCACAATCTATTGTTTGCTCCTGACTTTGAAACTTCTAAACTAAATCAGCATAACTTTTTACAAATGCTTTCACGCATTAACATTTCATATAAGTAAATATCCCAATCAAGTGAGTTTCAGCTTTCCAGGTCAATGAACACTCGTTCATTTTCCGCAGGAAATGATTTCGTATCCATTTCCAAACCTCTCTCTACAGGATATCTATTCTCTTTTAATTCATCGGATCTGGATTGAACTTCACTGATTCCTTCCAGATGAGCTCTTTGATGTGCTCCTCGGTACATGATGGGTGCTCGAAATCAAAATGGAAAGGTCTGGCGCAGACAGGCTCATCATTGATGTCATGGAGAGATGATAAGTATGGGTGACAAAGCGCTCCATCAACTGCAGACAGATGCAGAAAGCATTACTACGCAAGAACTGATGCAAAACTTAGGGCCCAAAACTAAATGCTGTCACTTAAAAATACTCTCTCCCCATACCTGTAATACGACTGTTGGGGTCGAAGACAAGCATTTTCTCCAAAAGATCAACAGCGCCAGGAGACATGTTGGGAAACCTAGCAGCAAAGTTCTGTTTTTTGTATTGTGGAAGTTGCCTAACATACCTTCGGGCATTATTACTTCGAAGAAAGCCAAGACTAGCATCATCAGGTGAACCTATTAACTGTATACAGAGAAAAGAATCGGCATACAATGCTGTGAACCATACTGAACAGATGAAGAACCTTCCACAAATGTACATCAATCACTAGAGAATCAATTTCATGCTAGGTGTGAGGACTCCTAGAACATGGAAAAAAAGGGGCTATACATCAATCTCTCAGACGTTAAAGGGGGTTATATTGTCGCAAGTCAAGTTTGTGCGGAGGACTATTTAAAAGCTATCAAAATTGTGGGAGGCGTGATGAACTTTTATCAAGCCATCTATTAAACTTCAAATAGCTCATATCCTATGGCATTTAAAACGGAAGCAATAATCTCATATCATAATATGTCAACAGAAATAGTGGCTTAGGATATGAATCACGAAAGTTACCTCAGTAATAAGTCTAAGCTGATGAACATAGTCTTTCCCTGGAAACAAAGGTTCCCTAGTCATAATTTCTCCCAGAATGCACCCAACGGACCAAATATCAATTGCAGCAGTGTACTCTGAACAATTGAGCAGTAACTCTGGTGCTCGATACCAACGAGTGACAACATACTCAGTCATGAAGTCTGTTTCAGATGTTGTTCTTGCCAATCCAAAGTCACCAATTTTAAGGTCACAATTGGCATTGAGAAGCAAATTGCTGGGCTTAAGATCACGATGCAAGACATTGGCAGAGTGAACGTATTTCAATCCCCGTAACAGCTGATACATGAAGTACTGTAAAAGGTATCATCAACAGTCTGTCAATACACTATACAATTTCAACCACATTCTAGGTACTGAATCAAGAGGAGCAATATAAAAACATTGCACAAGGGAATTCAATCAATGTCCAATATTTCAACATTTTAATAAACAACAACTTTAAAAGATAATATAGTTACAATAAAATTTAGACAACTGTTTCACTGTCTTTGCCTGCAAGATGTAATACAGTTTCTTACAAGCCAGGCACAGACCTCACACGCTAGTCATTCAGCTAAGGCTAAGATTTGTTCTCTACAATTAAACCAATCACAAGCAGTTGCTCAGATATTCCCCTATTCGAATAGCTTGGCATCTAATCACTTTGTTCATGACCAGTTCCCTCTCTGACTTTAGTTTTGCCTCGTAGAAATTAGTTCAATGTTATTCATAGTAAATGAAGTACAAAGTATAGCATAAATACAACTAGGTGATCAGAAATTGGACAGAAACAAGAAAGTACTTGGATAAACTATGAAGATTCGAGCTAAATCAAAGACGATGTATCAAGCTCAAGCATTATTCTCAACCACAAACCTGGCAGTGGTCATCATTCAGTTGTTGGTCAGACCGTATAATTTGATGAAGATCAGTATCCATCAATTCATACACAATGTACACATCATTGAAAGCCTCCTTTTTCGGTGGTCGGATAATGTCCCTGATAGCAATAACCTGCAGAATTGGAGCACACAAAAAAGCTGTCTTATGCTTCTTCTTTTGGGTGCACCAGTAAATTCAATGCAGCAATACCCTACTAATCCACATATATTGGAGGTTACGACTGGGGAGAAAATATTACAAAATCAAGCAAGGAAACAAATGATATAAATAAATTACAAAGGAACACAAATGCGCTCACATTCTCATGCTCCATGTGGCGAAGAAGCATAATCTCTCGAAGTGTCCTTTTGGCATCAATTCTGTTGTCAAATGCATTACCAATTTTCTTTATAGCAACTTCCTCACGAGTCTCTGAATTAACTGCAGCACTGGAAAATAAAGCATTTATATTAATTAACGGGCAAACTCTATTAAATTGAAAAGCAATACTTTAGTACACTTCTCCTAGAGTCTACTGAGAAGCAATAGGCAGTTCCTCACATTATTGACCCTCCACAAGACTAATGAATGGCAGAATGGAATAGAAGCCTGATAGAACTTAAGGTTCAAGCAGGGAAAGTTTACCTAGAATCAAAGCCCAGGTCCACAAATACCATAAGATAAGGATAGTTCAACGATTGGTTTGTACACCCAATATTTTAGACTTAAACAACATTGGGACTCTTGGACTTAAACAATGCAGGAAACTGTACACATCTTGAAGTTTCAACTTAAACACTATTGGCAATCCTACGCCGCTTGAATTTTGTAAATCCAGTATTGGCAACTCTACATAGGTAAAGGAAAGCTACGATCTCTTTTACACCCTTATATACTTAACCAGGTACAGATGTTATTATGTAATTTTTCTTTTCATTACTACTCCCTTCATAAAATCAATTTTTCCAAACCACCCGTACCTATATTATCCAGAAAACTAAATAACAGTTTTGACAAAGTACAGTTATGTATGAGAGAAAGATAACCACACATAGCAAAAACCAGTAAAAAAAAAGCTATTTATTCTGCAAATTTATTCCAGGTTTTGGACGGATATAGGAACAAGTTAAGACATAACAGCATTTACTTCATTTCCAACTTCCCAGTAAGGAAGCACAATCTTTACCCTCCTAAAAAGTCAAATTCAGGGATCAACCCAGTTCAATATAAAGCTATTGTCCACCACAAGAAGGACCCATCAACAAAATAACACCGAAAATCCTCCACAACGCATCATCTAACCTAAGTAAATCAGACAAACCATCAAAGAAGAACTTGAACAAAAACAGCAACAAACACATTAAAGAAACATGGAAAATGAAGAACCCATAAAAATTAGGAAAGAAGAGGTTAAAAAGATCACCAGACAATGCCATAAGCGCCACGGCCAATGGGTCTAATAGGGGGGACGTACTTGCTGGAGACTTCAAACAAGTTACCGTACACATTATATTGAACATAACGACCACCGTGTGTCAACACTCCCTTGACTTTGGTACCATGGCCACCACCGCCGCCGTCCGTTGAGCTTGACTCTTTAGCACTAGTAGTGGCCATAATGAAAGGAAAAAGAAACCACTTTTCTTAGCTTCTGGCTTTTTCTTGCTTGCTGGGTTCTTTTCTTTCTCTTCTTTCTTGAAGATTGATGTGTTTTGTGATAAAAGAAGTGGCTGGAACGTAGATGGGCGTGGTGTAGGTGGGCTAGCTAGCGTGTTGATGGAAATGCCAACCTCCCCAATTAAAGACTGGAGCTTTCGCTGCGGTTGAATGTCCGTGAAAGGAAAGCTGAGAGAGAGAAAGAGAGGCCTAAAGACTTTTTCAAATTGTTTCCATCCTTTCTTTTGCTCTGTTCAAACTGTAATTCTTTATTTATTTTTTGTGACATTTTTTAAAAAATAATAGAAAATGACTGGTTTTCTTTTCTTCACACCCTCGTGCAAGTCGAATCTCGCCATCTCGCAACTCAACTCGCTTCGCGGCCTTCGCTTGGCGGCCACGGTCAAAAATCTAGAGCATCCTCAGTTAGACTTGCATTTTTTATTTTGAGGTATATATAATATTGACCTGGATTACTTCACGTTTAAAGTAAAGGAATAACAAAGCCCAAGTTTAAACATGACTTTTAAGAAAAAAAAATTATATATTGGCTTTTTTTTGGGGAAAATTGTAACATTTAATTTTTGGGAGTATTTATTTATTTTAGGAAAGATAGATATCTCATGTGGTTTCTTTGTCACACTCATTTTTTAAAAAAAATTAAGTCAACGTGGCCTTATGCTGTCTTTTAAGATGCCAAACAAAATCATAAAAGCTCAAAAAATGAGGTGGGTTGGGCTATCCGATTAGTATGCCTTGCCTTTGTCATTTGCACAGCTCGGGAATTGCGAAGATTCAACCATTTCACTACCTCACTCAACCCTCAAAATGTGAAAAATATATATACACGAAAAATCGAACTCATAATCTATATTATAAACACGACATGTACTAATTGATTGAGTTACGTTGAATTTTTATATTGAAATGTTTCAACTTTTGATGAGTGTCCTACAGTACTACACTACAAATTCCTCGTTCTAATGTCTTATGTTCCTTATTTTCCCTACCTTTTCTTCTTGTTCAAATGGCATCTCTTCCTATATGATATGAGGAAGAGAATCGAACGAGTCAACCAATTCATAATAACTTGCAAAAACAACTCTTATCATCAATTGACAAAAGTCCTCCACCATTAAAAACAACTTTGATTTTAATCATTGTACTATTTTTTAGTTGCAATATAGAGATTCTTTAAGGTTGAGCTTTTGTTTCTTCAAATAATTTAGTTAAAATTTTGAGTATTATTTAGCTAATAATTTGATGAAAAAAACCACCGTATGATAATTTTTGTTATTTTCAGATATAATTATGTTTGAGCATTATTGAGCTTTCAAAAAGGGATGATTCTTTTAGTATAATTTTTTTTCATTTTCGAAACTCAAACTCGAAACTTTAATTATAGATGAACAATTTTTTTACCACTTGATCAGAAAACGTTAGTAAATCATTATTGAATATGTGCTTTACGGATTTGGTGGTTGTGGTCACGGATGTTTTGCGCGCTTTTCTTGTATGCATGCATTTCACTAGTTTAGACCACTCTCATATCTCAATCCTTCTTCTTTTTTTGTTTCAGTAACTTTTTATATATTAAAAAAAACTCTTTTTTTACTAAAAAGAAACTTTTTAATCATATTAAACAACTTGTTAATTCTACTTCTAGAGGACAAAATATGCTTGTGACGTAGAAAGTTTAGGAATACTAATAGGATCATGATTATTTGTTATTACAAAACAAAACCGACCAGTATAGCGAACTGTTCTACATCTTGAGTCAATAATTCGCTAGTTCAATTGTTAAGTATTTCAAAGCAATTCATATATGGTTCGCATATATGGTCGATCTAAGACTTTTTAATAGATTAAAATATTATTAAGAAGAAACGATTATCTTTTGTGATAATATTTTTTTAAGAATTAAATAAAGTGGGGAACACATGAAAAAACATGTTTAAATATAGAGAATGGAGTATTCAACAAAACATTCACATCTAACTTCCAAATATACAGAACGAAGAAACCGATAATACTTAAATAAGATCAGTCTCAGTCTCAGTCCCATAAGAACAAAAGAAACACTCATAAGGATAAAAAAATTAATTTGTGAATTGAAAAAATACGGTAAAAATTTGGAAGAAAAGTTAAGATGATAAGTTTAGTATTTAGAGTCTTGTAAGAAGAAAACTTAAGATCTAACATAATCTACAATATTAGCTTATAAACAAATAGAAACTAATAAAAATATAACACAAACTATATAAATCAGACTATTTAGCATAAACAAAATAACAATAGATATACTAACATTATCTACTAAATAGTGCCATGATGGGATTTGAAGCGTTGCTTCTTTTTCATTGAATAAACAACTAAGAGCATATAGCTAATGATGAATTAGGCTATCATTAATATTTATAGTTATTTTTAATTAAAAAAATCAAATATTACTGACTTAAAAAATATACTTATCAAAAATATTTATTAATAGCAATTCTTATAAACTTATATTTGTCAAAATACAATTCCACTTTCAATATTCATCTCCATCCACACAACGATATCGATGTACACAGTACAGAATACAAAGCAGGCTAAAGCCCAAAGACTAAAATCCGGAAGAAAGGCCCAAGTCAGTCGGGCCATTGCTGTAATCAATCTACCTGAAAGTTATAGTCGTCAACCCAATCCAAGAGATCGGAAGAACCGAAATCGAAACCTATATCTTCAGTCTTGTAGCTCGGCGAAACAATTGCTGTATCAACACTCCATTCTTCAACACCACTGGCACTCGCAGCAGGACTAATTTCAGAACTGTGCTCATAATTCGTTGGCGATTCGACAGCCTCCAATCCCATTCTCTCCGCCTCTCCCGTTGCAATTGCACAGTCAGAAACAGAAGAACCTGAACAATCATCTTCACTACTACTGTAGCTCCGCGAAATAATTGTTGTACCAACAGTACTCCATTCTTCAACACCACTGGTACTCGCAGCATGGCTAATTTCAGAATAGTGATCATAATTCGTCGGCGATTCAACAATATACTCAGCCTCAACAAATCTCGTCCTCTTCCCCTCTTCCCCTCTTCCGTTGCCGCATTTGGACAATCAAATGCTTTCCTCTTTAGAGTAGGGGTAGGGGCAGGGGCATCAACAGGAACAGGGCCGCCGCCTCTGCCATCATTCTTTCTAAGAATGCACATCACACTATCATTGGAAAGAGTAGAACAGGAATACTCCAGTAATGACCAACGACTGTGTTGTTTCTGTTGTTGTTGATCGGAGTCTTCTTCGCTTTTGTAGGAATATCTCTTGCAACAGGCAGGAATATTGCAGTTCCCATTAACTTTAACCCGATAATTATCCGGTTTTCCCTCCGCATGCCAGGTTCCTTTACCAACCGTGCGATCGATCCTGTTCTTGGATTTCTTCTTCAACTTGGTGAAGCAATAAATATCCCTGACCACATCATCGTCGCCGTCGTCATCATCATCAGAAGCGGGACGGGGTCGAAGACGTTCATAGATCTGCAAAATCTCCCAGGGTTCTTGATCGCCGTAAAGATCGCAATCGGGGATGAAGGCAGACTCAGTTTCGGACTGGCGGGCAAGGATTTTGTTGGCGAGATAAAAAGATACGATCTTGATTTTGCTGGGATGGAAAGCGGTAATTGAAGAATCTAGGTAAGAATGTAGTTTGATTGATGATCAAATGGAAACCCAAGAGATGAATCGGAAGTTTTTCTTTGATTATGGGAGGAAGAAATTTAGAAATAAGAGAGAATTTATATGCAAGAATAAGTAACTGAGTTAATCTTTTGTCTACAGTGACTGCGCGATTCTCTCTCAATTGGAGACTGCCGCGGCGTCCTCCGGTCAGCCCACTGCTGCCGGAGTCCAAAATACCAGTCACCCACTGTGACTGGCGTATAAATCTTCTTCCCTTCTTCCTGATCTAGTTGATTTGATTTGTCTTCTCTCCCTTCGTTCCGTCCGTCCTTGGCTGCTGCAGATCTGCGATTTCTCTCGCTTTTCCGGTGGTTTTGGTCTGGGTCGGTTGGTGGTTGGTAGTCGGCTCTCCTCTGACCGGGTTTTGCTTCTCGATCCTGTTTGTTTGGGCATCCGGCTTCATCTCTTTCTCGCTCTTCTTTTGTCTTCGGAGCTTGTTTTCCATTGCTTGACTGAGTTTTTGGTTTGAAGGGACTTCGTGGGCCCTTATTTGCTTGGTTGTTCTTCCTTTTTTGCGTTGCTGTTTCGTTGTAGGTGGTAGAGGTCTGGTTGTTGTGTTCGATCGGTTGTTGTCGATGGCAGGGCATAAATCGTTTAGGAATGGGGTTGCTTTCCCCTCCAAAGAGGGTCGACCGAAGGAGGAAATCACTTATTATTTAGAGAACTTACCATCCCACGTCGATCATAAAGCCCTTCGTTATTTGATCACACGTCGTTGGAAACTCCCTCATTTTGGAGCCTTGGTGGATGTTTTCATTCCTCTTCGTAGGAATAAAGCTGGGAAGAGATTTGGGTTTGTTCGTTTTGATTGGGTAAGTAACAGAATTGATATGGAAGTTGCACTTGATAGGCAATTCATTGGTGCTTCAGCTATTAGAAGCAGCTTGGGCAGGCGGGGCAGGAGAGCAGGGAGATCTAATCAGAGTCGTTCACAACCTTCGAATCACAAAAATTCTGGTTCTAATCACGGCGTGAAGGTTGCTTCTTCTGCTACCGGGAACGGTGGTGGTGCTGTTGGAGGTTCTCAGGCAAGAACGTTGGCTGATATCGTGAGGGGGGAACCCGAGACCTTGATGAGGAACGACAGGAGTTCATTCAGGGAGGAAATGGTTCCTTCATCGGGTATTTTAGGTTTGGAGATTCCGGTCGATAACAAGGATTGGTTAAAGAAGAGTGCTATCGGAGTCATTAGGAAACTGGAATTAATTCCGTCGATCCAAGATCTGGTCGCCCAGTCTGGTTGGATTTGCGAAACTCGGGTTATGGGAAGAGGCATTGTTTGGCTGGAATTTGATAGGGAAGTTGACAAAGACAAGGCTATTGCGGAGGCTAGCTCTAGGTTGTTCTCTAAGGTTATCTCTTGGGAGGATGGTATCGCCAAGGGCGGGAGGCTTTGCTGGGTTCAGTGTGTTGGGATTCCAGTTCAGACTTGGGGTCACGTAACTTTTGAAAAGATTAGCAGCTGTTTGGGGTCTCTGGTGGTTGTTGATGATAACACGATTGCGAGGACACGTCTTGATGTTGCGAGGTTTCTAGTATCCTCAGATCGTATAAGTATTAATGAATCCATACAGGTATCGGTTGGAGGTAAAACTTTTGAGATTCTCTGCAAAGAGGAACCCATGCATGGTGCAGTGTCTAATATTGATTGGATGGTTGGGGCTCGTGCAGAATTCGATGGGTCTGTTGGGTCGTCTGAAGAGGAAGTTGGAGAGTGGGAAACCATTAGGGAGGGAGACATGACGGTACCAGAAGAGGAAAAAATGATATTGACTGTGAATCGTCTGGGGTTCTCCGATCAGCATGTGAGATTTCGCTCGGGACTGTTTTACCTCTCGTAACGGTTAGACAGGGGGGAAAAATTAAAAAACTAGTGGGTCCAGCTGGTAGCCTTGAAACGGCTCAGTCTCAAGTGGGGTCAAAATTTGAGATTCAGAAAGCAGAAGATGAGGAGATTGCTAGAATGAACCAGGTTAGAGATGCCACAATGATAGACCCCGAGTCGTGGAATGTAGGAAGGTTGCTCTCGCTAACAGAGAACGTTAATAAAGAGGCTTTTATTTCTTTTGATAAGGAAAGATTTTTAGCTGAGTTGGTTCAGTTCAGCTGATTGATCTTCTGGTTCGTGTTTAACTATTTTTATGGTTAATTTACTGTCATGGAACTGCAGAGGGGTGAGATCGGCTAGGAAGAGGAGTTTCATCAGACGTTGTTGGAATAGAGAAAATTTGGATTTTTGTTTGCTGCAGGAGACAAAGATGGAGGACGTTGATGAGTTCTTTGTGCAGTCCTTGTGGGGGAAACAGGAGGCCCGTTGGTTGAGTGCTCCGGCTTCCGGTAGGTCTGGTGGGTTACTCACTATGTGGAATGGCAATTCTTTCTCTTCAGAAAGGACGTTAGTCGGTGACCGTTACATATGGATTGAAGGTATTTGGAAAAGAGGGAACATTCGCTGTGTAGTTCTGAATGTTTATGCTTACAATGATATGGGTAGAAGAAGTCAGCTTTGGGATATTTTAGCGCATCTAGTGGTGGGTTGTAATCTTCCTGTTCTTGTGGGAGGGGATTTTAATGAGATCCTTGCTCCTTCAGAAAGGCTTAATGGTTCGAGTCATGCTAGAGGCATGGAAGATTTCCAAGAATGGGTGGCTACATGCAGACTTCAAGATTTGGATCTTATTGGCAGACGCTTTACATGGGCTAACGCGGTTTGTAGAAGCAGACTGGACAGGGTATTTATCCAAGCTGGATGGGGCGCTCTTTTGCAGAGGAATAGGTTGTCTGCTCTACATAGACATGGATCTGATCATTCCCCTTTACTTCTTACTCAAGACAATGTTGACTGGGGCCCAAAGCCGTTTAGGGATCTAGTCATATGGTGGGAAGTGAAAGGGTTTAAGGAATTGGTGGCTGGTTGGTGGAGGGAAGCTTCTTCTGAATTTCCTGGTTCTTGCAGAGTAATTCAAAAGTTAAGATGGTTAAAGCAGAAAGTGAAGAGTTGGAATACAGAGGTATTCGGACACGTGGAGAAGCGTCTGGAGGCGCTCCAAGAGGAGGAACTGGAGCTTGACAGTATAGAAGATGTTAGATCCTTGTCTTTAACAGAGCAAGGTCGGAAGCTCGAGTTGGCTAATGAGATTTGGGATCAGCAGGGCAGGGTGGACAGGTTCTGGAAACAGAAGACTAGATCTCAATGGGACTTGCTGGGGGATAGGAATACTGGTTATTTTCACAGGTTAGCTAAAATCAGCAATGTAAGGAAAGGAGTTTCTAACATTGAGTGTTCTAATGGTCGCTCTTCCGACCCCTCTGAGATAAAATTAGCTGCGTCTGAATACTTTTCTACTTTCTTTGGTTCGGTTAGATGGGAGAGACCCAGGATTCCAGACTTGGGGTTTACCTGCTTGAGGATAATGCAGTGTCTTAGTACTCCCAGAGTTTCCGTGTTAATTAATGGCTCTCCTTCATCTCAGTTTGAGGTTGGACGCGGTCTTCGTCAAGGGTGCTCCATGTCCCCTTTTCTGTTTAACATAGCGGCAGAAGGGCTTCATCGTCTTCTGGTCCGTGCTAAAAGTGTGGGTCTGTTAAGTGGAATTGGTAATGACCAAGCAGGGTGGAATCTTACACATCTGCAATTTGCAGATGATACTTTGATTTTTGTCAAGAATGATGAGAGGGAGATACAAGGAGTTAAAGGGACTCTGCGCTGGTTTGAAGCCTTTTCTGGGCTTCGCGTTAATTTTCACAAGAGTTCTCTTGTGGGCGTCAACATTAGTGATCAGGTTGGTAGTTGTCTCGCCAGGAGAGCGGGTTGTAAGTACGAACATCTTCCATTCAAGTATCTCGGTTCTTTTGTGGGGCTTAATCCAAGCAGAAAGTGAAGAGTTGGAATACAGAGGTATTCGGACACGTGGAGAAGCGTCTGGAGGCGCTCCAAGAGGAGGAACTGGAGCTTGACAGTATAGAAGATGTTAGATCCTTGTCTTTAACAGAGCAAGGTCGGAAGCTCGAGTTGGCTAATGAGATTTGGGATCAGCAGGGCAGGGTGGACAGGTTCTGGAAACAGAAGACTAGGTCTCAATGGGACTTGCTGGGGGATAGGAATACTGGTTATTTTCACAGGTTAGCTAAAATCAGCAATGTAAGGAAAGGAGTTTCTAACATTGAGTGTTCTAATGGTCGCTCTTCCGACCCCTCTGAGATAAAATTAGCTGCGTCTGAATACTTTTCTACTTTCTTTGGTTCGGTTAGATGGGAGAGACCCAGGATTCCAGACTTGGGGTTTACCTGCTTGAATGAGAGTGAAGCAATTTGGCTCGAAAATGAGGTCACGTCAGAGGAGATTTGGGACGCTGTTAGGAGTTGTAATGGGCAAAAAACTCCTGGGCCAGATGGGTTTTCTCTCAGATTCATTCAAAATGCTTGGGACATCATTGGTCAGGAACTGTGTGTCCTGATCTCAGGTTTCTTTAGAACTGGGGTATTTCCGAAGGGAGCCAATTCCTCTTTCATCTCTCTACTCCCGAAAACCAAAGCCGCTAAGAGGTTTTCTGACTTCCGTCCTATTAGTCTGGTGAGTAGCTATTACAAAATCATTTCAAAAATTCTAGCTAAGAGGTTGGGCAGGGTGATAGATAAGGTGATAAGTGAAGAACAACATGGGTTTATGAAAGGTAAACAGACATTAGATTGTGTGATGGCTGCTAATGAAGTTGTTAGTCATTTGAAAATGTCTAAGCAACAAGGCTTACTCTTTAAGCTGGATTTTGAAAAAGCATACGACTCAGTTGAATGGAGTTACTTGGAGGAGGTGATGCGCCAAATGGGTTTCGGAGATCGTTGGAGAGGGTGGATAATGCAGTGTCTTAGTACTCCCAGAGTTTCCGTGTTAATTAATGGCTCTCCTTCATCTCAGTTTGAGGTTGGACGCGGTCTTCGTCAAGGGTGCTCCATGTCCCCTTTTCTGTTTAACATAGCGGCAGAAGGGCTTCATCGTCTTCTGGTCCGTGCTAAAAGTGTGGGTCTGTTAAGTGGAATTGGTAATGACCAAGCAGGGTGGAATCTTACACATCTGCAATTTGCAGATGATACTTTGATTTTTGTCAAGAATGATGAGAGGGAGATACAAGGAGTTAAAGGGACTCTGCGCTGGTTTGAAGCCTTTTCTGGGCTTCGCGTTAATTTTCACAAGAGTTCTCTTGTGGGCGTCAACATTAGTGATCAGGTTGGTAGTTGTCTCGCCAGGAGAGCGGGTTGTAAGTACGAACATCTTCCATTCAAGTATCTCGGTTCTTTTGTGGGGCTTAATCCAAGCAGAAAGTGAAGAGTTGGAATACAGAGGTATTCGGACACGTGGAGAAGCGTCTGGAGGCGCTCCAAGAGGAGGAACTGGAGCTTGACAGTATAGAAGATGTTAGATCCTTGTCTTTAACAGAGCAAGGTCGGAAGCTCGAGTTGGCTAATGAGATTTGGGATCAGCAGGGCAGGGTGGACAGGTTCTGGAAACAGAAGACTAGGTCTCAATGGGACTTGCTGGGGGATAGGAATACTGGTTATTTTCACAGGTTAGCTAAAATCAGCAATGTAAAGAAAGGAGTTTCTAACATTGAGTGTTCTAATGGTCGCTCTTCCGACCCCTCTGAGATAAAATTAGCTGCGTCTGAATACTTTTCTACTTTCTTTGGTTCGGTTAGATGGGAGAGACCCAGGATTCCAGACTTGGGGTTTACCTGCTTGAATGAGAGTGAAGCAATTTGGCTCGAAAATGAGGTCACGTCAGAGGAGATTTGGGACGCTGTTAGGAGTTGTAATGGGCAAAAAACTCCTGGGCCAGATGGGTTTTCTCTCAGATTCATTCAAAATGCTTGGGACATCATTGGTCAGGAACTGTGTGTCCTGATCTCAGGTTTCTTTAGAACTGGGGTATTTCCGAAGGGAGCCAATTCCTCTTTCATCTCTCTACTCCCGAAAACCAAAGCCGCTAAGAGGTTTTCTGACTTCCGTCCTATTAGTCTGGTGAGTAGCTATTACAAAATCATTTCAAAAATTCTAGCTAAGAGGTTGGGCAGGGTGATAGATAAGGTGATAAGTGAAGAACAACATGGGTTTATGAAAGGTAAACAGACATTAGATTGTGTGATGGCTGCTAATGAAGTTGTTAGTCATTTGAAAATGTCTAAGCAACAAGGCTTACTCTTTAAGCTGGATTTTGAAAAAGCATACGACTCAGTTGAATGGAGTTACTTGGAGGAGGTGATGCGCCAAATGGGTTTCGGAGATCGTTGGAGAGGGTGGATAATGCAGTGTCTTAGTACTCCCAGAGTTTCCGTGTTAATTAATGGCTCTCCTTCATCTCAGTTTGAGGTTGGACGCGGTCTTCGTCAAGGGTGCTCCATGTCCCCTTTTCTGTTTAACATAGCGGCAGAAGGGCTTCATCGTCTTCTGGTCCGTGCTAAAAGTGTGGGTCTGTTAAGTGGAATTGGTAATGACCAAGCAGGGTGGAATCTTACACATCTGCAATTTGCAGATGATACTTTGATTTTTGTCAAGAATGATGAGAGGGAGATACAAGGAGTTAAAGGGACTCTGCGCTGGTTTGAAGCCTTTTCTGGGCTTCGCGTTAATTTTCACAAGAGTTCTCTTGTGGGCGTCAACATTAGTGATCAGGTTGGTAGTTGTCTCGCCAGGAGAGCGGGTTGTAAGTACGAACATCTTCCATTCAAGTATCTCGGTTCTTTTGTGGGGCTTAATCCAAGCAGAAAGTGAAGAGTTGGAATACAGAGGTATTCGGACACGTGGAGAAGCGTCTGGAGGCGCTCCAAGAGGAGGAACTGGAGCTTGACAGTATAGAAGATGTTAGATCCTTGTCTTTAACAGAGCAAGGTCGGAAGCTCGAGTTGGCTAATGAGATTTGGGATCAGCAGGGCAGGGTGGACAGGTTCTGGAAACAGAAGACTAGGTCTCAATGGGACTTGCTGGGGGATAGGAATACTGGTTATTTTCACAGGTTAGCTAAAATCAGCAATGTAAGGAAAGGAGTTTCTAACATTGAGTGTTCTAATGGTCGCTCTTCCGACCCCTCTGAGATAAAATTAGCTGCGTCTGAATACTTTTCTACTTTCTTTGGTTCGGTTAGATGGGAGAGACCCAGGATTCCAGACTTGGGGTTTACCTGCTTGAATGAGAGTGAAGCAATTTGGCTCGAAAATGAGGTCACGTCAGAGGAGATTTGGGACGCTGTTAGGAGTTGTAATGGGCAAAAAACTCCTGGGCCAGATGGGTTTTCTCTCAGATTCATTCAAAATGCTTGGGACATCATTGGTCAGGAACTGTGTGTCCTGATCTCAGGTTTCTTTAGAACTGGGGTATTTCCGAAGGGAGCCAATTCCTCTTTCATCTCTCTACTCCCGAAAACCAAAGCCGCTAAGAGGTTTTCTGACTTCCGTCCTATTAGTCTGGTGAGTAGCTATTACAAAATCATTTCAAAAATTCTAGCTAAGAGGTTGGGCAGGGTGATAGATAAGGTGATAAGTGAAGAACAACATGGGTTTATGAAAGGTAAACAGACATTAGATTGTGTGATGGCTGCTAATGAAGTTGTTAGTCATTTGAAAATGTCTAAGCAACAAGGCTTACTCTTTAAGCTGGATTTTGAAAAAGCATACGACTCAGTTGAATGGAGTTACTTGGAGGAGGTGATGCGCCAAATGGGTTTCGGAGATCGTTGGAGAGGGTGGATAATGCAGTGTCTTAGTACTCCCAGAGTTTCCGTGTTAATTAATGGCTCTCCTTCATCTCAGTTTGAGGTTGGACGCGGTCTTCGTCAAGGGTGCTCCATGTCCCCTTTTCTGTTTAACATAGCGGCAGAAGGGCTTCATCGTCTTCTGGTCCGTGCTAAAAGTGTGGGTCTGTTAAGTGGAATTGGTAATGACCAAGCAGGGTGGAATCTTACACATCTGCAATTTGCAGATGATACTTTGATTTTTGTCAAGAATGATGAGAGGGAGATACAAGGAGTTAAAGGGACTCTGCGCTGGTTTGAAGCCTTTTCTGGGCTTCGCGTTAATTTTCACAAGAGTTCTCTTGTGGGCGTCAACATTAGTGATCAGGTTGGTAGTTGTCTCGCCAGGAGAGCGGGTTGTAAGTACGAACATCTTCCATTCAAGTATCTCGGTTCTTTTGTGGGGCTTAATCCAAGCAGAAAGTGAAGAGTTGGAATACAGAGGTATTCGGACACGTGGAGAAGCGTCTGGAGGCGCTCCAAGAGGAGGAACTGGAGCTTGACAGTATAGAAGATGTTAGATCCTTGTCTTTAACAGAGCAAGGTCGGAAGCTCGAGTTGGCTAATGAGATTTGGGATCAGCAGGGCAGGGTGGACAGGTTCTGGAAACAGAAGACTAGGTCTCAATGGGACTTGCTGGGGGATAGGAATACTGGTTATTTTCACAGGTTAGCTAAAATCAGCAATGTAAGGAAAGGAGTTTCTAACATTGAGTGTTCTAATGGTCGCTCTTCCGACCCCTCTGAGATAAAATTAGCTGCGTCTGAATACTTTTCTACTTTCTTTGGTTCGGTTAGATGGGAGAGACCCAGGATTCCAGACTTGGGGTTTACCTGCTTGAATGAGAGTGAAGCAATTTGGCTCGAAAATGAGGTCACGTCAGAGGAGATTTGGGACGCTGTTAGGAGTTGTAATGGGCAAAAAACTCCTGGGCCAGATGGGTTTTCTCTCAGATTCATTCAAAATGCTTGGGACATCATTGGTCAGGAACTGTGTGTCCTGATCTCAGGTTTCTTTAGAACTGGGGTATTTCCGAAGGGAGCCAATTCCTCTTTCATCTCTCTACTCCCGAAAACCAAAGCCGCTAAGAGGTTTTCTGACTTCCGTCCTATTAGTCTGGTGAGTAGCTATTACAAAATCATTTCAAAAATTCTAGCTAAGAGGTTGGGCAGGGTGATAGATAAGGTGATAAGTGAAGAACAACATGGGTTTATGAAAGGTAAACAGACATTAGATTGTGTGATGGCTGCTAATGAAGTTGTTAGTCATTTGAAAATGTCTAAGCAACAAGGCTTACTCTTTAAGCTGGATTTTGAAAAAGCATACGACTCAGTTGAATGGAGTTACTTGGAGGAGGTGATGCGCCAAATGGGTTTCGGAGATCGTTGGAGAGGGTGGATAATGCAGTGTCTTAGTACTCCCAGAGTTTCCGTGTTAATTAATGGCTCTCCTTCATCTCAGTTTGAGGTTGGACGCGGTCTTCGTCAAGGGTGCTCCATGTCCCCTTTTCTGTTTAACATAGCGGCAGAAGGGCTTCATCGTCTTCTGGTCCGTGCTAAAAGTGTGGGTCTGTTAAGTGGAATTGGTAATGACCAAGCAGGGTGGAATCTTACACATCTGCAATTTGCAGATGATACTTTGATTTTTGTCAAGAATGATGAGAGGGAGATACAAGGAGTTAAAGGGACTCTGCGCTGGTTTGAAGCCTTTTCTGGGCTTCGCGTTAATTTTCACAAGAGTTCTCTTGTGGGCGTCAACATTAGTGATCAGGTTGGTAGTTGTCTCGCCAGGAGAGCGGGTTGTAAGTACGAACATCTTCCATTCAAGTATCTCGGTTCTTTTGTGGGGCTTAATCCAAGGAGAATTACTAGTTGGGACTTTCTTATCCAGAAGATGAAGTCTAAATTGGCTACTTGGAAGGGTCACCTATTGTCTGTTGGGGGTCGAGTCACTTTGATCAAGGCGGCGGTTTCTAGTCTTCCAATTTACAACATGTCTATCTTTTGTATGCCCATAAGTGTTCGCCGTAAATGTGAAGGGATTATGAGGCGTTTCATGTGGAGTGGGGATGAGACTAAAAGTGGGTTATCTAAGGTAAAATGGAGTGACATGATTAGATCGAAGGAACTTGGGGGCTTAGGGATTGGTAATCTTGAAAATCGGAACGCAGCTTATCTTTTCAAATGGGTGTGGGATCTTTGTACTGGCAGTCGAAAATTATGGGCGGATATTGTTAGGAGACAATACAATTTCACTAATTTTGGATTCTTATGGAAGGACCCTGTGGTTCAGACGTCGTCTATTTGGCGTGACATTCTCGGATTGTTCAGTAAGGGTCGTCAATGGTTCGACTTTTGGGTTAGGCATGTGGATCTTGTTGTGGGGAATGGAAGTTCGGTGTCCTTCTGGTGGGATCCTTGGCACAATAAGACTCCTTTAGCCCTGATTTATCCAAGGTTGTATAATGTCGCCATAAACTGTGGAGGTAATATTATTGATCACGGTCACTGGCTGGAGGACCAGTGGATTTGGAACAATCAATGGCGGCGTGAGCTTTTTGAGTGGGAAAGGGAAGAATGGGATTGCTTGGCTACTCAAATCTCGGTTCCTAACAGAAATTATTCTCCTGTTAAGAGTAAGTGGCAGTTAATTAGCGATGGAGTGTATTCGGTTGGGTCCTGGTGTTTGGGTATTGATAAACAGCGCTTTCAGGCTAATCCAGATTTAGAGTCATGCTGGTCCAAATTAGCACCTTACAGGGTTGAATTCTTCCTTTGGCTTGCTCTCAGAGATCGATTGGTTACCAGGGAGTTTTTGTGGAAACGTAACATGCTTTTAGAGGAAGATAATGTTTGCCCTATGTGTACTGCTCAGGGGGAATCCGTTCAGCATATTCTGCTACACTGTCATACTTCCATGGCTTGCTGGAATGCTGTTATGCTTTGGGTCGGGGTGTCCTGGTGTCCCCCTAGGACGATCGGAGACTTATGGGGTTCGTGGGAGAGCTTAGTGCCTTGGGGAGGGAATCAAGTCAAGAAGAAGTGGAGGATATTATTCTATGCTATAGTTTGGAGCTTGTGGTTGCAGAGAAACAAGATTGTTTTTCGGCAAGGTACTACTTGCGCGAGACGTGTTTTCAATTGCTTTTTCTCTTTCTGGTATAGGTGGTTAAAGAGTAATGATGTGGCATTCCCATATAGTTTGGGAATGATGTTATTGTCGCCCACCTGGTTATCTACTTGGGGTAGAATAGTCCACTAGTCTATAGTTTGGAACTTGTCAGGTTCGTGCTCTTTTGTCTTTCGCCTAGTCGCTCCTTCTTTTAGGAGTGACTTTTGTACATTCTATCCTTCTTCTTGCCTCCGTCTATGACGGAGTGAATATAATCTTCAGCTTATAAAAAAAAAAATTTATATGCAAGAAAGCAGAGACGGTCGCTAATTAGGTTAATGGTTTCCAATGATGTATTTTAGTTATTTTGTGGGCTTAGGGTTAGGGCTTGTTAGTAATATTAATAGTCTTACTGCTAATCAATCATCACTGGAAAAAAGGAGAACCGTTTGATTATGAAAGGAAAAGTTCATAAAAAATCATGATAATAGGCAGACCAATGCTCAGAGGGAAAGGAAGGGAAAGGGATAGAACTTTATTAAAGTTTCTCCGTACGGGAATAAAAATGAGTGATGGAAAAAGAGGGAAAAGAGAGTAAAGAAGGGGAAATGAAGGTAAATTTTAGAGCTTAACTTCCCTCCTAATTTAAAAAATAGTTATTCCTATAAGTGGGAGGAAATGGAGGGAAATTAAAATTTTAACTCTTGTATTCTTATTTTAACCTTTTAGATTCATCTTTTTAATGGTAATCAATTAGATATAAAAGTAAATTCACTCATCATTTCTTCTCTCATTTTCTCTCTCCCTAAAATGGCACCCATACAAAGGAAATAAAAAATTATTTCCCTTCCTCTCCTCTCCTTTCCTTTTCCTCGTTAATTTTTCCCTCTTTTCTCTCGTGCACTTTAGTTCCCATACTAAGCACAAAGAAAATTGTTAATATTAGTAAAATGATTTAACAAAAACTAGAAAACTAGAGAGAAATTATGATAATATAAAAATCATAGAGTTTTTTTGAAATTTTCATTTAATTTTTGCAAAAGTTTTTAAAAAATATCTAGCGCCACTAAATGACGTGGTATGCTACATTATAAAAACGAATATAATGAATTTTTGATAAGTTTGAACTTTGTAACTAAGTAATCCAATTAATTTAGACCCTCCACTTATTTTCGTCTTCATTGAAATTCTATAATCATGAATCGTGTTAATTTAAACTTCGGTCAGATATCAAGTTGCCTACTCTCACAGGTCAGCATGTCATGTCAGATTGTGATGACACATAATGACACGTGTCATATAACAAGTCAGCACGGCCCACCTGTAAAAAAACCTGACCTGACCCGACCCGACCAAATCAAGTCATCTCACATGACACGCTACCTTTGACCAACAAACAATGTCTCTCTTTCATCCTTTTCCTTTTCTCTATACTCTCTTGTTTTTCACCATCTGTCGGAATCTAACTTTTTTCAACTTAAAAATAAATTTTTATATTCGATAATCTTGACATTACTTTTTATATGTATTTATAATTTTAAAATACATATTTATCAATTCTTATTAAACATTATTTTAGATTTTACAATTATTACCGAACAAAAAAATATAATTTTTTCTAGGAATCACTCTCCAATAAATCACTTTTTGAGTAAAGTTACATTTCCAAAAAAGTTACATTCTAAAAACCAAACGCTACATAAATTCCTTGTAAAAGTAAAAATTCCATAAACAACTTAACTTTAATTGTTTTTCCTTAATAAGCCTACAAATATGGTAAAAGAAACTAAAAATTATCCTATTTTTAAGTACCTTTAAGGTATGGGCATAAATATTTAAATACCCTATTTATTAGGGTAGAGTATCAACATCAACCTTTAAATTTTTTTAGGGGACCTTCAAAACTTGTTTTACGTTTATTTTTGTATATTTAATTAATAATTTTATGTATATTAAAAAAATTAATAGAAAATCCTACTCTATACAAAGATTAAAATTTAAAACCCTCAATCAAGTAAACCATCAATTCTCATTTAACAATTTAACTCACTTACGAATTAAATATAAATATTTTACAAAATTTTAGACCTAAAATATAAATGATTTAAACTAGTTAATTTAAATTATAAAATGAAATGAATGTCAAAAGTCTAGGCTCTTCCAGGAAAATTTGCTTTTGGCAAAATCCGCTCATTGTGGCGGTGATAAAATTATTTAGTGCATTTAGAATTTCAATTAAGCGTGCAACTGATGAATAAGGTGGTTACACGTGGACGAGAATTTTTGGAGTTTGTCTCACTACTACGAGAAGTTATATACTATTTTCGGTTTTCTATTTCAACGTGTACACAAAAATCGTCCAATCAATAAAATTGTTATATGTAGATAGTGAGTGGTTGCAAAAGATAAAAATGATAAAATTTGAAATTTGAAATTCTATCGTGTCATGATATTATTGTTGAGGCGATCCTTCTGTACACGCTGAGATGGAAAGTCGAGAGTAGTGTATAACTTCTCCACCACTACCTAAGTTTATAATATTTTTAAAATTCAAAATTGAAACCCGCTTAATTTGTAACCGGCAATCCTAACGTGTAGTTTTTTTATTAGCTAATGTAAGTAGATAAACAAAATAACATGACACACCGGACGTATTGTATAATTACTCGTGGCAGTGGGAGCACCAACGACACTCACCGTGAAAGCGTCGACGTAGCGGTGGTGGAAGTGGAATTTGATTATTTATTTTTTTTGCTAGTTTTGTTCTGTTTATTGAAATATGTGTTTTATTAAAATTAAAATTAAAATTCATTTTCTAATCATATATATTATTATTTTAGTGTAAAAAGGGTTAACTGTATTGACAAAAAAAAATTAAATCAAAATTTTAAAAGGATAGAGATTTTTTTTTACCATTAACCAATAATTCAAGAGGGTAAAATATATATTAAGATAATTTTTTCATTGCAAACTGGCCCTTCTTTTAGGGATCCTTTCCAAAATCCTAACAAATTTACTTTAACTTTTTTATTTATTTATAAAAATAGAAAAAAATTCAAATGAAAATAAAGTAAGATTTGTAACGGTAAAATTTTAATAATTTTTTAAAATACTTTTTGGTTTAATGGAATTAAAACCAGATTCAAAATGCAAATAATTAAATTAAGAACTCTCAATATATATTTTTGGAAATAATGATCATATGGTCCTTAAAAAGGAAATAAATTATTTTGAAAATTACATTATTCTTTTGATTTTTTATTTGTTTCCTTTTTTTGGATTTTTTTTGAATTATGAAGAATTAAAAAATATGGTCAAAGAAAGTTTGAGAAGATTTTGGACTGGAAATCTAACAAGGGACCTTTTAGTAGCGAAAAAAATAGTTTAAGAATCCAAATTTAATAATTTTTTATTGAGTGACTTATTTTCCGAACGGAGATAGTTCATGGGTGGAGGTACTAACGGAGATAGTTCATGGTGGAGGTACTAATAAGTAATAACCCAATAATTTTAAAAATGGTCATTAGCAGTACCACCCTCTAAACTATCATTGATTGGCAAACAGACCCCTCAATAAAAAAAATTAGGATCCCAGTCTCTCAACTAATTTTTCTCCACGTTCCAATCCCTCCATTTGGACTTCCGTCCAATAAAGTAATGGAACCCTTTGACCGATTTTTTTCATTAGCATCAGCACAACACCACCCATTAAACTATTAGGATCGCGGTCCCTAAAAAAAATAAACTAAGATTGTAGTCCCTTAACTATTACCACCTAGCAAATAAGGTACTCAATATTTTTTTGTTGGATTCAACTCCCCTAACAATTCTTTCACTGTAAAGAGAGATTTTTGTTAGTTTTTCTATCCAAAAGCATAACATATTTTTTTTAATTAAAAAAAAAACTTAGACTCTAAAATAAAATTAAAAAATTATTTTTTAACTTAATAATTGTTAAGTACATATGAACATTAATATTTTTCTAAAAATTAATTTATTAATTTTCTAAAATAAAGATCGAAAAGAACAAAAATAAATCTATAAAAATAAAAATAATATATATACAATTTTCTAAATAATTATAAAAGATGAATTAAATTTAGAAAAAGTAGCAATTTTTGTTGAAAATTGGAAAAAATGAAAAAAATAAAAGCATTACTGTTAATTTTATATTTTTGGAATATTTTATATTTTTTATAACCTTTTAAAATATTTATCACTTTTAAATTTTAATTCTGGATTTTTTTGTTTTAAAAATTATTTTCCTATTTTTCTCATTTTTTAAAAATAAAAGAGATTTAAAAAATATAGTCAAAACAAATTTGTTAGGGTTTTGGATGGAAAACTTAATGGAGGGGTCTCTTTGCTAGGAAAAATTAGTTAGGAGAGTTGAATCTAATAAAAAAATATTTAGGAACCTATTTTCTAGGCGGTAATAGTTGAGGGACCGCAATCCTTTTTTTTGTTGTTGAGAGATCGCGATCCAATTTTATTTTGAGGGGTTTGTTTATCAGTCAATAATAGTTCAGGGGTGGTGTTGCTAATGAAAAAAAAATGGTCAAAGGGTTCGACGGAAGTCCAAACGGTTGGACATGAACACGGAGAAAAATTAATTGAGGGACCGTAATCCTAATTTTTTTTACTGAGGGGTTTGTGTGTCCGTCAATGATAATTCAGGGGTAGTACTGCTAATAATCCTTTTAAAATAAACATTTTTGAAATTGTCAAAACTTCTATATCCATCGTAAACATATGATATGAGAAAAAGAATTATAAGGTTATAATCTGTTTTTGCCAAGTTGAGAATATTTTCCTTCTTTGCTTATGTGATATTGTATTCCATCATTTAGGTTATAATCTGTTTTCACCCTTCATTTTCCATAAGGCATAAACCCTAAATGTTTTTCTATGCATTGGTATAAATGCTGCAATTGATCTAAGCCAAAGCCAAAGCCAAAGCCAGCGCAAAACACTTCTCCAATTTTGTGCGGTGGCAGTGGCACCCACTAATCATTTTCTCTAACAAAAACCTCCCCTACTCTCTCTCCTCCCTTCTACCTGCCAACACAATTCTGCTGCTCCGCAAGAGGAAGATAAAACCATGGAGCCAAATGAGGTAATTTTTTTACAATAAGAGAAGGCTTTAAAACTGCCATTTTTACTTTTATTTTTTGTTTAATCCTACCTGGTAGTCTGTATTTAATTCTTGTTTAACTTTAGAAATGGTGGGTGTATTCGCTTGTTGCTAAATACAGGGCAACATATGAGAACTTTAATGTCAGTCTCTACGGCTTGTGTTTTTGCACATTGAGTTAAGGAAAGGAGAAACATTTGGCTTTCCATGGCAGGATGGACACTTTTGAAAAATGGGCCTGCTTTGGATTGTGCTGATACTGTCAATGGACGTGAAGATGGTGAGTATTGTTTAGACACTAGTTATGATGAGAAAGATGCTGGTGGTGATGGTATTGATGTGGCTGATGGTAATTGTGAGGATAAACTCGTAAGCTTGTTCGAGCAGGCTGTATCATTTTTCCTCAACGAAGCTATTAATAGGGGCTGTATCAGACCTCTTCCAGTATTGCATGGTGATGGGCAACAGTTGGATTTGCTGAAACTTTTTCAGGTTGTGAGGAAGAGAGGTGGGTTTGATTTGGTGAATGGATCCTGGAAGCTTGTGGCGAAAGAATTAGAGTTGGATCCTCGAGCTTCTTCTGTAAAATTAGTTTACTTTAAGTACTTGTTTGAGTTGGAAAGATGGTTGCAGCAGAGTGGTAGCAACAGATTAGGAAATGGAGAGTATCCATCTGATAAGCCTTTTGGCTTGTTGTCATTTGAGTTGGAGAAACATTTTAGACTTTTATCCTTTGGGTATGCTCAAAATGGGAGGGGTGATAGACTTGTTTCATTTAAAAACAGAAAAAATGGGAAGCACATTGAGAGTATTGAGAGGAGTAAAGTGCATTCGTTAGACACCAAAGTGCACAGAGTGTTGAATAAGAGACATGTTGATGATGACGATAATCTTGTCGATGACAACTCAAAATATAGTAACAACGACAATGATGATCTTGTGATCTTTGATCATGGTTCAGCTAAGAAGGAATTTAGTTCACGTAAGCGAAAGCGTCAATCTCCGGCAAAATTGCTGAACTGGCTAATCCAGGTAGCAAAATGCCCTGATGATCCTGTAGTTGGGAAAATACCACCGCAGTCTAAGTGGAAAGATTATAGAGGCGATGACTTGTGGATACAGGCTCTCAGGGCGCGGGATGCTCTCTTTCAAAGAAGACGCAATGCTCCTTGCACTGTGCAGTCTTTTTTGCAGGTATGTTTTGTTCATATTTGGTCAGAACAAAGCAAAAATTTATAGTTTGGTTTTTGTTTTGTCTCCAATTTTGTGTAGTTGTAGTTTAAGTCCATTCTTACATATAAGTGAATAGTTTTTTACTCTACCCAAGTTTTTCCATCTTGGATTAGAAGACGACCAGTTAACATGTGCAATAGTTGTATAATTCTTAACTTGTGCTGGTCATTTCCATGCAACCTTGATCTATAGACAAGGCTCAATATCAGGGCTTTCTTCATAAGTTGTTGACCACTTTTTTAAGCTATCTGTTTTGCATCTCTGGTAGATTATGTCCGTTCTTCATGACAATAGATGGTGTTTAGATCAATTCTGCAAAAGATGCTGTTGTATTCATTTTCACCGTCTCGATGACCTTTAACCCATATCAGATAAAGATGATTTAAATTGCATCATTGCTTATCACTATCTGCTAGGTGTCATGCAACACTACTCTTGCATTTTGTAAATGTGCCTTGTTAAACATTTCCTTTTCATACAATATGAATTTTCTTTGGTGTATTTCTTTCCATAAAACCACTTGTGAGCCTCCTAAGAAAGCTGATGCCTGGAAGAAAAAGACAAAATAAGAAATGTCAGACAGAAGAAAAGAGAACTTGAGGTTAGGGGTTATGGAATTGGAGATTATTGTAGTTGCGGGTTGCAATAATGACTAAACTTTTGTTTAGAAAATTATTTGTTCCTTCACTGATAATGGAAGCCTACCAAATTGTTAAAAGGTTTTAAAAAAAGAAATAGATTAAGGACTAAAGCCTGAATTCAAAATAGAAACCTAGACCTGGGAGTGGAGTTTCTAGAAAATCTTCTATTAAGAAATATTCCTGAATTATATAGACAAACTAAAACACAAAATTTTGATTTCTTCATGTTCTGGCCCAAATATGGTTAACATTAAAGAGAAATAATATACTGTTGTCGCATTTTTTTTGAATTTACAAGCGAAAAGAAACTACTGGCACTGTTATGTGTTGTTTTTTATGTTATGCTCTCTTTGTTGATGTGATGTTCTCTGCCATGGGAACGCTAGTAAGTGGAGCTGTGAATAGTGTATTTGTGTGGTAATGTTCACTTTGACAGGGAGATTACTGTTATCTTAGAATAATAAATTCCAAGAGATGGCCGAGTTTAGCCGAAACCCATGTCGGGGCTACCTTTTTTATGAGATCCAATGCTCAAATCATGATAGTGAAATTATTGAAGTTTTGTGTTATGGATTTAACCCTGTACATCGAATTGTTTCTTTATGTTGTGTGTTTAGAGTATGACATCATCATTGGAACTAGTCCTATATAGTTTGGAAAAGTGGTACTTTATATAATCTAAAACGTACTTATTTATCGGGTTGGTTGAATGCCTCTGGCCTACAGAGGCTAGGGTGGTGCAAAGAATTCCAAAATGTTCAAATTTTCTTTACCAGGATAGAAGTTTGCATGGCTGCTGTTGTCCAACTTGTTCTCATACAAAACCAAATTAAACTTTCAGAATAATCAAAGGATGCATCCATCGATGTATGAGGATACAGATATCCTCAATGACCACTCTGTGGAGAGAGCAAGATGTAGCGGGTGGCTCCCTGCTTTGGTGAAACCTTCCTCCTGCTCTTGTTGCAGTTCATCTTCAGATTGTCCTATTAAGGTGATGATCGCTACTAAGTCAGAGTTGGGGAAAAACTGTAAGAAGCGTGAGCTTTTATCAGCTACAGACACGTCACTTGGCACATCTGGGGAGGGAGAATTCCTCAGGTATGTTGCTGTGGGTTCCCGCTTTCAAGCTGTAGTCCCTAAATGGACTGGTGTGGTTTCTGCGAGTGATTCTAGATGGCTTGGAACCCAGGTGTGGCCTTTGGAATCTGGGGACCATAATGCATCAGTTGCATTGGATCCTATTGGAAAGGGCAGACCTGATTTATGTGACTGTCAGCTTCCAGGCTCTGTTGCATGTATCAGATTTCACATTGCTGAGAAAAGAATGAAATTGAAACTTGAAATTGGCTCGGTGTTCTATCATTGGAGATTTGATCACATGGGTGATGAGATTTCACTTAGATGGACTGAGGACGAAGAGAGAAGATTTAAGGATACGGTGAGGTTAAACCCTCCATCTCTAGGTAAGACCTTCTGGGACGATATGCACGAGTGTTTTCCCAAAAAGATGAGAAAAGACTTGGTCAGCTATTACTTCAATGTATTTCTTGTTAAGCGCAGAAGTTATCAGAATCGTGTAACTCCAAAAAATATCGATAGTGATGATGACGAGTCAGACTTTGGGTCTCTAAGTGACGGTTTTGGTCATAAGGCTATCAGGGTACCTGGTGCTAATATCATGATATGTTCTGAGAATATGCAGTGCAATGACTTCAAATAGAGAAATTCAGGTCAAGACGCGCCGGCACCTTCTGGTTTTACATCCCTTCGAAAAGGTTATAACAGCTCTTTCCGTCCTCAGCACTCCAACATCACTTTTAATGCCCAGGAATTTTTTCGTGTGATTAGCTGCATTATCACATCAGGGTGAAGTGATGCAATTTTGACAAGGTGCCGGCGCTTTTGTGAATCATTGAAGAGCTGATGTATCCATAACTCTACGAAAATTAGCTGTGCTCGTTCGATTGATGTCTTGGAAGCGTGCTACCGACCCAGATAGCACTCCATGAGCCGTCACTTGAAGCGACATAAAGGAAAGGGAAGGTAAACAAATGAGATGCACACATTGTTTCCAGATATTCAACTTGTTCCTTTTTTTCTGGTTAAAGGTGATGTGGTCTGATTTCCTTGACCCTTATCTGTCTCATTCTTAAATTTGTTGTTTTGGTCACAGTTCTTCTAAGGATGGATGTACATTGTCTACATGGTAAAATGATCATAACAGAAATAAACTTCAATGTTTTTTCAAATGCAGTTTTGTTTGTCTGCTCAAATACAACTTGCTGGTTGTTTTGTTTATTTTGAGGTTAGCAAGTTAGGCTTGTATTTAGGCAGAGCAACTAGGCTCCCTTGGTTGAAAAAGTACCAAATTAAGCAAGAAATCTAGGGTGTAACAAAGGTTTTAATCCTGACTATACGTGAAAAAACATGTTGGAATGCTCGAACAAGATTACTCTAAAAGAAAATGAAAAAGAAGATATATATATTCTCAAATCTATACAAAGATTGCGTGACGGATTGGATGAGTTAAGTTGATGATCGTAAATTGAATATATGCATCCTATACTATTGGAAATGAAAGCAATATTAATAATAGAAATAGTAATTGTACTATTATATGAACTTTGGTGACGGCCAAGATAAGAAATGAGAAAAGACAGTTAAAGGTTAAAAGAGTCTGGCTTTCAGGCTATAATTAAGATCTAAACTCTACTATTTTAGGATATAAGCGACCTAAGTTAGTTTAACATGTTTTTATGGTAAGTTTTCTTTTTACAGGTAGAATTGAGTCTTCTTTTATCATAATTCATTGACCGCTCTCAAAATCATTTGTTTACGAAATTTATTGGTTAATATTATAAATAAATCATGGTTTTGAATCAAATATATTGGAATTTTACACTTAGTATGACAACACACTTTAACAAGAAAAAGAAAAAGAAATTAATGAAAATTATCGAATCAAATTTTTTAATTTAAAGAGTAAAAGTATTGAACAATTTACATAAACCTTTTATCGTTACTTTAATTATAGATAATAAAATACAAAATATTTCTCTTAACCTTTTATAGTTTAAAAACATACAATTTTAATCTTTATAATAGTTTAAAATCAAATAAAATAGTTAAAATAGCAAATATTATGAATTTTGGTCAAAACGTGTAATAAATATATTAGGACCTAAGAATGAAAAAATAGTTTATATTTAATTTACAATTTTTTAAAAATAAAATATTTCATTTCATGTTTTATTTTTTTTAGTGAAGTTGACTCTCTCATATTCGTTAAATTCTTTTTCAAATTTACATATTTTCTGAACTTTTTACTATTTTTTTTAATTTTTTAACTATAAAGGTTAAAATTGCAACTTTTAGAAAACTATAAGATTAACATTGCAAAATTTTAAAATATAAAAAATTAAATAGAACATTTAGTAAATTATAAAATTATTTATGCAGCTTACCATAAAATAAATTCATACATTTTGTAATATTAACACAAAATGGGCCGAAGCCTAGAAGTGCTAGATTTTTACTTGAATACACACGTCATTTCATTTCTATGTACATGTGCTTTAATTTCTTTGAAAAAAACAAAGGCATGTAATTAGGTGAATATTAAGAAATATATAGAATCTGAACACGTGGATATCTCTGTGAAGATAGAGAAATCGAAGAAAAAAAAATATATTTTTGGCATATCTACTCAATTTTTCGTATTAATTTAACATATTATTTTATTTTTTGTTGGATTTTACTCCTCTACTCACGTTTTTATATTAAATTGGTATGTCTAGGTAACGTCGTGCACAGTCAAACGCTAATCTAGTGATGTTGCATTGTTTAATATTATTTAGCCGACGTGACAATCTATTTGAGATGTCATGTCAGATTTAAAAATAATAATTTTAAACTTATTTATCTGACCTATTAAAAGATGAAATGAGTTAATGTGGGTCAGATAAATAAATTTAAAATTCAATTTTTATTTTAAATCTGACGTAGATTGTAGGTCAGCTAAACAATACTCCATCCATCTTTTTTTAATTTACTTTTTCAAATAGTAGCTAAATTTAAAACATGAACTTAATACTTATTTTATCCCACATTATTTCATTTTTACCCTTAATTTCCACACCATTTCACATCATCATCAAATTGGGTTGATGCATAAGGGTTAATTTGTCATTTGCACTCCAATATATGCTTCGGAAAAGAATCCGTAGGAAAGCGTCAATTAAAAAAAGACGGAAGGAGTACTAAACAATGCCACGTCATTAGATTTAACGTATGATTGTGCACGACGTTACCTATAGGGGCCAAATTAATATGAAAATGTGAATGAAAGGGTTAAATTCTACCAAAAATGAAATGAGGTGCCAAATCAATACGAAATATCGAATAAAAGTGTCAAAAATATCATTATTCCAATGAAAAAAAGCTATTACATTCGAGAATGATAATTTTTGAATTCCACTTAATGAACTTTTAGCTAATAGTATTATAACTAAAAAAAATATTTATATTGACTTCAAGATATAGAATCTTTCAACTCACTATATCATGATTAATTTTATTTGTACCGATAAAATTAGATAGATTTTTAAAAGGGCATGAGATTTTGAATTCCACTTTTTTTTTTTTAAATTTCCATTTTTTTTCTAATTATTTATTATATTTGGCCTTCATATTTTTAGGTTTTGTATGATGACCTTTAATATTTATGTTTATTTTAGTTAACCTACTTACATTAGTTGTGCCTGGGAAAACAAATTACCACGAAGAGCCATTTAGTATTTTTAATTATTTTTTCATATTTTCCTTTTTAAAATTATTTCCTTCAAATTTTATAATAATAAAATAATACTACTAATTAGGGTGATTATTTATGGTATCAAATTGGATCATTCTTAAAATTTAATGAAAAATAAGTCAACATTAACGATAAAATAAAGTTAATATGAATAGAAAATATTAAAAATTATAGAGTTAATTTTTGTAGAACGAGGATTGAGGACTAAACTGAGAAAATATGCTTGTGAAATGAATTTCGTAACAGAAAAAGGCAATTACCGACTCGAGTAAAAAAATTTAGAAAACGCAATGAATATCACGCATGGTAAAAATGGAAAGTTACTGCTATTATAGTTTTTATTTTTTTTTGGTTAAACTGTTATTCATTCTAGTTGTCTGAACGAAAAAGAGAGGAGAAAAAAAAGCTCTCTGACAATTACCTTACCAGTATCTCTTATCTTCCTTTTGCCTCTTGAAAAAAAGAAAAAGAAAAAGAAAATGTCTTCCCCAAGCAAACGCAGGGACATTGATTTGATGAAACTGTAAAGATGAAATCTTTTCTTTTGTGAATTGGGTTGTTGTTATTGATTTTTGTTCTATTTTGTTTTGATCTTCTTCTTTTTTGGGTGAACTATAGGATGATGAGTGATTACAAAGTCGAAATGATCAATGATGGCATGCAAGAGTTCTATGTGGAGTTCAATGGCCCAAAAGAGAGTATGGAATTCTCCAAAACCCATTTTCTTCTTTTACTGTTTTTGTTTGATCAAGTATGGTTGTTTTTTCTTTCTGTGCTTAATTAATTAAACTCTCCTTCATGTTCTCTTTCTGGGTTCTTTTCAATTTCTCCCTGTGATTGTTGGGTAATCTTGTTGACCTGATGGGAATATGTTGAGTTGAAGATTTGTGCTTGAAGATAGTGTATCTAGATTACCAAATCTATGTAGTTTGGTATTAATTGAACTTGTTTTGAGCTGCTTTTTGCTGTGTCTTGTACTCGATCATTTTAGCGATCTACGCAGGATTTGATACTTGTTGTTTGTGTCATGTAGAAGTGTACTGTGTGATTGTGATTGTGATCACTTCATTGCTTTCCTCTGGATTATTGGCTCATCCTAGGCTGCAACTTTTTAATCATTAATTCTCCCTATGAGGATGAAGTGTGCACATATTTCTTATAAGAGTCCACTGGTTAAGTGCTTTCAACTCCTCTCTTTTTTCAATTGGAGTGTGGCAGGTCCTTATACGGGAGGTGTGTGGAGGATAAGAGTGGAGTTGCCAGATGCTTATCCTTATAAATCTCCATCTATTGGCTTTGTTAGCAAGATCTACCACCCAAATATAGATGAAATGTAAGCAAGTGCATGTCAATTCATCTGGTTTTGCGAGTGAAGATAGTCTTCTAATTCAAAGTGCTTTCTAGAGCAAACACTTTAACAAAGAGTTGGTTGTTTTTAATTTTCAGGTCTGGCTACGTATGCTTAGATGTTATCAATGAAACTTGGAGTCCCATGTTTGGTAAACTCACTGCATTACTACTTTCTCATTTGATGATTTATATGCTATATATGGAGCCTCTAAATTTGGTTCTGTTATTCACAGATTTTTCTTTAGTTCAAGTTACTTTTGATCATCAAAGATTGATCACCACACCACATTTGAATTCTCCATTTTCAAAATCTTTTCCAGATCTTGTAAACGTGTTTGAAGTGTTTCTTCCTCAGCTTCTTCTATATCCCAACCCATCACATCCATTGAATCGAGAAGCTGCTGCACTAATGATGCGTGACAAGGCTGCTTATGAACAAAGAGTGAAAGGTAGCTATTCTATTATATCCAGAGTTCCAGAAAAAAAGTTTAAATAGCATAAACTCCATAATTTTATGAAAAAAGAGCCACTGAACATTAGACTTGCTATGTGAATTTGTGTTGTCAGTTTATGTCATTCTAATTCCACCCCACTTGCATAATGTGTGTTACTTTTGGGAGGTTTGGGTACGTATCTGCCATGAAGCATTGCACTTTAAGTGTTCAACCTCGAGCCTGATGGACAAAAGAAGTGATTTGAGTAGATGATAGTAATAAAAACTAAGTAGTGGATCAAATTTAGCATGTGCCACCTAAGTAGATGATAGTAATACTTTCCTGTGTCATGAAAATGAAATCAATTTAGTTGACACCATTATATATCTTTGTTTTTCATCAGTCTTTGAAGTTTCTTTGTTATCTAAGTGTCATCCCTTTTAAACCAAGAGTTATTTAAATTTCATCACTCACCTATTTTCCCTCTTTATTTATTTATTTGGTCATCTACATGATTTGTTTAGTTTTATTGGGCAAAATCTGGATACTCTGTTTCCGTCTGGTTTTTCGTGCAAGATGCCAACTTAGAATACTCATCATTATAGGTCCCTTGACTTCTTCTTGTGAGCTTTTGGGTGTCGTGGCTTGATGCATTGAAAGGGCAGTGCAAAGGTATAATTATTTCTGATTGATGAATTGAATCATTGCACCATTGTGGATTTCCTGTAAATTTTAGTTTCACAATTATTAAACTTAATGAAGACATTGCTATGAGAAGAGACATTGGTCATTGGTCTATGATTGCTGGAAGGCATTAAAATGGTACTACTGTGATTTTTTGCAACATTTAAGCTCTTGGAGGATTGAATATTAGATAAGCTGATCGTCTTGATTAGAAATTACTTTATTGGCATTTGCTTGTTGCTATGATAAGACTGCAGCGTGGAAAGACTCTTCGGCCTCTTTACTTCTGGTAATATATGAGATGATGTTGGTTTAGGATTTTTCTTTTTCTTTTTGAATTGGTCTAATATGTTCCAACCCAGTACGAGTCAGGCATTCAATTTTGATTGCACTGGTTAGGTCCAAACAGTTTAACTCTCTAAACATGGAATCACACTGCTTTAAATTGATAGCAGTGCGAACAGTTTAACTGTCTGCGTACAGGAATCACTGCTTTAGATTAGCAACATGTTCTTTAGAAGAGGAGCATTTTTTTTTCTTCCCTTGATTAGTCCTTCATTTTTTCAGTGACGTGTCGATTTCGTCTTTGAAGTTGATGGTAGTTTGGGGGATAAATGAATTCATTAACTAAGTTTACTGCATCAGACTTCAACAATACACTGTAATGAATGCATGCAGCATTTGTCTAGGAGAGGAATGAAGGATTTTGTAGATGGATGGGTTTTATCTTGGATGATTGGGTTCAATATTCGGTCCGCAGGTCAAATAACTGAAAAGAGCTAGCAATTTGCATCAGTTGTATACTTGAAGCTATATGTCCTGTTACAAACCCTGAATTATATAGTTAGTTGTATGCCTTTGAAGATTATTGTTAATCCAAGATTAGCTTCAACAATTATTTGTTGACCTGCTATGCCTTCCAACAGTCATCATTTTCTTTCAGTTTCTTGTTCTGCTGCTATTTCAGAATATTGCGAGAAATACGCAAAGCCAGAGGATATTGAGGCCAAACCAGAGGACAAATCCAGCGATGAGGAGCTGAGTGAAGATGATTATGCTTCTGAGGATGAGCAAACTGCTGGAAAAGTTTTTCCTTGAATCGCATGCATGCATGCCTTCTGTTTGTGTGTATCTGTACATGATATTAAGCTCTTGAAAAATAGAACCCGCATCGCAACACAACTGAAAAGGCTTATGGAAAAAATCCTAGCCCTTCTGTCTTTATTTCCATGGATGTTGTGTACATTATTAGAATCTGGATTGATGTTTCATATACTCATCAACTGTTGGGACTAGATTTATGGGCCATCGTTCTCTTCTTTGCATCTACACGCACACACGATGCTTATCTTGTCGCGAGTCATTGACTTATTCGAGTCTGTGGAATTGATAATGTAGTGCAGAACTCCGGTCTCCAATTATGTAGAATGAGCAAATGCAGCTGCCAATGCAGAACACTTCACATTTCAATAACCAGTTATCCTCGACCTTTTTTGAAAGTAAACCGAAGCGGTTGACATGTCGCGAGTCATTGAATTATTTGAGCAAGTAAACCGAATCCATTGCTAAACATTCGAGTTCGTTTTTTGTTGGGCTTGATAGTACATAATGATATTTCAAGGGCATCATGGACATTTCACCATCTGGCGGGGATAACTGGGACCCACATCAACTAGGGCCCACATCCAGCAGAGCCACGTCATCGGGATCTAGGCCATCGGCATCCAAGTCTCTCGGGGCCCGCACAATCAGCACTCACGTGACGCCATCAGATAAGCCTATGCCAGCCCGATAGACCCTGCATCATAATCGAAGGTACAAATACTATGCCTCTCGGCAACACTAATCCATCGACAGGGGGACCAGGTACGCATTCTACGACCCAACAATGCTTTGTTTATACTCCCTCCATTTACTTTTAAATGACTTTCTGGAATAGTAGAAAAATATAAGTCGTTAATTTACGGACTTATTTTATTCCTCATTGTTTCATTTTTTTTTCTAATTTTCACTTAAATTACCACACCATCATCAAATTGGGTTGATTCAACAAAAAAAATTATCATTTGCACAAAATATATGCTTCGAAAAAGATAAAATGACAAGTACTCCAAACAGTAGAAAAACGTAGGAAAATGACAATTAAAAGTAAACGGAGGGAGTACTATATTAGAGTCTATCGGCAAGAGACATAGAATCATTCATGACACATGACCCGATAGCTGAGGGCTATCAGGGTGACACGTGTCCCCAAGACACAGAGGGTGAGGTCTATAAATATCCTCCTTATATCTCCCTTGAAGGTGTATGTACACACACAATAAACACATACTATTGCTCTGCCAAAGCTCTGCCTAACTATTGGTAGAACTCTCTCCATCCCTATTCACTTAGTTACTTGATCGTTAGAGTGTCTACACTCTGGTGCATCACAGGTATCAGAGCAAGATCAGACCAACCCCACAACAAGGCCAATTACACAAACGTCCTCACCTCAGATCGAAGATTATCACACAGCTTGATGATTTCTTTGATGAGATTGTTGAAGGAAGGAAGAAACTTTTAGACTTTTGCAGTGATAGGTAGAAAAAAAAACCCAAAAAAAGAAAAAGAAATTAGAACAGAAGAAGAGAATTAGTAGGAAAACAAAAAAAGAATGGTTAAAATAAAAAAATTAAGATCAACGAACGGACACAACTAGTTCCAATGATAAATAAAGATTAAAAGAATCAAAAAGAAATACAATAATTATAAATATAAAAAATGAAGAGTCTAATGATGAGTTTATAATTATATTAGTTTCCATGAAAAAAAATGAGCATTCTGTGCAAATTAAATTACTATCTTTTGAAATTTATAAATGAGCTAAAATGGTAAAAAACGAGTCAAAATGATAAAAAAAATGAGCCAAAATAATAAAAAACGAATCAAAATGATAAAAAAAAGTTAAAATGGTAAGAAATCGAGTCAAAATGATAAAAAAATAAGTCAAAACGGTAAAAAACGAGCCGAAATAGTAAAAAAAATAAACAAAAATGATAAAAAATGAGCCAAAATGGTAAAAAACGATCCTAATTAGTGAAAACAAACCTAAATAGTAAATTTTCACTTAATTATAAAAAAATTAAATAATTTGGTGAATAATTTTTTTAAGTGAAATAAGGGTATTAAGCATAATGAATATTTAGTTTTAGGTATGAATTGAGTATTTACCCATATCCGCCTATACCTATTTTAACATATTCAAACCCGTCCAAACCCGCACAATTTTCATCCCTAATAAGAAACAACAAAAACTCTGATGCTTTGCTTTTCTTTGCAAAACTGAAACCTTGCTGCTGTAAAAAAGTATGACCTATATACGGCCCTAGTATGAAGTATAGATAGAGATAGTTCTTACATATCAAGACGTAATTAAAGCCAATCTTCAATTTCGAAAAAAAGAAGATCAGATATTAATAAATTCAAGCTGAATTATTTGATGCTCATACTATCCACACCTGGGGCGATGCTCATACATAAGACATTGGGCCTCCTTCATTTTAAAGACCGACTTACAGTACTTATTTTAAAATTATTATTTATAGTGTTTTTATAATTATTTAATATTTCTACTACTCTTTTCACCAATTAAATATTTTTTATCAGCCCACTTTTATTGATAGATTCTTATTTTTTAAGTAACACTTATAAAGTGTATCATCAATTTCTTTTAAAAAATTAAACTAATACCAGTTGTAATGCAATTTGCCACTTTCAAGGGATTGGTGTTTTAATAAAAAAAATCTACACCAAATCTCACTTCTTTTTGCTTGTGGACTTGTCTGTCATTTCTGTGTTAACTTCTTTATTCCCACTCGATAAGAATATTGCAAGTTACGCGAGACTCGAATTCGAGAACTAACAGGTCCAGGCCCTGTATTTGTCTTTTTCTGCCTCTACTACTCTTGTTTTGATCAGTTTCATTTGATGAATTTGCTGAACTGCTTTGCCAATGGGCCACATTAGGATTATTTATAGATACAGTGCAATGAATTTGAAAATAATTTATTTTTACACTCTCTACGATTTTTTTCCATAATTTATAAGTGAGTACAACTGTTAATTGAGAATTTCTTTAATGGGTTGTCTTACATCTTCCTATACACCTTCCCGTTTGAACTTGGCCATCTTTGAGAGTTCATCAACTGCTTCTACCAAGTGATCGAGCCTCGCGACGAACTCGATGAGCAACGAAGTAAAAGTTGCTAATGACAGTGCTGCAGTGCTCTCTAAGGCCTTCATTTTAGGCAGCAAATCCATGCTGAGACCTCCTTCTTCTTCACATGCGTCCACCTCCCTCGACGGCCACGAGTGCAGCCTTCTTAATTGCTTCCTCGTCATTTGATCATGGTAAGGGTAAGAATCCACTTGTTGTGCACCTGAAGCTGTGTTAATTTGGTTTGTTTCGCTCGTGTAATTCTTTTCGAGGATATTGACAAAGCTCTATTGGTGGATTCAATGAATCATAGATCGTTGTCGTGTTTGAAATGGTGTTGGAGCTTGTTGACTGGCGGCTTGGAGGAGTTGTCAGGAGGATCAAAGTTGGATATGAGGAGATAGGAGTGCATGTCTATAGGAAGCGCGTTTTGAGGTTTAAGTAGTTGTGGCGTGTGATTGGTTTTTGAAAATGGAGGACAAAGACTGAGAAAATAATCAAATAATGAAAAAAAAATGAGAGAAATAAAAGAAGTGGCATTACATTCCATTTATAGTGCTCTCAGTGTAGTAAATGTTGTTATGCAACTGTTTGAACTCCCACTCTTAAAACTAGTTACTATATATAGTTAAGTATATACATTGTTATATATATATATATAGTTAAGTAACTATATAGTAACAATATATTGAAACAATATAGTTACTTAACTATATATATATATAGTAACAATGTAGTTAAATAGCTATATAATAACAATATATTGAAACAATATAGTTATATTGTTACTTTTAATTTAATAATATAGAAAAACTAAAGGTGAAGTAGCAAACCATCACCTAAAATATAGGAAACATATAAAATATATAAAATATTATGATATATAGATTCCTACTATTGATCAGGGTGCTTTTACATCTCCTGTAAGGTGGTTCATTTGGATTTTTTAGTTTAATTTATTTTTTTGGATTTTTAAATTAATTATATTATTTAATATATATAATTACCTACTATAAAATGTTTTTAAAAAAAACCTGTTATAATAGGTAATCTGTTAGATTTAACAGCTAAATTTAACAAAAGAAGCAATTTGTTTGAAAAATGTAGTCCAAGGGAGGCGTAATGCAAAAATTGAAGTACATGGGAAGTTCTTGCTTTTCGACGATAGTACAGGGGAATAAAAAACTATTTCTCCTTTTATTTTTGGTTTGATTTGACTCATCTATTTACGTTTTCATATTAATTTGGTTTGTCTGAGTAACGTCGTGCACAGTCAGACGTTAATCTAGTGACGTGACATTGTTTTATATTATTTAGCTGACGTGGTAATCAAAGTGAAATGTCACGACAGATAAATAAGTTTAAATTCAATTTTTCTTAAATTTGATGTGACATCTGACATGGATTGTCACGTCAGTTAAATAATACTCCCTCTGTCCTTAATTAATGGACGTTTTAGCCCAAAAACGTCGTCCATTTTTAACTGACGCGATTGTCATTTCAGTCCACTTTATTGGTGTTCTTACAAAAATGCCCTCAAACGACCCGTCGTTTTTTGCACGAGCATCGCGTCATACGGGGCAAAAAAGAGAAATGAAAAACTGAAAGGGCCACATTTTAAATGAAAAAAAAACATGGAAAAGAAGTGTCCAGCAAAAGCAGAGAAGGTGTCAGACTTCTCATCTCTCCTCCTTCATTTTCAAATGCAAAATAAAACAAGATTGGACGAAAAAATCACGAAGGCGACCATAGATTCTTGCAGGAAATGACGAGGCGAGCAAAACAAGGGTGATTTCTGTCGGATCGGAGACGGGACGCTCCGGAGCGTGGCGGCGCGTGGCCGGAGTGGCGGAAGCTCCGGCTGCTGTTGGCGGCGCGTGGGTGGTCCGATTGGTTCCGTTCGACCTGCTCCCGACTCGAGACGACCTTCCGCTCCTTTCTGTGGCGGAGGTGAGAATAGGAAACGATGATAGATGGTGTATTTTTTGGACAGAAGGAGAAAGAAAGAAAAGAGAGAGAGAAAGAAAGAAAACCCGTGAAAAAAGGAAGAAGATGGTTTCTTTGCTCGACACGTGGCGACACCCACAGTAATCTGTGTAGCCACAGCTGACAGCTTGCTCAGTTGCCTAAATAGTCAGGATTCACTCCCTCGCGTCCATTAAAAATGGACGGAGGGAGTACTAAACAATATCACGTCACTAAATTTAACGTCAGATTGTGCACAACGTTACCTATAGGTAGAGGTGTCAAAACGGGTCTGGGACCCGTGGACCCAAATTGCCGGATCCGGGACCAATATCTGGTCCTGTTTTGAGTCGGGTCGGGTCTGGTCCCGACCCGGGAAATCCCGGGTCCATTCGGGCCAGACCCATTAGACTAGGATTTTCAAATGATTTAACTTTTTTCTCAATGTTTTTTTGAATTCTTTTCCTCTTCAATAATTTTTTTCAAATTTTCTCATCACTCTATTTAAAAAAAAACAGTGACGAGATCCTACAATATTTTTCTTTGATTTTTTGGCAAATTTTTATGAATTTTTAGAATTTTTAACCATTAAAGAGGTGAAAATGTAAAAAAAAAATTATAAAATTTATATTGTAAATTTAAAAACTACAGAAACCGAAATGGAAGATTTTGAAAATTTTTAAAGTTTTTTATACAGTTTATCCTACATATTATGCATTTTGTATCTGTTTAAAATATATTAATATCGAAGATGAAGCTGGAGAGATTGGAGTCGGAGATAATTGAGTTATGTACTTCTTTTTCAGCACTATTAATTTGGGTTATACTTGAACTTTGGATGAGAAGGTGATAATGTATGTTTCAGCAGAATCAGCACTATTATTTATTTATTTGGGGATTGTAAATTTGAATATTGGTACTTCTATTTCTATATATGTTTTAATTATGAAAAAAATTATCGTAAGTTAAAATTGTTGCTTTTCTCGCCATCAAAATTCAAAAGTAGGTAGTTAATTGGATATAAATTTAATAAATTATTGTAAGCTCGTTTCGTAAACGGTAGTTTATGGTAATATGACAAAAATTGTATAAATAAAAATTGTATATTTAACAAATTAAATAATTTACAAAAAAAAATAAAAAAAGGAAAAGAAAACAGAAAAATAAATGCATTTAAAAAAAAAAATCAGGTCTGGGTCTGGTCCCGGACTCGGACGATTTAGCCGGGCCCGGACCGGGACCAAAAATTGGTCCCCTTTTTATACGGGACCGGTCGGGTCCAGACCCGGATTTTCCTGGTCTGTCCGGGTCAAGGACCGGACCCGGATTGACACCTCTACCTATAAGGGGCAAATTAAATTAATATAAAAATATGAGTGAAGGAGTTAAATCAAACCAAAAATGAAATGAATTGCCAAATCAATACGAAAAATCGAATAAAGGTGCCAAAAATATCATTATCCAATGAAAAAAGCTATTATAATGAGAATTTTTGAATTCCAAATCTTGCTTAATGAACTTTTAGGTAATAGTATTATAACTAAAAAATTATTTATATTGACGGCAACTCACTATATCATGGCTAATTTTATTTATACCGATAGATAAATTTTTAAAAGGCTATGAGATTTTGAATTCTACTTTTTATTTTTAAATTTCCATTTTTCCTAATTATTTATTATATTTGGCCTTCATATTTTTAGGTTTTGTACAATGACCTTTAATATTTATGTTTATTTTAGTTAACCTACTTACATTAGTTGTGCCTGGGAAAACAAATTACCACGAAGAGCCATTTAGTATTTTTAATTTTTTTTTCATATTTTCCCTTGTAACATTATTTCCTTCAAATTTTATAATAATAAAATAATGCTACTAATTAGGGTGATTATTTATGGTATCAAATTGGATCATTCTTGAAATTTAATGAAAAAATAGTCATTAAGGATAAAATTAAATTAATTCAAATAGAAAATATTAAAAATTTTAGAGTTAATTTTAATAGAACGAGCTCGAGAACTAAACTGAGAAGATGATATCATAACAGAAAAAGGCTAGATTCCTTGGATTGCAATTACCGACTCGAGTAATTTTTTTAGAAAACGCAATGAATATCACGCATGGTAAAAATGGAAAGTTACTACTTTTCTAGTGAAGACTTTTTTGTGGATGCTATAAATACTAAATACCTTACTACTATCACTCACTGTTGTCTGAACGAAAAAGAGAGGAGAAAAAAGCTCTCCTCTTTCACCTTACCTTACCAATATCTCTCTTCCTTTTGCCTCTTAGAAGAAAAAGAAAAAGAAAAAGAAAATGTCTTCCCCAAGCAAACGCAGGGAGATGGATTTGATGAAACTGTAAAGATGAAATCTTTTCTTTTGTGAATTGGGTTGATGTTATTGATTTTTTTTCTATTTTGTTTTGACCTTTTCTCTTTTGATTTTTTTTTTTTGGGTGAACTATAGGATGATGAGTGATTACAAAGTCGAAATGATCAATGATGGCGTGCAAGAGTTCTATGTGGAGTTCAATGGCCCAAAAGAGAGTATGAAATTCTCTAAAACCCATTTTCTTCTTTTACTGTTTTTGTTTGATCAAGTATGGATGTCTTTTTTTCTTTTTTTCTGTGCTTAATTAATTAAACTCTCCTTCATGTTCTCTTTCTGTGTTCTTTTCAATTTCTCCTTGTGATTATTGGGTAATCTTGTTGACCTGATGGGAATATGTTGAGTTGAAGATTTGTGCTTGAAGATAGTGTAGCTAGATTACCAAATCTATGTAGTTTGGTATTAATTGAACTTGTTTTGAGCTACTTTTTGCTGTGTCTTGTAATCGATCATTTTAGCGATCTACGCAGGCTTTGATACTTGTTGTTTGTGTCATGTAGAAGTGTACTGTGTGATTGTGATTGTGATCACTTCATTGCTTTCCTCTGGATTATTGGCTCATCCTAGGCTGCAACTTTTTAATCATTAATTCTCCCTATGAGGATGAAGTGTGCACATATTTCTTATAAGAGTGCACTGGTTAAGCAACTCCTCTCTTTTTTTCATTTGGAGTGTGGCAGGTCCTTATACGGGAGGTGTGTGGAGGATAAGAGTGGAGTTGCCAGATGCTTATCCTTATAAATCTCCATCTATTGGCTTTGTTAACAAGATCTACCACCCAAATGTAGATGAAATGTAAGCAAGTGCATGTCAATTCATCTGGTTTTGCGAGTGAAGGTAGTCTTCTAATTCAAAGTGCTTTCTAGAGCAAACACTTTAACAAAGAGTTGGTTGTTTTTAATTTTCAGGTCTGGCTCCGTATGCTTAGATGTTATCAATCAAACTTGGAGTCCCATGTTTGGTAAACTCACTGCATTACTACTTTCTCATTTGATGATTTATATGCTATATATGGAGCCTCTAAATTTGGTTCTGTAATACATAGATTTTTCTTTAGTTGAAGTTACTTCTGATCATCAAAGATTGATCACCACACCACATTTGAATTCTTCATTTTCAAAATCTTTTCCAGATCTTGTAAACGTGTTTGAAGTGTTTCTTCCTCAGCTTCTTCTATATCCCAACCCATCAGATCCATTGAATGGAGAAGCTGCTGCACTAATGATGCGTGACAAGGCTGCTTATGAACAAAGAGTGAAAGGTAGCTATTCTATTATATCCAGAGTTCCAGAAAAAAAGTTTAAATAGCATAAACTCCATAATTTTATGAAAAAGAGCCACTGAACATTAGACTTGCTATGTGAATTTGTGTTGTCGGTTTATGTCATTCTAATTCCACCCCACTTGCATAATGTGTTACTTTTGGGAGGTTTGGGTACTTATCTGCCATGAAGCATTGCACTTTAAGTTTTCAACCTTGAGCCTGATGGACAAAAGAAGTGATTTGAGTAGATGATAGTAATAAAAACTAAGTAGTGGATCAAATTTAGCATGTGCCACCTAAGTAGATGATAGTAATACTTTCCTGTGTCATCAAAATGAAATCAATTTAGTTGACACCATTATATATCTTTGTTTTTCATCAGTCTTTGAAGTTGCTTTGTTATCTAAGTGTCATCCCTTTTACACCAAGAGTTATTTAAATTTCATCACTCGACTATTTTCCCTCTTTATTTATTTATTTGGTCATCTACATGATTTGTTTAGTTTTATTGGGCAAAATCTGGATACTCTGTTTCCGTCTGGTTTTTCGTGCAAGATGCCAACTTAGAATACTCATCATTATTGGTGCCTTGACTTCTTCTTGTGAGCTTTTGGGTGTCGTGGCTTAATGCATTGAAAGGGCAGTGCAAAGGTATAATGGTTTCTGATTGATGAATTGAATCATTGCTCCATTGTGGATTTCCTGTAAATTTTAGTTTAACAATTATTAAACTTAATGAAGACATTGCTATGAGAAGAGACATTGGTCATTGGTCTATGATTGCTGGAAGGCATTAAAATGGTACTACTGTGATAGTTTGCAACCTTTAAGCTCTTGGAGGATCGAATATTAGATAAGCTGATCGTCTTGATTAGAAATTATTTTATTGGCATTTGCTTGTTGCTATGATAAGACTGCAGCGTGGAAAGACTCTTTGGCCTCTTTGCTTCTGGTAATATATGAGATGATGTTGGTTTAGGATTTTTCTTGTTCTTTTTGAATTGGTCTAATAGGTTCCAACCCAGTACGAGTCAGGGATTCAATTTTGATTGCACTGGTTAGGTCCAAACAGTTTAACTCTCTAAACATGGAATCGCACTGCTTTAAAATTATAGCAGTACGAACAGTTTAACTGTCTGCGTACAGGAATCACACTGCTTTAGATTAGCAACATGTTCTTTAGAAGAGGAGCATTTTTTTTTCTTCCCTTGATAGTCCTTCATTTTTTCGGTGACATGTCGATTTTGTCTTTGAAGTTGATGGTAGTTTGGGGGATAAATGAATTCATTAACTAAGTTTACTGCATCAGACTTCAACAATACACTGTAATGAATGCATGCAGCATTTGTCTAGGAGAGGAATGAAGGATTTTGTAGACGGATGGGTTTTATCTTGGATGATTGGGTTCAATATTCGGTCCGCAGGTCAAACAACTAAAAAGAGCTAGCAATTTGCATCAGTTGTGTACTTGAAGCTATATGTCCTGTTACGAACCCTGAATTATATAGTTAGTTGTGTGCCTTTGAAGATTATTGTTAATCCAAGATTAGCTTCAACAATTATCTGTTGACCTGTTATGCCTTCCAACAGCCATCATTTTCTTTCAGTTTGTTGTTCTGCTGCTATTCACTGTCATCACAACTGCTCCATTTTCAGAATATTGCGAGAAATACGCAAAGCCAGAGGATATTGAGGCCAAACCAGAGGACAAATCCAGCGACGAGGAGCTGAGTGAAGATGATTATGCTTCTGAGGATGAGCAAATTGCTGGAAAAGATTTTCCTTGAATAGCATGTATGCATGTCTTCTGTTTGTGTGTCTGTACATGATATTAAGCTCGTGAAAAATAGAACCCGCATCGCAACACAACTGAAAAGGCTTATGGAAAAAATCCTAGCCCTTGTCTTTATTTCCATGGATGTTGTGTACATTATTAGAATCTGGATTGATGTTTCATATACTCATCTACTGTTGGGACTAGATTTATGTGCCATCGTTCTCTTCTTTGCATCTACACGCACGCACGATGCTTATCTTGTCGCGAGTCATTGACTTATTCGAGCATGTGGAATTGATAATGTAGTGCAGAACTCCGGTCTCCTATTGAGATGTAGAATGAGCAAATGCATCTGCCAATGTTGAACACTTCACATTTCAATGACAAGTTATCCTCGACCTTTTTTAAAAGTAAAGAAGTTGTAAATAATTTACAGATGCAGCAGCAAACTGCCCCTATAGCTCAGTGGTAGAGCGTCAGTCTTGTAAACTGAAGGTCTGTAGTTCGATCCTGCATGGGGGCATTTTTATTTTCTGCCTATTTTCTTTTTTCTGAAATCTGGAACTCAATTTTTTTTCCAGATTTTTTACAATATTTTTATGTTTTTTACCTGAAATTGATTCATTTTATGGGAACAGTGTTTTTCATGAGAAAGAAGAAGCCATACCCAGAAAAGGAGACGGTACTAATTACATACAGAAAACCACTGACAATGGCGCAGATTTTAGTACAATGCCAGGCTAACAGCTTACCACTTTTCTTACCACCACCTAGTCCTGTTGTCCTAGTTCGTTAAATAAAAGAGGAGAAGAAAGAGAAAAGAGTACCAAAACGACAAGCATGCATCATCACCACTATCCCCACAATCAAAAAAAAAAAAAGTCAGATCATCAGCTTTACTACTACTCCACTCTCCATTCTTAAAAACTCCATACTCCATAGTACTACAGTAGTACCACTACTACTGCAATTTTTGCAGCTCACAGTCTGAGAAGAACAGTACTATTACACCCATACCCACTCAAAAGACTGTAACAATAGCAAAAACAAAACTTTTTCTTCTTCCATTCCCACTACTTCCACTGCTACCTACTGCTACTGTTACTCCACTGCTAGATTTGCCTCAGACCACACCCTTATGTCACATGTGGATATGTGGTGTGCAAACTTATTGTCATTGCTTACATTTTTCTCACATTTCCTTCTTGATAATGGGTCGCTTGCTGCCCATTCTTATTATTTTCCCTCTTTTAGGCTGCAGGCTGCAGGCTGCCATGCCCTATCAGAAGTTTTGTATCAGTTCAGCTACTGTAGTCCCAGATTCAACTGATGAGTCTTTCTTTATGGTCTCTCTGGGTATCCTCTCCACCTTTACATGCAGGAGACTAATCTCGTGAACATGAGACTCGAGTTAAAAGTGGACAAGTCTCTTAACACTCGACCCGAACCAATGTCGATAACTGATGAGTCTTTTCAGTATGCAAGAATATCCATCAAGCAGTATGAGTACAAACTCAAATTTTCAGAAAGTGTAGAAGCAGTAATAGCAAAGTTGAGACAAGGCAGAAATGGTAGTATATATTTATGACGGGAAGACATACTTTTGTAATAAAATAATGCAATCAAGGACATATCATTTAGGAGTTAGAATGGTATAAGAATTCCTAGTTTTATTTGAGATTTTGTGTATAACTCTAATGTTAAAGTTTGCTTACAAGGAATATATGGTCTATGGTGAAGTGTGAATTTGAACATTGGCAAGAAGCTTGGTAAGTTTTCTAAGAGTTTCGCGAGCAGATACCGTATCTGGATGATTGTCACCACAAATTGAAGTTCTAATAAAAATGGCTTTCCTTATTAGATCATCTCCTATGTCGAACTGTCCCCCTCTCAGCATTAACTTTGCTCTCGTCTCCAACACAGTCGCCCTTGACAATGCCAACTCCTGCCACAGGAATGGATTCAGTTGAGCATTGGTCTGGACCGGCCTCCAGCATAATGACTTATCTGCCCACTTCTCAACTGGTTTAACAAATGCTTGGTCCGTTGCTTCCAAGACATTGGTACATAGCCGAAGGAGTTCCAGAGCAGCATTGCACCGGGAGAAGGTAATGAATGTCCGAATTGCTAGAGGCAGAACTACTCCTTTAACGAGGTACAATAACTCCGTCACCTTGAGCTCAACACCTTTCGAGTCATTTCCAAATCCAAATAGCAAAAAGCATGATGCCCATATGTGCTCCGAATGATGGAATATGGACCCCCGAGTGATGACAGCTTGAACCGTGGCTTGCGCAACTCCTGCATTTCCTCTTGTCCTTGCATAAAACTTGATGAGTTCATTGACATATAGATACCCTGGCTTTGTACTACTTCTAGCAATATTGAATCTCAACAACATAGAAGAAGCTTCTGTTTCTGATCGTTTGTTGTATGAAGAGGTCAGACCACAACTCAAAGAGCGCAACAACTTTCTCCACAGCTTTTTTCCCCTATGCTTCTCAGGTATCTTGTTTGCAGCTACCGCTAGTAGAGGAATTGGAATTGCTGCTGGTGCAAACCAGCCACTAGCCTGGACCATCCTGGTTGCCAAGCTCCTAGGTCCATCTGCATGATCGAATATTGAGAAACAAACCTCAAGGAGTTGCAAGAGGAAATTATTTTTCCTCAATGGATGAGCTTCCCTACAACTCCATGATATTTCCCTCAAGGGCATTCTATTTATGGTGTCCAACAATCTGCTGGGATTAATAGGAAGCTCGGATAAAATCGCTCCCACTATTGCAAGGCCCAATGTTAACCTTCCTACTTTCTCCTCAATGATCCTAAGGGAATCAATCTCTGCAATTGAGTAGTCTTTTACACTTCCCAGCATTAGACACATTGCCTCAACCTCAGATAAGTAAGAGACCTTGAAAGGTTCCAAATTCAATACGCGCGGTAGGCGTGTGGATATTATAATGTGGGTCTCTCCACCGAAACGAGGAAGAAGATCCATTACAAGTTTGTTATCCCACCAATCCTTTTCACTTTCCAAGTTATCAATCACAACCAAGAAAGGTATGTTTCTCATGAGCTCTTTGCGAACTCTAGAAACGGCTTCCTCTTCTTGCTCTTCAAAACTTCTTATCCTGCTTTTCTCAGTGCAGCTCTCAACACCCACATCAACTTCTAGAAATGGCCAAAGGTTCAGATAATTCTGCCTAATGTACCGGCTTTCCCCTCCAATCCATAGAACCATCTTATACCTCTGATGATATCTGTAGGCGAATTCAAGAAGAAGTTCTGTCTTGCCAATTCCTGACTCACCTGACAAACACGCAATCCCCTTCCCATACAAAATCTTTGTCGATCGTTTTCTCTTAGCATAACGTCCACTACTTTTGGGCCTCACTGGATGCTGCCTTAGTGAAAATTCACTGCTTTGCATCTCTATTTCCTTTTCTGATTCCTTCCATACCACCGGTTCTTTACCTTTCTTGCTGCCTTTATGCCCTTGCCGATCCCTTCGTTTTTCCTCTGCTGAGCTGCTTTTACTCCATCCAATTGTAAAATTCTTTCTCCTGGGTCTAGCCTTCAGCTCAAAATAGTCTCTTCCTGAATCTCCACTAACATCACCAAAAAGTATAAATTCTAGCTCAGACAATTCCTTCTTCCTGCCAATGAAGTTCTCATTCCGAGGGAAAGGGAACTCTTCTTTCTCCACCTTATCTCTCCACTTTGTCAACCGATCGGCAACACTTCTCCTTCCTAACCTTGATGCCAGAAGAGTGACAGCCTTCAATATGCAGTCTCTCCAGTTACCCTCCTGAGCTTCCAGTTTCCGTTCACCAACTCGAGAAATGCCATTAACAGCTTCCTTCCACTCCTGCTCTATCCCACCATACAAAAGCCATAGCTCACCTCCATGTTTTTCCCAGAGCTCTCCCCTCTTCTCAACTATATCCCGGACAAGGCAGTCATCTGGCCCCAAGTCAAAGAAAACTGGGACCAGATTCTTCTTACTTGCAAAATATCGCAGCTCCTCGATGGTATATGGGTTCCTGAAGGACTTCCTTGTTAAGATTACAATGCCAAAGGAGGAAATAGCCATTGCCTTCTCTACGAGTCCATGCTTGCGAGAGTTTCTACACCGAGCTCTGTCTGAAACAAAACAGCTTATTCCCTGAACTTCCAACTCAGCGCGCAGCCAATTAGCAAATCTAAGCAAAGAAGGTTTGCGACCATGCAAACCTACGTAGGCATCACAGCTCCTTATTCTGTGAGAGGAAACCGAAACTGGGGCATATGATGTTCCACGGCCGCCCCCCTGCTTTCTGTGATTTTCCCTGACCCCAGAATCCCCGTTATCAAGACCATATGAGTAGCAATATGGGGTGCTACTAGAAATGGCAGTTGAAGACAAAATGCGATCGAACCTCTGAAAATCATTTGTAAATCCAGGAATTGGATCCCTCGACATGTTTGACAAGACATCTCTTGCCTTCGCCAGAGATTCAGGGTCAGGAATTCCTGAACTGGAGCTATGAGGATCACCACTTAAATGAATGCTGTCACATTGTGCATCAGACCTTGTTGATTCGGATGTTTGACATGTTGGTGACCTTGGAGAGAAGAATGGTGACTGATTAGCTGAAAAGAATGCAGAAGACGACGATGACATGTTCCTTGAAGTAGTAATTGGTAAGGACCCATATCTTGAGCTATCCTCTCGGAGATCCATAACAATAAAATCTACTGATTCAGAGGATGCTAAATCTCATGCATGCTCTCTAAAAATAAGCAGCAATGCTGAAAAAGAAGAGAATGGCTTTGGTCAGGGAAACAAACCCCAATATGGAACACATCCGGAAAAAAATATGTTAAAGTTGAATGCTTATCGAAACAGAAATGTTCCGCCTCTTAATGGCAGAATGCAGATCGTAATTTTAAACTTCATAAGCCAGAAGCCATGAGAGCAATATTATGTAACTTCAAATGGTAAAATACATTATGTAACTTCATATTGTATATTAGGTAGCTCCATACAGATATTTTGTAGCTTGAATACCCACCAATATAGAGAAAAAAAGACACAGGACAGAAGTTCACCAAAAAAAGGGCAAACCATACAGGAGGAGGAAGGCAAAATATTACCAGAAAATGCAGAAGACAAAATAAATTTACTGTTCAATAAAATGCCATGGCTTTAGGTGGTAGAACTAAAGAAATGAAAACAATGCATATACCACAGTGAAACATCAAGTGCAGAATGAGAGTAATATTTGCAAAGCGGGAAATTCAGTAATATGCACAAATTGCAGTAAAAGGTACAATGATTGGAAATTCAAAAACTAAAACAGTAACAAACAAGTAAAGGGCTATGAAAGTTCAGAAAATGTATGTCTCCAAGCAATCCAAAGAAGCCATAGACATAAAAGAACAATCAGAACAAGACCCTTAAATTGGAACAAAAAGAAGCTATAAAAGAAATGAATAATGCTTGAACAACCTGAGAATTCTAGATCCAAATTAACCATCCAAAGATACCTCAAGTAAAGACAGCTCCTCTGATTTGAATAAGATAAAATAACATTAAAATGGCCATTCAGATCTGAGAACTTACTTTACTTGGCTTCAAATCTTGAATTTAGTATTTTTGGCCTTAAAGCCAAGCGACCCAGCTGGAAAAAGAAGAAGAAGAACAGAATGCTAAGCCCTAGAGGATTCAAACTTCAAGAAAACTTGATAGCCACCACTTGAGTTCTAGTCAGTGTGTAAGCAAAGCAGTACACCGAACTTAAACCAACCTGCAAAAGAGGAGACAACATATATACAATTACCACAAAGCACATATAAAAAGACAACTCAAAGATGATTTCAATCACATAGATAGAGAAAGTGGTGACAGTGAGTGATAGAGAAACCAACCCATCTGTATTCTCTTTCTACGTCTCACAATGCAAAACTGAAAGTGAATAATTTTTACTACTACCATTTAGAGATAGATTGCATCTTGATAGAGACACACACAAGTTTTAAAGAAAAAAGATTCCTGGTTAAAAACCCATATATATAAGAATTCACTTACCATTTCAGTGAAAAAAAGGGGAAAGGAGACTCCATCTAAAACTAGACCAGCAGCAAGACCCTTAAAGCCGTTTTTTTTCACTCAAACAAACAGAGGAGAAAAAAGAAGAAGAAGAAGAAAACACTCAAAAGACTCAGTCTTTACTATTGACTTACTAAAAAGACAGCATCTTTACCTCTTAAGGATTATTACCATTCCTTTTCTCTCTATCTACAGAAACTAGAAAGTTGCTTGCTTTCTCTTGTTGGTTGTCTGATAAAAAAGGATGATGGGAAATGGGGTGCAAAGAACAGAAGCACTGTTGAAGAAGAGAGAGAGAAAAGAAATGGGTCCCTCCCAATGAAAGAGATCTAAGCAAAGGGCTGGGGTTCTGTAGTAGGCTCCACGGATAGACTGAGAGACAGAGTCATTCACTCTTCCTTCTTTTCTTTCTCTTTTTTTTCAGTTTTTTTCAGAAGTTCTTGTGCTGGGTGTTGTTTAAGGTTTTCTACTCTCCTTCTCTTGCTTGGCATATACTACTATCAAAGAAAATGGGGAAAAAACGCTTCTTTTATTCTTTTGTTCTAGTATTGGTGAGTAGTGGTATAGAATTATAAATAAATAAAAAAGGAAATCAAACCATAATTAATGGATATTTTTAGGTTTCAAGAAGTTTTTAACATTATTAATACACATACTTTGATTTGGAATGTAGAGCATAAATTGCGAAATTAATGGATGGATGGATGGGAGGATGGGAAAGAAAAAGAGAGTGATAAGTGCATAATAATTGCTCTCTTTGAAACCAGCTAACACTCTTTTTTTTTTTTACCCAAGTAGTACTTCTCTTCTCCATGCACTTTTTGCTTAAAGAATTAAGAAACAAATTGGTAGAAATAAATAAGTATAGTTGCAATGTGGCAGCCAATGGTCATGATTGCTGCATACCCAATAATTTTATGACAATTTGCTTACTTCAAAACCATTACTAGTAACTAACCTTTTAAATTATTGTACTTTTGTTTTACATGAATCTAAGGAAAATTACAAAGTGACATTAATGTTTTATTTTAGCTTGTGTAGTTGAATATTCCAGTTTGTTGTCTATGTAACTTGTGTGGATAAAGTGTTAGAAGAATAAGAAAAATTATGTGGAGAAAATCATTTTCTTTTAGATTTGATAATATTTGAATAAGATTAATATGAGTTTAAAAAAGAAAAATACTCGTGGAGATCAGGAAAAAAAATCTATCATTTTTTATGATTTTAAAGAAAAAAACAAAAAAAAAACACTATATATCTCCATCAATTTAATGTCAATTATTATTTTTGGTTAAAATTATTCGGTAATTCGATCACTGCATTAATTGCCGATTATTCCGTACTCTAATCGGGTAAGATCTCACAAGGAGGTAAAAAAAATTCTTTACCTTCCTTCTTAATAAACACATATACTCTAAATCTAATTAAGGACAATTACATTAGAAATTAAAATCTAAAGAATAAAATTTATATAAATTTTGGTTTCTTAATCTTTCAATCTCATTATTTTTTTATTATCTTTCATGCCATGAAATCATTTTTTTTATTGGTAGTAAAACCTAAGACCAGAAAACTTGCATTAATCAGTACTAATATTTATTACTTTGCAATTCATATCTTACCTTATAAATCCAATCAATTCTAGCAATATATTGAGTATTAGTGGTAGAGATTTAACATGAGAATTGTTTCCACCAAAGAAGAATCATATGATGCATCATGCAATAAGATAATAACATCTCTATCCTCCAAAGGACTGCTTGGTTTGACTTAAATGGATTGCCTCTTTCAAAGTCAGTCCAAGACACTCTTTCGATGCTCACTATTAGCACCACATGGATACATGTGCAGTCACAGCAAATAGATGGCTGTGATTCATTCATGCACTTACATCTTCTATCCATCAATGGTCTAGATTCCACCACTTGTCGTTCATGGGTGTCTAGTCTACTATCCTGAGTTTGATCTATCACCTCCATTACATTGATTGACATGGTTGTCTACTTTCAAGCAGCATATCCAATATCACCTAACCATTTATTTTTCAAAATCATTTTATTTTCTTCTTATTATTATAATAAAATAATAAATATTCGATAATTTACAACAAAAATACTGCTTCACTTTTATGCAATGCTAATCCTTTAATAAACCCTAGCTAGATGAAGTGCAGCCAAAGCAAGCAAATTAAGCAAACCTAAGAATCCAACTGGAAAGTGATCAGCGCTGCAGACTGCAATATTTACTCATAATTAGGCCCATAAGCAGGAAGCTGCCTAAACTAATTTTTTAATCTTAGCACAACACAGCATTATAATTTAAATGCCTAAGCGTAGGTGGCTTGCCTTAATCCTTTGTTTAGGCACATGTGCACATGAGAGCAACTTTTTGGTTTACACATGAAAATGAAATACGAGTTGTTCTAGCTACTAGCTAGGTGCGAGAGACCAATTTTCAAATATTGTTTAACATTTTATGCTTAGTTTGATTCTTTTATTATTTTGAAAAATATCACACGTGAAAAAATTATATGTTAGGAGCATTTTACCTTTTGATAGATCAACCTGATGCGAATAAAATTCATCTATTAAACGAACGAGTTTTGACCTTGAAATCGAGTTTTAATAAATTTTAAACACAACCTACCTAATTTATATTTATATGAGTTAATCATCCAACATTTATTTTACTGTTATAATCCTAGTTTTTCTTTTCTTACATCCAGTGACTTAAAGATGCTGGAATCAATCATACTGTTTCCCCATATGGTCAGCTACAACGGCATTATGCAGGCCTAAACAGTGGTCAAATGTAATTAAAAAAATTATACGGCTTGTCCTTGACCAACAAAAGACTCTAATTAGAAGTCTCATTGCAACAAATCTTACTCGTCATCTAATGTGTTGATTAAATTATTAGATAATACGTTTTGATAAAAAAAAAAAAAATTATTTGATTTTCTATCGGTTATTTTCCGATAAGAAATGTAAAATATAGTATAGGACTTGGGTGGGTGCCTCAATGGAAGTCCAAAAGCATACCTTGATAAAACGGGCTGGGCTTTGGGTCAATTGTTTGGAATTCATTGCAGTGCAAACCCGTTTATAGCCCAATTTTGAATGTATTTTTCTTCTCTCTTCTTAAGGAGAATTGTAAGTTTACTAATTTTCGGAAGTTTGATAATATAGAGAAATTACCTGCAAGTCGCAACAAAGATAAAAACAACAACGAAACCAAACAAGAAGGGAACGAACAGAAAAATGACCGAACCAAACCCCAAAAATCAGAGCAAAAGCCCGAAAAGACAAAAGAGAGGAGCGGAACCTTCCCAAAATAAGTCGTTGTCGGATCCGATTCACGACTCGATATAGAAAGGCTACGACGGGTGAGTGAACCACAAAAAAACAAGAAAACAGAACATAACCGAGCTTCCCTGATCTCCAAATCATCGGGGTTTATCTTTATTGTTTTCATCAGAGGTTTTGTTTAGTTTTAGGCCATGTTATCAGAACCGGACCGGACCGGCCGGTCCGTCCGGTTCAACCGGTGTTTTTCAAGTTTCCGGTCCGATTCAGCTATCGGACCGGATAAGGATGTGAACCGGGTTCAACCGGTCAAACCGGCCGGTTTTTACCTAACCGGCAAACCGGATTGAACCGGGTTGAACCGGCCGGTTTGATGAGCCAAACCAAAACGACGTCGTTTTGGTTTGGTTTTTTTTTTTTTTTTTTTTTTTGAAAATTTGATGGGCCGGCCCATTACAGGCATGGGCCAGCCCATCAGAGAGGCAACCAAAACGACGTCGTTTTTGAACTTTTTCAATTTTAATAATATTTTTTGATATATTATAAAATGCTACAGTAAAAACCAGCCGGTTCAATCCGGTTTAATCCGGTTTTATCGTCTAAGATTTACCGGTTTAATGTGTAAACGGTTCCGGACGGACCAGCATCTACAATCCGGTCGAACCCGGTTCAACCCGGTTGAACCACCAAATTGGCGAAAACGGTTCGCTGTCCGGTCCGGTTCTGATAACTATGGTTTTAGGGGAGAGATGATTTTTTGTAAGAAAAATTGAGCAGAATATTCAGGCAGAATACTTTGAGAACTTACAAAATTACCCTTGATTGAAAATTACAAAATTGCCCTCTTATCTTCCATTCATCATATCTTTCTTCTTCGCTCTTTTGCCGATCGCAATACACTCTTCACCTCTCTTCCCTTCATCCTTCGACTCACAAACACCCAAACAAAACCTCAGTTGTCCGGCTCTCTCGCACGCTCTTCTTCTCTCTCGGCCACATCGTACGCCAAATACCCTTCACACTGGCACGCTCTCCTTCTCTCTCGGCCACATCGTCGGCCATCCAGCACCCCTACTCTCGATTGTCGCTCTGGTTTGTTTGATAACTCTCTGTTTATTTTTCAATCCCTAATTTCAAAATTTGGGGATTTGGGTTTTGTCCTAATTTAGGGTTTCTTTCCTTTTCCATTTTTGCTACGGATTGGTAATCTATTTTGGTAGGATGTCGTTTTGAATATATGTTGTGAACTTGTGATGTTTTTTGGTAGGATGTGTGCTGAAAAGAAAAACAATTTTATTTAGACAATGCAATGTGCAAACAGCAGGTGCAAACAGACATACAAGGAGGCCAAATGTAATAGTATTAGACATTACAAATGTGAGTATGTTGTTTTTAGTGGTGACTGAGGATAACGGGAGATGCATGGTTCTAGCGGGGTTCAAACCCATATCATGCAAACATGCAAAGACCAAATTGATTCATTCCTTGTTTCACTCAGGTATGCTGGATAGTTGCAGATATAGATTTCATTCTACTTTAGGACAGATTGGTTGATTCCATGACATATATGACATTTTACATATATTATGACATTTTACTTTAGGACAAATTGATTCATTTTATGATAAGAAGTGATGAATATGAAAAACATAAGAGTGATGAAGAGTTTGATATGCAAATACAGTATGCACAGATTTCTACTGCTTGGCCATTTTAATTTTCTAGTACACACAATGATTAAGTGAGTAAGTTTCGTCGTATTTAGGAAAAAGGACAATTTCAGATTCATGGAACCAGGTCCATTTTGGTGCACAGTTTGCATCCATCTAAGGGTTCTTACCTGCACAACTTCTTGTGGATATGATTTGATATTTCCTTTTTACTTACCTAAGTTGCTTGAAAAAATGTGTGTTGGGCAATAATGAGCCCTGCAGCTCCTTATTGCCAATAAACTGCTGGTTTCTAGTAGGATGTCAATAAACTCTAGAAGTTGACTGTTAATGCTGGTTTCTAGTAGGATGTTAATAAACTCTAGAATTTGACTGTTAGTGATTTTTGGGGCTGTAAGTGCTGGTTTATTATGACTGTTCTCTTGTTGATTTCAGTAGGATGTCAATAAACTCTTCATCCTCGATCTCTAGTAGTCAACGCCACGAATGCAGACGCAGCTTGACGTCACTTGGGAAGCAAAAAGCAATCTTGGATTATGAGCCGTCAATATTCTGCAAGTGTGGGATTAAGGCATCAAGATGGATATCCTGGACTGACAAAAATTTGTCGCTAGATTTGAGTCGTTAATTACAATGTAGAAGAGATGCTTTTGCTAACAAGTGCCAATGTTTTCGGCTTAAATGACTTGAAATGACAAATATGGAAAGGATAAAAAAACCAACTTCTTTTCCTTTTCTGTTATGTATTTCTCGATAATTTATGGTTGATTTTTGTTACCAAACTTTTTTATAGTTTAATTTATGCTGCATTCAAACTTAGATGTATATATAATGTACTATATTCAAATATTGTTAATTTATGCGGCATTCAAACGTAATTTAATTTGTGGGTGTAATTTAAATGTACTATTATAATTCAAACTTTCCATTTAGTTGTCAACATACAGGAATGGCTAATTTCAAAGAGTAATTAAAATTAAAATTACGTTTGAAAAAATAAAGTTGCGGAAATCAGTATACCATACTATTCCAAAGCCTTAACAGACAAGCCTAATTTTACTCAACTTTTCCTACTTTCTAATAAATATATACACACAAACATAATAATTTTAATCCTAATTTCGTAAAGCAATGGCATAATTCAATAAATTAAATATAAATTCAACTATCACTTAAATAAACCTATCATCTTATTAAAAATATTTATAAAAGAAAAATATAAAAATAGTTCAAAATAAATTTATAAGACGAGTAAATTCAAGTCATATAAAAGTCAAGAATTCATTCATTACATTTTTTTGTCAGAATTCTGTTGTCATACAGCAATGGGGTTCAAGGGAAGCAAAAATCGTGGACAAAAAATCAGAAACAAACTCACCAGAAATACAAGCCGAGGACGGCGGTGATGGTGAACGGCGGCGGCGGTGGTGGTGACGGCGATCTCGCCTGCTCGATCTCGCTTGCGCTATGCTGGATTTGGCAATCTACGTTTTGGAGGAAGGAGAGGAGCGTGGATTGGAAGAGGAGAAGATGAGTCATATGTGGCATTAATGGCAATTTTGTAAATAAATGAAGAAAGTATCAGTATTTGTGCAAATACAGTATTCTGCCTAAGTATTCTGCTCAACTTTTCTTACAAAATATCATTTCTCTTAGTTTTAATGGCTAGGTTGATTCTTCCATGTAAAAGTTCGTATCTTATCTTGCAAAGTCCAGTCTTTTGGGTTTGATCTCTTCTGCTCCTGTGATTACTCCCCACCCCCTTTTTTTTATCAGTTAACATTGATTAAGGCTACTCCAATACATGGATTGCTCATTCGTGATATGTTACATCCTCCTTTATGTTACTGCTTAAGTGAACTTTTTGATATCAGAGACTGTGTTTCCGGTGAAATACTCCTGAGTTCATGTACTTGATTCCAGTGTAAAAGTGTTATGTATATGTTTGTATTCGTTGATAAATGAGTTTTGTACATTTTGTATTGGAGGTCTGGTGAAATTAGCGTTATTTGGTTTGAGGCTTTGAGCTGACCTTTGCATTGTTCTCTTACTTTCAGTCAATGATACGGAACTTAGATTTTTTAGCTGTATATATTTTGAACGGTGATTAGTTATATGTTTTATTAATGTATTCACTCATTATCTTGTCTTTCTTTGGTAGCTTCAGGTTACTTGCCGAGCTAGTCACGGCCTCAATTCAGTGAAAAATATCTCCAAACACAGACATTTCATTACTTCAGAGGTTTGTATTTTGTGCTTCAGCTTGGCATTTGCCTGTCGTTGAGTTTTCTGATGCCTCTTTTTCATTTATTTCCAACTCTTAATAGTCAAAGGCTTATTAATCCTAATCACTGAAATTGTTGAATACAGGTCGCATTTGGAAGGAATTTTCAAGCTTTGTACCCTGCATTCTATGTAAGTTTTTTTATTCTGGTTTCTCCTCATGTGTAATGTGTCCATAATTTAAAAGTGTTGCTTGCATGAATATGATTTCTTGTGGAAAAGTTTGTTGATTATGCGGATTCCTCAACTTTTTTCAGAGGGTTAAGCAAGACAATAGAAGATTAATTTGTTCGGTTGCCACAGAACCATTACCAAAGCAAGCTGAACAATCTACAATGGATGCTCCAAAAGAAATATTCCTGAAGGATTATAAGTTACCTGATTATTACTTTGATACGGTAGGTAACAGGACTCAAGTTTGAATGTTGTCTGTTGAGGCTGTGAATTTCTATTATGGCTTAGTCTTTATTTATTTTTGGCCCACAATGTCAGGTGTATTTGAATTTTGTGCTGGGTGAGGAAGCCACAATCGTTAGTTCCAAAATTACTGTTTCCCCCAGAGTTGAAGGTAAATATGATAATCATTCTTTCACTGATTAAGGTTGATATGCTTGTTGTTAGTACATGTTCACATGAGATGGTTTTACAGCTACAGTTGTTCAACTCTTCAATGATTTGTTTCTAAATAGGTTCTTCTTCTCCCCTGGTTTTGGATGGCCGAGATGTAAAGCTACTTTCAGTTAAGGTCAACGGCAAGGAACTAAAGGTATGTAGACAATATGCGGTCCCAAACTCAACTGCAGCATGTGATTATAACTTGTCATGTAACCGTATTCCAAAAGCCTTCTTTTTATTTCTATTTTTCTATTATTGTTTTTTTTTCAAAAAGTGCTTGATAATGTTTCTTCAACTACATGATTTGAATATAATTTCTCTATTTACTAAGTGGAATTGGGGATCTTGGTAGATCATCTTATTTTTTCTTTTCGCAGAATGGAGATTATGCTTTGGACTCACGCCATTTGACTATCCTGTCACCACCAACTGGAACATTTACTCTAAACATAGATACTGAGATACAGCCCCATCTGAACACATCATTAGAGGTGAAACAGACTTCCTTTGTTTCCCTTGAATTCGCTTCTTAGATATTTAGCTATTTTTGCTTTACAGTTATCTTATTATGTTCTTGACAGGGGCTCTACAAATCATCTGGAAATTTCTGTACCCAATGTGAGGCAGAAGGTTTCCGCAAAATTACGTTCTACCAGGTCAGTCCTTTGATGCAGCTTTTAGACGCACTAATCCTTCTTGCGAAATACCAGGATGACTTAAATTGTTACTTCCGATTGGCTAACAGGACCGCCCTGATATTATGGCAAAATATACTGTCCGAGTTGAAGCTGACAAGTCATTGTACCCAGTGTTGCTGTCTAATGGAAATCTCTTAGAACAAGGAGACCTTGAGGTAAAGTTGATATGCAGCATTAAATTGCCTTCCCTGTCCCAAATTCGAATTTTTATATGTTTGGTTCATTGCAGGGCGGCAAGCACTATGTTCTATGGGAGGATCCCTTCAGGAAGCCATGCTATTTGTTTGCTTTGGTTGCTGGACAACTGGAGAGTAGAGACGACACATTTGTCACTCGCTCTGGTCGGAAAGTCTCTCTAAGAATTTTCACGCCTGCCCAAGATGTACCCAGGACTGCACATGCCATGTATTCCCTTAAAGCAGCAATGAAATGGGATGAGGATGTCAGTATCTTGAGTTACAATCAGCACTTTAGTCATGATCTCGAAGTTTTCTTATGACTCCTGATGTTAATGTCTACCTTGCTGTCAATATTGCTGCTAACAGGTTTTCGGCCTTGAGTATGACTTGGATCTCTTCAATATTGTTGCTGTTCCAGATTTTGACATGTGAGTGCCATTTAATTTAAGTGTTAACTACAGTTTAATTCTATAATTGCCTTTTTATAATTTCCTCTTCTATCCAAATATCTCAGCTTTTCATTCTCTTCATCATGGGTGTGCAAGTTTAATTTCATAGTTGTCTTTTAGCATACCTCATGTTTTTTTTAATCTAAAAATCTTCTTTTATTGAATTCAGTGTGGATGCTAATTCTTTTTATTTTTGATTGTCAGGGGAGCTATGGAGAATAAGAGCTTGAATGTACGAGTTCTGGCCTTTCCTTAATCTCATCCTATCTGATATTTTTTCTCTTTGCTGCTGATCCTTTTTAAATTATATCCGGGTTACTTTTCAACAGATTTTCAATTCCAAGCTTGTGTTGGCATCTCCAGAAACTGCTTCAGATGCAGATTACGCTGCAATTTTGGGGGTTATCGGTCACGAGGTTGGTTATTCTTTCACACTGCAATGTTAAAGATGTGAAATACTTATTTCCCTCATGCTTGATTCAGAGAGTCTATTTTCTGACTTGAATTTCTTGTTTCTGTCATGCAGTATTTCCACAACTGGACTGGCAATAGGTTGGCTTATTTAGTTATTGTACCTTTATATTCTTTTCTAATACATTGAGAAATAATACTTTTTTTATAGCAAATTCTGCAGTCCGCTTGTTTGCTTGTCTATCGCTTTCCTTGCATTCTGAATTCTAGTGTGTGATGGTGAAACTGATCTAAGTTCTAACTAATATCACTGCAGAGTGACTTGCCGTGACTGGTTCCAGCTGAGCATAAAGGAAGGTCTAACAGTGTTTCGGGATCAGGTACAACCCCATTATCTCTTTATTGTATGGGGAAAAGGAAAAATATGGCAATTGCATGTGGACAACAGTATCTTGTTTGTTTTGCCTGAAAAAAAATTCAATGTCGGTAGGAGTTTTTGTCAGACATGGGTAGCCGTACAGTGAAGAGGATTGCTGATGTTTCAAAGCTTCGCAATTATCAGTTTCCTCAGGTTCTTTTCCTTTTTCACTAAATGTAAATCAATCCATTAAGCGTTGTCTTGCTTACAAAGCAGATATGTCCTTTTGTTGTGGATTCACATGGAATGTGGCATAACCTGCTGTTTCTAAGCACTGGTAATATGTTCTCCATTGATACAGGATGCTGGTCCCATGGCTCATCCAGTACGACCACATTCTTATATCAAGGTATGGAATTAGGACATCTATAAGATGGCTGCTCCTTATAATGTTGTATCCTACTCTAAAGTTTAGTTAAGAGTTTGTTTGTTTCATACTGATGTTACTTCTATCTTTTGCTTTCCAGATGGATAACTTCTATACAGGTAGGTTTCGGTTTGTGACCTCCTGAGTCAAAGCTTCACACACTTTTTTTTTTGTCAACTCGAAACCAGCTGCCTCTTAATTTTTCTGATGTTTGATTCTCTTGTCCATGTCAAATTGATTGTGATATGGTGCTATTGTCCAACTCCAATTCTCAGCGACGGTGCGTTTTAGAAGTTCTCCTTCCTTTTGTCTACCTTATAGTTTTTCCTCTTTTTCAAGTACTGTACCTAACTGGTCTTTTGTTCTTGGTTTTATTTTTATTCTTTTTTTTTATTGACAGGTTTATGAAAAGGTTTGTTTTTTTTTACCTTCTCCCTTGGTCTCCAGTTCTATGTGCCTATGCAATCTAAGTTGACAAAAAACTTACTACATACATCAATTGCTAATTTATTTGTCAGGGAGCTGAAGTTGTCAGGATGTACAAAACTTTATTGGGAAGCCAAGGATTCAGAAAGGTACAATCTGAGATATGCTTGAGCTTTTAACTGATCCAACAACGAGGATGTTGCTTGTGCCATGAAAATGAGATCTTAGAGAATTTAATGAATAGATGCGTTCATGTTTCAGGGAATGGATCTCTATTTCCAGAGACATGATGGTCAAGCTGTAACCTGTGAAGATTTCTTTGCTGCTATGCGAGATGCAAATGATGCTGATTTTGCAAATTTCTTGCAATGGTGTGCATCTGCCTTTTTCTTTTTTTTCTCAGAAAACTTTTGAATTCTATGCGCTTCGGTACATGCTTATGTTTTGGTGAATGCTATGAAACTACAGGTACTCCCAAGCTGGCACCCCTGTTGTGAAAGTCACTTCATCTTACGATGCTAAAGCTCATACTTTCTCCTTAAAATTCAGGTAATAGAGAAACCTGTATAAAATGTAATGTTTTCTCTTAATCTATCTATGATATTATTAATAACTTTCTTAATATGAACGTGTTCAAGGCAAGAAGTGCCTCCTACACCAGGGCAGCCAATTAAAGAACCCATGTTCATCCCAGTGGCCTTAGGCCTGTTGGGTCCAAGTGGGAAGGACATGCCATTATCTTCCATGTATCATGATGGGACATTGAAGTCTTTTGCAAGTAATGGTCAGCCAGTCTACAGTACTGTTCTTAGAGTAACCAAGGTCAGTGTGGTGAACCTGTACTCTCTTTATCTTTGTAATTTAATACTTTATCCTTCTTTATCGTGGTTATTGCACTTGCTTGTCAAGTTCACTCCTTGCACTACATTTTTTACCAGATTTTGCCAAGGAATGGGATGGACTCCATGGAAATTTCATGGCTGTCATTTACATTCTTCTAATAATTTATTGGCATGAAATTAATGTTAAAAGAAGCCACGAAGTTATTAGTTATTATTAAGATCCTTAAGATTTTTCGATCCATAGTTTGCTATGGTTGTCTGTAGGAGCTTCAGCATAAATTTTTTGTCCTCTTTCCTAAACAAATATTTGGTATATGTAAAGCAAACTTAGACTATGAGAAGACTGAGGAAATACAATTCTTATTGCTCATAAAGTCGGTGCCTGTTGATGCTGAAATCTTATCATGTGAAATGGTCAAATTGTATGCATTAAGGAACTTCTTTATACTACTCCTTATTTTATAATGACAAGTATTATCTTGCTGGTGCTGAGCAGGAAGAGGAAGAATTTGTCTTCTCTAATGTAACTGAACAGCCGGTGCCTTCTCTACTACGGGATTATAGTGCTTCTATCCGTCTAGAGTCTGATCTCTCTGACAGTGATTTGTTTTTCCTTCTTGCACATGATTCTGATGGATTCAACCGGTACGGCTCTTTCAAAAGCATTTATACTTTCTCCTTACGTTTAAGTGACTTATGAGTATTCATTTACCCATGGTATTTTTGTTTCAGCTGGGAGGCTGGACAGGTTTTGGCGAGGAAGCTGATGCTTAGTTTAGTATTCGATTTCCAACAAAACAAACCATTGATTTTGACTCCGAAGTTTGTGGAGGGGCTTAGGAGCATACTGACTGACACGAGCTTAGATAAGGCATGGTGGCTGCTGTTTTCATTTTTGTTTACTTTTTTTCTCCTTTGTAGCCGTGGGGAAAAGAGGTGTCAGAGAACCGAAGGCACCGATTGACATAAGTTTTTCATCTGTTGTCAGGAATTTGTGGCGAAGGCAATAACTTTACCTGGGGAAGGAGAAATAATGGACATGATGGAAGTTGCAGACCCTGATGCTGTTCATGCTGTGAGATCTTTCATCCGGAAACAGCTTGCCTCTGAATTGAAAGCAGAGCTTCTAAGCACGGTATGGGATTTACTTTAGAGTTACTGAAGCAATATCATGTTAGTGTTTGATGCCACTGCCTCTTGATTAACCTTGTTGGTTGATGAATTTTTCTTGCACCACAGGTTGAAAACAATAGGAGCTCAGAAGAGTATGTGTTTGACCATTCTAATTTGTCCAGGCGTGCTCTAAAGAATGTTGCTCTTGGTTAGTTTCGATGTGGATCATGCGTTTAAGCTTTTGAGATCTAGCTCAAACCTATATTTTACTAACTACTTATGCTTTACCAACCGTTTACAGCATATCTGGGATCACTTGAAGATCCGGAATCAACAAAGCTTGCTTTTCATGAGTACAAAACTGCCAAAAATATGACTGAACAATTTGCAGCTTTGGAAGCCATAGCACAGATCCCTGGTCAAACCCGTGATGAAGTTCTGGCTGACTTCTATACCAAGTGGCAGAATGACTTTTTGGTAAGTCTCTAATTAAACTCTGATTGTTGGAATGAACTTGTTGGTATGTCTGTTCCGTTCCATTCCATTCTTAAGCAATTAATGAGCTTTCTGTGGTGATTGGTGGAATGAACCTTTTGGTATACTTGTGTGTGCCATGATTCTTGAGTGAAGGAATGTAATAAGCAATTAATAAGCTTTCTATGATGTGGCATTATTAAAATTATCTGAGTAATTGGAAGGAGGCTGAAATGAAAGGAATTTCCCTGACCTCCTTTTGTGTTCTCTGTGTGTTTTGAATTGACGTTTTTGTTTACAAGGAATTTAATTATATGATAACTATGGTTAAGGCTTCTCTGTTGTGTTGCTATACCTGTTCTCTCTTTGTTCAGGTTGTGAACAAATGGTTTGCCCTTCAAGCCATGTCTGATATTCCTGGTAATGTCGAGAATGTTCGAAACCTCTTAAACCATCCAGCATTTGACCTTCGCAACCCAAACAAGGTAAGCGGATAGCAAATCCTGTTTTTTGCACTAGTGTTCTTTATGCATGTGTATGTTCACATTATCATGTTTGTTTTTAAGCATCAACTGATTTTCAATCTTTGGGATAGGTCTACTCGCTTATTGGAGGATTCCGTGGTTCCCCTGTGAATTTCCATGCGAAGGATGGGTCAGGCTATAAGTTTTTGGGGGAAATTGTGGTTCAACTCGACAAAATTAATTCTCAGGTATACTTCTCCAGAGTTATAGGCTTCGTACCTGTATTTGTATACATCAAATTGGATCCTCGTTGTTTGTAGCTGCATCTTTCCTAACATCGATTCATTGCAGGTGGCATCCCGCACGGTGTCAGCTTTCTCAAGATGGAAGCGCTATGATGAAACCCGGCAATCCCTTGCCAAGGTAAGTTTTTTAGGTTCAGTTTTGTTTGTTAATGATTTATATTAGCTGCTGCTTTTGATAATAACTATCAAAAGAGAGGCTGCTATCTACTTTGAGGGTTTTTCTTGATCATGATTGGTGAACTGGCATGGATGTTTTTTTTTTGTGTGCAGGCACAGCTGGAGATGATCTTGTCTGCCAATGGACTGTCAGAGAACGTGTACGAGATTGCCTCGAAAAGCGTAGCTGCTTAAACACTGACTGGAAAGAAGGGCGTAGTGATAGTGTCGCCAATGGTAATTCTGATTTATAGGGAGAAATAGTAATGAGATTAAGAGCATCGAGTTACGTTTTAGAATATTTTCCCGTATCAGCACGACATTGATGATCTGCCCTCTTTCCATGGCTGCTTTGTGGAAAGCAGTAGCTTTCATTCTATTTGCTGTTGAAACATGTTGACATTGTTTGAATGGACGGCTAGAATGTTATTGGAAAATTGAGAAATAAAGAGTAGCAGAAGAAACAAAGCATCTCGTTTCTTGTTTAGAAAACAATGGATGAATAATCCAACTGCTATTTGGGGTAAACCTTGACTAGGGGCACCACAGCGGATTGAAGTTGGAGAAGAAAAAAAACTAAGTGCGAGTCTTTTTCACTTGATCAACTAGCCATTTTTGGCTTTCTATGGTATTATGTTATGGTTAGGTTAGCCTTAAACTGTTACAACGAACACCCTGTGCATCATTCGCTCATCTCCACAAAACTTAAGCAGCAATGCTTAATCGAACTAACAATGAGTGAATTGTGTGTCTTGTACGTAGGAAAGAAAAAAAAAACAAACGTCAAAAAATGTATTCACAGATTCTGAATCTATCAAACCCAAGAATATCTGCCATCTTTAACAAAACGACAAAGTGGTAGTATCCAAATTGTCAACTATCATTGCTCATTAAAAAAGAAATGTCATTTATCCACATGACAAGTAATAATGTAATAGTCATGTCACTTCAATTGTCTCATTTACTTATTTATTAGTATTATTTTGGTTTCTTTAATTAAACGTAGATAAATGCGAATTTTATAAAAAATGATTATGGATTAGGAAAAAAATTAGTGAAGAAAAAAGAACACGTGTAATTGACTTAACATGCGCATGGTTATACAGTCGTGAGTCACCCACCAAATCTTTTAAGAAAAAATATTTAAAATTTTAAATAAAATTGTTTATAGGGACAAAAGACTACAATTTTTAATTTTATTGTTATTGATAATATTTTAAGGGTAAAATATTATAGCGTTTCTGAATTTTAGTCTTTAATATTTGGGTCTATGAATTTTAGTCTTTAATGTATCGAAATGTATCAAATTTTAGACTCTTCTATAAGAATTTCCATCTAAAATTCTAACAGTGCATTAAAATATTATTAAAAATATAAAAATATAAAAAATAGGAGAAAGTAAAAAGTATAAATTTCAAACAATTACAAAAAAATAAAAAGAATTCGTAAATATATGTAAAGAATTTCAAAATTTTATAGAAAATTCAAAAAACTGGAGATTGATTTTTTTCTGAAAATATTTATTAATAATTAAATAAAATTATTAAAACTCTATTTTTTCTGAATAAAATTCTTAAATTATAAAAGATTAAAAAAAAAGTTTTACTTTCTCCTATTTTCCTTAATTTTTTAGTTGTGAAAAGATGTCATCACAAAAGAAAAATCAATATCCATTTTTCATAATCTTTTGAATTTTTTATATATTTTTATATGTTTTAATAATATTTTAATTTTAATTTTTTTTTAATATACCGTTAAGATTTCAGACAAAAAATTCTAATAATATGGCTAAAACTGGATGCGTTTCGTTACATGAGAGACTAAAATTCGGAGACCTAAATATTAAAAACTAAAATATGAAAGTACTTATACCTCAAAACCTTACAATATTTTTTTCTATTTTTGAAAAGAAGAATGAACCCGAAATGTGCAACTACATTTTCAAATCCTCTCCATTAATCTGAATGATCCTGCAGGTTTTATTTATAATAATTGTAGGACCATAAACTAATCATATAGGCTATACCATCCCAAAAGAAAATTAAAAAAAATTTAAGTAAATGATCATACATGATTATAAATGGATTTCCTTTTAATAAAATTAAAACACTAATTTAGGTTGTAGGATTGATCGTTGGTTTGTGGTAATTGGTGATAATCATGGCCGACAAACAAATGATGTGGTCAAGGTCAATGCACTAATTATAACTTAATCTTTGGTTAATTAATAACACATTAATCAAGATTGCATAATTTTGTCAAAGATTGCTGTTGGTCCCGCTTTTGTCACGTGGAAAAGTTATGTTCCTCTCCACGCGTCGACTGCATAATCCGCCACGTATGGGAGGGTCGTACACCTAACAACTGAAAATATTACCGGTAGGACTTATCACCACCTAACACCGGCAGGTGGCTCATTGCGATTGGTAATTTAGTACTCCTCCACTTGCATTAATTTTACATTTGAGAACAAAAATGCAAAACTTTATATACATTGTTAATTTTAGTTAATATATATATATATATATATATATATATATATATTTTTTTTTTGCGATTCAAAATTTCAATCTATTAATTTTACTCTTTAAAAAAAAGACTAAGCACTACTAATGATTAAAAAACTCATTATGCACGCTGCCAAACATTGAAAAGTCATTCTTATACACAATTTTAATTAGGGACGAGCATGAGTCGGGTTTAAGCAAAACATGACACCCGATCCGCTTATTCGGTTTTCTCAAAATCATGACCCAACATTTGACCTACCTACTAAATAATCTACGAGTGCGAATGAGTTGGATCGGTTAAATTTTTTACATAATCCACCTATACTCACCGGTGAAAAAAATCATAGATTTGCGAGTAGGAAGATGAACGGGTCGACGGATTGACGGATCCAACATATATTCACATGTTAATAAATATCATATTCACCTAATAAATTGAATTAACAAATAATAATTATGCAAATAGACATATTAACTCGGTAAGCATTAAATCTTAAATCTCTGCTAGGTTTAAATAAAAATGGGTAGAATAAGTTTATATACTATGGGTGATTGGGTGATGAGTATATTACTAGTGACGGGTCGGATTTACCTACAAGTTAAATAAGTTAGACTCACATTTGACTCAACTCCTTTATGACTAGTTTTACGGGTCGATTTAACTGACGAGTTTGATGAATTAACGAGTATAATAAATTAAGTGGATTTTAATAGGTTTGACGGAACTATAAGTTTGGTGTACAATTCTAATTTTAACTAACATAGATATGTCCATAGAAAAAAGTGTACGGCGAATTATAAATGGATGTGATGCTTCTTACCCTCTTTTTGACCTAATTGATTGGTTTGACAATTGAACATACAATTTGGATTAAAATTAGAAGAAACGCATGAATATTAAACTATATACTTGGAAAATCACTAAAACAGTCATCACTACAACGTTAGTTATAATATGTTATCCTGATCCACCACTTTTCCTCTTTACATGAACTTTTGACCAATCTTTTAACCCAAATCTAAATGCTTTCTTTACCTTTACCATCAAACAAATGAAGAAACAAACCATCGATAATTTTGATGCTCAAAAGTTGGTCTAAAAGTAACCTTACCCTAAATATTATTACTATATGCTTTTATAAATGATGATGAGTCAATTTAAACTAATGATTAATTAACCCTAAACTAATCATATGTACATATATGTCCACAAAAAGGGGATAATAGAGAGACTTTTAGACAAAATACACATCCAAATCATCATTCTCTTAACTCAATTGATCATCTCAAATTTTTTATCATTATTTAGGTTACTTTTGTTCCGCGCATATTAAGTGTTATTAATTTAGAAATAATTTAAATATAACTGTTATATTCTTAACATTTCGACCCGTTTTAAATTTAATTTTACCATCAACTCAAGTACGTGCGATATGAAAATTAAACCCAAAGAATAATCATATAGTTTTAATCGTTGGTTTTGCATGCATATCCAGGTGCGGCACGTTTAGTGTACTAGATATATGTTAGCTGTACGTGATTGTTACTATTAGGCTATTTTGTCGTTAGGCTTTTTCAGTTTGAACTTTTCACAAGATAAAATGCGAGAAAGCACCTTTGGCAGCCAAAACAAATTCTTGAAAAACAACAAAGATACCCAAATGTATATCAACGAGTTTGTCTACCTACAAGTATTTTAAGTTGTCGTGTTTTTAGAAACTTTATATAGTAATTATTAAAATTATGTCAGTAGTATATTTTAAATTTTTGACTAATCAAATTGCAATATTTTTTCATCAACTATAAAATGAGTATAATTGGGCAATTTCGAGCTTATTCGGGAGACTATATAGGCTCATGGGGAAATTAATCGTAGAAAGGGTAGGGTGGTAGAGTGATGATGCAATGCAGTAAAGATGGAGATTTTGGAGAATTAATTTTACAAAGACAAGAAGACTACTCTATAGGATTAGGTTAAGCTAGAGTTAAGGATAGACCAAACTAACGTGGAGCTAGGCATATCTTTATGGGTTGGTGTGAACATTGAGAAGCCTTTTTATGCAAGTTACATATGGAAATTTGATTCACGTGGTAGAATTTTTAACACGCAACTTATCAAAAAAATTATCATTTTCAAATTTTGTCGACGATAAGTAAGAAAAATAACCCAAAAAAAAATCAGCTAGTTAAATATATTTTAATCAACGTATAAGGGTGTTGATTGGTCCTAGACGACTCACATTTTGTGTTTTTTTTTCTGTGCGGTGATTTTTGTTCCAATTAGATAGATATAAAGTCTTAATTGTGAAAAAATTGACGATTCGTAAAAAGCATTACAATTAATATGAACACACTAACTTAACAGAATTGAGATTCGATCAAATTAGGGTACTAAAATGACTTTTTTCTGAATAAGTAAATAATTATAAATTGAATTTCTATAATTAGAATAGAATTTCACTATTTTTATTTTAAATAATTTTTATTATATAAATTAAATTAAGTATAAGTAATTTAAGAATGTAGTTTAACCCATCTTCTTATTGGAAAAACATGAGGAGATAACTTAGAAAAATGATGAGGATTGAGGGGGGGGGTTAGTTGTTAGTTAAATTTAGGGAGAAAGGAAGGAGAAGGAGGGGGAACCGTGCAAGACAGTTTAAAGTGGCGGGTAAAGGGAGAAGAATTTAGGAAGGTGGGACCCACCTTTCCCTCTCTTTCTTACCTATCCTATGATAGTGGGGTAGGGAATGTGATGTGCGCACGAAACAAAAGCCATCTAGAACTAGAAGTAGATGACCACACGTGCGCACACAACTTTTCCTACATTATATATATATATATATTTTTTTTAATTACTGTCATTTCATTTCTTCTTCTAATAATAATAATAATAATAATAATAATATTCAACCCTTTTTTTGTAGAGGTAATTTCATAATTAGAAGTTAACCAACCCCACAAATTCTGCTTATTTTTTGGACAATCGTGGCTGTCCCTTTCATGAAGCATGTCTAGTTATCTACCCCTCTTTTTCACCCAAATAACAACTCTACCCCTTTCGGAACTTAGATTGAGAAAAAAAAATTCTATTTCTCTTTTGATTTTTTTTTAAAATACTAACGTGGATATGCCACATCACCATTTTGATTTTTTTAAATCAGAAAAATTAAATTAACATATAAATAATTATATATAAAAAAAATTGAAAAATCATAAAATTAATAGAAAATTTGTTGAAATTTAAATCATAGATAAAAAATTCTGAAAAAAATAGTCTAAATTTTTTAAAATGAGATAAAAATAATTAAAAAATTGTAGAATTAAAAATAATTTAAAAACTAATTTGATTTCTTAAAGTATAAAAAAAATTAAAAAAAACTGTTAAAAATTGAAGAAAAATCAAAACAATTCAAAAAAAAAATCCTCCTCCATCACCAACCACCACCACCTCCTCCTCCCCTCTCCTCCATCACCACCATCATCTCCCTCTTCTTTCACCCACCACCACCACCTCCAACTCTATCCCCCCTCTCCTCCACCCACTGCCACCTCCTCTTCCCCTCGACTCCAGCAATGAAGAAAATCTCATAAGCTCCAAATTTCTCCAAATTAACACCCAAATTCGTTTCAGATTTTTTTTCTTCTATTTTTTTAAAGTTTTAGCAATTTATATATATATATATATATATATTTTAGCAATTATATTAATTTTCAAAGAATTTTTAATTTCTACAATTTTTCTATTAATTTTATGAAATTTTTATTTTTTTTGAAAATATCCACATCAACAAACGACGGGTAGGGAGAAGGAGAAAATTAATCCACATCATTTTTTTTATTTTTGTATTTTTACGTTAACTAACTGATAGAGTTGCTAGATTCGACTTAAACCAATTTTAACATTAATATTCGTTTTGAACAAATTGGGGGAAACCTGAAATTCACATTAAATAAAATTAAAACATGTGGTGTTATTTGAATATCGGTATAAACCTAGGTTGGTTTTACTACTTTTTACATGTGAGTGAAATTATTGGTCACTTTTTAGTTTTTACAGAATCTAGTGTAATCTACCAAACTATGTCATGAAAGCAAATTGAAGTAGATAACCGGGGTAAAAGTGTAAAAGTCTATGCAATAAATTTGAGAGTACAAAAAATACGAGAACAAAAGGGATGAGTCATTACAGCGATCCCTTATTCCCTTTAAAAAAAAAAAAACGAAGGGAAAATAGCAATCCCTTTCTCTCTCCCTCTTCCCCTCTCTCTCTACATGCATTAGAATTAGAGACAAAAAGCAAGCTAGGAAATTTCAATGGCAGAAATCCTAATTAAAGTCCCATCTCTTTTCATTCCTAATTACCCTTATCCTATGTTAGATTAGATTGCAAGAAGCCAAGCAAACAACACCCAACTTTTGATTTTTCATTTTTGGTTTTGTTTAACATCTATTTTGTTATTCTCTTCATCGAAATTTTCTAGAGAAAGTTCCAATTTTTCCGGGAAAATTGCCAATAGGAGATGAGAAGAGGGATGAGTGGGGATTCTGTAGCTTCCCAGAATAGCAACAACAACAACGATACCACTTTGGACACTATAAGCGCCGCGGCTAGTGTGATTGCATCAGCTGAGAATCGTGTGCATCAAGCTACTGTCCAGGTGCTTATATGGATCAGGACTCTATCATTTCTTTTGTGATCTTGTTTTAGGGTTTCAATTGTTCTTTTCATGTGCTGAGATTGGGAAAAGTTTGTTATGTGTTCTGAGATCTGTTTTTTCCTGATTTGTTTTCTGGTTTGATTTGATTTTGTTTTTTTGATGTTAATTCTGTTGTAAGCGGTGTTTACTTTTGCTGTAAGCCGTGTTTTTGGTATTTATTAAGCCAAAATATGGCATGATTTTGGTTATAAAGTATGAAATTTAGATAGCCCTTTTTGGTGTTTTAACCCCGTAGGTTATTTGTAAAGTTTACTTTTTTTGTCTGGAGAAGGTGTTGCTTTAACCGTCCTTTTGATAATTTGCTTACTTTGCAGAAAGATCAAATTTTTGGCTTGGAGACTTTTTTTTATTGGATGGGGACTTAATTGGCATTTTTTTTGAAGGGAGAAGTTCAGGTTGAGAGTTGATTTTTATTGCTAGCTGATGATTTCGTTGCAATGGACTTGCATGATAGTGGTTAGTGGGTTGTGAGAGATGTTCTGGGGGAAAATGAATGTTTGCTGCACTTATTGTTTGTGTTCATGGTCTGTCTTTGTTTCAGTTAGATGGTTACCAAGGTTGGGGTTTCTTCCATGTACTCAAATACACTTGCCACTTCAATAGTTATCCCAAAGGGTGATCGATATTTGCTTTGGTAGGTTTTGTCTGTTCTTGTCGGTGACAATCTATTAGTCAATGTGGAATTTTTTACTTCATCTTGAATGGTATAATTATGCTCGAGCACTATTGATGATCTACAGAAATTATGCAAGTAAAGGTGGTTTATATTCTCAGGAACTAATTTGAAGGTGCTTAAAGTTCTTGCATAGTGTGGCAATTTACGTTGGATTTCCATGATGTTGAATTGTTACAATTGGAACAGTTGATTCTTTAACTGCTGTGGATCCTTTTACTGTTCAACAAAAAATAGCTGATTCTTGATTTGTGCGGAAAATATTCGATTTGCTCTCTTCTAAGTAAGTTTCTCATCCTGTTTGTGTTTACAGGAGAGAAGATGGGGAGGTCGTTGGGGTATGTATTGGTGTTTCAGGCACCAGAAAAGCAAAAAACGAATTGGGCATGCTGTCGATTTGCCTGAAAACTCAGATCCCAGAAGTGGTGCACCTTCATCCGACAATCCAACCCAAGCACCTGCCGTCGTACTCCCTTTTGTTGCTCCTCCCTCCTCTCCTGCGTCCTTCTTTCAATCAGAACCTCCTTCTGTTACACAATCTCCAGCCGGTGTTCTCAGCCTCACTTCCATATCAGCTAATATGTACTCTCCCGGTGGGCCTTCCTCCATTTTCGCCATTGGCCCTTATGCTCATGAAACCCAGTTAGTCTCACCACCTGTATTCTCAACGGTCACTACCGAACCATCAACTGCACCTTTCACTCCTCCTCCTGAATCTGTCCATTTGACTACACCTTCCTCTCCTGAGGTACCTTTTGCTCAGCTACTTGATCCCAGTCTTCGGAATAATGAGGCTGTTGTGAGATTCCCATTCACTGGCTATGAATTTCAGTCTTATCAGCTCTATCCGGGAAGCCCTGTTGGCCAACTGATATCACCTAGTTCAGGCATTTCAGGTTCAGGCACATCGTCTCCTTTCCCTGATGGTGAGTTTGTTACTGGCGGTCCTCAATTTCTTGAATTTCGAATGGGTGGCCCACCAAAGCTCGTGGACCTCGACAAGCTCTCTCCCCGTGATTTGGGATTGCGCTATGGTTCTGGAACTTTGGCCCCAGATACTGTAAGGCTTGCATCACGCAGCTTCCTTTTGGATCAGTTTTCTGATACTGCTGCAAGGCCCCAAGCAGTTAATGGACCCAGTGACAATCAAGTTGGTGATCACAGAGTGTCCTTCGAGTTAACTGCTAAAGATGACATGGGAAGTTGGGAGCTGAAGCCACAATCTTCCCATAAAACCACGTCAGAATCTCTAGGAAATGGATCTCGAATTGAAACAGAAGAAACTTCTGGTGGACAGGTGCATGCTTCTGAATGCCGTGATGGTGAAACATCGCATGTCCCACCAGAGAAGCCTTCTGCAGACAGTGAGATGAGGGGGGAGGCTCCACGGCACCAAAAGCATCGATCCCTCACTCTTGGCTCTCTTAAAGATTTTGATTTCGACCATGCTGATGGAGGAGATGTCCATAAACCTGATATAGGCCAGGACTGGTGGGCCAATGGGAGTGTTGTTGGGAAGGAAAGTGGGGATACGAAGAACTGGTCCTTCTTCCCTGTGATGCAGCCTAGTGTCAGTTAACTAGTACTTGAAAGAATTGATCAATCTCCAATCTTGTTCAAGCTAATTGATGTGCATTTTTTTCCGTCAGTAGAAGGAGGAAAAGCCTGACTGACCGTTGGATGAAGGCCGTCTTACATGTCCTTCGTGACCTGAAGACGAGGCGGATGATAAAGGTAATATGTTGCCTAGGGTAGCATAGATAGTGTATAATACCAATTTACTTCAGGCATAAAGAAAAAGCTAATAGTAACGGTATAGATATTTTTGGTCTCATGCTTAGCATATGTGAAGTAAATGATGAATGGAATGTTATAGTTACTCCAAACGGATTCATATTCTTGAGGCTTTCCAGTGGCAGTTCTAATTTTGCCGTGGTTGTAAATGCTCGCACGAGCTGGGATTTCTGACTGGCTGGAGTATGCCGTTGACCTAGGATAGGAAAGTCTTATCTGGAAACGTGTCAAAGCTTGATTAATTATTAGTCGAGTTGGGTCGGGTCGGGTGTACACAGTTCAGTTCTCATCCCGGCTCGAAATTCGGTTTATTTTTGGCCATTAAGCCAACAACAGAACTGACACTTGGGGTTCCAGATGTTGTATTCTTGTCTCTTCAATGTTTCATTCAAACTAACAGCAGCCTTTTTGTCCAAATCCTAAGGACCCAATTACTGTCCAACATTGGAGCACTAGGGCACTAGTCATGATGTAGCGCCAGACCAGTTTGAAGTTTCAGTAAAAAGAAGAAATGAATGAATGAATCATCTAAACTTCTTCTATAACGTTGTGTCAAATTTGCCGCTTATATTGTCAAGTTTGGACGGCTACACAATACATAAACAAACGGCACACTTTATAAATCGCCTAAAAAAGTGTCAAAATGATAGTTTTATAATAATTATATTTCCACTAAGGAATAATAACATAGAGTTAAAAGTTAAAACATAAACAAAAGTGAGCCATAATTAACAATCTCTTCTCATTATTAAATTATTAATGGATTTTTAATCCCCATGTCTTATTGTCCACATTACTATTTATTTCAAGAAAACAATCATTTTTCTTCTTTTTCTATGTTGGTTTTAAATGAAATTAACGGTAATAAATCAACGACTTCTTTTTTAAATACAATTTATAATATTGTAAAATATAAGATTAGATTGATCTATCAATTCATCAAAAATTCATATTATGACAACTACGAAGTATTTATTAGATCTTGTAAATATATCCACTTAGTTTTTTTTAAAATTAAAATTTATTTTATGGGTGGAATAGTGGAAGTAGGATTTCAATCCAAGTCTTTATTACTCCCTCTGGTCCGAAATGTATGACTTCCTCGCATCCCAATATTCAGTAGGGAACGCATATTGAGGAGGCCGGATGAGGTACTATTTGACCCCAAAAAAATTCCGTACTTATTTTTGAGTACGTTAATCCTTAACGTACTTCTGAGAAAAAATTCGGGCCAAAATTGTCTCAAATAGTGACTGTTCCGGCCGTTTTAAGATACGTTCCGGAACAGTAAAAGCAAATGCTAAAACGTCATACATTTCGGACCGGAGGGAGTATATGTTATCACGAGTAGACAATTACTCGGATATATGCTCATTGCTCACTAACTAAAATATTTTAAACTTATTTTTTTCTTTATATTCTATCAAGAGAAATTTCAAAATGTTAAGAAAAACCATATTATTTATCAATAATCATTAACTTTTATTAGAGAAAAAAAAATGAATATGTATCAAAATAATATGCCAAAATTTTATTTACACTTAAAATATGAATTCACATACATAGTTTTAAACTAATAAGTGAAGTGGTATAAATTTAACTATACTTGTTTAGTGGATCTTTTAATAAATAAATAAATCAAGTTAAAATTAGTTTGGAGCCAATATGAGCCACACCAAATTTGGCTTGTATGCTAAACTGCTTTCAAATTTTATGAGCCTAATTTGAATATAACAATTAAAGTTCAGCTCGATTCATTTGTAACCTTAGGTGGATCTTTTTTTACTTAATCTTTTAATACCAATCATAGTTACAACAGACTGCCCCGCTGTCTATAAGGATTATTGTTTGTTCTTGAAATTTGATTATAATCATTAATTACCTATGGTTAAGGTGAAGACACTAATTTTTGGCCAAAAGAGAGACCAATTCTAGATTGTAGTCAAACAACATGGTCAACTGGGAGAAGGAGAAAAGAGAAATGTCCTCTTTCTTAGACCATATATAAAATATATAAAAATATCCAATGGCCACGCATCCTCCTCACAAGTTCCCAACCTGCCCTTATAATCCTCCGGACACCACCACTTCCGGCGTAGACGCACATTAAAACCCCAGAAACCCTACCGCAAAAAAAAAGATGCCAGCTTTCTCGACAACCACTATGCCCAATCTTATTTTTCAGAAGTTCAAACTAAGCCTAGCACAATCTTCTTCTTCTTCTTGCAATAACAACAACATAATCACGCTTAATGTTGGTGGTCAAATCTTCCAAACAACCCAGCAAACTCTAGAATTAGCTGGTCCAGAATCATTCTTCTCCCAACTCAGCGGGTCAACTCACCCTTTCATTGACCGAGACCCTGAGTTATTCTCCATCTTCTTATCTCTCTTAAGAACTGGTAATCTCCCTTCAAAGGTCAAATCTTTTCATCTCCAAGACCTTATTGAAGAGTCCAAATTTTATAACATCGAGTCTCTTTTGATCAATTCCTTGTCAAACCCATCTCAGTTTGACCCTTTTAACCTTGAAAAATCCAAGCTTTTACCGCTATCAGGCCGGGAGACGCCGTCTGCGGTAGCTGCAACTCCCTTTGGGACCTTACATGTCGCCCATGGTAGCAAGATTACATCTTTTGATTGGTCTTTGCAGCAAAAGTCAACCTTTTTGACTCAATTCACAGCCATTGATTCTTTGTTGGCTATCTCGCCAACTGTTGCAGCTGCCGGGGCTGATGATTTCTCTGGGCTTCAAATTCTTGATCTTGAGAAGGGTTTTGTTAGGCAGAGATTATATTGGGAAAATGTGACGAAATCGGGATCGATGGTTCAGGCAATTGGGTCAGGAGCGGGGTATCTCTTTAGCAGTTTTGAGTCTGGTAGGAGAAACTCAAACACGATCATGGTTTATGATGTGAATACGTTTCTGCCTGTTGTTGAGATTGGTCATTGTGAGATATTCGGTGCTGATCTTGATTCGGGAATTCCTGCTTCCAAATTGAGGTGGGTCGAAGCCTATGGTCTGGTGATGGCAGCTGGATCACACAGTGGGATTTCTGGCGTGCTAGGGAACGTGAGATTGTGGGATGTAAGATCTGGAAATTTGGTTTGGGAAATGAAGGAAAAGATTGATTGCTTTGCTGATATTACGGTTTCAGATAATTTGCGAGGGATCTTCAAAGTTGGAGTTAACTCAGGAGAGGTGTCTTTTGTGGATTTGAGGAAGCTAGGGGCAAATGATCAATGGACTTGTTTAGGGGATAAGAGGAAAGTGATGAATGTGCAGAAAGAAGGCTTTGGGTGCAAGATTGAGGCTCTTGAGAATCATCTATTCTGTACTAGAAGAGGCAATATAGAGCTCTGGTCTGAGGTTTTGATGAGTGGTGATTTGAGGAGAACTGAAGATGGGTTGTCACAAATGGTGTTTAGAAACAATTTGATGGGGAGAATGAAGGATATGGAAGGGGGAAGGATTACAAACTTGGCTTTTGGAGGGAACAAGATGTTCGCGACGCGTGAGGATCAACAATTTGTTGAGGTCTGGGCAACTTCTGTGAGGGGTTGAAGTAGGTTTTTAGGGGATTAATTGAAATTAGATGAGGTTAGTTACTGATGAGCATTTGCTATTCTTTGTAGATTAGGTACTTACTGTGTTGTTGATGGATTATGTAATTAGACTTGTATTCTATCATGTATTGTTTATAAGCAGTTTCTTGTTTGAGACTGGGGTGTGATTAACAGATCTCGTTTTCCCCTTGTTTCCATTTACTATCACATCCATATGTGGGATTGATTATCACTGAGATGATATGCGCCTTAGTTACTTGGTTTCTTCTATTTGCCACTTATTATCAACTATGAATCCATGAACTCGATTTGATTACGACGCTCAAATATGTGTTCTTTCTTCATGGGAATCTACACAGCGATGTCTGGAAATGTACTCAATTGACCTTAGAGTCTCACGAATGAGAAACTTAATAGATTGTTATACTATTTGCATTTTGCAGCTGTGGCCTTTTAGTTCTTAAGGTAACACCATCATACCTCTCTGGTGTTGTACTCTATAGAGTTTTAACTCTGACTATGATCACTCTGATCCTCATGATTTTGGTGTCTTGGCTTACGTCGGCAGAACATTGTTTCTAGTTAGGGAGCCTTCCATCTAGTATAGTTGAAAGGAGTTCTCGATTATATTTGTTTCCTGGTTCGTCCTGGTAACAATGCTCAATTGCTGAGACATACCACTGTAGCTAGACGGAGAAATATAAGAACTAAGGCTGAAAGAATTATCTAACTGTTCATTCCCCTACTGCTTTATTTTCATCTATTTTTGGTTGGTTCTTCCTCGTTCGGGTTTTCTTTTTGTTATGTCCTTTTCCGTTTTTACCTTGGTTTAATTCTCCTCTCTTTATGCCTTTTCTTTTGCCTGTTTGGCAGAAATGAGATGAGAGTAGTTCATGTTGGATTCAATGTACGCAAGAAGAGGAGGTGGCGATGGAGACTTTGGAATCATCTCTCTTAATCAGCTCAAAAAGTGAAAGCACCCATTGGCATCGAAATCTCTGAGTGCCATTCAGCTGGGGGACAACATGAGTGTTCCACACGTCAGACAGGAGACCGACTTCTGCTGCCATGTTCTTCGATACAATGTTATGTCATTGGAGTCATGAGGGGTGCCATCACCCTGCATCTTGTTGATGTGTTTCTTGCAAAAGCTTTCTGCTAACTCTTTTATCGACTTGAAAATCATCCGCAGCATAAGATGGTCGCATGAGACGCTTGAAGAAGAAGAAGGTCGTTTAGTTCTGAAAGAGCTAGCTTTTTGATTCAGAGCTATTGCTTCTCTCTCTTCGTCACCTGAAAGGTCCTGCAAAGAAACCCTCCGTCCAACCAAAGATGTTTGGACCATTTCAAAGCTGTGTAGCTTATTGCTGTTGTTAATTGGTGCATCCTCTCAACTATCTTCCCAAGATCCTGCAGGAAGAAAAGTGACAAGATTTCAACGAAGTTATCGTCTTCAACATCCTCCACATTTTGCCTTTTCTATCCTCCATTACTGCAAGTGCAAGACTCCTTACTTGCGACGACGATGAATGCTCAATCCCTGTAACACAACGAACACTCTCGAAAGTTGAAACTATTACACCAACAACAATAGCAAGAATGTATTCTTTTAGTTTATAGAAAACAGAGGCTGTTTATCAAAAAGATAGCAAGAAGAAAAAATTCCAGAGTTTTCATTAGACTGCAAAGATTTACATCACTTTTCATTAGCCTGCAAGGATTTTACATCACTAAAATTTGAAGAGGGTTTTGTTTGATTGTCTTTTTGTGGGATTTGAGCTCGGAATATAACTGCTATTTCTCAAGAATCTACCAAGGTATGTTCTGTAATGCTTAGCTTCTATCTACATGTGCAAAGTTATCATCTTTGATGGAATTCTGCTCTCTCATCTTACTCTCAGTATGAAATTGGCGACTAATGTTGTTATGTATCACACTCTAGAGTTTCAAATTCTTCCCTTCTCTGTTTACAGTACTACCATGGGCCTTAATTTGGTTGCCCTCCCCCCCACCCCCCCAGCTTTTTATGACCATTAATGGTGTTTTGAAGTTTAATACGAGTCCTACTCTGACCCATGCCAACACAAATCCCATTTTGTAATTTTTTGACAGGTTTTAGGAAGTTTATCCATTTTTGTCTGAAATGAACTGTTTTGACATAAGCTCTAATCCTGTGAATTGTTTCTTAATTTTTACTTCATATGATGTTGGTGTATGCTTAAGAAACACCTGATGTTGATGAAGGAATGCCAAGAAGCTGGTGAATTTTCACTCATGTGTTCTGTCACATTTCTCTAGACCTAGTTCCAACTAGAAAGAACCTGCCTTCATTCAGACCAAATCTATGAACTACTTTCTTGTTTAGTTTGTGCTTTGATTGGGTGCTTGACTTGTGATTATATACTTTCTGCTGGTGTGTAATCTCATTGCATGTCAATAACACTCGCCGATTCTCTTGGATGTATTTAAGAAGCATAGATATTTATTCTGTCTCACAAATTATGCAGGTGTCAAAGTGATGGGTTCTTTTCGTAACTGGAGACATGGTGATCCATCAATATTCACACCAAGAGAAACCCATTTCTTCAAGATTATTCTGCAGGATGTCATTGACTCCAAGAAGCTCGTAAGCACTCTTTCTTTTGTAATGACCTGCAATTCTAAGTCATGCATGGATCTCTTATATATTATGTGTGATAAGTTCTATGTTATACCAAATATTGAAATGGTTAAGGTCTGTGTTGCAAATGTTGTAAGTTCTATGTTTTGCGAAAGATTGAAAACAGTTAAGGTACTTTCTAACGCATTATCACACTTGTAATAATAAAAACTGCTCCTTCTTATTTATGTTTCCTTGCGCAGTATACTAAAATGCTAAAACTAGAAAACATAATTTTAAGATAGACTTGAAAACGGATGATGCTGACAACACTTCACATTTCTTTCACCATAGCTATAATTGGGTTTTTATGGTTGCTAAGAAAACTTAATCTTGACTATTTTTTGTCAAATATGTTTATTTGTAATTCTTTTCCTTTGTTGGTCTTGCTTAGTTCCTTGTTTCATGTTTGTTACAGATATTCCCAAAGAAGTTCGTGATGGAAAATGGAAGTAGCCTGGAAAGAGAAGCAATCTTTAAAGTTCCAAGTGGTGTGGTATGGAAAATGGATCTGCTGAAGTGCAATGGTGATGTTTGGTTGGGCAAGGGTTGGCAAGAATTCTCAGACTATCACACTCTCAGATTTGGTGACTTTGGGGTTTTTAAGTACTATGGAAACTCTGAGTTCTCTGTGGTCATTCTAGATAGAAGTATGACAGAAATAGAGTATCCAATCACTGGCAACAATACTGTGAAGCATAACCATGATGAAGGATTTCAGATTCCTGTAAAGAAAGAAATTGATGTTGACATTGCTGATGGAAACTTGGATGATTTCTCTCCAAATCCTAGAAAACGAGAGAAATCATCAGTTCCATGTTCACCATCTGGGCCACATAAGATGATGAGAAATTGTTCAACTGAAAACAAGGGGAAGGGAAAAGTGATTTCTGGATTATCTGAATCACACTTCAAAGGTATGGGATCACATCAGTTGCTTTAATTGAGCTATTCTTTTGTTGTTAAAACAAAAGGCTTGGCTGATATGTTGTGTATACTGTTTATGTTTCATGATTTTGTAGGAGATGTTCTTCGACCTAGGGATTTCAAATCAGAAAACCCTTTCTTCATGCGTGCCATGAAACTGTCTCATATCCAGCTCAGAGGTGCACTGGTAATTAGTCTACTAACACCTTGCGTACAAATGCAACTTTGGTTTGAAGTCCTTTTCTCCTTATTATTTCTTGATTTGACTTAAACTATGCCTGCAGAAAATACCGCTGTGGTTTTCTAGCAAATATATTGGAAAGAATGCAGCTCATGTCACCCTTAATCTTTTGGGTGGCAAACGTTGGAAAGTCAAGCTTCATTATTCAGTCCACAAGGGAGAAAAAAGGGTAAACCTGACAAATGGCTGGTATGTATTTGCGAAAGACAACAGCTTGGCAGTGAATGACCTTTTTGCCTTTGAATTGCTTAAGGGACCTAAAATTGCGGTTAAAGTTTCCATTTTCCGGAAGGCTGAAGGAAGCTGTCATCCATTGCCCGGTAAGTGATGTATTCCTTGTTTGTAGTGTTTTTTTGCAAGTAAGCTAACTATTCTGACAACGTTGATGCCTTTTTACCTAGCCTATCTAACTTACAGCTAGATTTGTATGGGATATGATATTTGGTTTAGGATGTGTATTAGCAATGTCTGACTATTTGGTTGTTATAAGTTATAACTGATCCAAGACAAATGACGCAAAACAAAAGAGTTGGCAGGAAACGTAGACAAAATGTGGGCATGTCTGAGTTCTTGATCCTAATGCCTGTGGCAGCAAATTGATATCACAGTAATCAGATAGCTAATTTTCAACTCATTTGAGTGCCATTCCAAAAACTTTCATATCAGACCTCAAATGTTGAACTACAATGATGTGCTCCAAGGTTTAGTTTACATGTACTGTTGATGCAGTAAGGTCACGACTCATTGCTCAATGGTTCTAGCTCGAGTTGGCTTTTAATGGTGGGGTTTAATTTACATACATAAAAGGGATGAACACATTATGCTGTCCAGATGGGATGTGGATGTCATAGTCGTGCCTTGAAACTATTTCATATGTAGAGTTTCATGTGTTGTGTTCTAACTATATCATCGTAATTGCTTCAGTTAAATAAATGTTTTCCTTCATAGGTAGCTCCCATGTGTTTCTATTTTACCATCTCATATTTGTTTTCCATGGTTAGGACTTGATTCTCCAGCTAAAAGAGTTGGCAAGGGTAGTGACAAGAAAAAGTCAGCTACTGGCAGGAGGAGAGAAGAGTCAGTAACAATTGGTGAGAAATGGGATGGTCTTCAGAGAGCCTGCTCTGCTTTCAAATCAGAAAAAACCCCTTTTCAGGATGCTCTTGCAACCATCATATATCGGCCGATTGGTAAGCTTTCAATTGAAACTGTTTAATGAGTGCTTTTACTTTATTCTTTTATGCTTTCCTCTTGCTTATAGATCTCTTTTCTTTTCTTCTAAGATTATATATGCATGCTTGAACTCTATACTCACTGATCAAAATTGTATAATGTTCAGGCTGCTCTACGAAATTTCTTCGATAAGCATTTCCGCAAGGAAGCCATGTAATGCTCCAGGTCGGGAACAAATGCTGGCGCGTGAACCTGTTAAATTGCGATTCAAATCTGCGGCAGACTGACTTCTCCTCTGGATGGCGCAAATTTGTAGGTGACAATTCTCAGAAGGTTGGTGATGTTTGTATGTTTGAGCTGATTGACAGGAAGAAAGCAATACTGAAAGTCTTCATTTCAAGATATGCTGTTTAAGAATAGGTGGTGTTTTACTCTCATTTGAAACAGAAAAATGGAGAGGCAAAAGCCGTCATTTTTATTTATTTTGCTTTTAAAATCCACCTATTTATTATTTAATTCGAACTGCAATTAAAATCCATTTTCCTGTGGGTGGATTTTAATTGCAGCAGATTCATGTGAATGATTTGACTTTTAAGAAAGCTCTCTATTATGTTCTAATGGATGGTTTTAATTGCAAAAATCATTTTATGTAATTGGAATCACCAGGATAATCTCTATTATAAAAATACAACATCGTTATTTATCATATTAGCAAAAATATGGGTTTTATCAACGATCTTGATGTTGGGTTATTGATTAAAATTCACAGTTCAATGCAGGTTAGTTTGCTAGGATTGGAAATCTATCATCTCCACTCCATATTTTGTTCGTTCTTTCGTTCCCCACCACGATACTGCTAATACTGAACAGAAACAACCCTTTGCCTTGTTTCGATCGAATTGGAACCTGCCAGCGCCAGTGGACTATCATCTTGTTTCGGATAATCCCATCATCAGAAGCTTCATCATCATCATCGGTTTGCGATTACTATATTTGGGAGCCTCCTGGTGTGATCATTTGAAGCCTCGTGCTGAGACTTGTTGCAACATACAACGAGTTATCGCTCCCTGGATAGGTTTCTTACCAGATATGCAATCCTTTCACCAATTGCTGTCCTCCCCGATATGATCATTACAGCAATGCCCTCGTCGGCCTCGTATGCTGCAACGACTGACTATCAGCGTATAGTGCTCCGAATTGTGGAGCACCTGGCTTCTTTCAAGATGTTGCATCCGTATTTCGATTTATCATCGAAAACACTCCTTTTGCTTGCAATCCATGTCCTTTGATGGGATGTTGCATTGGCTAGCTGTTAGCCATGACAAAAGAATTGTTCCGGTAGCTTTTTATTTGTGCAATGTAGGACAAATTTTCATCATTGATTTGCTTTGTATATATATAAAAAATAAAATGAAAAATTTAACAACCTATTTTTTTCCTTCTCCTATTTGTCCAGACAATCTCATTCGATCAAATATACGTGCTCATGAAGAGGGTAATTCTTGTAATGTGATTAGGGCACAAAAAATCCCTCAATTATTTACAATAAATAAAAAATAATACTCCTCCGTTTCTTTTTTAAATATGATTTTAAATTTTTTCACACATATTAAGGTAATAATTAATCACAATTTTTTAAACAATTTTTCTTCCATATTAAATAATTTTAATTGATTATACCGTAAAATAGACCAATGCATATTGAGAATACTTTATAAAAAAAATGACACAATTTACAAATTACTCTCTCCATCCAAAACAAATCTTTGAAGAGAAATTGGTATATTCCAAAATAAATGTCACTTTTATGGTATAAATGTAATTTTTATGTTTACTTTACTCTAATACCCCTAACTACTACTCCCTCTGTCTTCCAAAACATGTCATTTTGGAACAGAGGGAGCTTGTAATGCTTCTTTCTTTCTTTTTTCTTTTTTTTTGGTTTCAAATCGAATCTTGATTTTTTGTTCAATAACTAATCAATCCATCGTTCAATAGTACAAAAAATATGGAACCAAAGAGGTAAAAAAATATGGGACCGAAGAGGTAAAATGACAATTATTATGAACAGTAAGAATCCGTAGGAAAGTGACATTCTTTAGAAGACGGAGAGAGCATTTTTTATGATACCAATGTATTGTGAATAAGGCTGATTAGTAAGGGTATTAGCATATCCTAATCAAGCTTAAAAAATATACTTAATGATATTCTTGGTTTGTACAATTTCTGTGCAAAGACATTTGTTTTGCAATGGAGTGAGTACCTAGCAAATAGTAAAAAAAAACATTCTTTTGTAGATAAAATTATCTCGTTTAAACGATATTTTTTCGTTATCTTTAGAATGTTACCATCACAAGACCAATAGTATTTAGTGTTGCATCGAAATACATAAATGTTGACTAATACGACTAACGTTGAACTTGATAAAATAAAATAGTTGAATAATTAAAAAAATGAAATTATTTAGAAATACACATTGAACGCTAAGTCTATGCAATGAGTAAAAAAAAAATCTATAATTGTTACAGACGAAATGAAACAAGATATGCTTGTTCTTATCGTTGCGTTTTGCTAGTATTATATTGCACTTCTGACACGTATTATTGTAAGCAGCCAGACCATTAGCAAACAACGAAAATAAAACACAAACTAATTATTCAAACCTAGGATTTAATTTTAAATTTACCTCTTTTTTTCCGACAAGAAAAGAAAACAAGAAACAGAGGCATCTATGCCTGAATTTGACGCGAGAAAGCAACGTCGGAAATATCTCTAAGGAGAGAACTACGGATTCGAGAGGGAGCAATGTGGAACCAAGAAAAAAGTTTCGGAGATCAAACGCTAAATTAACAAGGTCATTCGTAACTGCATTCGCTTCTCTATTGATGTGCATCACTTAAACAACCCATTGGAAACTCAATAGATTCCAAATAGAGCATCGACTGGCTGCTTATAAGACTGAGAAGCTGGGAAATTTCCCGTGATAACATAAATTTTGGCGCAAGATTATTACTCATTTTTAATAAGTTAAAAGAAAATTGAATTTTCAAGTTCGAATTAAATAATAATAAGATATACAAAAAGGAGTTGTTAATTAACTGCAATCTCAATTATGCTAAGACATGAGTGGTTCTAACCATATGACGATCAACGTGAAATTAAGAGCATTAATAATTAAAACCTAATTTGATCTATTTAGTCGATGTTGCCATACCTGATCCTTCACTTTTCGTAGCTATTGAAACTAGAAACTTTGTTCTCCACGTAATGTTTTCCTTTTATTCATCTCTCCACCCGACTAATTAATTTGCCACCAATTTTTGCCTATAAAAGTTGCAAAATTTGATTTATGTGTAAATCTCAAGTTTTTGTTAGATTCAAACTACTCTAGACCATAGTGTTAAATATAGGCCATTATAAAGACCAATACGTAGAGATATTTTAGTGGCCGTTATGTTATTTTCAATATATAAGTTGGCCGTTATGCAGTGTAATAGTTGATATTTTTAATATCGTTATATACCGTTATGATCGTTATTTAACACATTTATATTTTTACAGACTTTTTCATGTATGTACAACTTTTTTTCCGTTTCTAACCTTTTTAGGTGTCTTCTGCCTTTCGACAAGAAATTATTCTCAGCAAAAAATGATGCATCTTTCAATATGGTTTTAATATTTTTATCGATTCTTCAAACTCAAACTTGAAACTTAGATTAAATGTGAAGTAAATAAGGCTCGCACCACAAAACCATAACCAATATCGATAAAAAAAATTCTTTTATTTTGGGTTCACCACCCCATCCACATACCCAGGGGCGGATCCAGCCCAGGGCCAGGGTGGGCTGCCGCCCCCCCTGGGCTGGATGAGAATTTTTTTTTATTAGGGCCCAACCCATGAACCCAAGCCATACCCAACAGGCAACAGCCACACCCAACCCAAATTAGTATTTTGGCCAAACCCAAATCCCTAACCCCCAAATCTCCTCATCAGTCATCCCCTATCTCGCAGTCGCACCCAACTTCTGCTCATCGCCACTGCTCGCTGCCACCGTCGGCGTGCCGCTGGCTGCCATCACCGTCGCTGCCTGTGCCTGCTTCGCTCCTCACGTTGCTGCCTGCCTGCTTGTGCCTGCTTGTGAATCTGTGATTATAGGTACACGTCCTACCTTCCATGAATTACATATTTGCAATTTGCAAAATTGCAATGGTCCTCAGCCTCACCGAGTCACCATTTATGCTGCTACCCATATTTTTCTTTATTCTTTTTTTTTATAAGCATCGGCATTTTCTTTTTCAAGAATTTGTTAATTTAATTTGTTAATTTAATTTATTTATTTAATTTGTTTATTTAATTTGGGGTGGGAATTTGTTTATTTAATTTGTGGTGGGAAAGTGGGAATTTGTTACTGCAATCCCGGACAAGTTTGATTCTGAAGCTCTTAAAGTTCTAAGGATGTAGATATGGAATTAATTTGTTACTGCTAATTTGATTAAAAAATTCTGACCACCTATTTATGCACCTGCTCTAATAATTACTCCGTTTGTTGATTCTAGGAAACTAGGCTTTGACGATCACTTTGAAAGCTCTTTGAAAAGTTGAAAGTTAATTAACATTTTCCCACTCAAAATCTTCTCAACCAAAGCACTATTTTTTCCCGCACATGAGGTTAAAACTTAAAACGTGCAACACATAAACAATAAGCAACATGCTTATCTTAATTAATTGGTTAACACGCTTATCCTAACAGGTTTGTCAATTCAATTAATTTGTTATTGCTAATTATATTAATTTTTTTTTTGTAGATATGGACAAATATTTGATTAAACCATCTACTCAAGCACCATCGATATCATCAAATGTTGGTGGAAATGAAAGTGAAGAACGACTTGCGAAGAAGTCGAAGAGATTTTTAGAAGTTGATTTGAAAAATCTTCCTAGTGATCCAGGTATGCGACCTAGAATTTTAGCATATCATCCTAATGATCGGGATCAAATTCGTAGAGCTTATATGTTGAAAGGTCCTTGTCAACCACGAGACGTAGATTTTCCTAAAACATTAGTTGGAGGTATTCAACGACGTTTTAATGCTAAATGGTATGATGAATTTGGTAATTGGTTGGAGTATAGTTCGTCGAAAAATGCAGTATTTTGTTTATGTTGTTATTTGATGGGTTCAGAGAATGGAGAGCAAGGAGGGAGTGGTGTTTTTATTTCTACTGGCTTTGACAATTGGAAAGACATGAAAGTACGATTGCAGAAACATATTGGTGGTGTTAATAGTAGTCATAATAATGCTTGGAGAAAATGTGAAGCATTGATGCATCAAAAGCAACATATTGAAGTGGCTCTTTCTCAACAATCTAGTCAAATAAAACAAGATTATCGGATTCAGTTGACTGCAGTAGTTGATTGTATTCGGTTTCTACTTCGTCAGGGACTAGCTTTTCGTGGTCATGATGAGTCTGAAGATTCAATTAGAAAAGGAAATTTTCTTGAGCTTTTACAGTTCCTTGCTAACCACAATGAGCCCATTAGAAATGTTTTGAGTCAAACTCGTGGAAATCTTAAGTTGGTAGCACCGAGTATCCAAAAAGAAATTATTAGTGTTGCATCTAGTGAGACTACTAATATTATTCTTGAGGATATTGGAGATGATTTTTTTGCTATTTTAATTGATGAATGTCGTGACATATCAATTAAAGAGCAAATGGGTGTTGTTTTGCGGTATGTGAATAAGAAGGGGCAAATTATTGAACGTTTTCTTAGTCTTGTTCATGTTACAGACACACGTGCTTGCTCTCTTAAGAAAGCCTTGGAGTTTTTATTTGCCAAACATAACTTGAGTTTGTCGAAGGTACGTGGGCAAGGTTATGATGGAGCGAGCAACATGCAAGGAGAATTCAATGGTCTTAAAAGTTTGATCTTGAAGGAGAATTCATCTGCATTTTATGTTCATTGTTTTGCACACCAACTTCAACTTGCACTTGTTATTGTTGCAAAAAAACAAGTTGCAATTTCATCTTTTTTTAATATGGTTGCTAATGTGTGCAATGTGGTTGGAGCTTCATGCAAAAGGCAAGATGCCCTTCGAGAGAAGCAAAAAGATCATGTGATCGAAGGATTACGAAATGATGAAATATGTAGTGGAAAGGGTTTGAATCAAGAGAAAACTATTAAAAGAGCAGGAGATACTCGATGGGGTTCACATTATGGTACAATGCTCAGCTTAATCGGTTTATTCTCTTCAGTGATTGATGTGCTTGAAATGATAGAGGAAGATGGCTTGAGCGTAGATCAAAGAGGAGAAGCATGTGCATTATTAAATACGGTACAATGTTTTGACTTTATATTTTGTTTGCATTTGATGAAGAATATATTAGGAATTACTAATGAATTCTCTCAAGCACTTCAAAGAAAAGATCAAGACATAGTAAATGCTTTAGATTTACTCAAAGTATCCAAGTTGAGGCTGCAGTCAATGAGGGATGAAGGTTGGATGTTATTACTTAATGAAGTATCTTCATTTTGTGTCAAACATAATATAAATCTTCCAACTATGAGTGATATGTTTGTTGCCCAAGGTAGATCAAGGCGGAAAGGTGAGAAAATTTCCAATTTACATCATTATCAAGTTGATTTATTTTATCAAGTCATTGATATGCAACTTCATGAGCTCAATAATCGATTTGATGAGAGGAATAGTGAATTACTCCTTTGTGTGGCATGTTTAAATCCAAGAGACTCTTTTGCTGCTTTCAATAAGGAGAAATTGCTTCAATTGGCTCAATTTTATCCTAATGAGTTTTCTACAATTGATGTTCTTGCTCTTGATAATCAACTTGAGAATTATATTTTGGATATGCGGTCGGATGTTGAATTTTCAAATTTGAAAGGGATTAATGATCTTTCCGAAAAGTTAGTTGAAAGAAGAAAGCATATTGTCTATCCATTGATGTATTTACTCTTGAAGCTAGCTTTGATTTTACCGGTTGCAACTGCGACAGTGGAAAGAACTTTTTCTTCTATGGGCATTGTGAAGACTCGACTGCGGAACCGTATGGGAGATGATATGTTAAATGATTGTTTGATTACTTATGTTGAAAAAGATATTTTTGATAGTGTAGAGAATGAGATAATCATACAAGGATATCAAAAAATGAAAACTCGTAGAGAACAATTGTAAAAACTATGTATATTGTATGAATTCTAATGTATAATTAATTTTTCTTCTATATTGTATTTTTATTTATCTTTTTGTTAAGTTTATTTGAATGTTTGTTATTTAGTGACGGATATGATAAACAATAAAGAGGCCTAGAGAGGGGGGGGTGAATAGCCGATTTAAAGGGTGAATACCCGGAAAAAAAATTTCGGGGGCGCTGCCCCCGAACCCCCGCCCCCCCTGAATAAAATTCCTGGATCCGCCACTGCACATACCTACATAATTATTTGTATTCTTCTGCACAAATAATCTTAATTTTATTCTAAATAATTAAATTATGTGTGTGAAATTAAAAATATGATTTAAAGAACATATTTTCAATGAAATATATAATGTATGTCTTAATATTTATTTATAAATGTATTAGAATATATGTTCATTTCAAAAAGGTTGAAATAATGCAAATTATAGTAAAAAATTTAAGATTTACAATACAATTATAGCCACAACGACCGCAACGGTTACATTTTACTATTATATACTGCGATACCGCGGTTATCGATTCCAGTTATATTAGTCGTTACCGTTATTTAACACTACGCTCTAGCTAGAACTAGAAAATTGAGTCCCGCGTTGCGGGGATAGTTTGAGAATTGAAACAAATTATCAAATAATTGTTTTAAAGACTGAGAAAAAGTGAATCCAGAAAATAAAAAGAGTTGAGAGTTCAATTAGGCAATTTGAAACACGAAGCTTGACTCATCATTCACAGTGGAATGTATAAAAAAAAATATATATCTAAAAAATTACGTGATGAAACTCTCTTTATGGTTTGAAAGGAAGCAACATATAATCCCTAAAACACTCACATCATACCGTGTCACTCTTGAATCTTTAATAAGTTGACACTGACATATCAAATGAGATAATGCAAATTAACCCATTAAATTTCCACTAGATAATGGAAATTTAATTTCATTAATTTAAGATGATGAAAATTAATTTCATGCAGTGGATATTAATTTTGACGTAGTGAAAATTAATTGTATAGTAATTTAAATTAAAAAGAATTTGAAGAGACAAAAAAATTAATTAGAGTACGTAATTTTTTTTTAATAGGCTGATGTATATATATATATATAATAAAAGGACATTACAAATGACCAAAAGATCACGGACCGATACAGAGAGCGACAGAGCAGGTAACCAGGCTACCTGCAGAAAACTGAGGCAACACGCCCAAAAACCCACCCGCCTAACTACTCAACACTCAACAACAGAAGAGCAACGAAAGTGGAACAAAAACGACTAACCACACTATCGACACTATCTTCCTAGCCCATAAAGCCATTCCGGCCCAAGGAACATCTGAGCATGCGAATAGGGAAAACGTGGATCCAAAGTAAGCAACCAATGTTGCCAAGTACTAAAGATGAGGTTAAGACAGCCAAAAGAACAACATCTACCTTGTCTGAAGACCACTTTATTCCTCTGGAGCCAAATGGAGTAACATCCGGCGTATAGAAGAATCAACCAGCTATCTTGAACTACCCTTTTGTTACACATCAGCAGCGACGACCAGCTATTCCAGTGATCTAACATAGACTTAGGGGTCACCCACTGCATACCCGCCCATCTTATGATCGTCGTCCATATTTGAAGAGTAAACTTACAATGAAGTAAGAGATGGTCAACCGTTTCCTCGTTATCCCCACACAGAGGGCACCTATCGCTATCTGAATTTACAATAGACCTGTGCCGCAGGAAGACCCTAGTAGCTATCCCGTTATTCAAGGCGAGCCAAGTAAAGATTTGAGCCCTGTGAGGCACCTTCGCCTTCCAACATTGCTGCAGATAGTTGTCCCCATTGTTCACCCCATTCCACCTCGCTTTCTCTCTGCAAAAGGAACCAACCGTATACTTACCAGAAACATCTAGCTTCCACAAAATCTTATCCCTGTATTCACCGACCAGCGGTTGAGGTATCAGACGCTGCATATCCCTAACCTCATCCAACTCCCATTCGAACAGAGCTCTTCGCCATTTGAAATCCCACTCCCAAACCCCTTCTGACCAAGAACCGATCTCCCTAATCGTCCCCAACTTGTCCGTCGTTAATTGATACAGTCGGGGATGTTTAATTGCCAGGGGAATTCTGTCAGCCCAAGGGTCCCACCACGTCATCACATGAGCTCCATTCCCCACCTTGATCATCACCTGAGTAGTCCATAAATCAAACGCTGATCCATTTCTACCACAAACTGCTAGCATATCCTTCCACAACTCGGATGCCGCCACTTTCTCCGACCGCCACACATCCCCTATTGAACGAACCCCGTATTCTGCCCTTATAATCCTCTCCCATGTTCCCTCCTTCCCTGTCACAACTCCCCAAAACCGTTTCAATAACAAGGCTTCATTTCTTGTCCGCAAGCATCCTAACCCAAGACCTCCATCTTCCTTGCTTTTGATGACTTTTCCCCACTGAACTTTCGGTATACCCCTGTGGTTATCATCGCCACCCCAAAGAAATTTGCGCATCATCTTTTCACATTGGCGGACAACCCCCAAAGGAATTCTAAAGATGGACATGTTGTAAACAGGTAAGCTCATCAAGACAGATTTAATTAAGGTTACCCTTCCTCCCAGCGAAAGAAGAGCACCTTTCCAAGACGCTAGCCTTCTTCTAACCGTCGACAACAAACCTTCCCAATTAGACAGGCGTTTGGGATTAATCCCAACACAAGAGCCAAGGTATTTAAACGGAGTAACTTCAAACTTACATCCCGCTCTCCTAGCTAGAGTTTCCCCATCCGTCGTGTATACATTTATCCCCACAAGCGAGCTCTTATGGAAATTGACCTTGAGCCCAGAGTAAGCATCAAACCACCTGAGAATACCTTTAACAGCCTGAATCTCATCTTCCTCGCTATTAACAAAGATCAATGTATCATCCGCAAACTGTAGATGATTAATAAGCCAACCATTCCCTCTGACTCCTTTTAAAATCCCCTCCTCCAACGCTTGATTAAACAACCTATTTAAACCTTCTGCCGCAATGTTGAATAAGAAGGGAGAGAGAGGGCAGCCTTGACGTAGACCACGACCCACATGAAATTGCTTAGAAGGGGAGCCATTAATTAAAACAGAGACCATCGCTGTTTTTAAACACTGCTGTACCCATCCTCTCCACCTAGGACTGAACCCCATATGACTCATGACATCCGCTAAATAACCCCAGTTCACCGAATCATATGCCTTCTCAAAATCAACTTTGAATAGGAATCCTTTCCTTTTCGAAGCTTTGAGGGTGTGGACCACCTCATTGGCAGTGAGAACACAATCCAAAGCTTGCCTCCCCTTGATGAAACCATGTTGATTGTCACTAATCAGAGAAGAAATCACATTGCCTAATCTCCCAGCAAGCACTTTGGACACAATTTTATAGTAGCTGCTTACCAAACTAATGGGGCGATAGTCTTGGAACTTGTTAGCCCCTGATTTTTTTGCGATTAGGGTGATGAAGGAAGTGTTCGCTCCATGAGGAAATCGACATAACCTGAAAAAGGTTTTAACCAGACTGCACATATCATTTCCAATTATATCCCAAGCTTGCTGAATGAAAAACATAGAATACCCATCAGGACCAGGTGCTTTGTCACTACCACACTGATTAACTGCCTCCCAAACTTCCTCATCCGTCACCTCTCTATCCAGGTAATCCACTTGCACAGCAGATAAACACGGAAAGCCCAAGTTCTGCAACTTGGGCCTATCCCACTGATCCTCTTTAAAAAAATCGCCGAAATGTCTCCAAGCCTCATCTTTGATTTCCTCGGGCGAGGTTAATCTGCCATTGGTCGTAATCAACTCCCCAATATTATTGCGATGCATACAATTTTTCGCTACGCGGTGGAAAAACTTGGTATTCCGATCACCATCCTTGTTCCATCTCACTCTAGCCTTCTGCTGCCAAATCCTACTGATTTGCCCTTGCTTAACCCAGATGGAGGATTCAAGTTGATTTTTCTCTTCTAATTCAGGTCCCGTTAAAGAACGCGTGTCTCCTTGACTGTCTAACCAGTCCAGTCTGTTCTGCATCGTCAAAAGAACATGCTCCACATTACCAAAAACCTCTTTATTCCACTGAATCAGGTACTTCTTTAGCTCCCTAAATCTTTTTAGAATCAGAAAATCTCCAGGAAACTCACCACATAGCTTATCCCACCAACCCCTCACCTTATTCTTAAACTCGAACGAATCCCACCACACAGCAAGGTCACGGAAAGGCTTGGGCCCCCAATTCCGGCCTTCGGATCTCAAGAAAAGAGGAGTATGATCAGAGTGGTTTTTGCTTAAAGCCACCAAGGATAGCTGCGGCCACGGGGAGAACCACCCATCCTGAGCAAAGATGTGATCAATCTTACTACGGCTGCTAGAATTAGCCCATGTGAACCGACGCCCAGAGAGCTGGAATTCTTGCAGCCTACACTCCTCGATAAAACGCCTGAAGTCCCTCATCCCGCTAGTGATCTCCAACCCATAAAGACGCTCGAAAGGCTCTAAAATTTCATTGAAATCCCCCGCAATCAAAACAGGGGATCTGGCCTGCGAGATAACCTCAACAAGTTGCCTCCATAAATGACCCCTTTCCCCCGCCGTGGAGTATGCGTAGATATTTATCAGTGTACATTCGAAGTTTGTAGGAACGTACTTGCCTTCCATCCACAAGAACCGATCCCCAATCCCACTCCTAGACATGATGAAGTCATCAGAGTTCCACACAACAAGAAGACCACCCGACCTGCCAGTCGCTGGAGCAGCAAGCCAGTCAATCTTATTGCTCTTCCAAAGGGATTTCACAAAAAAGTCATCCATATTACTCCTCTTCGTCTCTTGAATAAACACAATACTCACACTTCCCTGAACTACCTGCTGGCGGATGAATCTCCTCTTCGCAGCTAGCTGCAGACCACGACTGTTCCAGGATAAAATGTTCACCATAATCCTGACTATCACACGCGAACAGACACTCACTTGAGATTTTCAAGTTCCCCAGCGAAGCGTTGTTGATCAAAAATGCGCATCGCCTCCTCATTTGCATGATCAGTTAACCCTAACTTCTTGCCAAATTCCCACACATCTCCCTTCAGCACTGTTGCAGCTTGGGCCTTATTGCTGCGTTCTATGCCAGCATCCGATATATGTACATCACTTCCAACAGACGCTGCGTCCTGGGTCGAATGGATACTTCCCCCCTTGCCCGCGATTCTTTTGATCTTGCCACGATTCCTATTTAAATTCACCCAAGGGCAGTTAGCGCTGGTTGTCGGTACTAGAGATCCCGATACCCCCGGCGAAACAGCCTGTCTCACAGTTCTACTGGTAGCGGACCCAGTTGGAACAACAAGTGCCCCTGAATTCACACTCAGGTTTGTCCCTACACTACCATGCTCCTCCAATTCCTCTTCGCAGTCAGACTCCTGACTCCCAACTCCTACCATCCAATCCAAATTGGATATTGTCCCTTGCATCGGTTCTTCCTGACATCTAACCTTATGAACTACCCCACTGACAGAGATCTGGACCTCGAGATCAATACTCACGTACTTCGTCGACACCAACATACGCGCTACATCCATGCGCTTCCTGTTAACCGTATTCTCATCAACGGCAACTAGACCTCCGGCCTTATCTCCTATGGCTTGGAACGCATGATGGCCCCACACTTGAAGAGGGATCCCGGTGCACTGGATCCACACCAATCTGCCTCCATCCTGAGACGCTTCCTGCCAAGGGATAACCTTAGAAAAGAGAGAGTCCACAACAGCGCAAGGGGAAGCCATGCAGCGGTCAAATTCATCCTCTCTATCAAACTCAAGGAGAACCAAACCCCTTCCCAAGATACGGGTATCACAAATCCACCCCGCTTCCACTATCAACTCTTGAATCTCCGGAAGTCTCTCTATTGATCGAATGACCCCTACCGCACTCCTCCTGAGCCAACAGTCATTGGACCTAGGGATTGGCAGGTCAATAATATCGTTAGGAACTGGGATTTCCCATCCTCTGGTGGTAGCTGAGGCCGGTCCGAAATTCCTAGGTTTAGCAGGCTCGACGGTCAGAGTACGTAATTAAATTTATGATAATAATAATTTGTAAAAACGTATGCAGTGTTGAAAAACCTGATAGGCATAAGATTCTTATAAGCTGGCTATCAAATAACTCATTCAGCGTCAATGCCACAATCCCTTTCAGAGATTAAACCATTCCTTCCTTAATTAAGCATATTAAAGAACTTTTAATTTTGTGTCGAATTTCATTCATGTGAGTCTTCCATTTGATAAACTGAGGAAACGATCCAAACCTCTAAGTTGTTGCCATGGTTTGTTCTATTAAATTAAATTATATAACTAATTTATTCATCTTAATGTAATTTATGACATGTAGTTTTTTTTCTTTTTCATTTGCACTATTAATTTTATTTAATTTCATAACTAATATATTAAATGTAATAAAATTTATTGTGAAATTTGAAAGAATTAATGTTTAAAAAATTAAAAAATTGCATAATTTTCTATATAAGTATTTACAAATAATTCATTTTATTTATAGATCTCAATTGAAGGTGTCTATAAATATTGATAGTCATTGTGTCTATAAATATTGTTTTAACATATAATACTCGCCCAGCGCGCGGATCTAAGGTTAGTTAAACCTACATAGTTACTCCTTGTAATTATGTTATCAGAGTGAATAACTATATAAGTTTTAGTAAGACCAAATTTACAAACACATAAATAAATATGAAATTTCATAAACGTATGAGTTTGATTGAAATATTTTACGAAGATGAGAATTAAATTAATCATTACGTAATAAAAGTAAAATCAATTAGGCAATTGTTTGATTAATTATTTATAATGGATTATATAAAAAAACATTATTAGAAGTATATAAGGTTTAGTTGGACCAATTTATAAATATGGAAAAAAAAAAGTGAAATTCACTGTACAAATGACCGTTCCTCGGTAGAATGTTTAGTAGTATTGTTATAAATATCCGCCCCTCAAGGAAACATAAGTAGGCACATAAATCTAAACATTATTTAATTAATTGCTTAGAAAAATAAACTAAATCATACTACAATTATGCCTTTAATTAAGTTGTACTATACAATTAGAATTTGGGTTAGGTTGAGCAGTGAGTGCATAGGATTACTTTAATCCTGTGTTGTCTAGTTTGCTAGCTGGTTGTGTATAATTAATTACTCACTATAGTTGGAGAGAGCTTATTAAAAAAAAAAAAAAACTATAGTTGGAGAGAAATTTGGTGGTATTGGAGCAACATTTGTTTTATGATACTCGGGTTTGTTGTCGGTGTTTGGCTCTAAGACATTCATGGATGCAAGCTTATGACCCTACCTTCCCCTATTTGATTGTGGTGGACATGAATAGATGGTTTTATTGGTTTCGGTCGTGGAAATTTCACGTCGGTGTGGTCTCTATGTACAGTCGAGTTATAACTTTGGTTCGCTCAACATCCAAACAATCTTCCTTCCATCTAAACCGGGCCAACTAATCTCGCTTGGAATGAAGTACCATTGAGTTTCATCAATCTTCCTTCGAACTAAGTATCATTGAGCCGTCACTAGGCCTCAAAAACTTTCCCCTCGAAATATCTAAACAATCTTTCTTAATGGAGTGATAAGATCGGTTTTAAATCTAACCCTCGCAGTTTTCCTAAAAAATCTCGTTCCATTAGAAAATGAATTCATCTTATATTTTTTTTTTCTCTCAATGTAGTAAGTTTGGTCCGTACACACCCAAAACTTTTGGCTTTTCTGTCTAATTCTATGATGGTTGAACCCTCAATCACATTTTTTTTCCAGATTATAGATTTTTTTTAAATTAAGAAAATTCAAAAATCGGAAAATAAAATCTAGAAAATAAATAGAAATTCCAAAATATTAAGAAAACATTTTTAAAGGTGATAATATTTTAAATAAGTGCGATAATTTGAGAAAAAAAAAAGTAAGAAAAAGTATTTAGAAAATGATATTTTTTAACAATTATAAAATGCTAAATAAAATTCAAAAGATGGGAAAAAGTTTTGAAAAAGGAAAAACATTTAGAATTTTAAATTATAATTATAGTTATTGGTTACTCAAAAGGTTCAGTCATTTTAGATGTAACCCAATTTTTATCGTTCATATCAATCTTGTAACGTATAATTCATTCATTCTTAACACTTATTTCATTTTTTTAACATGTTTCCTTTTTTACCTATAAATTACTAACTTGATAACATATTCTCATCCATTAATGGTTTATAATTTCACTATGTCAATGAATGGTGAGAACTTGGTCATGCATAAATTGGCTACCCACTTCCAGTGGCCAATATCACTAATTTATCTAATTGAAAGCATAAGTGGATAAAATTAAAAACCTTCTTCTTGTCCAAAATAAATAAATTAATATACATATAACCACTTGGGTTTGGGTAGAATAAAATGTGATATTGCAGTGAATATATCCGCATTAAATGAGTGTTAATTACTATACTATACTCTACTATAATGATAGTAATAGTAATGTTTTATTTTTCCAGAACATAATATATATATACGACCGATGTTGCTAAAGCAGTGCAGTTGTGCCGCGCGCGGCTATTAAATACTAGTACTTGTTTCTACTCATTCAAGCCTGTCACGTGGACAACCTGATTGTAGATCTTCTCCTTAAATCAAACACTTAAACAGAAACAAAACATGCTGATGCTGTCATGCATCGCACGGCCACCCTTACTCCTAACTCCCAAGCCTTGCAACTAGCAACTAGCAACCAAAGGGCCGCACTCCAAATAGTCAAGAATTTCTTCCTTCAGGGTTTCAGTTTCAAGCTTTGGGTAAGCAATTGTTTAAAATATCCCATGAAATATTTATTTTAATTTTTAGTGGACTTAAATCGGGAACTACATAAGGCTTTTATGGTAAAAATTCGGATTAATCGGATCCAAAAATAACGGATGGTGTATATATATAAAAAGAGAGTAGCAACTAGCAATGTTTTTTTTCCAACTCTATCGGCCATCTATAGACCTAAAGTTAATTAGATTATTACTTAGATAGGTTCAGATTAATGTTACTTAGATTATTGTTTATTTATATTACTTAGATGGGTTCAGGTTAATGTTACTTAGATTATTGTTTATTTATATTACTTTAAATTCTACGAATACTAATTAATTTGCAATTAGCAGTATCTCATCAAAGGGGTATTTGAGTTGGTTGAAAAGGATTTTGATTAACCAAAGTTTCGAATTCGAACTTTAACATAAATACTTTAAATGTTTACGACCATCAATATTTCAACTCAATTAGATCTGAATAGAAATTTAACGGGTGTGTTCGCATAATGTGAATCCGAATTAGTCTCTCAAAATAACTAAACACGGTACAAAAGTCCATCTAGATGTATAATAAATTATTTGCATGTGCATTTTTACTTCATATAAATGTACATATAGTATAAATGTACAGGAGATGTTTGTATATAAATCGTCTCCCCAACCGATCTCTTTATTAAGTTTCATTGAATACGAGAATTTATAAGTTAGAGTTGAGGTGACTTCTTCCCGCAAAATTAGGTGAGCATTTGTTTTAATTTTTTTTATATTATACGAGTGGCGAAGCTATACGACACGGCATGGTCTGAGTAGTAGAATTCTAAAATTTAAGAATGTTTTTCATCAAGTTCATATATTTGTAAGAAAAAACTTCTATAAAATGGTCATTTTTTTCATATTTTTTTTGTAATTTAATTCAAAAATTCTAGTGTCTGTTTCTACAAGTTTATATGTTTAGGAAAAAAATCTAGCTATAAATTGAAGTTATGAAGAAGATGTAAAATGATCATTTTGTTATATTTAAGAAAAAAAAATTAAAATTTCACTCAAAAAATAATTTACAAGAAAATTGGGCCCCACATTGCGAGAATGACTTAAGAATTGTATAAGTTAGATTGAAATAAAATTTATTAAAAGAAGTAATTATTTATATTTTAATTGAACCAAATTTATAAACACACGGAGAGATATAAAATTTCATAAGTGTATCTGTGTATGGGTTCAATTGAATTTTTTTATGAATACAGTGACTAAATTAATCATTTATGAGTTTTGATCAGAATTATTTTATAAATTCAAAGACTAAATTAATCAGCTAAGAGTTTAATTAGAAAAAAAATACAAAAATATGGACTACATTAATCAACAAATAAAAGTTTAAAAATGGGTTCATTTGATTTTTTTACGAACAGAGAATTAATTAATTATTTAAAAATTGAATTGAAAATATTTTACAAATAGAAAGATTAAATTAATCATATAGAAATTTAATTAAACAAAATACAGACTAAAAACTAAATTAATCAACAAATAAAATTTTAAAGGAAGAAAAAAGATACAGCTGAATCAGCAATTTTGTCACGAAACCGAAATCAACAGTAACGAAAGTGTACAAAAACTCATTCCATTATATATACTTAACTAGCACATTTGGCATACTTTGGGGCTTTAATTTTTTTAATAATATAATATATGTGGTATATTAATTTTAAATAAGGTAACGTATAATAACATAATTATTATATCGATTGCAATTTTTTTATAAATATGGGATTAAATTAATTATTTAGAAGTTTCATTGCAAATCTTTTACGATATTTGGATCCCACTAGCGCCCGTGTTTAATTGAATTTTTTTTACAAATGCGGAGACTAAACTAATAAAAATTATAAGAATGTGTGATTCTGTATGCTATAAAAAAAATATGAAATTCTATTAATACGGGTACTAAATTAATTAATTTAATCCCATATTATACAGATTTTTCAATCATCAAGATTAAATGTCGTTTGATTATTAAAAGAAGAGAAAGATTAGCTGTCGTTTACTCATAGAGAGCAAATTATAGTACTTATCTTTTACCTCAAGGGGATTTGAAGTTCGAAGTAGAATCGAAGGAAATACATGCATGCTCACCGAAATAAGCCGAAAATTGTCATTGGCAATCCTCAAGCCTAAAACACAAGGCAATAACGTGGATTTCTAGATTAAACTCAGCAAAATGACAACAAGAGGAGAGTCCTGCCTATTTTTTTCGCAGCTTTTACTAAAAAATTGTAATGTTCAAGCCATCAAATCAATTCATAAAAAATGTTGAAAAAAAATTGTAATTAAATTACCATATATTTTTACAAATACGAGTACTGAATTAATCATTTATGAGTTTGATTGGATTTTTTTACAAATATGGGTACTAAATCAATCAATTTGGGGTATATATGATGATTATAATTGTTAAATTGAAGTATGGTATCGTATTATAAAGTGGTTATAGTCGGTATATACATTCAACTTTGTAAGATTCACACCTTACATTGATTGAGTAACAAAACAAAACAAAAAGTGTATTAATTATGACTAATTTTCACGCATTCTAACCAAATTTGCCTGGATTTAATTGATCAAAACGGATTTTAAAGGTTAGTTAACCCAAGTTTCATCATGGAATGGCAGTTTTTCTGGATCCGATTAGCCGGTGGAGTGATGTCGGAGGTGTGGTGGGATTCTGCCTTAACATCTTCAGCTACCTCAGTTGCCATTTAATAGCCGTATTTTTATGAAAGAAAATACTCTTCATAATAAAAATATATCAAGAAATAATTACTAAGAAAACAAAACTTATTATTAATTATATATAAAAGTCTGTCAGATTGAGATAGATAACCCCAAAAGAGGTTTGAGACCTATAATTTCAACAACAATCTGTACCATTTATTTAATACACACACTTTTATAATTAGTTCCCTCGCTATATAATAACTCCACCCCCCACTTTACACTTCTTATCTCCAATCCCACACTCCTCCGATTTCTCTCTTCTTGTCCTCCAATTTTTACATAATCAACAATTTTCTTGATTTGGGTTCTCGTTAATCCCCCCCTTAATCTCGCTCTTTTCTCTTAATTACATTTTGCACATAATTATTTTTTTGGTCACGTACCACATTTTTGCTCTTTAATCCTGGCTCTTCTTCTTTTTAAAAAAGAAGAAGAGAAGTAATAGTGGGAAAATGGATTTATCAACGGTACTAATAGTTTTTTCAGCCATCGCAGCGTATTTTCTTTGGCTGAAATTTATGTCCCGGTCCTTGACCGGTCCGCACGTCTGGCCGTTAGTCGGTAGTCTCCCCGCTCTGATCGAGAATGCCAACCGCATGCACGAGTGGATCGCCGACAACCTACGCGCCAGCGGCGGCACGTACCAAACATGCATCTGCGCAGTTCCATTTCTGGCAAAGAAGCAAGGTCTCGTGACCGTCACGTGCGATCCCAAGAACATGGAACATATCTTGAAAGTTAGATTCGATAATTACCCCAAGGGCCCCACTTGGCAATCTGTGTTCCATGATTTGCTCGGTGATGGCATCTTCAACACCGATGGAGACACGTGGCTCTTCCAGAGGAAGACTGCCGCACTGGAATTCACCACCAGGACTTTGCGCCAAGCCATGGCTAGGTGGGTCACCCGAGCCATTAAGTTCCGCTTCTGCCCCTTGCTTGAGTCGGCTCAGCGCCAAGGCAAGCCCGTTGATCTACAAGACTTGCTGCTTCGCCTCACTTTTGATAACATCTGTGGCTTGACTTTCGGTCGGGACCCACAGACTCTGTCCGCGGACCTCCCGGAAAATGGTTTCGCAGTGTCGTTCGACCGAGCAACAGAAGCCACGCTGCAGCGTTTCATTCTGCCGGAGATGGTGTGGAAAGTGAAGAAATGGCTTGGGCTTGGAATGGAGGTCAGCTTGAGCCAGAGCCTTGATCACATCGAATCATACTTGTCCGACATCATAAAGACACGTAAGCTTGAATTGGCGAGTCAGCAAAAGATTGCCGACGCAACCCCGCACGACGACCTGTTGTCTAGGTTCATGAAGAAGAAAGAATCTTACTCGGACAAATTCCTGAAACATGTGGCACTAAATTTTATCTTAGCTGGACGCGACACTTCATCGGTTGCAATGAGCTGGTTCTTTTGGTTGGTCACCACACACCCACAAGTGGAAGAGAAAATCCTCATGGAACTTTGCACAGTTTTGAAAGAGACACGTGACAATGACCCAAGTAAGTGGCTAGATGAGCCGCTAGTGTTTGAAGAAGTTGACCGATTGGTATATCTTAAGGCAGCATTGTCGGAAACATTAAGGCTCTACCCGTCGGTGCCGCAAGACTCGAAGCATGTAATCGCCGACGACGTTTTGCCTTCGGGAGCGTTTGTTCCGGCCGGATCGGCGATAACGTACTCAATATATTCAATTGGGCGCATGAAATTTATTTGGGGGGAAGATTGCCTAGAGTTCAAGCCGGAAAGATGGTTGTCACAAGATGGTAAGAGAATTGAGATTCTAGATTCATACAAATTCGTGTCCTTTAATGCGGGTCCAAGGATTTGTTTGGGCAGAGACTTGGCTTACTTGCAAATGAAGTCGATCACGGCGGCGGTGCTGTTGCGCCACCGGCTCTCCTTGGTGCCTGGCCATAAGGTGGAGCAGAAGATGTCGTTGACGTTATTCATGAAGTATGGTCTAGTAGTCCATCTGCACCCAAGGGACTTGAAGCCTATTTTGGAAAGTGTAAGTCAACACTAATCAATGGGGAGTAAAACCAAAAAATATGGAATTTTAATTAGTAATTTTATTTCTATATATGTGAGGGTTTGGTGGGTGTTGGGATTAATTGGTTTTTGTTTTTGTACATTTTCAATTACCATATATAAAATGTGAAAAAAAGATGATATATTAAATAAATTACATTAAAATGTGGAAAAAATATATATTATTATTACTGCAAAACGCATATGCCTTTTTTTTCAATTTTTCAATTTATTATAAAGCCTAGATATTAATTAGTTCATTTGAATTTGGTGATCATTGATTTTTTTTTCCATTTTGAATATTTATAATTAAGAGTATATAAAATAAAATAAATAGATATTGCTTCGAGATTAGATTTCAGTAATTTAAGAAAGAATTAGAAAACAAATATGTTTAAGCGTAGATATTAATTACTCCCTCCTCACACAATTAAACGCCGTTTACTGTTTGGGCATGTATATTAAGGAGACCGGATGACTCACTATTTGATCCAAAAAAAATTCTTACTTTTTTTCGAATATAGTACGTCTGAGAAAAAATAAGGGGCAAAATTGTCTCAAATAGTGAGTCATCCAGCCTTTTTAATATACATGCCTAAATAATAAACGACGTTTAATAAAAGAAAGAGGGAGTAGTTAATAATTCAGTTGGTGAGATACCATTGTCAAAGGATAAGCAGATATTGGATTATGAAGAAGACATCAGTTAGCATGAGTCCAGATATTTCTTCTTCTTTTTGTCTTTGAAAATAAAAGCGAGCCGATAAGTTGGTTCATGGCAGTTCAGCCTTGTTATTAATAAATGATATACTTTAAATGATGGGTAATAATAATTTTATTTTTATCAATTATTTTATTCTTATTTTATTCAAAATTAATAATAATCTAAATTAAAAATAACTTTATAGTTAAATTTTACTAATTATAGTGTATTTATTGATTAGCTATTCATTCTTACTATTGTTATAATCATTTTTTAAAATTAAGATTATTCTGCACAAATATATTAAAAATGATTAACAATGTACTATTCAATTTTAATAAACTAAAACCTTTTAATATATCATACAAATAAAGTATTTTAATTTTTAATGTCTTATAATATAAAATTTCATAATAAAAAATATATATATATTCGTGTATTGTCTGAGTATGAAACTAATTTAAAGCACTCGCACAAAAAACTCACTATTTTGCAAATTGTCGCTGCTTTAATTCACTCTCTACCCACTTGTTGCAAGTAAACCATCGACTCAAATCTTGCAAGACTTCGAAAGACTTGGAAGACTTGGAAAAAATAGCACAACACGTAGAAAAATGAGCAAGTTATGATCCGAAGTCAACCAACACATCCCAAAGTCATTTCAAGGTATTTTCTATGAAGTTATGTTTAAATATAAAGACTCGAATTCAGGTTCGATTCTTATCTCAACCATTTTTTTTATAAAGAAAAAACAACTTTCGTTCTTATCATAACTCGCACGAAAGACTTGGAAGACTTGGAAAAAAATAGCACAAGACGTAAAAAAAGAGAGCAAGTTATGATCTAAAGTCAATCAACACATCCCAAAGTCATTTCAAGGTATTTTCTACGAAATTATGTTTAAATATAAAGATTCGGATTCAGGTTCGATTCTCATCTCCACCAAAAAAAATTTTAAAGAAAAAACAACTTTTGTTCTTATCATAACTCGCACGAAAGACTTGGAAGATTTGGAAAAAATAGCAAAAGACGTAGAAAAATGAGCAAGTTATGGTCCGAAGTCAACCAACACATCCCAAAGTCATTTCAAGGTATTTTCTACGAAATTATGTTTAAATATAAAGACTCGAATTTAGGCTCGATTCTTATGTCCACCAAAAAAATTTTTTTTAAGAAAAAACAACTTTCGTTCCTATCGAATAACTTTTAATGAGTCAAATTAATGAGTTTAAAATTTATTTATTTTATTAAAAATATGACGTAACATCTGATATGAATTGTTATACCAGCTAAATAATAGTATTAAACAATGTCATATCATCAAATTTAATATTTGATTGTGCACGGCATTACCTAAAGAAGTCAAATTAATATGAAAACGTGAGTGGATGAGTCATATATATCCAACCAAAAATAGAATGAGGTGTCAAATCAATACGAAAATTTTAGTAGAGGTGTCAAAAATATCATTATTCCTATATAATATATAGTATTACTAATTAATATAATTAAACAATGTGATTTTTCAAAAATGTTATATACAAATAATATCAATTTTATGCAAAAAAATAAATTTACACAACATGAAATTCTGTTAGTTAATATTTGAAATCGATGACTAAAATGAAATGTAAAAAAAATTATCACCAATTAAATGATTTTTATTATATTTTTTCTATTAAAAAAAAGCTTTTAATATATTTATCTCATAACAAAAATATACACAAATTAATTGTACTAGAATTTTATGTATATTTTCCGGTATCGCGTACTAAGGAGATTATTTATTTTAATTAATAAAATACGATGCAATTCAATTCAAGGTTCTCGACCTGACCGGTATGTTCCATGACAAACTTAATTAATAAATGCATGCCCTACAGCTTAAAGGTACCCTACACTAGTGTGGTTGAATCTTGGAAAAACTAACCAATAAAAGAGCTTATCTTGATTTTTATCAAGCACACAACCGACTATACGTGATGGCCATTATTGATCATCTACTTTTGAGGCTAATAAATCATGCTTAAACATTTACTTTTCAAATTCCCCCACCAATATTTTAATTAAATTATATTAAAAGAATTAATTATACAAAATAAATAGATTAAATAGTGTAACCCAAAAATATAAATTAAGTTATGAAAGATTTTTATTTCTTTTTATTGTTATGTGTCAAATTCTAAAATATCTAAGTGATGACCGTAAAGAGAACCCTCTGTTAATTTTTTTATTCTAAATCTATTTGAATTTAAAAAGAGCTAAAAGATACATTTACAAACAACAGTCACAATTAAATATAATCAACATATATCATAAATTCAAATTATCAACAATATAACCAAACGATAGTATAAATGCCGATTAAACATAATCAACAATTTGCTGCAAAAAGATGCATTAATTCGGTATATGACAACTTTATCATTGATAATCGATTATAATCACCCTTATAAGTTATAACAAATTCAAGTTATCGATTGTATTAACTTACCTGGTGCTTTCCTGATGCTTTTTAGCCATTAGAACCAAGATTGTTTATTGATACAAGAATTAGTAAGTATTTGTATGTATATATTTAAATATGTATATGAAACGGGTTTTCAGTTTTTAGAAATAGAGAACCGAGCTGAACTGTTTATTTTTGGTTCGATTTGGTCCAGTTCTTCACTTTATGGTTTAAAAAAATATATTTGAATCGAACAAAACCAAATCGGAAACCGAGCTAGTAAACCCCTACTTATCTTATCAAAATTTCACCCCCATGGACCCTTAAACTTCAACCTCAAACCAAACTGACTCCACTCATATTTTTTTTAAATAAAATTATTAAGGAGGAAATGAAAGAAATTTTGGACACTAGTTATGATCAGGTGGTGTATGAGTTACTCCCTCCCTTTACAAAAGAATGACTTTTACTATTCTGACACGTATTTCAATGTAGCCGAATGACTCACTATTTAAGATAATTTTGCTCCTAATTTTTTCTCGGAAGTACGTTAAGGATTAACGTACGCTCGAAAAAAAGCACGAAAATTTTTGGGGTCATATAGTGAGTTATCCGACCGCATTGAAATGCGCGCCAGAATAGTAAACGTCATTCTTTAAAACATGGATGGAGCATTTTTTTATATTTTAGTGTTTGACATTTAAGCCCCCAAATTTTAGTCTTTAATATATTGAGACGCATCAAACTTTAGTACATACCGTTAGAATTTTTATCTGAACTTCAACGGTGCATTAAAAATAATTTATTTTATATTCAAGTAATATTAAAAAATAAAAATAAAAAATCAGAAAAATGGAGATTACTTTTTTTATGATCGTAACTTTTAATAATAAAAAAATTAAGAAAATTGGAGAAAGTAAAAATTATAAAAATTCAAACATGCAAAAAAAATTTTTTTTTAAAGAATTCGTAAAAAAATATAAAGGATTCAAAACATTTATGGAAAATTCAAAAAATTGGAGATTGTTTTTTTAGACTATTTATTAACAATATAAAAAAACCATTTTTCATAATAAAATTATAAAAAAATCCGAAATCCAAATTTTTTTTTTTTTACTTTCTCCTGTTTTTCTTAAGTGAGTTATATTTTTTATTGAGTGCTGGATATGGTTTATGAATTTTGATTTTCTTCTTATTATTTAGAATGGATATTTGGATACTCTTTTTTGTAAGTGTTCCTCCATCACCTAAATTTTTTTATTCTAAAGAGGCCTTAAACGAACCCGGCCCAAAGTACAAACCCACACTACACTGCTTAGGCCCGAAGTATTTTGAAATGAAACTAAAACTAAAAAATAAAAATTAGTGTTGAGAGTGGGATTTGAACCCACGCCCTTTCGGACCAGAACCTTAATCTGGCGCCTTAGACCAACTCGGCCATCTTAACCGATGGTTATTCGATCAACGTTTTGGTTTTATAAACTATTTTATTTGCACACGTAAGTAATATACCACATTTAATATTATTATATTTTAGTGGGTTTGGAAAATATAAAAAAGAAAGGTGAGGAGTTAATTGAGACAAATTTAATAAGTGTAAGGATTAGTTATAAATTCTAAATTGAGAAAAAAATAACAAAGGTATTAATCACTTGGAGTGACCAACCATATACTCCATCAAAAGATAAACTTGTGGTCTAGAAACTTCCAATTGCATATGGAAAGATTTATACCTATAATAGCTTATTACTAATCTCTTTTCTAACAACATCTTTGAAACTAGAAAAGCAAGAGGGGAGGATAATTAAGGTTTTTAATTAGATCAAATAGTATTAATTCATATTCATGGAGTTATTATTAGCTCTATTTAGTCGTTATTTACTCACATTTTTTCATTCATTTATTTATTTTTATCTTCCATTAACATCAATGGAGTGATTTGACACTCTCATCACTCGAGTAAGAAGTCGTTGTTTTAATCATTTGTAGTATATTTTTCCTATATGTCACAGTAGTTAATTATCCTTAATCGGTCGACCTAATGCGAACATATTCAATCTTATTTCAGTTGACTGTATATATTGTTGCTGCTTTAGTTATTCCAATAAAATTAACTTTGATCAAATAATTTTGTTAAACAGATGAAACCTAGTTTCCTTCCCAAAGATGCAAAGAATGTATCAACATCATCATCAAAATCCAAGACTGTAGATATTGGAATTAAGCTTGGATGAGGAGGAGGAGGAGGCCCATCTGGTACAGTTCCAATCAAGAGGGTTTTCAAAGAAGATCTCATAAGGGCAAATTCATTTATGGAAAAAACTCAAAATTACTTAAATTCTGCCAACGGTTGTGGGCCTCCTGGGCTTCATGTAATTATTACTTTCTTATTCTTTAAATATTCTCGAGTAGATCAACTGATATAGAACTTCCGGGTTCAAGTTTCCCAGTTAATGGTTATTCAAATGTGTTAAAATTTATGAGGAGAGCGTTATCGCCCTTTAAAATTGGCACCGAATTATCACATGATCTCTTGAGTAATTAATTATATGCAATATATAATTTACACACCTCTTAATTAATTGAATAATTGATTCTCTTATTGTAATAATAATATTAATTATTGGATTATTATTTGTAGTTTGCAGGAATAATGGTGGGAAGCTCTATTATGAACATTCAAATACTCAATACAGTGCAGCTATTACCAGCTTCCAAAGTGTTTCTACGAGCCAAGTGAGGCTGAGATGCTGGTGGTACAGCAAAATCGATATTGCTTATAAGATTAAAATTATAAAATTGGTTATTTTCAATTCATAATTTTCCATTTTAATAGAATCGACTACTTTCCTAATTATGGATTTGAATACCCAAACTTTGTTCAATTGGAATGATCCTTTTAAAAGTTTTTGGTATTTGTCCATGTTAAACATCAGGTAAATCCATCATTATATGGCTATGGCGACTCTAAGACTCGACCATTTAGTTCTTGGATGGTAAGTCATTTTTGCAGAAATAAAGGCATTGTTGCTTTTATATATTATTTTTTTCAGGCAGATGGTTCTCGTGGTTGTTTTGATATTCAATGCCCAGGATTTGTGCAAATTAGTCCATCAACTCCATTAACTCAGGTCCTGGGTCAAATCTCCAAGGTTGGTGGAGTCCAATATGAAATGAGATATAACTCACTTCTATTTTTTCTCTAACACCTGGTTTTTATTACGAAGCAACACAAAACGTGCTAGAAATTAAGAAAGATTAAAATCAAATTAATTACAGAAGAATGACAATGAAAAAACTTATTCATTTACATAGTTAAAGATTTATAAGTTTATAATGACGAACGAAAGAAAGGTTTCCACACAATTAAATAGAATCGTCACCCTATTAAAAAGGCGGGGAATTGGCTGCTCTACTATGGTGATTACAAAGAATAATACGTAGGGTACTGGCCAAGCTCCATATTTGGTAGTCTTTCAAGCTCAACTCCAGCAATTGGATGGGGAGGAGAAGCTTTTAGTAGCAGCCCAGATAGCAGTCCTCAAATGGGGAGTGGCTATTTTATTGAAGCAGGTTACAAAAAAACAGCTTATATGAGAGACCTTCAAGTTGTAGACCAGTCCTATGAAATGGGACACATTGACGCATCTTTGATTCAATATGTTACAGATTCTTACAATTCTGGACCTTATAGCGAGTCATATGGCTTCCTATGTGGAGGTCCTGCTGGTTCAAATGCTTGAAAAATAATGAAAAATAGCATTCATAAATTTGAGTGTAAGTGTTGATTTAGTCAATAAAAATTAATGATGTTTATACTTGGCCAGTATGTGACAAACGTTGGAACCAAATACGTCTGATCAACATTTCTCTCATGCTCTCGTTAAAAGAGCCTTTGTTATTGGTCTGTCTGAATTTTGTAATAGTTTATGTCCTGGACAACTCAATTATTTCGTTAATTTATAAGTAATGGAATCATTTAATTTTAAAAAAAACATTTCTCTTGGATCAATGGAATGCAACTTATTAGTTATTTTGTTAGTAACAAAAATATTAGTAGGGACACAAATCATATTCGAATTTCATATCTACCTATATAAAAAAAAATACTTCTCCCAGAGACCTAAATGAATTGATAGACCTTCAAGTTTATATATATACAAGTAATTATCTCTTATAAATTAAATTTTTTTCTCTTAAAACTCTTATTTTACTTTTTATAAATGGATAACCAGAATTCTTATCACTTTTTATCTTCCTATCCTTTTCATTTATTTATTTTCACATATATATTTATGCAAATTTTGTGTCATTTTTTACAAACTATCGGCCGGGATGTATGAAATAATATTAGTGAGAGCTCCGGCTCTATCGATTCCAACGAAGCTAAACAATTCTACTGCCACCAATGTAGGCGCTCCGTCTCTGAATCCCCTGCCCATAACTACGCTCTTTGCCATGTAAGCTTCTCGGGTGGAACTCATGTATTGTCACAATGTATAATGATTGTAGCTTGTTTTGGGCGGAAGCCTTGTCCATGTAAGGTGCAGAGTTTTGTCTTTAATTGATCTTAGAATACAACTAGCAATGCTTTTCGTGTTTGTTTTGGTCGTTGTGCGCAATTTGAGTGCGATCTGAGAGTGTGAGGTCGACTTAAATCGTAAGGTAATTTAGTAGGCAAGTGAGCTTGAACATTATATAAATAAACCATGGATGCAAGAAGATTCAAATTGATCTAGATAAAATTAGGGCATCCTCCCTCACCTTACCTGCCCCATCTTCCTCTATTCCGAAAGAGACTTTCAATCATGGTCATTGGATCGTCAAAATCAACAAGACTATCATAACATAAATCCTGAAGGTAGATGCCCCCTATTTTTCCCCTCCAGTGACAAATAAAAACTCATCTTTGTCATCTAAATGAAGAAGAAAAGAAGGACAACTTATTATTTATTCTTCATTCGGCTGAAAATTAATTTTATTCGAGTATTATTAAATATTAAGAGAATGATTATTTGTAAAAGAAGAATAAATAATTGGTTTATTAGAAAGTTAAGTTCGAATTCTAAATATGTAACTGTGTTAAAATTTATGAGAAATAATTTTATTATTTTTTGGGATTATGTCAAACTCGAATCTAGGTTAGTAGACATTTGACGTGTATGAGGTTAGTAGACATTTGACGTGTATGTCCGGATTAGGATGGTCTGAAAAAAAAAAAAGGAAAAAAAGATAAGTGGTGTTACTTACTAGTAGTATTAGCATGCATCTTTGCGTCTCACTCGAAGTCTTCTCATTTTCAGAGCAATCAATTTTTAATTTCTGAATTACAATTTTATGCTCAGACAGCAGCACACTCTCTCTCTCTACACACTTGTCTCTTTCTCTCTCTAAAAAGGAGAGCAAGAAAGAAAGCATCCCCACTCTCTCTCTTTCTTCCAATCTTTCTCTGTTCCCTCTGTGACTTTTCAGCTTCTCTTCGCCTTGTCGTTGGCAAGCTGACATTTCCGTTTTCAGCCATACACATCCACTTATACTGTAAGTAAATAAAGCTCGAGTCTTTTTGCTTCGTTTGCTATCAAAGCTTGATTTCATACAGCTGACCCATTCAGTAAAACCTCAATCTCTGTTTGAATTTTGGTGTTTAAATCTTTTCTATTGGTGTTTCAACTGAGATTGGAGTAGGGTTTTTATTTACCAAGCATGATTGCCTTGCATGTCTTGCAGCTCAGCTCTTTTTGGTCTGATACTGTGATTTTTGTGGTTGTTGTGTCTGTTTTGGGGAATGATTAAATATCTAGATCTGGTGTCGATACTGTGTGTTTTGGGTAGCTATAATCGAGGATTTTGTGTTGTTTTGATATGGAAAATGAGGGTATATCTGGACAAAATGCACGGATCTAGTTCCTTAAATAATTATTTTTGCTTGTTTGAGTGGATATGATATGGGTGTGAAGTAATGTTGTTTTTAGTGTTTTCCTGACTTGTTTTGGGTATTGGAAATTGACTTGGATTTCACTGTATACATGTTTGGGAGGTGAAATTGCTCTTGCTGATACGAATAAGACATTGGTTAAGAAAAATTGTTCCCTAAAGCACATAAGATAGAGAAGGTTGTAAGTTAATGCATGTGGGTATAGTGGTGCATGAAGAAAGAGATTCATCAATGAATTTGGAATCAGTTCACCAAGGATTGCCATGCAAGCGAATAACTAGATAGTACCAATCATTGTAAATCGTTATCTTTAAACTTATATTCGCGGCGCCAATCCCTGGCTGTTGGATAGTAGCTTGCTGAGTTTGATCAATTTTTTGTAGTCTGCTGGCCCAATTTCGATAAAACAATCATTAATTGGTCTTTGTGATTTTCTGAATGAATTAGTTTTCTGCGAAGGTCTAATCCTGCAAGCAACTAGTAAAATCTTCTTCATACTTGTTTTGCATATTAATGTGGGCAACTTGCCCTTATTTCTACTAATAATATATGTGATTTTATATGCCCTGGATTTTTGCATATATTATTTCTATCTTTTCACGGAGAAGCTAATGGTCAAGCATTTTACAGGTTCATGTATGTTCTTTGGAATATACCATAGCTCCATTAACGTTCCAACATGTAGTTGCGGCCATCTGTTTGTGTTCCGTTTATGGCGTTTTTGCAGAAATGGCAATTCTAATCATGTCTAGTTATTGCATATCGATCTGATATTAAGTTGGTGTAAACTCGAGACTTCATTGAAATTAAGGGCATTCCAAGTTAGAAGTCGCTGCCATATTTCGGTTTATCAAATAAATATGAATTTGTGGTGGAAAAGATCATCCAAAGTAGAAAAGAAGAAATCGAACAGGGAAAGTATCATCGATACAATACATCGGAAACTTAAGATCCTTTCAGAAGAAAAGAGCACCAGTGGTAGATCAAGAGGAGTTCGTAGACATTGCTGTGATATTCCAGAACGAGGATCTAGATCTCATGTGCCATCGCCAACGCCTTCCACACATGTATCGCGGTGCCAAAGTTTTGCTGAACGACCTCATTCCCAGCCACTTCCACTTCCAGGAGTTCGGCTCGCCAGTGTTGGACGTAGTGATTCTGGAGTTGCTACTTCTTTAAAAGAGGGGTTGGAAGGAAGCTCTAAGTCTTCCCATTCGCCTCTTCCAAAGCCTGTATGTGTCCCAAAAAGACTGGACCATACTGATGCTGAAAGGGATCTAGCCACTGGTTCTTTTTCTAGTGAAAGCTCCATTGACAGTGATGATCCGTCTGACTCACGCGGACTTAGCCCCCTTACATCTGACTATGAAAATGGAAACCGAACTGCTGCGAACAGTCCTTCAAGGTGAATTTGATGCTATAATTTAAAGTAAGTTGTGTTGATCTCCCTCTTGTTGTCTTTATCACTCACAAAATGTTGTTTATGTCTGCTGCAGCATATTGGTGAAGGATTGTTCCCCTAAAAACTTAAAGGAGCCAGTGAAACCTGCAGACTTTTCACTGAATAACCAGATACCATCTATTTCACCAAAGCGGGCACATCTAACTCATGTGCACAATTTACATATTCCTCATCGAGGGGGATTCACTGGTGCTCCTGACAGTTCTTTGTCTAGCCCTTCCAGGAGCCCAAGGAGAGCATTTGGCCCTGAACAAATCGTTAATGGTGGTCTGTTATCTGGGAGAACTTATTCAGAGATTGGTTTACTTGGGTCAGGGCACTGCTCAAGTCCAAACTCAGGTCATAACTCTGGGCATAATTCTATTGGTGGAGATTTGTCTGGACAACTATTTTGGCCGAACAGTAGATGTAGCCCTGAGTGTTCTCCAATACCTAGCCCCATAATGACAAGCCCTGGTCCTGGCTCCAGAATACAGAGCGGTGCTGTCACCCCTTTGCATCCACGTGCTGGAGGAACTACTGCAGAGTCACCTGCAAGCCGACTAGATGATGGGAAACAACAAAGCCATAGGTTGCCCCTTCCTCCGATTACAATATCGAATACTTGTCCCTTTTCTCCTGCATATTCAGCTGCAACATCTCCTTCATTACCAAGAAGTCCTAATAGGACTGAAAATCCAACTAGTCCTGGTTCACGTTGGAAGAAGGGTCGCCCGCTCGGGAGGGGCACATTTGGAGATGTATTTCTCGGTTTTAACAGGTCTGTACTGAGGACTGTAACTGTCTCAAAAATTTGGGTTGTTAACTGTCTGTCATGCACCATGATTATATGTTTTGCTCTCTTCTCTCATTTTATTGTTGTTTTGATTCAGTGAAAGTGGTGAGATGTGTGCAATGAAGGAGGTAACTCTATTTTCAGACGATGCAAAGTCCAAGGAAAGTGCACAGCAGCTAGGACAAGTAATGCTCTTATGTAGATTTATCAATACTTGAGTCTTAAACATAGAAGTTATTGTTTTTGAAGTATTTACCTAGCAGATTAAATCATCTCCTTTTCTTTGAGAATTTTAAGGGAGATTTTATGTTATCTGTCAGGAAATTGCCCTGCTGAGCCGCCTGCGGCATCCTAATATAGTCCAGTATTATGGTTCTGAAACGGTTGGTACCTTGCATTATTCATTTTATGTTAAATGTAATATATGTGCTATCTAATACAACTGCAATGTACTAGTGGTTGGTTCTCTTAGATAATTTGGTAAGCTATTAAAGGTTAGATTCTGTTAACTTACTTTGCTCTCTACTGAACAGCTGGGTAACAAATTGTACATATACTTGGAGTATGTGTCTGCTGGTTCTATCTATAAACTGCTTCAAGACTATGGCCAACTTGGTGAAATAGCTATACGCAGTTACACTCAACAGATCTTATGTGGGCTTGATTATCTGCATAAGAAGAAAACCGTGCATAGGTGAGTACTGTTGTCACCTTTTCATGGTTAGAATATACAAACATAATATTTCACCTACTTCAACATGACCAAGCTTATACCTAATTGTGACCCTATCCAGAGACATTAAAGGAGCAAATTTACTTGTAGATCCTAGCGGCCGTGTCAAACTGGCAGATTTTGGGATGGCAAAGCATGTAAGATATTTCAGCTGGAATTTTTCTAATATATAGACATGAAAGTAAAGCGAATAGTTTACAGTTAATATCAATGTTCGGGATGAATGCTGACATTATATATTGTATTGTCAAGTGAACGAAATTTCTTGTAATGCTATGCTTCATTAGTAAACGAGAATGAGACATCTCTTTGTGCATATTAACCTTGAATTGATGTATTCTAACCTGTTTTAGCTAATCTACTCTTCAGATTACTGGGCAGTCATGTCCCCTATCATTCAAGGGAAGCCCTTACTGGATGGCACCTGAGGTGTGGCTTTGTTCTATTGCTAAACACTATCTTACTCCATATGCAATGCTTTTCATGTAATATTCTTCTGCATTAATTGTTATCAGGTGATAAAAAATTCAAATGGCTGTAACCTTGCTGTTGATATATGGAGCCTGGGGTGCACAGTCTTGGAAATGGCAACAGCAAAGCCACCTTGGAGCCAATACGAGGGGGTAAGATCAAAGTACAAACATTGAATCTGCTTGGTTATGTGAACATGAATGGGAGCACATGCCTGTCCAAAATATCCTTAGTGAGAATGCTTTTTTGGAGGAAGTTTGAGTTATTGGACTGTTCCTCACCTTGCATTTTGCTTTGTTTGCTCCTTGAAAGGTTGCTGCTATGTTTAAGATTGGAAACAGCAAGGAACTTCCAGCTATCCCAGATAGTCTGTCATATGAAGGAAAAGATTTTGTAAGGAAATGCTTACAAAGGAACCCATTTGATCGCCCAACAGCTGCTCAACTCTTGGAGCATCCTTTTGTTAAGAATGCTGCTCCATTGGAGAGGCCAATTTTGTCTGCTGACCATTCAGACGCTGCTCCTGCAGTAATGAACGCTGGAAGACCCATGGTAATTAAGAATTTGATGAAATCCTCCTCAAGAATTACTTCAACACACTATATTTTATATATTTTGTAGACACATGGATTAGTTTTATAATATTTTTGACACTTGGCTTAGTTTTTTTTTCCTGGACACGTGGATTATTAATGCGTTGACTTTGTTTTTCTGCTGCATCTGTTGTGCCCTTTTACGGTTGCTGTTAATTTGACTGACGGGTTGCAATGTGGATCTTCTCTTAGGGCATTGGGGGTGCAAGAAATATTCTGGGTTTTGAGTCGGAGGGAATTTCTATCCATCAATCTGCAGGCCTAAAAACTGCATCCGGATTAAGGTTTTGCATCTCATACTGTCTGTCACTTCTTCCTTAATCCACAAGCATGCACACACTGTCAGCTAATTTTGAGCTGTAGCATATATCCAAGGATGTCCCTAGCAAAGTAGAGGGCTAGGATTTCTTTCAACTATCTTGTCCAATCTTCTGATGATAGCCGATATAGACAATGCGATAAAGCTGTAAATGCTTACGTGATTGGTAACAAGGAGGACTTGTAGGAATAACAACGGATCATTTTTGCAATGTTCCATGGTCTAATAATTATTAGTTAAAGGAATAGAAGTTAAAAATATTATAAAAAATAATACTATGCTTGGTGTTTATAGCTACTGAATAGCAACGATTTAAAAATATATAATAATAAGCTCAGAAACAATATTGTTTTGATATCAGTAACAAGATATATATCACCATTTACACTTCCTGGTGTAGTACTTATAATCAATAGGCTGTTAAACTCTTTGTTTCCTTTATGCTGTCATCATCCAACATATTGTAATGAGGACATTTTTTACAACATGAGAGCAAAATCATGTTGAAGTCGTACAACTCCTAGATTAGTAGTTGTTGAAAGGCCTAGAATAAGATGATACCCTATGTTAGAATGGGGATTGGTGTCAACAATTTCTTCCATTAGCCTTGTCGTGGACTTGTGGTCTGTCCTCATTACTCCAAGCTGTACCTGAAATTTGAGGCCATCTTTTTAGCATCACCATTTAGAGGTTCTAGTTGTTTTTTGTCATGACCTGCTGTAGAGATCAGAAAGATACCCTAAACAATCTCATCTTTGATATTAATGCTCTTTAGCCTCTTTTACTCCTAATACTTTTAGTAATTTTTTTTTAATTATTATTTCCTTTCATTCCAGTGATGTCTATGCAAAAAAGAACATATCGTGTCCAGTTTCTCCAATTGGTAGCCCACTTCTTACTTCAAGGTCACCACAACACATGAGTGGAAGGATGTCTCCATCTCCCATATCAAGCCCTCATACTGCATCTGGTTCATCCACACCTCTCACTGGTGGAAGCGGTGCTATCCCTTTTCATCTCTCTACTCATCCAGGAACTTCCTTTCAAGATACCATAGGAATGATGCCAAGATCCCCAAGCACTTTCTATGCTGGTAGCAGTAGCCCCTATCAGGATCCCAAGCCTGACCTGTTTCGAGGAATTTTCCAGAACTCTTATGCCTTCCATGAAATAAGTTCTTCGGAAAATAGTGGTCATGGGAACCAATTTGAACGTTCTGGCCATGGGGACCCCTGGCAACTTTATGATCGGAAACCCGCCTTGGCTGATCACGTGGCTCAGCAGCTCCTAAGGGATCATATGAAGTTGAAACCAACCCTGGACCTGAACCCCAAGTCACTAATGCCCGGCCATACCAATGGGTTCTAAGTTACACAGCGATCTTCACGAGTCTTGGGTTTCCAGGCCTTCCAGTTTTCGATATCACTGGAGCGCTTTGCTTTGCTGTTCTTGTCATGGGGAGATGATCCAACCTTATCCTAACAATTGAACAGTGGTCTACCAAGAAGCATCTCCCAGAATATTGAATGGCAGAAGTGGTATTTTTTTTGGAAGTCGCCTGAGCCAGGTCATGGTAAGCTGTTTACATCTCAATTAGCAAAAGAAAAAGAAATGGTAGCACGCATGAAGTATATCCACATTTCGCGAGTTATTGAAGCACATGATGGTAACATCTGTGGTTCATTGACGAGCATATTTTGTAGCCAGCCACGCAGAGTCGAGTTGAAGCGGAAAAGACACCTCGGAATGACAAGTCTAGTCCTGCAGTGAAGATAGCTTTTGAGATCCCACGTTTAGTGGCTTCTCATTGAAGAATATGTTGACAAGAAAAAATTGTATGCACTTCACAGACACAGGAGTAAAAGAAGGTATCACCGTGATGGTCCGACTGTTGTTTGTTGTCCCTTTCTGCAAATTTTTTAGAGGAGAAGGACAGTGATGGGAGCTGAGAAGAAAAGACTGTGCAGATATTGAAGAACTGGCCTAAGTTGAAGTCTAACAGTTGAGTTTAGAACTGATCCATTTTTTGCTACCATTTGTGGCGGCTCGCTATCAAACTTAATTAGGGGAGGGCTGCCCTACTGATACTGTTGTACCTATTACATACCTTGCATCCAATACAAGATATCTAATGCAACCTGTGAATTATGATATGATATTATTTGGACAGCAACCCAGAATCATGGTGTTTTGGCGACATCTTGTTTACCGATCAGTCATAGACCGAAACAAGGTTAAACAGCACAAAGAGATCGGCTGCTTATTGAGCGATGATGGATCAAAATGAGAGACATTATTCAATACTGTTGAAGTGTTAGTAGGGTTTATGTGATGGATCGTACAAGTTATGTAAGGAGGGTGTAAACTGTGAAGAGAATGAGTAGTGAGTAATCTCTCATCATATTCCATCTAAAAACCAGTTTGGTCAATTTGTAGCTGTAATCCCATAATTGGTTGGCCAATCCTACATCCTTCAGTGCAGAGAGCTTGGTCTGACAATGTTGCAATTCGCTTATATTCTTAAACTGCATAAAGCTTAGGGTTGGAATTTACCAACAATGTTTTTTTACCCTAATAATTCTACAAAACATTGACCACATAAAACTGGGATCTGTTATTGTTAAACGAGTGCTATAAAAATTGATCTATGAATAGAAAAAAACGCATTCAACAACACAGTTTATGGAAGAAACAGTTGGAGCAGCAACGCAGAGCGACAAGATAGTTGACATTACAAAGGAAAAGCATAAGTTTACCAACAAAAAACAGTACAAGTATTTAAGGTTAGTCATCTAAAGTGCAGATAATGGCATTGGTATGAACCCCAACTTGGTAATTATACTCTGGATGCAAAGTTCCGGACTGATGCAATGCAATAGTGCTGAGATGAAGAGCATTCATGTGTACCTCTGGGCACAACATTTGCAAATTATTCAACTTTAGTAGAAGCCTTACTTAAAAGATATGATTAAGAACGTCATATATTCAAGAATCTGCTGTCTTTTCACATCATTTTAGTTCTCCCAGAAACCAAACAAAAATTGATTCTAAAAAACAGAACAAAAAGGAGCATGCACCTGAAAAACAAAGCAAACCCAGATGAAGTCATGCCTGGGTAACAATGGTGGTGAGGCCAGTCCCATCCATTCCATGTGTAACTTACTCAGCTGTGGAACGGGAAGAGAACCAAGATGCCCCTTTCCTCCCAAAAGGCCACGTCTCACAGATTGTGACTCAACAACCCTGCTGTAGCAGACTCTTGTCTACTTTTCAACTATAATATTAATAACTATACATATAGTTCGTAGTCAAAAACATTTGACCATCAGCTGCTCTGCTTCGCAGGTTGGTTCTTCAAACAGAGAGATACGGAAAAAAGAAGGCAGGTGTGCTATGTTTTATGAAATAAAGCAAGCTACTCAATCTTCCTTACAAAATCAAGAAAACACTTATAGGTACCAATGTTCAAAAGCAAAATGCCACCAACACTTCAAATGAAAAGGCAAAGCCAGCAGATGAGCACTCAATCTATCTCAAGAACCACTATAAACACAAACCCTAGAAACCTACAAGGAATTGACAAGCTAGAAACACAGAAAATCTGCATCCAGCACCAATAATCAACTAATAAATAGTCTATAAAGGTACCAACATTTGCTCTTTTTGGTTGCTATTTCAACATAAAACCAGAGCAGAAAGTTCTTTAAGGGTAGAGATCATTAATAAAAAAAACAACCGCACAAGTAACAGCAACAACCAAGTTGCACACAAGAGCTAATCCCCAGTAAATTCAAACTAATTAACAAAGAGAAACAACAAATTTCACGGAAATTAAGTTCCAATAAAAAAGCTCATTATTCAACATAATCAACAACATAATCCGACAACAATTACTCACCTAAGCAAACCCAATAGATTAAAAGACAAAAAGAGTAATGAGAGAACAACAATTACTGCAGCTGAGAATTCCCAATCTCGGCCGACCAGTTTTCACTTCTGGGGAAAGCCGACGGGCGGGGCTCCAAGTAGACTCTGTTGCTGCAGCTCGAGCTCGTTCAATTGCGCGTCGCGATCCATCTCGATGATCAATGGGACGACGAGGATCAAGAAAGTGGTTCCGACAATCCAAGCAGCCTTGCCGGTGCTTTTGATGAGCTTTTTGGAGACAAAAACGGTGTCAGATGCGACTTCTTTGCCTTTGGAAACGACGAAGGAGTTGTTCAGCTTGGCGAGGATCCCGGGGTCGGAGTGTTGACGTGAGCGCTTGTCGGAGATGGCGGCTCCGCCTCTTCTGGGCTGCGACGACATTGCGGAGAGGGATGGAAAGAGTGTTTGCTTCTTTGCTTTTGGGGTTTGGCGAGGGTTTTGGTGAAACAAGAACTGAACTGTGTGTTTTAAGTATCTATTGCGCAATTACCACAATCTCCCGCTTTTCTTTTCTTTTTTCTGTTATATAGTCCGCCTGTCGAAAAATGGGTCGGACTCTGACTCGGACCCGGACCCGGACCAATCGCTTACGGACTCGACCCTAACCTAATTCTAAGACCTCATTTTGTATCATTATATTTTTAATTTTTTTTATAATTTTTAAAATATAAAATATAAAACATGTTACCATAAAAGAATTTTGGATTTTTTTATTTTTACCAAACATGTTTTATTTTTTTATAGGAAAATAAATAGAAAATTGGAAACATAAATGGTACTCCCTCCGTCCCACAAAGGATGTCTTCCTCACATCCTAATATTCAGTAGGGAACGCATATCGAGGAGGCCGGATGAGGCACTATTTGACTCTAAAAAAATCCGAATGTTTTTTTAAACATAACGTACTTTCCAGAAAAAATTAGGGGCAAAATTGTCTCAAATAGTGAGTCTACCGGCCGTTTTGCTGAAACAGTAAAAGCAAAAGCTAAAACGACATCCTTTGTGGGATGGAGGGAGTATCAAACAAGCTCTTAAAATTTTATGCTTGTGTTTTTGGTTCCTCCGGAAAAATATTAAAAAGATATAAAACTCACTGATTATCTACTAAAAGTAAAGTACGTATAAAAATTCAAGTTTATTTTATCTTCGTTTATTAAAAAATATATTTTTAAAATTCCTAATTGAAATAAAATTGTCACAATAATTTCTCGTCAACGTAAATTCTAAGTTTTTATAGAAATTTTCTGTTTAGTTTTTTTAAAAAATAAAAAATAAATTGATTTCATTTATTTAAAATATCTCCCTACGTAAAATAAATGACTTTTTATGCCACAATTTGAGTATGGTGTCTCTAATTAAAATGTATTTTCGTGTCAATATAATTTATGTTACTTTTGTAATTTTAACTAAAATATCTACACAAATGAGTAGACTAATGAAATTTTATAACAAAAATATTTTGACGTGTCATAAAACTATTGAAACAGGTAAACTTTAAAATAAAATAAAAATGAGACAACTAAAATTGACGATACTAGTGAGTTCATGTACGTAATAGTTATTAGTTATTCATTTACGGTAGATTGACTCCTAACTCGTCATTTATAAATGACTATTTTTTTAAATCTCAACGCAATTTATAACTTTTATCAGAAATAAAAAGTATACCTTCTATTGTTTTCTCATAATTTATGGAATTAATATATTAAGAAAATAAAAGAGTTAATATATTCTCCTCTAAATAAATATGTGGACAGTTTGAACTCGAGTACCCTCTTCTGCCTCGTACCCTTTAGCAGCAGTTATCAAATTGGTCTTCCTTGAGCATAAAGCACCTTCAATAACACACGTCTATAACATTACTCTTCCAAAACAAAAGCTAACTAAAACTTTCTAATTTGGCTCTAGCGGTTGCTTCAATACTGGGTTATCATCAATCACATAAAGAAGGAAAATAAGAAAATTCTCATTCCTTCCTTAGTTTTACACGAAAAAGAGAATTACCGGCAAAGTAGACGACGGAGAAGCAGTAACCAATCCTCTATTACAGGGACGGAGAGAGATATGGGGCGGTAGAAAAGCCACTTCCATTTTTAGATGGTATCGGAAAAGTGTCACTCTCTGGTCGGAGGAGGGAGGGGTTAAGACGTGAATTAAATATTAGTGCAAGCAACTGTCACAATTAAATTAAAACCATAGTGTATAGTATGATGATATCAAAATATTACAAATTATTATTCCTTTTTTATCAAGAAAATGTTACAAATTAATTACTTACCTTTGTGTATATATAGAGATGAGTTCAGGTGTCATTAAACAGACATTAAAAAACATCATTTGACTTATAATTTATATAAAAGAAAAGTTACCTACTATATATAACTTCCTTGGTTTATATATATAATCATCAGATGTACGTACTACAAAATTGTTTGATCATTTCTCAGGAAGACACAAATGTGAATAATCCTTTGCATCAGTTATAACCAAAAGAAAAAGAGAAGAAGATGATTACTGTTCAGTGTTCACAAGCACCCATGATAAGTCAGTTTTGGAAAAACATGGTTTTAATTCTTGTAAACATATGAATTCCTCTGCCTCTCGAATCATTCTACAAGCTATTCAATTTGCTAGGAAAATGCCATGGGCTAAAACGATTGTTCTGTTTCCAAACAACCCTTTGTTTCTTTCTGCAGATCCCACAACACAGCAGGATGCAAAACAAAGGAATTAAAATGAAAACAAATTAAAGATTGTGGTTATATATATTCATATAAGTTATTTTTTCCATCCGAATTTAAACGTTTAACTCATGGACACATAGCTAATAACCTATTACAGCCGATTTTCACTTGAAGTCTTAATAATTTTCAATAAAAAAATAGTTTAAGCTCTAATTTTACTTGAATTGACTTGATTGCTGGCTTGGTGATAAATTTAAGCTCTTTCTCTACTTCCAACTCTTCATCGGTAGACAAATTCCAATCCCAATTGATCGGAGGACTTTCATGCTTGTATTAGTTTTGGTCACCTAGTTCATACTAGCCAATTGGGCCTGTGTTAAGATTTAAAATTATTAGAAGTGTATGAGGTTGATTGGAATAAAAACCACTCACATTTCTGAAAGTTATTAGAATGAGTAATTATGTATTGTTTAGTTGAATCAAATTTACAAACACCTGGAAAAATGTAAAATTATATAAATGTATGTGTTCAATTGATTTTTTTTATAAACATGGGTATAAATTAATCATTTACGAGTTTGATTGCAAATCTTTTACGAATGTTGGGTATGAATTAATCAGTTCAGAGTTTAATTTAAAAACTTTTATGAACAAAGACTAAATTAGTCAACAAATAAAAAAATTAAAAAGCGCGAAACTATATTAATCATTTAGGGGTTCGATTGTAAATTTTTTATGAATACGTGGTTAATTAATTATATAAGAGTTTAATTAGAAATTTTTTATATAAAGGAACTAAATTAATCAATAAATAGAGTCTTGCATGACTAAGAATACATATAGACTCAAATCTAATTTTGATGGGAAAAGTCATTGACAAAAGGCTGAGTGTAATAGAAAATCATGATACTTAGTGTAATGAACTAAATTAATCATGATACGCGTCCCCTTCTTAGCTACCTCCCGAGGCTCAATTGAGCCGTCCAGTTCTTCGCTTAATGCAAAAGGTAAAATCGTACAGAGTTATTTCTCATTATTAGTTTTTTTTCCATTTAATTTCTTAGAATCTTGGGTTTTTGAAGTTAGTAGAAGCTATGGATCTAGTGTTGCTTTTCTGCTTGCTTTGAATGTTCCATTTGTATTTGTTGGCTATCAATTCTAGCTGTGAAGTTGCACTTGTTGTGGAGATAATACCAATTTCACAGTTGTTCTAATCGAAATCAATTTGTGGTTGTTGTATCTTCATCCGTAAAATCGGTGCTAGTAAAATGAAGTCATATTGAACACTTATTATGTTCTGCATGTTAATATGATGATTCTTTTTGAAGCCGCTGTGTTATTCAAAAGGAATATGCTGATGCTGGTTATCACATGTTTGTTATGGAATTTTGTTTGCAGAGAATTGTAGATTCATTAGCTTTTTAGTTGTTGTTAACTATAGGGTTAGCTTATATTCATTGTGCGGATTAAGCTCATATTCATTGCATAACCAAATGGGGTAAGCTTATGTTTGTAGTGTAAATGCATGGTTATACTTATGTTTAGTATATGTGATTTTGGCAGATTCTTTGAATGCTTTGGAGTCAGCTTCAGAGGATAATGTTGTAGTTACTGAGCTCGAGCTTCAGAGGATAAGGTGAAGGAGCTGGAGCCAAAAAGAACAAAATTAAGGATAATTATTACATCATTTTCCAGTAAATTGACCGGGACCTCCAAACAAAATCGTACGGAAATAAATAGCTTCGACAATACCCATATCGCGGACATCATAAAAGTTCCTAGGTGTGTCTCTAAATGTTTCGGTACCAGCAACAGCAGCATTCTCAATCACATAGTTTTCATTGGAGACGGTAATCATCCTACAATATGCATCTATGGCGGTATCTCTGAAGAAAAACTTTAGACCGGCCCCCATCACCGGACTTGGCTGATTTAAAGGACTATAAACTTCTCCTCCCCAATCAATATAATTTGCTGCGTCGACTAACCCGCCGGAAAATATATTCTTCGGCCACCATCCAATAATTTCTTTGCTCGCTCCCAGGAGATACCAATTCCCATTTGATTGATCCTGGATTTTGTAACAACATTATGTTATTTCCAATCCTAAAAGTAAATAAATTATGTAATAACAATTTCATATTATAACTATAAAATAAAATACCTTTTCAATTGAGAAGGTATCTTCAAAAGTAGACCGCCCTGATACTGAAATTTTATCGTAGGCAGAACTCGGTGTGTTATCTTCTTGTACGAGTACAAACCCAGGGCATAAATTATTGAAACACTCCACCGTCTTTGTCTAGTAATTTACATGAATTAAATATTAGTGCAAGCAATTGTCACAATCAAATTAAAACCATAGTGGATAGTATGATGATATCAAAATGTTACAAATTATTATTACTTTTTTATCAATAAAATGTTACAAATTAATTACTTACCTTTGTGTATATATAGAAATAAGTTAGGGTGTCATTAAACAGAGCTTGGTTCACCTGTAATTAGGAAGAAGGGAAAAAAACATAAAAAAACTAAAAATATGTGATATGTGTGACACTATATAATCTGCAAAGTAAAAGAAACTAATTAAATAGCGTCTAAACTTTTGAATATCTATGCCATTTAGGGTAGTAGTGTTATTCTCACAGGATGGAAATAAAATTCAAGACCCCGAAGGTTGACGCGAATTCAAAACCTCGAAGCCAAACGATGAAATCAAGGGCAGAACAGAACGAAAAATCACTTCCTATCCGCAGCAAAACACAAGTGTGGGGAAGTGAAATCAGAATACCCAGTCCTCGAAGAACAAGGTCTCCATCCTCAAACAATCCAGGCCTCTCCCTCTCTCGGATTCAAAAAAAATAAATATAGAAAAACAGAATAAAAATAAAAGAGAGAGAGAAGAGAGGAAGCTTGAATCATGAAAAAGAAGAAGAGGAAAATCAACAGCCAGCGTCCATTCAAGGTCCCGAGCGAAGTAAGCAAAGATCCCCCTCGAAGAAGAAAAATCTAATCTAGCTCTCACCCTCAGCAACATTGTCTCACCATCTCGATTCCTTCTGCCAAGGGAGCGTTCCAGGTTTGAGTTGGTTCAACCACCTCCTCATTTCACTTCCTTACTCTCCCTCTTCTCCACTTTTTCTTCTCCTTATGTTCCATTCTTCCACTCTTTCTAAATCCTCTTATCAATTATTTTCCTTGTTTCCCCTTCTTGCCCCCGATGCGAAGTCTTTTGATTGCTATATTGCCTATGCGTGTGTCTAATGTACTCGGATTGATATGCAAACTTGGTTTTGTGCTGCGTTTTCTGCATTTTGAGTGTTTAAACACCTAGCCTTACGAGTGTGAGTGCAAACACCGATTCATGTGAGGACTGCTGGTGAATGGGCTGATGTGGAAAAGTCTTTTCTTAAGGGTCGTTATCCTTCTGATCTGATGCAGGTTCATCTAGGTAGAGTCTGTTTTCATTCGGGGTCCCGAATATTGAAAAGCATGCTTATTCTCCGTGCTATGGTTTGGTGTGTTTGTTCTATTTTGGGGACTGTTTTAAATTTTGTGAATGCTCGAGGGCGAGCATTGGGCAGTGTGGGGATATTTGATAGCGTGTATTTATGCATGATTTTCCCTCCACTATTCCGTTGATTTAGGGTGTGATTCTGCTAAATTACCCTTGTTTTCACTACTATTGCAGATCTAGGCCTAAAAATGGAGTTTATGCAAAAACACGCATTTTTGGTGCATTTTGTGCGAATTCAAGCTTCAAGACCAAAGTTGAGGTCCAGACTCCAAAGCAACGTTCAGGGTCCCGAATCGGAATCTCTGTTCGGGCTCCCGAAGGACGAAGAGCGGCATTGTCCTCTTGCCAGAACTCTCATGTGACCCCTCTGACACCGTCTGAACACTCTGCACTGATGACCGCGCGTCGAACACGTCAAATATAGTAGTGAAATAGTTATGGAATTGGGGGTAGAAATACAACTTATCACTGTCTACAAGGATTTGTAGATGATGGTAAGAGGATCGTCCACAGAGACCTCTAGGAAATGTAGTTCTTGAGTTTGACTTCCTCGTCACTGAGTTTTGGTTGGTTGTTATCTGAAACTAAAGGCAAAAATAAAAAGCAATGAAAACAGTTCAAAATATAAATTAGTATTGGCCGAAGTCTGGGCCAAGACTGCGGGCTAGATTGGAAATAAGTCTTTTGGTACGGAATTCCAGGTAAGGGCGATGGGTGAGCTTGCGTCCTTATGCATCGATCATGGACTGAAGTATGTTCATCTCTTCTTCATAGTACTGCTATAGAGGGGAGGAACTCCTTTTCCCTCCTATCTTCCCTCCTCTTCAAACTATCTGGCGGGTACTCCCTCTCCTGATAATCCTAGTCAAGGGACACCTTGCTGGTTAAAGGGTTTATCCGTTTGACTGCTGTCTTGAATGGTTGCTCACCTCTTCAATGGTGCAGGGGAAGACAGTACCTAGGCTAAGTTCCTAGGTTGTCAATCTGGTCTCTACCTATTTTACCTATTCTTCTAGTCTGCTCGAGACTAGTCACCTACTCCGTCTAGCCGGCGGGTACTCCCTCTCCTTCTAGACTGGTTACAACTCTTCTCTCCTAGAGAACAAGGATGATCAAACCTTGGCTCTAGTGAGTAAGCGATGGATTAAGTTCAAGAATAATTAAATACAAAGAAAGAGATTGTGAAGAACGGATTGTGTCTCACGATTGCATTAAGAACTTCAGCTCATCACCCTTACCAAGAATGGGTTTTTAGTTACTCATACTCATGGATAAAAGACAAAGAAATTAATTTGCATAAATATATTAAATCCGAAATAAATTCGGAGCAAGGTTTTTAACAATGGTGAACTAAGAAAAGGAAAATTGCGTTCTAACTGGGAAAAGCTGACCCGAGATGATGCGGACAGAGGCCAATGATGTTTAGCTAAAATAGCCATAAGAACCTCTGTCCCAATCAAACTCAAACTCCTAAAATATCCTAAAAGATAATTACAATTAATTGTTTCTAAAAAGGAAACTAAATTGCAATCAATTAAAAGAGGGAGATCCCAATCGGGATTCTACTTAAGATTGTCTTCAGATCCCTCTAAAATTGCTGGACAGCTGCTACGTGCCAGCTGTGAGAGTCCATCTCCAAAAATACTTCAATCGCTCCAAGCTGCAGTCTGATCGCAAAGGAGTCTTGGCCGAAGTCTAGGCCAAGACGATTCTGGTAAGCGTACTGCGTCAGATACGACCTTGTCTAGGCCAAGATCCAGGCCTAGACTCGAATAAACAGCTTCAGCTCTAAACTTCATGAATTCTTCTCATTCTGCCTCCAAACCAGACCTGATCAAATGTGGGAAATAAAGGGTAACATCAGTTGAATTACTGTCCAAATTAACTAGAAAATGGATAATAAAACATGATGAAATGCAATGCAATCAACTGATCACAAAATACCTACTTTCTGACCGCTCCAGACCTTGAGCCCAATTCCAGACCTACAGAAGCTGTCAAGAACCAAGAAAAAATAGTTTTTTGCTTTTTCAGTTTTTTGCTTTAAGGAGCATGGATCCACTATTATAGGCTTTCCTTAAATGCATTTTGTCCCTAGTTTGGACTGTAGATATTTTTGTGCTTGGAGTTCTAGCTTATAAAGGACATCCAAGGAATAGTTTAGGCATCGGATCCTATCTTACTTTATTTTTAGATAATTCTTAGACTTAATTTCTTAGATTTCTCTCTAGTTTCTCTCTCTAGTTCTTGTTAGCATCTTCACTATTTGCCGCCAGGCTTGAAACGTTTGGTTTAGTAAACAAGTTTTCTTCCCTTAATTTATTTATTTAATTATTATGCTTTCTTTAATCGTTATTTATTTTCGTTCAAGCATGAGTAGCTAAATCTTTAATTCTTAGCAAGGGTGATTCAAGGGTTGCAAGGGCAGATTCGAGGCTAAAATGTGCTTAATATATTTTTGCTACCATATTCAATTGCTTATCATTTTAATTACAATTTCGCATGAAGTAATTAGAGGCTTGATCAACTGATTATTATTTTGTGTGAATGCTGCCATCTTTGTGATAAATACGGAAGGAAAGTTGCATAGAACAAGTAGGCATCTATTTAGTCTTGGCTGCGCTGAAGTGGTCTCGAATTGATAGGGTAAGTAGTTGATTGGATCGGGGTCACGAGCCTGACAAACTAAGGGACCTTTAGGTCCAGCTGTGTCTTTTCTTATCTTCATGGGCAGTTTGAGTATTGTCATCCCGCATTCGTGCCTGGAGGGATGACAAACTGTCAAGACTACCTTATATGTGGAAACGGGGGGTAGTTTCTCTTAAGAGGAAAGTAGGGGATATCCGAGAAAGTTGGTCCCTATGTCACATCTATGTATGCATGAATAGAATATTTCTGTACTTATGACGATCGGGACCTCGAATGCAACCCAAGAATACCTTTTGCTAAGATCTTTCTCTATCTGATTAGTTGTGCTTACTTAACTCTCTGTTTTATTATTTTGATTTTATTCACTGATTTGCTTTATATTACCATTCGGGATCCCGAAATGACAACTCAAGGTCCCGAACTACTGCTTTCTTAGATAGAATTGTTAGCTCCCAATCTCTGTTGATTAACTTGTTTAGTCAAGCAAAACCCCCCTCTTTGTTACTTTTCTGTGCTTTTATCTTGTGCCTCCAACCAAGACCTTGAATCAGTCTCTCACAATCCCTATGTTCGACCCTGACTACCACTGTACACATTATCCATTGTGCACGCATTTTTAGGCACTATAAATCTGTATTTGATTGACGATCAGTTATCTCTTGGGAGGCAATTTGCTGGGAACCTATTAGCAAACTCGATACGAGTGGGGGCAAATATTGTCTTAAGGAAAACGATATTTCTCGTGACTCAAAACCAGATTATTATTCTTTCCATTTAACACAATATTCCTAACACAAGCCCAGAGCATAAATTATTGAAACACTCCACCATCTTTATCTAGTAATTTACATGAATTAAATATTAGTGCAAGCAATTGTCACAATCAAATTAAAACCATAGTGGATAGTATGATAATATCAAAATGTTACAAATTATTATTCCTTTTTTATCAAGAAAATGTTACAAATTAATTACTTACCTTTGTGTATATATAGAGATGAGTTCGGGTGTCATTAAACAGAGCTTGGTTCACCTGTAATTAGGAAGAAGGGAAAAAACATAAAAAAAACTAAAAATATGTGATATGTATGACACTATATAATCTGCAAAGTAAAAGAAACTAATTAAATAGCGTCTAAACTTTTGAATATCTATGCCATTTAGGGTAGTAGTGTTATTCTCACAGGATGGAAATAAAATTTCGAGCTAACGAAAGTGATATTGAATTTGCAAGAATCATCCCTAATTTCGATTTATTTTAAAAATCAACATCCAATATACATATATACATAGCTATAATTAATTTCTTACAAAGAAAATAGTATACATTATATGCATCTAGCAATTTTAACAAGAATTATGTTAATTAAACGATAACTTACCATCCATCCAGCCTCGATATATTCTTCACCATTTTGGACCTTCACTCGACAAGCACTATATTGCTCACCACTCACTTGTGGGTTGTACACGCTCGTGGACATACTAGCCCCAGTGTATTTCTTATTTAGATTATTTGTCCGAAGTATCGTCCACTGATTAATACATGATAATCATTTATGGTTTAATTAACGTACTAAATAATTGAAGCTAAGTGTGTATAACAACACTAATTAAAGAAGCAAATTACATAATTATACCCACATGATAGCCAGGTTTGCTAGGTTTGCTGTTGGATTGAGTTTGAAATATTGCTGGCTTGGTCATAAGTTTACGCTCTCTCTACTTCCAACTCTTGATTGGTAGACCAATTCCAATTCCGGGCTCCAACTCCAATTTGGGTAACCAGCACCCATACCAACACAAGAAGTAAAGCATCCCTTAAAGCCATGATCAAACCCTGAAAGAGCAAAACATGCCCACGTCAGTAAATTAATCGAGACTACATATATGGTATATTTATAAGAATACACACTACTAATTATAAGAAACAACAAAAAACTCACCAATGCTTTGCTTTTCTTTGCAAAATTGAAACCTTGCTGCTGAAAGAAAATATGATCGTGTATACGCTCTATTATGAAATATATATATAGACGTAATTAAAACTATTGGAATTAATTAGATTGATTTGAAATTCATTTACTTATAGACGGGAATTAATTAGATTGATATGGAATTAATTCCAGTATCCTATTCATAAGGCAAAGAGTATATCCTGGCTTGATTTTCTATTCCACCAGAAGCTCTTAAAATTTTATGCTTGTGTTTTTGGTTCCTCCGAAAAATATTAAAAAGATATAAAACTCACTGATTATCTACTAAAAGTAAAGTACCTATAAAAATTTGAGTTTATTTTATCTTCGTTTATTAAAAAATATATTTTTAAAATTCCTAATTGAAATAAAATTGTCACAATAATTTCTCGTCAACGTAAATTCTAAGTTTTTATAAAAAAATTCTGTTTAGTTTTTTAAAAAAATAAAAAAATAAAAAAATAATTTGATTTCATTTATTTAAAATATCTCCCTACGTAAAATAAATGACTTTATATGCCACAATTTGAGTATGGTGTCTCTCTAATTAAAATGTATTTTCGTGTGAATATAATTTATGTTACTTTTGTAATTTTAACTAAAATATCTACACAAATGAGTAGACTAATGAAATTTTATAACAAAAATATTTTGATGTGTGTCATAAAGCTATTGAAACAAGTAAACTTTAAAATAAAATGCACATTAGTAAAACAAAAATTCTCTGCATTTTTTTTTATAAAAAATATCTATTTAGATAACTCTTAAATTTGATTATAATTTATTATTCTGATAAAATGACGTAGGATCCTCAATATCTACCAAAACAATAACGAAAAAATGCACCGTAGGTCCCCAATGTCTTACAGAATGACATGTTCGTTTTCTTTTATTCTTTTATAAAGAATTTTTTTTCTTGTTTTAATTTTTTGGGTCCCACTTATTAGATAATATTAATAAAAAAATAAAAGATAACGGAATGGACTATCATGTTGGAGTTTTACACAACGGACCTCAACGAACTAAAAAATATAACGCTAGAAATTTTATTGATCCAAAAAAATACATTAGGGATCTAATTGAACCTTTTGTAAAACGTTTGGCACCCTGTGAATCTGTGATGCATTTTCCCAAAAAATAACTACCGACGTCAAATAACATCATTAGTCAAACCTACATGAAAAGTTAGATATGTGGGTGCTTTTTGTGTAACGGAGAAAAATTGAGCAAACAGTTGTGTCATTTTAGTACTATGCAAACATTATGTGCAAACTTGGTATTACCTTATTTTTATAAAGGTGTCAAACTAAGTTTTACCTTATTTGTCCGGCAGTAACATATTACATATTCAAATCACTGAGTGCTAAACCTTACAAGGAAAAGCACCAGCTTACCAACATTTTGGTATTAAGCACACGTGAGTAGTTTCTAGCAAGGAGTTTTGTATTTTTCATCTGACAACAAGATGATGGAACTACTCATCACTCATCAGTGTTGGTCAAGCTCAAGCTAAAATCCCACAGCTTTTTGGCTAACTCCACGTCTTTCGCAAGAGCGATCGGTTTGCCTATATTACAGTCTTCGAAATATTCGCCGGTTACACCTGCAACTTGTGGATGCAATGCCACATAACATGTAGTTGCTGCTCCCTACAAGTACCAACCAAACCATGCAAACAAAATCAAATAATCATTTTGTGGCTTGTAGAATGTAGGTGGTCACAATCTCAAGTTCTACTGTGCTTGTCATTTTCATTTTCGATCATGTTCTCGAATCCCTGGAATCGTATCCAAACAATTCAAATACCACCCATCATCCAGTCAGGAGTAGGGGAAATCTTGCCTAATAGACACAACTAGTCTGGTATTCAAAAATATTTTGAGGAAAGGCAGAGTGTACCTGCTGAACAGTCTTGAACCTAAGTCTACCGATTGTATTTGCAAAGCCTGCATCAAGAGCGAGGAATTTAATCCAGACCCGGAGAGTTTCGAAGTTAGAAAATACTGGAAAACCTCAGTTGTGTGGTGAGATTGGAATTATAGAATGAAGAAAGAGAAGCATATTCATTCCATTAAGCTACAAACACCAAGTTATTTGAGAGAGCGCAATCAAAGGCAAGCATACTCACCTTTAAGAAGAGTGTTGTGGCGAAAAAGATTAGTAAAAATTCCTCCAGGGTGAATTGAATTCACTGTTATATCCGCACCATCTTCCTGAGATAGAATAGCAACACAAAAGTCCGCAAAATGTTTAAACAGTTACCAATATCACAATCAAATAGAGGAACAGCTGTAGAAGAGGATTTCTGCACGAGTCATTTAGGAATTATCGTGTCATATCAGCATTTCAAAATCCCAATATGTTTCCAGTAAACATAAAATTTCAGTATCTCCTTACAGGGAAGAGTAGTAGAATTTTGAAGAAAATAGGACATTTCATGACTAATTGAGAAGTATAATAGCAACAGATCATTAGGTGATGATCTTGAAAATGTTGAGTACCTTAAGGCGCCTAGCAAGCTCATTAGCATGAAGTATGTTCGCGAGCTTTGACTGTCCATAAGCCTTTATACTCCTGTATCTGCAAATCTCCAGGTACAAGGGGCAATATTAATGAGAAATGTATGAAGCATTACTAGTCCGAATACCTAATGCAAACACCTATAAATGCGTGTGTGTGTGCATGCGCATGTTTAGGAAGGAATTATTAATGTGCATCAAGAGATCAATAAAAAGAGCTGTACTCAGGTTCGTCATTGATTTTATCAAAACGAATTCCTTCATGGTAGGGATAACGGTGAGCTGTTGATGATAGGTTAACAACCCTTCCCTCTCGATTGCTTTCAAGTGCAGTGTTCTTCATTGTCTCCAGCAAAAGGTTTGTCAGAAGAAAATGGCCTGCAAAGTGATTTCAAAATCTCTGCTGGTGACGTCTAAATCAAACTACGAAAAGACTAAGCAACTATAATCTCTCCACTGGTGTGGTAGATGATAAAGCAATTCATATAGCTATTTAGTTCATACCGATATGGTTGGTTGCGAACTGCATTTCTATGTTGTCTCCTGATAGCATGAAAGGGGATGCCATAATGCCTGCATTGTTACTTCAAAGAAAGAGCATTTTGCATATCACTGAGCAGGACTAGAATACATTCGATGTGTGGGCATGGGCACAGCATGCGCCCACTCCCTTAGCAAAAAAGAGAACTAAAATGCAGTGCAAGTGATGAAACTTGGGTTTTCTTACATTAGGAGATTCAATGGAAGGCCCAAGGAAGTATACTCGGATGCAAATTTTCGAACTGACGCCATTGAGCTGAGATCTAACTGCATAACATCGATTCTAGCGTCGGGTGTTTCCTTAAGTATTGCTTCTTTTACATGCCTCCCGGATTCTACATTCCTTACTGCCATAACTACATGAACACCACGCAGCGCGAGAATGCGCGTAGTCTCCTCTCCGAGACCACTAGATGCTCCTGAAATTGAGAGACAAAGCAGGCTAAATCACTATTGACAGAAAATCTTCACATTTACCTATGATAACATATAATATAACGAACAAATTCGATTGACAGAAATAACTTTGCCCACAAAACATTCAGACCATACTATTGATAAATCATAGAATAGAGAATTCTCAAGCTGCAGAAAGTCATTCAATATGAACGAACACACAAGATGTTTCAACTTAGGTAGAAGCTTTGATCATATGATAAGCTGACTAAGAACATGATACGTGTGTTCAAGATTCAGACTTCCTAACCCAGAAACCAAACAAAAGTTGACTCTAAAAAATGGATGGAAAGGAGAATAGATGTGAAAAACAAAGCAAACCCAGACGAGATCATGCCTGTAACGATGGCGGTGAGAGAGGACCCATCGATTCCTCGTGTAACTTCCTCAGCTGTGGAACTGGAAGAGAACCCAGATGCTCCCTTACTCCCATTCCCAAAAGGCCACATCTTGGAAGATTCTGCTGCAATCTACTCTTCCAACTGTAATAAGTAATAGGGAAAAAGACATGAGCAGCCAGCTTTTAATCAGTTGGACAATTTAGCCACCAGCTTATTGCACTAACCAAATTGGCACCTAACAAAGTTTCCGTTAGACAATTAGGCACCAGACATTCCCTCCGTTAGTCACTTAAACCCCTAGGCCACCAACTTTTCAACTAACATAATCTAACACCGTTAAACCCAACACCCATTCCCTCATTGTTTTCCGTTAGACGAATGCATGCCCGTTGGATGAGGAGAAAAGGGAGTCAAACATATGATCAATGGCTGTGATCAAAATTGTGACACGAACGAGATATTTTTCGTTCCCGCCAACGGTAAAATAAATCCGAACAAAAAGTACTGCCTTGAAGAGAAAAATATAACGAACGAAATGACGCGGACCAAAAAGTCAGGAAATCCATAAAAAAATTGTAATGAATAGTAACTTGTACCACGGTAATTATAATGGCATGGTAAATATGTATAAACAAAAACATTAATTATAATGGCATTATGGTAAATATTGTGAATACTAACATAAGAGTAACTTGTACCACGTTAATTTTCGATTTCTCTTATGTTATTATTCACAATATTTACCATAATGCCATTATAATTAACGTTTTTGTTCATACATATTTACCATGCCATTATAATTAACGTGGTACAAGTTACTATTCATTACAATTTTTATGGATTTCCCGACTTTTTGGTCCGCGTAATTTCGTTCGTTATATTTTTCTCTTCAAGGCAGTACTTTTTGTTCGGATTTATTTTACCGTTGGAGGGAACGAAAAATATCTCGTTCGTGTCACAATTTTGATCGCAGCCATTGATCATATGTTTGACTCCTTTTTCTCCTCATCCAACGAGCATGCATTCGTCTAACGGAAAACAAGGAGGGAATGGGTGTTGGGTTTAACGGTGTTAGATTATCTTAGTTGAAAAGTTGGTGGCCTAGGGGTTTAAGTGACTAACGGAGGGAATGTCAGGTGCCTAATTGTCTAACGGAAACTTTGTTAGGTGCCAATTTGGTTAGTGCAATAAGCTGGTGGCTAAATTGTCCAACTGATTAAAAGCTGGGTGCTCATATGTCTTTTTCCCTAAGTAATAACTATGCATTATTTCTTCTATTCTAGATGTTACGTTCTCTTTTTTCTTTTTGTTGACCATCGGTTGCTTCACTTGCCCTACTTGGCGGCTGATTTTAAGTTTTAATAGCTATACTGCTATAGCATGGATTACCAATCTAGAATACCACTTAGCGACAAACTCGATCAAACGCCTGATTTTAATTCCTTTAGTAGTTTTCCGACATTCGTCCCTGAAGGTTGGGGTCTAAGATTAGATTCAACAAGAAATGTGCAAAATCAGGTCAATGTGCCACAGTAAACAACATAACTTATGTCTGCATCATTCAATGCGCCAAAGGTGACCTCATGGAAAGACCATGACTCAAGATTCATTATAATAAATCATCAACAGTAGGGAATATCAGAATTCGCAGTAGTTCCGATTAGCCATGGCATCTGACAGTCAAGATCATCGTACTTGAAACCGTACACTAAAACACAGCAACAAAATCCAGAAAGGATATACAACCTTCATGTTTAGCGGAAGCAGTATCGTACCATAAGAGCATCTCTTTAAAAAGCACATTAGTGGACCTATAGTTGCGATTTGCAAATTTAATGTATTTCAAGGCAAGTATACAAGCAGCAAAGCATGGATATTGAAACTGCACAGCGCTGCCAACCACAAGTAAAACTACTTGGGGTTGATCAAATTCATGCTGAAATCCCAAAGCTTTTTGGCGAGTTCTGCGTCTTTGGACTGAGGGCTCGGTTTGCCCAAGTTACTGTCGGAGAAGTATTGCCCGCTTACCCCCTTGACTTGTGGATGCAATGCTACATAGCATGTAGTTGCTGCTCCCTACAGCCATGTAGAAGAAACAAGTCACCCAGGTGGCAAGGAGATAGACTGAAGTTAAGCATTTCTGAAGTAACTATCTGAATCTGAAGATAAGTCAACATTGTGATAATTTAGATGAAATTGAAGATATACCTGCTGAACATTTTTCAGCATAAACCGACCAACTACATTTACAACACCTGCACCAAGCCCATCGAATTGAATAAGAAACAGGAAATTCACATTTGGTAAATGAACAAATAAATTTATTAATTATGTTCGAAAGGCAACAATAGAAACTTGTACAAGTGAATAATGCATCCACGTGATATATTAGCTAATATACTAGTTTCTAAAATCTTTCCTGGAAGTGCCCTAACCACTCTAAGGGATCTATCTACAAGGTGATCAACTTCGTTCATGCATATTAATATCATAAGCAGTCTTGGGTTTTTTTTTTTTCCTTTTTTAAGTGAGCTGACCCTAATCCATAACATACCTAATTATCTCCCTAAACAGGTAAGTGGACGGTTTGAACTACAAGTACTCTCTCCTGCCTCCTATCCTTTTAAAGCAGGGAATGATCGACTGAACTACCACCCATTTGGCAGCAGTTATGAAATTGGTCTTCCTTGAGCATAAAGGGCCTTCGATAACACAACTTATAAAATCCATTATTCTGCCTCTCATAATAGAGGAAGACTCTACTCAATAATAGACCTCCCCGAAGACCTGGACCAGCTTATGCTTCAGCAGAAGGATTTTGAGTGGGGTCAGTATCATAATGAACTTACCAGGCATCATCTAACAGTAACTAACAGTGAAAAATTCTTTTCATCAACAAACATAAGAAAAATCCCACATGCTCAAAATAACAAAGCACCTTTATTACATTAAAACACAAACAAATTACCATGCAAAACCACATTACGGAACAAACAGATGTAAAATTTTGAAAGGGGGTTACCATTAATAACACTGTGATAGCGCAGAAGGTTGCTCATAATTACTCCAGGATGAAGTGAATTAGCAGTTATGTTCACCCCTTCTTCCTGAATGAACAAAGAAAACTTAAAGGAGCCAAGGAAAAGTACAAAAAAACTTGCATACAGTACTCTATGAAGGATACTGCAACTACAAAAGAGGTTACTGCAAAATTGATAAGTGGCGGATGTTACCGAACATGTTACTACAACCTATGGCGTTAGTTTATACTTCCGGGACCTACCATCTACATTTTAAGTATCAATTGCTAGTAAGAAACAAATAAATTTCGCCCTGCATGACTAATGTACAGAGGTTCACATAAATCTTGTTTTTCTTTTTGGCAGATGATACAATGTCCAATTATTATGTCTCATGAGCTTAAACGGTTGGTTGGCTTCAGTTAAACTTAAATACCTCCCAAAAAACATCATACTGCAATCTAAAACTTCACCAAGCACAGACCAAGTTTCTACTGAGCTGAGATATGATGATATGAGGTTTAAAAAACAATTTCAAGAATACAAATGCATAATACACACACACACACACACTCACACACACATACTCAAACACACACATATTAACAACGCAAGGACCATATTTATGTGATTATTTGTTACATATTTTGAGAAATCTTCGATATTGGAAAAATCACTAGAACCGGAAGAAAAAGCATTTTCTGGGCATGCTCAAACTTTTGATCACCTGATGGAAGAAATAAATGGGTCTTCCGTAAATTGAACTCATCCACAGATTTTCATTTATGAAAGAAAAGGAAAAGGAAAATATAAATTGTCATCAAGAAATCACAAAAGAAGGGAAGTTTTTTATCAAGCATGATCACTCAATGTATGTGATATAATCGCCCCATAACCTTCAAAACATAAAGTACCTTAAGGCGCCTTGCAAGCTCATTAGCATGCAATACATTAGCAAGCTTTGATTGTCCATAAGCCCGCATAGTGCTGTATCTGCAAATAGCAGGTACAAAAATATCAAACTGAGAAGAAATGCATCAGGACTTACCTATCAATATACAAAAATCTGTGTCTAAGTTACAGCATGAAGTAAAGAGCAACAAAGGCCGAGATTCATAAATTATATTATGACAAAGTTACCCTGATTCATCATTGATTTTATCAAAACGGATTCCTTCAGGGTATGCATAACGGTGAGCTTCTGATGATACATTTACAATCCTTCCCTCGTGATTACTTTTAAGTGCTGTTTCTTTCATTTTCTCCAGCAAAAGATTTGTCAGAAGAAAATGGCCTGCAAAATTAGAAGCAAAATATCACACAGTTTCCCCCTGTAATGTCTATGCTTGAAAATCTACATCAACACAGAACTCCAAGTTGTGCTGAAGCACAACACAAATAGTGGATATAATAGAAAAAAAAATTGCATTAAAAAAAAGTTTGATGGAAGTAAAAAATAATTTGAAATTAAATAGGCAACATTAATCTGCGTAAGTGAAAAGTTCACAGCACTTTTCTGGTTGAGATCCCACGAAAAAGTTCATATAGCCCATTCATCTTCCTTTTCCATGTTTGTGGCTCTAAAGGAATCTGAGCTTAAAATTCTCAACATTTTGCGACAGAATTAGAAATATCTATGCTGGGTCTTTTTTATAGCTCTTCATTCTCTATTTTACTCATTCATAACTTCATTACACCCTCTCATATTTTACTATCATAATTGATATTACAATCAAACCATGGAAATGGTAAACCCACTATGTTATCGGGAATAGTTAGTGTAACGCACCCACATGGTTGGTTGCAAATTGCTGTTCTATGTTGTCTTGGGAAAGTCCAAAAGGAGGGGCCATAATGCCTGCATTGTTACTTCCAAAAGAAAAGAAAAATAGTTCAAGTTAATAAGGTTGAAATAACTCCCCAGTGTGTGTGTTTTATAGAGGCATATATTTAAGGAGAGAATTGCCTCCAAGGCGAATTCCACAAAATCAATGGTAGCAACCAAGACAACTGGTTCATATGTGCACAAAAAATGGGGTAAATGCCCACAGCTTGCCAAGGAGATCCATAAAGAGAAAATCTAACATGAAGTTTCAATTTAGTTTCTTACATGAGGAGATTCAACGGAAGATTGAATTCAGATGCAAATTTCCGGACAGATGCCATTGACATAAGATCTAGCGGCATAACATTGATCTTAGCATCAGGGATTTCCTTAACTATTGCTTCTTTGACACTCCTACCAGTATCCACATTCCTTACTCCCATAACTACATGAACACCTCGCATAGCAAGAACACGTGTTGTCTCCACACCAATACCACTAGATGCTCCTGAAATTAGTCAACGAAAAATAATTGATGGGGCTGAATTACCAACAAAAAAAGAAAAAAAGGTATCATATATTCCCAATTAAAATAATGAGCCTCCCAACTAAAATGAAGTACATATGACGCAGGCAAATACCAAAAGATAAATGGAGAAACTATATTACAACAGACGGTTTTTAGAACTTCGAACTGTAAACAACATTTAAGACCACAGAATTCAAAAATCAAGAGTGACAAAAATTTAGTCCAAAATTCATGCAACATAGGACACTGGGCCAACTCCATAAAACCAACAAGGTAGCCTGCTGGCAGGATATTTTCAATTGTCTGTTGTACTGTAAACACTGATGACTGGCCCAAAGCCTTCCTATATCCATGTAACTCACCATATTATTCAAAAGTCTATCCATAATAACAAATGTTTTTTTTTTGCTCAGTTCATCGAAGGTCAATCCCTATGAAACCACACAACACACAGTCAAGATTCAGGACATGGAAAGCACACTCATCTCTCAACCTTACCAAATGAGATGGTAAGCTGTCCCAGTCAGTAATGGGAGAATGTAACTAACAAAAATCAGCAAACAGGTTAGTCCTAACACTAATACTGGAGCCTCACCAGTTCAACAACTCTAGGTAAAACCAGCTTGATATTGTCCAATGGTTGTTATTGATTCGGCTCATACAGCGCTTTCATAAGGAGCTTACTCAACCATGGAAAATCAAGTCACGAAAAGATAATATCCAAACCCAAAGTCCAACAACCAACCCGTATATTTTTTTCCTTACTCAAGAAAATACTCCTATGGAAAAGGAATAGTTCATGATGTCAATAACCTTAACTGCTGAAAAGTTGAGAGATTATCAATTTAACAACTTAAATGAGAGCATTTAATAGAAATTAATGATCATTAGAATATCAGGATTGCTAGCCTTGAACAAGGAGGCAGTCTATTAGTTTTAAAAGTCAAGTTAGGAGTCTTTAAGTTAGGAGTGGATTAGCCTATTATTTAGCTCTATTTAGGTTCAGTTTTCAATATTCTATATCTGATATTCTTTGTGATTACATTATGAATTTGACCCCAAAAGAAATGATTTCATTATGAATTGTGTGACTCAATTCAAACACCCTTGGTGTGACTCCTAAGAACCCTAGGTGTGACCTATTCAAGACTCCTAAGAACCCTAGGTGTGACCTATTCAATCCCCAACATCCCTAGCTTTAATTTTCAGCCTACGACAACAATTTCCCAAGAATCAAGCCTGTCCAAAACTAGTTTATCTGTCCTACATCATCATCCCCTATGCACATAGAGCAGCAAAATAGCAAATGAAGACCCCTCATACTACCTATAGATAATCAATAGTCAATTTCAATACCATAAACTCCATTTAAAAGACAAGAAAGCTCAAAAAGATTGAACCAAGCACAACAAGTATAGTTAGTACCCTACTCTTTTACTTACTTAAAAACACAAGAATGCTAAAAATGGGATTAAAAGATTCCACCTTTCAAAGTGTTCCCAACAACTAAACAAAAGTAGAAAACGAAAAGGACTGTAACGAAAACAAAAGGATGATGAAAACCAGACCTGTTACGACAGCGGTTAGGCCAGTTCCATCAATTCCTTGAGTAACTTGCTCGGCAGTAGAAGATGATGAGAACCCAGATGGCCCTTTCGACCCAAAAAACCACATCTTTCCTAGTTTCAGCTGCGAAAAATGAAATGATATTTACTTAGTTTTTACTTGTATTGGCAGACACTGATCAAGTTTTTACTTAGTTTGACTGCTTAGGATTTATTAATCGCTGCTTTGTTCAGAAAAGAAAAGATAGGATTCGTCGCTGCGGTCATAGTTCATTCATTTGCTTTTTTTCCTCCTTTTTTCTTGTACAGTACGTGTTTCACAAGGAGGAATATGCCACTAAATCCACAGCCAATTAAAACATGGCACCTACCCCATTTGTTGCTAATAGGCGGGTCCTGACCAGTGTTTTTGCAACCGGACCGGACAGCGAACCGGAAATGAAAATTTCATGGTTCGACAGGGTTCAACCGGAAAAAACCGGATTGAACCATTGGACCGTTTTGAACCGAACACATATCGAACCGTTCAATCTTAGATAATTTAACCGGATTGAACCGGCTGGTTTTTTAGTTCTGATGGGCTGACCCATGCCTGTAATGGGCCGGCCCATCAAATTCTCAAAAAAAAAAAAAACCAAAACCAAAACGGCGTCGTTTTGGCCAAATAATTTTTTCCATTTTTTTAAAAAAAATAAAAATCAAAAAATCAAAAAATATTTAAAAATCAAAACGACGCCGTTTTGGATTTTGGGTTCAAAACGGCGTCGTTTTGCATTGAACCGGCCGATTCGCCGGTTGTCAAAAAACCGGCCGGTTCGTCCGGTCCAACCCGGGTCACGTGCATTTTGGTCCGATAGGTCGAATCAGACCGGAAACCTAAAAAATCTGGTTGAACCGGACCGAACCGGCCGGTCCGGTCCGGTTCCAAAAACACTGGTCCTGACGCTTGTTTCAAGCAGGGCAGTAAAATGAGTAATCATTCTGTAAATTTGATCACTTTGCTAATCATCACTTAACAGTATAACAGGCTTATGGTTCTTCATGGATCTGGCCCAAAACAGCCCATTTAAAAATCAAAACCTAAGGCTAAATAATAGATTTTATAATATTTATTAAAAAAATATTACTTCATTTTTTTCCCCTTTTTTTATATGTAGTTTTATTAGATATACACCTGTTACATCTTAAAGCACCGTTCGCAATACAATATAAAAAAAAATATCACTATCTTTGACCTCATTCGAACATATCCTTTTTATATGTGAAAGAATGGTTCGTTTATGTCGTAACCTATTGTACTTTAGAGCAACTAATGCACTAAGTTTAAGTAAAGATCATGAACAATCTTTTACTATGGACCAATCACATGTTTAAAGCAAGGGATTGTGTTTAGCACTACTCAATCCTACAAACAAAATGTCATACATTGCATAAATTACACTCGATATGTCACGTTATTTTGTTCACTCACATTAACCAATAAGAAAGTTACACTTTATGATTAATAGTTACAAATTAAACGGTTTTAAACTTTTGAATTTTAAAAATACTATAAACTTAAATAGTGGTAGGATAAAAACCAAAGAAACTTGTCCACATGTAACTCACCTTATTGATTTGGATGCGCGCCTAATTAGAATACCAAGTGAAGCATATAATTTTTCATTGTAAAGGGGCAAAAATGTAGAGTTAAGAAAGAATTCTCCATTAAAAAGGTTGCCACAAACATAATACAGCACCACTAGATAATTTACACACATGATCATAACTTTAAGACCTCAAATACCAAATTGACATAATATGCAGTAGTAGGACTGTAGGAGGATACAAATAACATTAAAAGACAACAATGAGCCAAAAGGAGACCAACTTCGAGGATAAAAACAGATGGTGAAACTCCAAACAGGGTAGCAGTAGAAACATTTAACCCCTGGACTTGAAAGGAATGGCGCGGATCACGATCGTGTGGTACATAGCAGCAAGGGCAGCTCCAATGAATGGTCCAACCCAGAAGACCCACTGCAAAAACATAACATGCAGTTGATCAAATTCCCGCCCACCATATTGAGAGCGAGAGAAGCAAATGCATTCAATGTTCAGGAAAAGAGAGACTTACGTGATCATCCCAGGCATGGCTTTTGTTGTAGATGATGGCAGCTCCGAGACTCCTAGCTGGGTTGATACCAGTTCCTGTGATGGGGATGGTGGCCAAGTGAACCAAGAACACTGCAAACCCAATTGGGAGAGGAGCCAAAATCTGCAATAGAAACATTTAGTCATGGTCAGAGGACGTTCCATTTCAAGATATAGACATTGCCAAGACCTATGATGCAATGGTGAACTTGTATGCAAGCTAGCATTTCAATCCAATTCAACCATAAACCATCTACATGTAAGTATGCTTGGGCTACAGACAAATGGTCAATGATGGGGATTATGCGTGTAAGACGAGCAATACAGCGACAAAATTTAGTAACTTTGGCAGCCTCAGATCCACAAAGAACAAAACTTTAAAGTGCAAACAACCAAACAACATAGAGGCAAACAACATAGAGGCCCCCACTACATGTGCAACCCAACCCAAGACAATACATAACATTGCATTTCCCTTTATCCAAATACATGAATTAACTTTCAAGAAAATTCAAGTATTAATGAGAACATTGCAACAACAAGCACAAGTGCATGTTTTGTCTTTGACACCTATTAAATGAGGTGGGGAATGGACCCCACTACTGCAAATGCTAACCAAAAGCTTAAAGGTAAAGGTAAAGGTAAAAATAAAACAATAGGAGTGGTTAAATAGCAGTGATGTATAGAACATGCTAGAGACAATAGAGGTGGAGTGTGGTGTAGAATTAGCACAATTGCCTAAAAATCATGAATGAAGAGGGACCACTATTTGAATAAGATGTGTACCAAACCATGACACTATGACACACCACTATTTGAAAAGCACTTCTCTTTGGCAATGGAGAGCAGGCACATGCAAAGCAACAGACACAATTAACAAAGAACTATTCATCCTATCCTAAAGCTAGCTCCCAAAAGGCCAAAAGGGGTGAAAGTAGAACTACCCACCAGTTTCTCTAGAACTAAACCAAGATATAACCAAACCTTTTTTTAAAACCAGAAACCAGCTCCGGATCATCAAAAACATAACAAAGATGCAAAAGTAATGAAAACCAAACCAGCTCCGGATCATCAAAAACCAAAGCCACGGGGTTAACCAAATTAAGAGGCACAGATCAAGGATAGGGAAAGAATACATACAGGGACATGAGAGTCTCTGGCGCTCCTCTTGGCATCAGTTGCAGAGAAGACGGTGTAGACAAGAACAAAGGTGCCAATAATTTCAGCACCAAGACCTGATCCCTTGGTGTAGCCCGGATTCACAACATTGGCTCCACCGTTCTGGAGCTCATAAAGGGTGGACCCTTGGAAGCCCTTGACTATACCAGCACCGCAAATGGCACCAAGGCACTGCATCACTATGTAAAACACAGCCCTGGTCAAGGAAAGCTTCCTTGCCAGAAACAGACCAAAAGTTACAGCTGGGTTGATGTGTCCTCCTGTTCTTGCAAAACAAGCACACGTACAGATCTCATCAATATAATTCCTCATCATACAACACATGGACAAGTAACTAAAAAGTTGAGAATTATAAGAGATCTAGACACAAAGATGCATACTTTGAGAAATACCCACCAAAAATTCCACTCAAAAACTTGTAAGACTCACAAACAGAAGGAATTGCCTTCAAAAACTTCAAAAGAGTAAAACTTTACCAAGGCTAACCATAAAAGATGCAAACTTTTAAGGAAATTAAGGCATAACAAAAAGATTTCTACTCAACAAGTGAATACAGAGTAAAGCTGCAAACTTTCACGTCAAAAATTACCTGAGATCCCAGCAGTACAGTAGACAAGCGCAAAGATCATGCCACCAAAAGCCCAAGCAATGCCTTGGATTCCAACAGTGTTACACTTGTTGCCACCAGGCTTGGTGACACCCATGACAGTCAAGACAGTGATGTAAAGGAACAGTAAAGTGGCAATGAACTCAGCAATCCCAGCTCTGTAGAAAGACCATGAAGTGAGCTCACCAGGCTCAAACAGAGGAGCTGGTGGTGGCTCCTTGTAGTCCTTGTCTTCTGTTTGGGCTGATGTCCCAATTGGTTGTCTCTCTGAATACTTGTTTGCTCCAAGCTTAACATCCTCTTCCTTACCTTCCATTCTTCTTTGGCTAACTTGCTCTCTTCTCTCTTACAAGGAAAATAAATAAATAAGTGGGGGAGTAGTAGTAGTGGAGTATTGGGGTTGGAATGAGAAAGTTGGAGATAAAAAGGGTGGTTTTATAGATGACAGACTTGTGTTGCCAAACATTTAACTATTTTCCACAAGAAAAAATGGGTTGGCTTTTTTTTTTTGTCTTTTCTTTTTATTTTTTATTATATCATGATCATCATATGCAAATTGCAATGCATAATTTGTTTAAGTGATCCTAATCATAATTGTCAGTTTAATAATGCACTAATCGTAAGACGAGGATAAGCGTGATTGCAAAAAATATTAGTAGTAATTAGGTTGTGCTTATTCATCAACCATAAATATATATTCATAAATTCAGTTGACAAAGATAATTTATTTTTAGTTCTTAGAATTATGATCGTTTTTATTTACATTAAATTAATTCGTTAAGAAATAAAATGATACTACTATCTACAAGTTAATTTATGAAATGTAAATTGTAATTTGTAAGATGGATTAATGACTAGAGGAGTAGGTGACCTTGGGGTTTTCTGGAGGGTTGCAGAAGGACGTTGACAGCTTTGGTAGGTGGTTCCTACCTCACAGTTGTTCTTATCCTCAAAGACTCTCCATCTTTTTTTCCCTTCAAAGTAACAAGTATTTAAGAGCTTAACTAATTTATAATTAGTTTAGACTATATTTTAATATAGGAAAATGAGATTTGAATTTGAATTCAAATTTAAATTTATACTAATATTTTATTATCAATAAAATAATTAATAAGTTATATATTCGTCGACAATTCATACTGTATTGAAAGAAATTCAAGAACGCATCTTTCTTTTTTTTTGTAACATTTTAATGTAATGATGATGCATCTTTTATGCTCCAAAACAAAAGGTTTCCATTCATAAGATTTTATTTATTTATTTAAGTACATAAGGGTTGAATTTAAAATCTTTCTACAAAAGAAAAATTAAAATTTTACCAAAAGAACAAAAAGAAAAAGAATTATAAACAATAAAAAAACAATAAAACTCGAATATAATAACATTATTTTTTCCCTATGAGTTTTTAACTATGTTCGCAGAATTAGTTCCCGTTTGACTTTGGTTAGTCTTCAAGACTTTAAACCTTATCTTTCTACGATTATTTTAAGAGATTCAAATATGAATTTGAGTCTCTGCTAATAGTTGTTACTAATAGACAATCAATGAACTACGTGCTTATTAATTATTATTATTTACTTTTTTCGGACTTGAACTAGTCAAATTTAAAGCAATAATTAGTGGTCTTATTTAATTATATTTTATTTCTAAACTACCCATGTTTTCTTCCCAAATTACCATAAAAAACAATTCAATTAAAGAAAAGGGATAAAACTTGTGAATTGAGTCCAAAGATGAGGGCTATTTTGTAAAGTTCGGTGCCAATAAAATTGAAGCAGTAAATCAACACGAGTTACTGCACTATAAATAGTAAAAGTAGTAAATTAGCACAGAAAAAAATGAAGTAAGTACATGTTCTGTTTTTGTTTTTGTTTTGATAAATTATGTCATTATCCTTTATTAGATTACGTGATTCAATCATTTGTCTGTTTATTTTTGTTGTGAAGCTTTAAAGCTAAAATTCCGTCGGCTTGTTTAGCTCGCTGCCTTCTCATCGACTGAGCTACTCTCCCACCAAATAAACAAATACTCCCTCAGTCCACGAATAAGTGTCGCCCACATTGTAGATACGCATATCGAGGAGGTCGGATGACGCACTATTTGACCCCAAAAAATTTCGTACTTTTTTTCGAACGTCCATTAATCATTTTCCTACGTCCGAGAAAAAAATTGAATTTTTTTGGTGTCAAATAGTACGTCATTCAGCTTTCTCGATATGCGTATCTACAGTGTGGGCGATACTTATTCGCGGACAGAGGGAGTAGCACCATTTTCTTTTGCCTTCACTTCTAATAATTGTTATTTGTTGTTTTACAAATTAAGGAATGTACGTCACATCCGTGAGTTGACGGGCCAAAATGCTTGTATTTTTAATTGTATTTTGATCATTTATAAGTAAATTTTTGTTATTTTATCTTGTATTGTAGAAATTTTACTCGGTTTAAATTTAAAATAGTTCGAATGTTTTTTCTTTTAAAATGAAAGCAAAAAGGAGTGGAAGCCATGGGACCAAAAATGAAAATCTGATTTTGGACCACAAAATAGGATGGAGAAAATAAAACGAGAATGAGTGGCTGAGAGGAAGTGACCGTTTTTGGTGACCGTTTAGGAAAGTGACTCCTTTTATTTTACTTTAATAACACCCAAAAAAAAAAGAGAGAGCAACGGCTAGCTGGACGGTGGTGGATTCTTTCTATGATAACTAAGCATTTATCACATTGTTCATTACGTGGCGCATTGATAATATTCTTAATTTTAATTAGTTCGATCTATAACTAAAATGTTAATTATTGTTTCGATTTTTATTTATAAAGTTGAGTAGTTCGTATATATAAATGAATAACACTTTATCTTTTATCGGAACGATTTGATAAAAAGAGAATTAATTTTAATTTTTTTAAAATAAATTAAATATTTTTAATACAGCTATAAAAAATATGTGCTGAAAAAAATAAATATAAAATCGACCATTGATTAATTTAAGAAATGGCATATAGTGGAGAAGTTAATAAGATAGTCATAGATGTTGATGGTGGGGTCCAAGACTAAAATTTCTAGTGTGGTCGGTAATAATAATTCAATTCATTTTGTGGTCGGTAAAATAATAATAGCAACAATAAAAATAAAATAATAATAATTCTCCCCATCAGCACTAGCCACTAGGGTTTAGCTAGCCTAGTGGTTAGCTTAGCCTAGCTGACATATTGACAATTATGTCATTATCTACTAGTTTTGGCTTACTTTACTCCCAATCTATCTATAATACATAAATGAGTTTAAAACAATAATCAAAAGAATTTAAATTCTCTCTATTCGTCATAATTTATTTGATGTTTTACTCCTCTAAAAATAACTGACGCATAATAATTTTTTAATTCTTTTAATATTAAAATTGATGTTTGGAATTTTGACAAAAGTAATTTTTTTATTTTTTAATATTAAAACTGACGTGTGAATTCTGATAAAGGTAATTTTTTCATTTTTTAATATTAAGATAATAATTAAAAATGTTTTACATACTAACAAATCTTATAAATTTTTTATATTAACCGATGTGTAAAAATCTGATTAGTATGCATTAAGTGATGAGCTATTCAAATGAATTAATATATACAATTCATATTTTGACACATCAGCTAATATGAAAAACTTATAAGATTTGTTTGTACGTATATAACTTTTTATGTACATAAAATAAACCGTCCAATTATTAAAATAATCGTAAATATTGTAGCAACCAAAACTTGACGACATGCGGTCGACAATCCTATCAAAAACAATCTTGAGTTTTTGGAAATGTACTATACATTACCTTCTTTGTTTTCATAACATTTCTCCTAAAAATTTAGCCATCGGTTATAAACTTCTTGTCATGTCTTTTATAAACTTCTTGTCTCGTGCTCTCTCGTATACGGTGTGCAATCTTCTTGGTTAGCTTTTTCTAAGAAGAAAGTAGAAGAGACTGTGGATGTATCATGCTAGACAACTCATATACTCAATCGCCATGCTCTCTCTCTTGCTCTTTTGCGCTGCACTCACATGCACTTCCTTACAAGTCCTCAGCCCCACCACCATGGCACCATTCCAATTCTTTCCTCTCTACTAGGGCCCATTCGCCAGCCATTTGTGACGCATCAAAAGAGAGAGAAAAAAACATTCATGACTCCTTAATCAAAATTCCACAATAGAAAAAATTATACTAAAAAAATCACCACCATTTAAAAATTTGACATAATTCGAACGAGACTAATTTCAATATAAAAAACTACCGAGGAAAAAAAATTAATTAAACAAAAAAGAGAAAAAACAAAGAACAGAAACCCAAAAACTGTTAGCCCCATATCCCCAAATTCCACCTCCCATCTAACCGTCCAAACCTCAACGATGTGGACAAGTGGCATCAACCCTGATGATGTCAATCTTGGCGGTGGGGTCCTTGTTAGGGTTTCGTCACCATCATTCACAATAACTAAACTGACTGACACCTTAAATAATAATATAAATTATAAAAACAACACAAAAAGCTCATCCTATTTGTCTTGCATTTTCTCAATAAGATTCTTGGACTTTCTCAATAAAAATAAATTTTTTATTAAACTCTACTATATTATTTACATTTTTGTCCAAATTTTATATATTTTAAAAATATTTTACTATTTATGAAGAAATTATAAAATTTATATTTAATGTTTTTAAACTATAGGAGTTAAGTAAAATATTTTGTAAATTTAGGATTTTAATCAGTTATATTTATCCAATTAAGTTTTCTCAGGGGTAACATTCAGGGTGTTGAGATCAAATTAGTATTTAAGTCTAGTTTGATTTGTTTATATTTATTTATTTCATTCAACCATACTTATATATCAAACCATAAAAACATAACCAATATAAAATTAGATAACAAATAAGAACTTACCAAACGAAGACTACAAACGATGCATAAAACACGACTATAAATGATAAATAAAGCACGACTAATAATATATAAAATCGTAACGTAATTTTTTTTGTAAAAGATTTTATTTTTATATCTTTTTTAAACTTTTATTTATTGATTAATTTAGTTAATGTTCATAAGAGTTTTCCAATCAAACCCGTAAATGATTAATTTAGTTCCCGTATTCATAAAAAAATCAATCAAATTCATGCATACCTGGAACTTGATATTTCTTTCATATGTCTGTAAATTTGGTTCAACTAAAGCTTGTATAATTATCCTTCTAATAATTTTTATAAAATTCAATGTAAATAATTTTTATTCCAATCATACTCATACACTTCTTATAATGTCAATTCTCAACTTAGTCACAACATACCAACATTGGCTGTGATCAAATGGTGAAAGCTTGCTCATTCTTAATTAAAATCTTGAGTTCGAATCTAAAAGATAGAGAAAATCACTATCCATTAAGAGGTCAATAAAATTCGAACGAAATTAATTTCAGTTAAGAAGATAGTTTTTGCAATTCAAGTGGTTTTGGCACGTAACTCCCACACTCTTTGGCTACAGTGGATTGCATTATTTAAATGATAAAAGTTCCAATTTTTCATTCATGATTTCTTTATAAAAAAAAAAAAAAACTCAACTTTGAGTGATAGAGGGAAAGGTGAGGGTATATATGTATGTAGATGGAATAGAATATCTTGTATTAGCAGACATAGAAGATACATACTATACAAGATAAGAAGCTCAGCATCTTTATAATTGGCGAATATTATGAACTGGGCCGCCCCAAAAAATATAATACCATATATTATAGTATGAAGTATGAACTGGCTTCATTTAATTGGCACATTAACATTGCTAGTTAGTTGTTAGATGATGCCTCAATCATTACACCAGTGTGCAAAAACATGGCTTTCAATCCCACACTCTATGCTTGTTTTTATTCCCATTACAAAGATTTATGTAGCACATAAATGTTCATATACGTATTTTTAAAATTGTTAAATTATGATCGATTATTTTTAATCAAATCGGATATGTATTTTTAAGATATAAAAATCTTTGAATTGTCTTAAAAATAATTTAACACTACAAGTCCACGAACTTTAGCTGCTTGCTATAGTCCAAGAGTTGCTGTCATATGACTCTAGGGTGGCTAAATAATTAAATTGCAATTAGAAGGTGTATTTGTTAACAATAATTGACAATTCTATAACTAATCTTGTTTGCTTCCTATAATTAACAAAACAAAGAAAAACAAAATTAAACAATTTAGTTCACTAGAAATTTATAATATTTGAAGAACTTTTTTATAAAATAATCCTAATCCTTGAGCGTTTTAGACTTTAGATGCAGTTTTTATGCTGTAAAAAAAAATTACTATTTTAAAACTTAAAATCATTGGGTGGTTAAAAACTTGATTTACAGAAGAAAGGCTCAGGGACAAGACAGATAGACTGTTAAGTTAAAAGAGTTCACCATGTAGTTGCGAGGATAAACGGATCGGATCATAAAGACATGTTCAAGTCATTCGACTAGTTCTTATTATATACACAAACTCTATCAAAAATATTCAGTACTTGCTGCAAAATGTTGGTAATGAATAGGTTTTTCCGAACAAATTTATTATTTTTTAGTAAATTTTGGAAACAATACCATGGGTATTCAACTACTTAATGGTGTTTATCTAAAAGGGAGTGAAGATTTCATATAACCAGTTTGATGTCCAGATAAGCTGTTGGCTCAGGCCTAGCTTCTTCCTAAGCAATGAGCAATACCCTACAAACACTCTACAACTCTAATGATAATTACAACACGGTCCTATTCTTTCTAGCCCAGTTCTTCACCATGCTCGAGACGAGTATGGTGCGGGCATGGTCTTTCGGGCGCTCCTTGCGTCCACAACATCTTGAGATCCCCTCTCTTCTTTCCCAGAGTCAAAAAAGTTCCTGAGTCAAAGTGATGAGATTCTAATCAGGTAAAAATCATCATTAACCTCTTTTCGATATCGGCATTCTTTTCCAATCTTAAAGCAATTACCGAGAGTGAACGGGACAATGTAGAGCAATGCCGGTTGACCATGTCCATCCATCAGATTCAATGCCACATATGTAATGAGAAGACCTGCAATGGAGTTCATGATTGAAAAAGGGATGTGTTAATTGAATATAGGTGCCATCAGAAAAAAAAACAGGCAAAATTATTTCTCTTCCACTCCCAATTAGCAGATAATAATCAAAGAAACAAGACTAGCTTAGCATTCGATACCTAATCCATAAGCAAACATTGCCCACAGGAAGTATCCGGCTCGAAGACTCTTGTTTGCCAACCAATCATACCTGAAAGTATGGCTCTAATTACCTTGAGCATACAGAAATCCAAGCAAGAATAAAAAGATACTGCTGCATTTTTCAAAATGTAGCACAGTTAAGCCAGAATCATGCCCTCTTTAACTGACAAAAAAGTGATAAATAGTCACCAATAGTGTGGCTCAAATTGACAACACTTTAATAAATTACTGCAACTATTGTCCTTTTTTTTATCGCAAAAGAAAAGGGCAAAAAGAGAACCTTCAGATCAGAAAGGATTTCGTACTAGAAACTTCAAACAGCAAGTCAAGTTCATAAATATAAAGCTATACCGTAAGATGATAGCATAGAGTTGAGCGCAAACCTCAGTGCAAATGCCATCAACAATCCAGGCAAAAGGATGTCACCAAAACCTATGATGCTATATCCACCCCAAGGATCAAACATGCGTGGGATCTTTAACAGCATTGGAATACCATCTTCCCCACTTTTATCGCCACGAGCTACCTATGGTAAAAGATAACATAAACCAGAGTTTTAAGTAATTGAATACCCCAAATGTTGAAACCATAAGTTACTAGTGGTAATGAAATAAGCAGGATAACTTACCACAATCATGACACTTTCATGGAATAACTTCTTAGAGACAAACACCCAAAAGATGTCATAGAAGAACGCACAACCGAGCAGAACTGTACCCACCTGATTTACAAATACTCAGAATCATGTTAGAAGAACAATGGTCAAGCTACCAGGGAATTTTTCTATCAAACTGCTATATTCAAATCTTGGCAATAGAACCGACCAATAAGATATTTCAGTAAAACTATACTAAAGCCTGAGCTGATGAAACAATAAGATATCTCAAACAAAAATGTCACCACTCATTCAGAGTGCATTTCTGTTCACTTGCGAGAGAGTGACAGTTCTTGAGAAAGAATATGCATATAATCCCCAACTCCAAAGGAACAGCAAATATGCTGCAACATACACCAGCCTACTCAAATTCTATTTACCTCTGCACTCAATAGGTCCATATGGTTACATATAAACGCCCAGCAGGGTGTTAAAGTATTTAAGACAAACAAAACACTGAAGCATTTGCATACTGTCCGGTAAGTTCTCCCCAGTGCAAACCATCTAATTACTCAACAAAAACTTCATACCTTGAACACATTAACAAACTCATAAACTCCAGTGACTAGTACCACAAGAAGATTCTGTGGAGAAACCTATATACAACGGCCCTACTCACTAAGAGTCTTGAACTAACACTCATGAGAAAAAAGAAAAGAATAGTTTCAAGAGTAAAACTATCTACAGACTTTTCATCCTAGGAGTGTGCCTGAGCAGGATCACCAGTGGGTAATGAAATCTTAATTAATTTTCAATTTACACTCTCTTTGTGAACACTCAATATAAGTAACAATAAAACATTACCTTGAGGTTAGGTACATGGACAATTTGCAGGACAGTGATTATCAGTGCAATTCCCTGATTAAAAAACAGAGTAAGGAAAATGATTGATCAGTTAAACTTCCTCATAGCACTTCATCCTACCAAGAGTTGGACAAAGAAGATGGAGAGAAGACCAGAAATCACAGATTCACACAAAGTCAAAAAGTTAGATTATTAAAACTTCCTAGTCAGATATGAAGAAAGACACTATCTGCTCACCAGATACATTCCAAAAATTAGACTCAAGATAGAGGAACTTGTATACCTCTTCAATCAAGACTGGTCAATGATTGTCTTATCAAATAGTGAGTTATGGCACTTATTTGAACTTAGCAATACAAAAATACCATAACTATGCCTTTTTGGGACTGACTTTTTGCTTTTTTTCCACCACAGATTCAAGGGACAAATATGCTTTTAGCAAGAGCAATCAAGTATATGCCTTTTTTCAGAAGCAGTCTGAAGCACTGCATCTGAAGAGGGGAAAGAAAGGACTCAACAGTCATTTCAATTTTACATAAAACAATACTCTCTTTTTTCCTTGATTAACTTATAGTTGAAACTTAGATAATATATCAAGAAATATGTTGATAATTGGAAAACGCTATTAGAAAATGTATACTCACAAGTATATCTTGTCCTATCCAGGCAAAGGAGACATTGCGATAAACACCCCAAACAACAGCAAATGCTATGCAGAATGGAGAAACAGCCAAAGTTAGGTGGGACAGCGCTCCAAAGAAAGGTACTTTAACATATGATTCTCCAGCATTCTTGAACCACCTGAGCAAGCATTGTAACTATAGTTATGGATGTTGAAAATTGTAACTTCCTTCACTGATAGAAGAAAATCACTAAGGAAAAGTTCATATGGAAGATTGGCCAAATTTGCTGACTAATAAGTCACGAACACCCAGTAAGTGAATATTCTGGTAGCTAGGAGTTCAAGAGGACTAGCTAAGTAATATAGCAAGAAATTGTTATAAGTACCTTGATAATAAAGCAACAAGGCAAGTTTGCAATCCCTGCAAGAACATGAAATGACGAATTTATAATTGAACCTCACAAAGAAAAGAAAAACTTGGCAAAGCATGCCAGACAATAAAATCCTGACAGCATTTTGAACAATAATTAACCAAAAATCTAAATGATTTCAGAACCATTAAGGAGAGCTATATAACACTTGTGACACAGCCCCAAAGGTGTTCAATTTGAAGCTTTTGGGAGCTGCGCAGCAGTTGCTTAGCGGTTGTACTTGTGCTTGAATTCCAAGAAATTAAGAAAAACTGTAAGGTCAAAAGGGAAAACTTGTACCTCTACACCACCAATGCAAAAAAGGACCACCAGAAGCTCAATGAACCAGCCTGACATGAGTTTGTAAAGAATGACCAAGAAGCATGAAGCAATAATAACAAAAAGGACAGCTGATGTTGTGTTTATGTTCATAACACTACTAACACCAACTACTTTGTCATCAGGAATTTCATCCATGGCATCCTGTAACCGAAGAGTTATGATAAAAAAATCAATGAGAAGGTGTAAAAAGAATACCACTTAAGGAAAGGAACTACTAAGCCAATCCTATTTTCCAAAGATTGACAAAAGATCACCTTCAACAGTCTGTCATGTTCAATAGCTGCTTCTCTAGCACTCCAAGCAGACCAATAAGATGCACACAGTATGGTGCCAACAGCCATCAACCACAGAAAGACCTCGGCTATATCAACTAACGGTCGCTGTGGAGAGTAAAGCTGCACTGAAACTGCAAGAAGATGAATATCGTTAACAAGCTCTACACGAAGAGGAAAGAGTGAGATAATGGTCAAGTGGTATAATCTGAAAATTTTAACCCCAGAGGAAAGAAAATAAATCAACTTAAAGAATACATTTTACACCAAGCATTAAGAATATGTAAAAGCTTACCTGACGAATTATTACTCAGTACCATTTTCTCCAAGCTTACACCAGCATCGTGTGGGAGCAAAACAGCAGGTATGTGTATGTCCAGATCAGTTTCATCTGGCTCACAAACCATCTTGTAAAGTTCTGAAAAGAAAAGAACAGAAATGGGCTGACTTTCACAATGTGTCAGGGTTCTGAGTGTTGCCAATAAACTACCTCATATCAGTTGCGCATTTAGACTCGATAACCATAGGAAGTCAATATCAGTTCCTTATATGGGTCACTAAATTAAAAGCTGGCCACTCAAGAAGAAGAAGGTCATTACAAGAAACGTCTAATGAACGGGTATTCCCATTGCAATATGTAGCAGTTACAGTGGTTAAAGTTATAAAAGTTTATATTTAAACACAGATCACTTGGCGGTACATAGGAAAAATATATGCAAGGATTCTAAAGCTCAACTGCAACTATAAAAGCTCAAAAAGAAAAGAAAAAAAGAAACAGGTTAACATTGAGACTTATTTTTGTTTTGGTTCATTATGAACTGATGATTGAGACTCAGTTGAGTTAAGTGTTTAAGCTCAAAACCTAAAAAAAAACTCAAGTCCTCAAGGTTGGTGTACAACAATCCATCAAAATTCTTTGCTGAATTTACCACTATTGAAACTTCTAGTAAAGGTTGCCGTACCAAGGTCAATAAAAAGTATGCTAGCTACCTTTTTCATTGTTTATAATGAGGATGGCAGAAGCACCAGCAGCCTCCGCATTGTTTGCTTTCGCAGTGAATTTGCAGTGGCCTCGGTCAACCATGATGACGTCATTGGAAAACTAACAAATTGGAATATGTTAATTTAACAAATGACAAACATGTACAGAAAGAGCACAAACATCTATAATACTTGCGCTAAGGATAAACCTTTGTCCTAGGAGTTGAACAACAATCTCGAGGGTCTGAAACTGAAAGTCGAGTTTGATTTGCATTCTTCTCCTTCGACACAATGGCAGGTCCAAATCTAGCACCCACGCCAACGAACTCAGCAGCTTCTATGCCATTAACCCAAGTTTGAACTTTCACCTAACAAAACCATTCACAAGAGTGGTAAATTAATGATATCGACAGAAAGCAAGGGAGAGACAAATAGACTACAATTACTGCGCAAATAAGGTGCAGGGCATAGATGCAACTCGAATACAACTTTCTCATAAACAAACATGAAGAATTGGTTTGAAAATGGAACAAAATACTGAAACCATGCTTGAAGCTACATCATTAAATAGCTTTCCCCAAAGTATAACACATAAGCATGCACATTCATAACAGCTTTAAAACCCAAAATAGCAACTAAATAAGGAGAACAAGAAGCAACTCAAATTCGACCCTGCAGAAATAAACAGATGTGTTCATAATTTTCAGTTTTACATTAAAATTTGCCCAAAACTAAATATACAAAAAGGGTGTCATCAAGCATATATTACACACTACAAATTGATAAAGACAACAGTCACTAATTTTCATCACTTGAGATACAACTACACAACTTGTTGATTAGTTACAAAACTTCACCATTTCGTAACTACAACCATCCAGACAAGAAAAACCCAGAAAAGGAAACAGCAAAATATGGACTTGGTTCAAAGCGAAAATCACAAATTCAGAAGTTACCAAAACGAAGTCGTTCTCACATCCAGGCTTTTTGGGTGTTGAATCATCATGAACTATATCACCTGCTGTTACACAGGATAGGTGAAAGAGTAGCGTAATGAATGCAGTTACAGAGATGAGCAACCAGTGCTTCTGCAAATCCATGGATTGTAATGTCAAGTTCCCTTCCCCTTACGATTCTTTTTCTCTGCAACTCAAAATTTAGAGCAGAAGCAAGAGAGAGGGAGACATTTGCTTTCTGTTTCCTGCTTTTGTCGGTAAATAAAATAAAATAATGTGAACTCCTTTGAACTGCTTTCTTCGTGTGTTGGTTGCTTCACTAAAACAATCTCTTTTTCTGTATATATTTTTTCGAAGGATATCACTCCCGGGAAGAATTAGTATATAGTTTTCTTTACATTCTATATTTTCTATTCTAGTCATTTTGGATTTTTGTATTAATATATCTCTATGATACGAAGTCACTCTTGTCGACTAGAAAAATTGACTAGAAATTGGCCATTTTACAATCATTTAACATTTAAACTTCCTTTGTTATCATTTTTTAAACCATAGATTAAGGCATTCATGTTGACTAGAAATTGTCAATACTAAAAGTTTGATCTTTTTTTATTCTTATAAGAAAATCATCAGCATTAAGAAGTTTCTAAAAAAAATATTATGAAGTTTCATATAGGTTTCACCTTATTAGCATTAATTGATTACTTATAACTTCTTTTTATATGACGTCTTAGAGTTGGGATAATTTCATGTATTAAGGAATAAATACACGTCAAATAGAAATAACAAAATAATTAATGAAATACACGGTTGAAAGAGAACAGTTTTCTATTATGTTTAAGTATTTTGAAAGGAGCTATTATGATCGAATAACTTTTCGATAATCCTACTTAATAGAGATGAAAACTTTCTATAATACACAAGACTCCTGTCCATTTTCTTTTTTCAGTCTTTTCCCTCACATAGTATACGAGATCTAAAATTAGCTTTTGCAACTTTATTTTTCTAGAATTAGTTATATATTTTTTCAAGCTGAAATTTAGTGAATTATAATTAATTATGTTTATATCGGATTAATTTTTTTTATAATATCTCATGTGAAAAATGAAAATATCAAATCACTCAATCGTAACCACGCTATTACCGGAAATATGGGCTGCGAGATGGGGTGAGGTAAATGACTTTAGAACATCAAACGCGTGAAACGACATGTATGTTGTTTGTTGTTTGTTGTGAGACAAAAGCATGTGACTATGAATATGTGCATTACTCCAAAGAAATGATATGGCTCCCAATTCCCAATAATATCCCTCAAAATCATCATAAAAAATAAAAAAAATCTATATCCCTCAAAATAAATTGTAGCATACTTTACTTTTTATCATCTAAATGTTTTAAATGATTTCTAGAATATTTTTAATCTTGATTGAACAAACCTTACTAATTAATCTTGTTGATATTAAGAAGACTCATTAAGCGATGAATTAATCTAAACAAGTAATTATACACATAAATTGAACTAGCCCGCAACATCTTATTTAATTTATTATATAAAAAAATCTTATTTAATTAAGAAGTGAAAGCGTTGAATCACTCAAATAAAACAATAACAATTTGAGTCTAAATTCTTAATTAATTTCTTATAAAAAAAATTTATTTAATTAAGGGGTGAAAGTGTTGAATCACTCAAACATCAACAATTTTAGCCTATTAATAATTTATAGGGATAACATTAATTTTATTCGCACTAAACTGATCCACTGATTTAACTACTTTAAGCAAATAACAAGTGCCCGAGGAATTATCTAATTACAAAAGTTAATTATAAAGTTAGAGTTAAAAAAAATCCAAAAATAATTGAACAAAAGAAGATTATTAATTGAGCGCTTATTTTTTACATTTTCATTATCTATTTTGACCCTATTTGAGATGATGATATTGCTAATTTGGGCGTATTTTTTTTTTTTTTTTTACATAAACTAGTCACAAGAACCAAAGAAGGAAAAAAGGAACAAAAAAGCCCAGAAAAGAGAGCAAAAAGGAATCAGTGGTGATCAAGAGCTGAAAACATCAGAATCGGGACTCTTCCCTAGGCCTAGGAGAGAGCACATTACACTAGACCTAGGAAGCTGCTAGCGGAACCAACAGGCCGCGAGTGGGCTTAGTGATAATCCTAAACCCGGGGGTAGGACTTTACTGTGAAATTATTGCTGACATGGCACGGATCCAACCGAGGGTGTACTTGCAAAGCGCGGGAGGTGTGCTCCGACGTAGAACCTCCGACGATCAAATCAGATCGGAGTGGATGAAGGAATAAAGTAGATCTGAGAGATGTTACCAGGTGCCCCCTGTATGTGGGGCCCCTTAATAAATACTTATGGGGTGCAAATTACCGTTGGGCCCGTCACGAGTTGTCGGGTTGTTAAAGTATAGTGGATCTACGGTTGCCGATTACCCACTGCCTTGTCAGGAAGAAGAGTTGTCTAGTGGTGGACCCCAGAATGAGTTGTTGGTACGATTCACTGTTGTCGGACCAGTTCCGGCGGCCAGAGCGTGGGGCTCTAGAAAAAGGGGAACGAGGCTCCAAAGTGGCCCCACTGTCATGGTGTAGTCAAGATATTTTATCACTTAGGACGCGAATTAAAAGATGAATGCGTCAAAGGGATTTTTGAAACTTTAATAAACTCTACCGTATGTCAGACGGAAATATCCCAAAGGATAAATATAATTCCTTATTTTAAGGAAAAAAATTTACTTCTTAAAATTTTCTTGTGCCATTTTCTGAAACATCTTTTATTTCTATAAACATTAAACAACAATACTTATTCCATTAACATTTCACTCATGATCAGAGCTAAATCAACAAAACTGCAAATATTCCCACTAACTAAGATCACTTCTGTCAAGCATCTGGAAGGAGAAAAAAAAACTTTTTTTTATAAGCTGACCATTTATTAAGACAAATTCTTACAGGATAAATAAATCCTAACGGTGTCACAAACTGACCTTGTAGCTTCTAGAACCGATCTTAAAAAAGGCAAATCTTAGGGGAACTTGGCCCATCCCAAGGCCGAAAGCTGAAAAGAATTAATCCATACGATGTCATTTTTTTCACTTTCTTTTATAGTGCAGTTGCCAAAGGCACAAAAGTTGCATCGCTTAGCCACATACCTGAACAAACAGGAAATTCAGATGCCCCATTATGAGAAAAGCAGATAACAAGTCAAATAAAAACTGTCTGCCATTTTTGCAGTATATTCCACACTATTACCATTTCTGGACTAGGAGAAGGACTTGAAGCTGGAATTTACCAAGTTTCATGTCTTTCATCCGGTAAATATTGTCCCACCTGGACAGAAATGAATAGAAAATGATCCTAAGGACATGATATTGGAAAATATACCTAGACATTATGGTGTTTGGTCATAGGTCACTCCACATTGTGGTAGTTTTGGAACTGACAGCCATCTTGATACGAAATCGGTCTGCTGTCAGTTCGGTAAGTTGATGAATGGCTGTGGAAGTTGTTAGCTATGTACTGTTCTGGGAGCGAGTAGGTTCCTCCTGAAAACCTTATGGATCCTCCATTCACACTCAAACCAAATGCATTGCTATTTTCGCGCTGCAGATTCTCGAACCCAATTTGGCTTGGCATGGTAAAAGTACCACTTGAAGGCTGATGCAAGGGAACTGGGAATCCGCTTCCTAGAAGTTGAGTCATGGTGCTGTTATGATTGGAGAAGTTGAAATCTGCAGAAGTCATTTGAGCAAAGCTTCCACTTCTTTCTTCTGGTTGCAATCCGTGAAAGTATCCAGAATAACTGCTCGATCCCAGTATTGGAATTGATCTTACAGGGGTCATGCCTGTTTGACCACCAGAAACTCTTGGTTGAACAGAGTTAAACAAAGAATTATTGAATGTATGAGTTGCAGCATGAGGAATTGTTGAAATGGTGGACACTGGTAAGTACAATGAAGAAGCTGCCTGATGACTGTAGGAATCGGAAAAAATTGGCTCAGACAGTAATGCTGACATTTCCCCTTTATCCTTCTCACTAGACATCATGGATCCAATATTTTGGGCAAAGGAGTGTTGATCATAAACCTCTGGATGACTACTGGAGACTTCACGATGATTACGGGAATCAGTAGCCTTTCTTCCTTTTGCAGACCTTTCAGAAGATGCACCGCTGAAAGTCTGAGCTCTTATGCCCAGAACAATGCTTTTCTGCTGCTGTTGCGCATTCCGATCTGAAAGACTAGAATTTGATAGCGACTTGTCAGATAATACCGATCTCTCTTCTCTATCCTTTCCAGTTGGTGTCATAGGCACAATTGCATTGCTGTAATCCACTTGGTCATCAAAAGTTGGATAGTAGCTGTTAGAATTAGTAATCATCTTGCTTCTTCCAAAGACCTCTGAAGGACCACCACTGCAATTTTGAGCTGTAGCGCAGGACCCAAAGATATTCCCACGCTGCAGATGAACATTTTCTTGAAAATTCTTTTGATGCACTTCATTGGTCTGCTCAAAGTTGGTAAGGGCCTGGGAGTTGGTATTCCCCGTGAGCTTCTTCTGCCGTTGGATTTTTCCACACTTCTCAAAATCATTTTGATCCTGGACTCGCTTTTTCTTCCCAAAGTTGTTTTGGCATTGAGCTTCAGGATTGTTTGAATGCCGCAATTTGACTTTCTCACCTGAAATGCCATCTTCCCTCCTTTCTGGTTCAGAAGCCATCTCCTCAGCCACCAATTTCTGCATTTCTTCTCCCATCCATGTCAACAAGTCTTTCCTTGAAACTTTAAGATCCTCCAACAAAGAGTTCGTGTAATTTTTTAGATCATCCAATGCAGTATGATCATAAGCAGCGGTTCTTTTCCTGCGTGTGACTTTGCGAGGGCCCTTCGGTACCTTGCTACAACCTAAATTATTTGGTTTCCTTCTTCCTCTTTTTCCTTTCTCAACTTTACCAAAATTGATTTCACTAGAAACACCAGCGCTGCAGTCCCCATTCAGCTGAAATTTACTAGCTTCGCTAGTTTCAGCATTATTGTCCGAGACCAAGGTGGATACCAGTTTGTGTTTCTTGAGAGCGGACTCACTACCGGCACTTGATTTTGAATTGTTGCTGGAAGAATCAGAGTCATTACCCTTCCTTCTAAACTCCCAGCGCTGCTGCAATTTCAGTTCCATTCCCAATGTAGAGCTGGGCGGCATCATTAAACTCAGAGCTTTCACTGGCCCGGGATCATAAAATAACTTTGGACCGGTTGAGATTGTGACTCTACTATGCTTCCGCACTCCAAACAAATCAAAGCGTCGATATTGCTCCACTTGCAGAAGCTAGCTGTTACAAAATTTAATAGCCACCCAAGCTTATACTTCAACATATTTTAAGATAAATGCACTTTTAACAGGAATGTAAGTACAAACAACAAACTAAATCCCATATTGTGAGAATAAGACTAGACATTCTGGATTCTATGTACTTACAGATGCAGCATGCTTATCTTTCTCTACGTTTGAATACAAAGAACAACAAGTACAACAGGGACATAACCAAGGCACCAAAGCAAGAATTTCCATACGAAATTTAATAACATATAGCAAAGAAGTGAGAAAACAAGGAAACCTACCAAAAGAAAATTGAATCAAATTCCCAAATCTATTGACTAAAAGGATACTCTTGACTTCAAACCCAATACAATTGTTAATTATGATTATGCAACAAAGCTTGCAACTAGACCACAATCCAGTTCCTAAATGAATGAGAACCTATCTTTCAAATTCAAAAAACTTTTCACAGAGTCATGCACAACAAACTACTTTCTGATAAAACAACCCACTTTCTCAAAAAACAGGTATTTTCAGAAGAATTGCAGAATACAGCTCCAATCAATGACTTACAAGAATAAGCAAAAGCCAAAGCACATAAAGATTGTAACTTGTAAGCAGCTCCTCACTCTCACTTAAAAGATAACATTCGCCAAATGTACAACTAATCTCCTAAAAATCCCAGAAACATCTCATTTTTCATCAAGTGGGGCATCAAACAATCCAAAAATCAAATATTAAGTGCATAAGAATCAACAAAGCAAGCAATGGGTTCAGAGTCAAAAACCTTTTTCTTCTCATATTTACGAACCCAGAAGAATAACCATCATTAGTGAACAAATAAGCATACCAATGAAGGAAAGATCAAATATAGCATAAGAAACAGCAGTTGATACGCAGAAAGTAATGAACTTTATTACAAAAAAATTGATGGAATAGATTGACTCACCAACCATTTATCAACAAAAGATTGAAACTTTGGTTTGATCAACCCATCAAATTAAGAGTGCTAGCTCTTCCTTTCCCAGCAGAATCAAACACCAACCTTCAGCTGGTCCATAGTACTGGAGTTGCTAATTTCTTTCTGGCATTTATATCTGCAGACCTTCTCTCTAAAAGGCAAGAAAAGATATGTTATTGTCTGTCCCTCAATGTTTCCATGTGGGTGCGTGACTGTGTTTTTGCTGTTTATGGAAGTGAGTGTGACTGATGACTACTGAGAATTGGGTGGGAAATGGGAAGTGGCAGGGAGAGGAGAGTTACTTATTCAAGTTTTTAACTTTCTATTAAGTATTAAACCCTCCTGTTAATTGTTAATTATTGCCTGGTGAACTGAAAATCAGCTCAATTAATTGTCATGAAGTTTTTGCATAAGTATAAAGATATGTTTCTTTTTTCTTTCTTTTCTTGGGATTTTAAAGACTCTCTCTTTTATATGGATTCTCAAGAGATTGAATTGTGAGAGCAACCCAACCCAACTGTGTTCTTATCTCTCCCCACCAAACTCTCCTACTTTTCTCGTTTTCTTGTTGAAGAAGAGAGAGTTACTGTCTTTTTCCATATAAATTGCATCCCTTTTTTAAAATAGCCTACATGGCTAGAAAGCTGGTGAGAGTAATGAATTTCTATTGTTTTACTGTATCCACCTGATTTACAAATCCTCGGAATCATGTTGGAAGAAAAATGGTCAAGCAACCACGAATTATTTTTTATCAAACTTCTCTACTCAAATCTTGGCAATAGAACTGACCAATTAGAAGTATCAGTAAAACTATACTAAAGCCTGGTTTGAGGAAACAATAATATATTTCAAATAAAAATGTCACCACTCATTCAGAGTTGCTTGCAATTGCATTCACTTGCAAGAAACGAGAGCGACAGTTCTTAAGCAAGAATATGCATATAATCCTCAACTCCAAAGGAACAGCAATTAATGCTGCAACATACACCAGCCCGCTCAAATTCTATTTACCTCTGCACTCAATAGGAACATATGGTCACACATAAACACCCAGCAGGGAGTTAAACAATTTAAGACGAACAAAACACTGAAGCACATTTGCTTGTCCAGCAAGTTCATCTAATTACTCAACAAAAACTCCATACCTTGAACACATTAACAAACTCCAGTGACTAGCACGACAAGAAGATTCTGTGGAGAAGCCAGTATACAAGGGCCCTACTCACTAAGAGTCTTGAATTAGCACTCATGAGAAAAAAAGAAAGAATAGTTTCAAGAGTAGAACTGTATAATGAGAGGAAAAAAGAGAAGAGTTTCAAGAGTAGGACTATCTACGGACCTTTCATCCTAGGAATATGCCTCTTTATGCACACTCAATATAAGTAACAATAAAACATTACCTTGAGGTCACGTACATGGACAACTTGCAGGACAGTGATTATGAGCGCAATTCCCTGATTGAAAATGATTGATCAGTTAAACTGCCTCATATCACTTCATCCTACCAAGAATTGGACAAACAAGATGGAGAGAAGACCAGAAATCACACAAAAGTGAAAAGGTTAGAATTACCAATACCTCCTAGCCAGATACGAAGAAAGACACTATTGTTCACCAGATGTATTTAGTTGCACTTAGCAATAGAAAAATACCATAACTATGCCTTTTTGCTTTTTTTTACAACAGATTCGAGGGACAAAAATGATTCTAGCAAAAGCAACCAAGTACATTCCTTTTTTCGGAAGCAGTCTGAAGCACTGAATCTGAAGAGGGGAAAGAAAGGACTCAACCCCAAACATCCTTACTAAATCTCGACCGTCATTTCAAATTGAACAAACTATAAACTTAGGGTCTGATTTGGATATTGGGTACAAACTCGGTATTGGTTTTATAATTTTTTTTCAAAACCTTATTCTCATCTAGTTCAAGTCCGGCTTTGTTTATTTTTCTCGGCTTAAATTCTTTGAATATTACTATACGTTGATTAATTTCATTATTATCTATTTTATCAATTATATTATAATTATATTATATGATTCTCCTATTTTAAATTCTTTGAATATTACTATACGCATGATCTTCATTTGATTTACTAAATTCGCCTTTTATATTTATTCTCTCATAAATTATTACTATGTATTATTTCTTTCACATTACTTTCTAATATTTCGTTCCACCAGTGTTTTACATTTCCTTGATATAACAATCAAATCATCAAAGAAATATCATAGAAGCGTTGTACACAGCTCGTTGATTTAAGATAGTTGGAACCTCCAACTTAAGGGCAAGACTGTAACCCGGGTTGCGTCAACAAGGATCCAGCAATTCACTCACCAATCTTCATCTCCTAGGCCATAATTTGCATAAATGAAATCGCTGCCTAAATACGCTTACTGGTTGAAGAGAAAATGACCAAATCTAGCATCACACCGCGCAAACTGACTGGGTCGACGGGCACGAAGGCGCGGAACTTTTTAAGGTTTAGCTGCCCATCATTTTGCGCAAAAAAACTCATCCCGTGACACTGTGCTATGGGTGTAATATAGAGTGTAAGAGAGACTGAACCTCACTGTGAGTGGCAGAGAGCTCTAAAGCAACATGTCGCTAGTTCAATTCATATACATATTGACTTGAGTAATTATTTGTTATGAGCACTTTACTGCAACCCTTAGTGGACCGAGTCAATGCAAATAGAACAATAATACATCTAATTCTTACCTAAACAGAATAATGAGAAACTCAGGCCAGGGCCTACATGGTCCCAACTCGACGTTTAACTACTACAATGGTACCCTAAATATGATGATTTTATCCGTCTAGTAGCTTCACATTCACATCCAATTTGAGACAAACGTAAACTGATCCTTATCAGCTTACAAAATTGAAATAGGCCATCAATGGGGTCTTAAAGATAGCAAAATGGCACAAATAAGGTATAAATAAGGGCTGCACACCTGTGGGATATGTAATCAGTTATCCACGTCCGTACCTTACATTCCTACAATATACCCGCTTACAAAATTGTACACTTGATTCCAGTAATGTTCATTCATGAGAGCACCGCAATGTTATGTAGCATACTAGCATGAAGGCCTAGAAACCTGCAGGAGAACAAAGGTTTTAGCCTGTACAAAGTTTAACTAATTTAGCAATAAGGGAGTGTACCTTGAAGATTTTGTCAAATCCTAATCTAGAGGGAGTCTCTTATCAGATTGTCTAACAATGAATGCACACGAATGTCTTGTGGATATCAACTGCAGAGCCTTCAAGTTTCTCTTTCTTCCGATATGTAATTCAAATCAAATTGATTTCAGTTTTATGCAGAATGCAGAATAAGCATGTACTGTTCCATGGCAATGGCTCAGCTCAACTCCTGGAACCAAATTAGTGGCTTTCTGGTAACCTGTAGCAGCACCAGTCAGAAAAGTGAGGATCCCATGATGAAAAATGATTTTTTTCTCGAGAAAAAATGAAAAATGTTTCGACTCACTTTTGGGTGCCAATTTCTGACTTACTAGATGTAACACCAATAGACAAGATACTAAAATTTCCTTACATTTTGGTTCTTGCTCACTACATTTAGCAAAATCATAGCTAGGATAACTCATGTGGCTTTGTTTTTTAAAAAAAAAACTCCAAATAAAAAAAATTCTAAAACACAAGGCAGAATAAAGCTCCCAAGTAAAAACTCTCACTGAGATGTCGGAGAGAGTAGACAAGTTGATTCATTAATTCCATATTTGAGGGTATTCCAGGCTTCATACCCAATGAACCCAGAGCATCAGCTTATTGTTCACAGATTATTTTGGCAGGATGTAACTTCAGAAATGAGTCCTTTATGAAGTGCAAACAACGAGACCATAGTGCATTTCTATTTGTGACTTAAATTGATGGTTATCTTACCGCCAAGGGAATTCACTAGTGTCTATCCCTGCTCGGTGAAGCTCATCAACATACTGCAATGCCTCCCTACACTCCTCCCTGTCATCGAAAAAATCCTTTTTGTCTCCTTCAATCTGATACGTCTCGTGGCCCTTACCAGCAATCACCTACAATTTAGAGAACAATATCAAGAGACAAAATGCAAATAACCTAAGCTATCCAACAATCATGCCTCAACAAGCAGATAAAACTTATTTACAATTCAAGTAATCCATATTGAGTTGATCCAACTCAACTGTGCTTTCAGAATAAAAGAACTTATGATTTTTTTCGTTGAATGATAGGTCACAAAGGAGACAATTTAATCTCATAGCAATATTGAATCATTTGTCCACGCCTATGCAAGAGAAGAGTTGAGTAAGTTGAGGACTTACAACCATGTCACCCTCTTCCCCCATGGCAACGGCACAGCGTACAGCTACTCGCCTAATATCATGCAGAAAAAGACGATGACCATTTGGAAGAGGTGGGTAGTAATCATTCTCCCCATGTTTCAAGTAATCCTGCATTGTCCATCCTACACCAGCCAGCATATCATCCAAAATGTCCACTGCGGAAAGAAAAAATTAGGGACAAGTTCTGCAACCAACATATTACAGTACAAACTATGGTTCAATACACATACATGGATCTTCAGTTTTTGGGTCGTCAGAAGTTAACATCGTCACTTCACTTTTTTCTGTTGCAATTTTTGTCATCACCGGTCTCTTGCCTCTGTCACTTTCGCCAACACAGCCAATCACTTCATAAAAAAACACAAAGTGGTCAGGACAAATAAGTAGTTTCATTCTAAACGAATTTTCTTTGAATACCTAGCAACTTTGCGATGGTCTGCCAAGCTAGTGCAAACAATAAGCAAAACAAAAAGCCTCATGTCCAAGATATTATGAAACAAACATCTTAAAAACCGTCACTTATGCTGCAGTTACATATTTCAATCCATTCATCTAATATTGAATGAGTGAGAGAAAGCTGTGCTTCATTAAAATCCACTTAGTATGCCCCCTTCACTATGAACAATACCCAGAAAAATAGTACAAGAGATTGAGGCAACAATTGAGATATTTAGCATAGAGCTACTAAAACTAACAATGATTGAGAATTTACTGAAGCAATTAAAACTCTCTTGGCCAACAATAAGAACATAACTTATCTAGTTGGATCATCATGAAACGTAAAAAGAGTATAACCATAAACGTTTCAGGATCATGATAGTCTACATGAATCTCTTATGGCATTCAAATAATTCAACTAATATTTTCAGAAGAAAAAAACAGCTCAACTACTGACACCATTTATGCTTTGTGGCACATTGGATGAGTCCAGAAAAACCTAACCAGAAAGTCAAATTGTTGAAAAAAATTTAAACACCTTTTCAAAACCAAAAATAATAAACTATCACAAGAAAAATGAGCTACTAAAGGTATATATACACACAAGGAGGTTATGAGGAAATATTTATAAGCATACCAGTAATAATCCTCTTAGGCGAAAGCTCCCTTACTGAATCAAGTAGTCTAGAAAGAGCATCGGGAGTGTTAGCTTGGTCTACAATCACGCCAAACGCCTGCTCCTCATCTATCAATTCACACCTACCTGGTACTGCATCGATCTCTTCAATCCCTCTAACAATATCTTCCAACGGTGCTGCTACTGCAATTCCAACTGCGACACCTGCTAGAATATTGTAGATATTATGCCTCCCCAGCAGTCCAGATGAGATCTCCAATATACCATTGGGTGTATTAACCAAGACCTGAGTCTCAAACAAGGAGAGCTCAAACTTCAATGGATGAACATCCGCACTTTTATTCTCCACTGCGAAGGTCACAACAGGAACATTTGGGTTCCCTTGTCCAAGAAAGAAGGCTGCATTCTGATCATCAATGTTAACAATTTTCCTGTGCCTTTCTTGATCCACCATCCTAGCAAACAACTTAGCCTTAGCATCTCTATACTCCTCCTCAGTCCCATGAAAATCTAAATGATCTCTTGTCAGATTAGTAAAAACTGCAATGTCAAAATCAACCTCACTGCACCTCCCTAAAGCCAGACCATGGGAAGAAGCCTCCATCACAACAGCTTCAGTCCCATTATGCAGCATCTTAGCCATCAGATTCTGAACCAAAACAGCATCTGGAGTTGAGCTAGGTGATTCCAACTTACCATCCCCATATATATAGGTAGCGACTGTACTCAACATCCCAGTCCTCAAACCCATTGCCTCATACATCCCCTTAATCAAATATGCTGTTGTGGTTTTCCCACTCGTCCCAGTTATCCCAATCACGGACATATTCTTCGAGGGATACCTATAAAATGCAGCAGCCAATGCAGGCAAAACAGCATTGGTATCCTCCACAATCACCAAAGATTTACACCCCAAAGTCTCCTCTATATCGATCTCCTTACTAGCCACAACTGCAACAGCTCCCCTCTTATCAGCCTCACTCAAATACAAATGTCCATCCGTCCTCCTCCCAACACAACACACAAACAAATCACCTGCTGTCACAACCCTCGAATCATGTTGTATCCCAGTAATCTCCACCTCCAAGTCCCCAGAAACTGACACAGGCACTACTTTGCTTTCATCCAAAAGCTCAGCCAAACTCATCCTAAACTTTGGCTCCACAATATTAGGCTTGATTTTCCCATAACTATCAAAATCCAAATTGAAAGCAGAATCTGAAAACAACCCACCTGCACTTTTTTCATTCTTTCCACTGAAACTCACATTACCAAGCTCATCAGATTCCTCACCATCATTACCATCAACGAGTCTAAGCCCTTGCAACTCGTCAATTTCCTCTAAGTCAACAACCTCCTCAGCCTCTAACTCTTCTATTCCTTGCAAAACAGTTTCATCTTTTTTAGGCTTAATTAATCCTTGTTTAACAAACTCTTCTCTTTTCAAAGCAATAGCCTTATCTATTTCACCAAATAAATCATCCCCACTATCTACAGAGCTGCCACTTACTTCTGGAGTGTTCTCAATGGCGTTGAGGTACAAAGATTGGTTCTTTTTGAAGTCTTCTTCTTGAATTTTTCGCGCTCGGGCAGCTTGGATGTGAACTTGAGAGAATTTGGATACTCCATGAGAAGAATCTTCAGGGGCTTCAGGTGGGTCGTCATCATCATCGTCTGAGGCTGTTGGTTGAAATTTGCCGCGCTGGCCAGTGGCAAGAGAGGGAAACAATGTTGGGGATTTGGAGAGATGAAGGGGATGATTATAGAGTTTTAGAGGTTTTGGAGATGGGAAGTGTGAGCGAGGAGAGAGAATGCATGTATGGTGGAAAGTGAAGGTGAAAGCCATGAAATGCAGAGAGACAAGGGAAGGGGTTTAGTCATCAGTGGTTTTAGCAGAGTTGCAAGGAAGGGGATAAGGAGGCGTTTTGATGTAATAAATTAAGTTGATTGATTGTAGATGACAACATGTTCAGTGTTAGACGACGTGTCGTGTTCACTTATTGCTCTACTTTGTTACTAAATAATAAATATATATTGTTCAAAGTGGTTTTAATTTTTTCAAAAATTTACTTCCTTGCTCCTTTCTTAAAGTTCTCTCTTTTTTGTTCTTTTTTTTTAGAAGAAATAGTTTTTTATCTTTGTAAGAGATTTAAAACGTTGTTTTCTTTGCGTAATGTGATATTATAAAATTTCAGTTCAAATTATATATAAATACTATAAATTGATATATAATTACTATTTAGGTATGTTTAATATTGCGTTTAGTTTTTAACCTGTAATATAAAATGAGTTGTAAAAATAAACTTTTTATTTTTATTTTTAAAGAAAACACTGAAATTTTTATGTGAAAAACCTAAATAGGTAAAAGCTCACAGGAAAGTAAGTAACAATCTGTTATTTGATAATTAAGCTGCGTTTCACAAAGCAAAATTTCTATTTTACAAAATTTTCAGTTTTTGCAAAATAACAGAAAATTTTGCAAAATTTTCAATTATGTTTAACAGCTACCGTACGTTTTCTGTTTTTCATTTTTCATTTTTCAGCCTTAGAAAACTCGAAATCATATTCACCTAACAACTACTCCCTCCGGTACGTTGGAAAAAAAATTCAGAATTTTTCGAGATCATATAGTTACTATTCCGGTCGCCTTGAAATGCGTGCCGGAATAGTAAACGATAAACAATAAAAACCGGAGGGAGTATTTCTTATTTTTTTGAAAAACAAAAGTTACTATATTTGTTAAATTAATTTTATTTTAATTAAAAACAATGCTAATATTTTTTTGCAAAAAAAAAACTATATAGTAGCCTATTTTAAGTTTGTTAAAAATCAAATATAAATATGCTAAATATATTCATGCCAAAATTCAAAAGCAAACGCAATTTAAGGAAGAAAAAAAAATTGGAAATTTTTCAGAAAATATTCCAAAATCTGTTTCACAGCAACATTTTCCAAATGGAAAATTTTAAGCAAATTTTTTAATTTTGCAATTGCAAAACAGATTTTCAGAATTAACACTACAAGTTTAGAAAATTTCACAAACGCCATATTTGAAGTTTTGCAATTGCAAAACGGTTTTTTAGAATTAACACTACATGTTTCGAAAAAATGTAAAAATTCCAAAAAATGTAAAAATTTCAAAAAAAATGTAAAAAATAATTAATATAAAAATCCAATTTTTTTTGTAAAAATTCTATAAAAAATTAATTAATCTAAAAATTCCAAAAAAAAAGAACAATTCAAAAAAATGTAAAAATAACCAGAAAAAAGTTAATTAATCTAAAAATTCAGAAAAATTGTAGAAATCCAGAAGAAAATTAATTAATCAAAAAATTGTAAAATACAGAAATTAATCTAAAAATCAGAAAAATGTTAAAAATCTAAAAGAAAATTAATTAATTATAGATTTTTATATTTTTCTGGATTTTTAGATTAATTATTTTTTTTTGGAATTTTTACGTTTTTTGTGAATTTTTACTATCTTTTGGAAAAAGAATTTTAGATTAAATTTTTTGGGAATTTTACATTTTTTTTGTGAATTTTTACATATTGTTTCTGGCTTTTTAGGTGAATAACTTTTTTTTTAGAAATTTTACATGGGTTAGTTAATTGGTTTTTAATAATTGAAAAAGAGTGGTTTCTGTTTTTCGCGTTAGTACAGCCTGAATAGTACATGGGAGGTTGTACAGGGGGGCTTTTTACTGTATAGTATATCGAATTATCGACCGAACTAATGTTAATGTTTGTAATTCCAATGTTCCAAGATTATATTTTTACTTATTTAGTATTTATTAAACTAATGTTTGTATGTAATTCGATATTACCGTAATACCGTACCGAAATTATTGAGAGTATTGGTTAATTAATTTTCCAGTAAATATTGATCTAATTTTATTCGTATGAATTTAATTAGTAGTATTGATTAATTAAAATTATTGGAATATTGGAATCAATTTACCAGGATTAATTTTAGATAAATATCAAAAAAGGTGTATCTTTAGCCATATTTATTCTTATTTGTTTAGGATGTATGAAGTTATTTGTTTTAAATCGAGTTTGTATTTATTTCATAATGTAACTTTCGATAATAACATGATCAAAAATGTTATTCATTACAATGTTAAACATTGAATTTTACTCGTATGATTTTAATTAGGAGTATTAGTTAGTTAAATATCAATTATGAAGTATTTTTAGCACAATTTGTATCAATTTACATAAATTACAAGGGTAGATATGTATAAAATAATATTTTTTGTTTTTAGATTAACAATATGAATTTATTGAACTAGAGTAAAAATAAAAAAATTAGAAAATATTTGCAAAACAGAAAATTTTGCGAAATTTTGTTTGTGAAACAGCTTTTGCAAAATTTTCCAGTTTTGCAAAATTTCCTGAAAATTTTGCGTTGTGAATAACCCCTAACTATCTTAAATAATAATTGATTAATCAATCCAATAATTAAAATCCCAAATAATTTAGTAGGTGTATGCAAAAGTTTCGATACCCAAAATCAATTTCAGATCGAAAATTCTGGGTATCGAAACTTTGAGGTATCGGAAGTCAATACCGGAACTCTAAGTTCGGGTACCCAAACTTTCTGAACTTACGAATATTGATAGAGTGGGTACCTGAAATTTTGGAAATGAAGGCAAAAAATGAAGTTAAAAAAATGAAGGCAAAAAATGCCTAAAAATTTTGGGAAATTTCGGGGTCGGGAGGGAAGTTTTGAAATTTGGGTCGGTAATATTTTAGGATAGTTCGAAATACCCGAACCTGAAATTTTTAGAATTTCAGAATTTTGGAAATTCGGAATACCCAATGAGCACTCTAGCTCAGAAAATACGCATTAGGTTGAGCGGTTGAAGGTAAAATTTGTTGTTACAATGCTTTGAATGATGGATTCATGCACTTCTTTACATGATATTAACACAAGTGATATTTATTGAAATTAGAACGGAAAAGGTAATGATACAACCTTATTGATAAAAGAAACTTGGTGACACTAGATTCTAATTTTACAATACAAAAGATTAAAACAAGTAGTGTAGTGTTACAGAAAATTCAGACCGGGAGCTTGCTGTAATGCTCTGTGTTTGATCAGACACGAGCATTATAGTAAGCTGTCTATTCGAGCCGGCAATCTCTTGAAGAAATTGCTTGGGGCAAAAGGCAGCTTGCTTCTGAACCTAGGGAGCCGCAAGTACTACTTAGTAGTATAAACCTGCAACCAGAGCCACCACTCTGAAAGGTGTTGCATAAAGCACCACCGCGGCGCAAAGACAGAACACGACGAAAAGACTAGTAGCTCTTGGGTCTCGCTAGCTGAGCAGTGACTGAAACCTCTCCCCTTGTGTTGCTATATCACCCACCATAGTTTGAATCCTTCCTGCAACTCCCCTGAGTCTATCGTACCTCAATTGAACCACATCATTCGGTTTCGTGCATGGAAATGTGTCGAATTCTTCATCGAGTTCATCAGGGTGCACAGCTTCTGCCCATGAGAGTTTAGTATCCATGTGGGAAGGTGCCTGGACCAGAACCTGTAGTTCCACATCCCAATGAGGAACATGTAGAGACAAGAGTGTTGGGAGTATCAATTCCGGGTACCAAATCAAGATGAGGAACAGAATGTGGACCATGACAGATGTGATTGGATTCCTCCATTGACAAATACAGTATCACTCAACCATCTGCTCATGGAGATCACTCCCGAGACAAGCGACATTACTCGAAAGAAGTTAGCTTTGCTTCTTCTCATGCTCCACATGTGGGAATCCACATCTAACATGTACTCTACCACCTTTTTTCGCAGAGGAGGTTCGGCTCGGGCAAGCCTCGCTGACACAATGCTCATGGCTTGGTATCTTAGATTCTCTACTTGATTGACAGTGAATGGATGGAGGTAATGCATTTTAGGGAGCAAAGGACGGCCATAGACATAGATCATATGAGCGAGTGACAGTAGTAAACCGAATAGCGAGCATTTTCTTAACACCATTGGGGTGCAGAACAAGAAGTGGGTAAGAATTCGTATAGATTCGAAAAGCTTCAAGTGTTGAAAGCCGAATTCTCACATTTCCGATTCGCGAATCTCTTGCAAGACTTGTTGCAGCACCTGGTTTCTCGCCTCCTCCGAGGTGGCAGTTGTCGAAAACTCCCAATGTTATGACAGTGCAGGGATCGTAAACTTCCCAACTGTATTGCTCGTTCCATTTCGGACTGAAGGAGTCAAGAATTGTTCTTGTCCGAACCCATTTTTGACCATACCTGGCCACACAATAAGCATCTATGCTCCCTCTGCCATCCTTCATTTTCATTGGAAGAAGACCTTGTGCACCCAAGATTCCCACCTCTAATATCCCAACAGGCTGCTACCACAACTGACTTGCAGTCGGTCTTTGATCACTTAAGTACATTGTTGATTCATCCATCACATGGTATCCACCTTCAAGAGAAACTCTCAGGTGAACTCTGCTAGAGAATTTGAGTTCCTTCCTCCTTTGGTGATACATAAACTAGAGGGCTGATGCTCACAACACCTTCACCGAACACCTTCAACAACTTTAGTGATACATAAACTTTTGATCTGATGCTCACAACACTTTCACCGAACACTGATGCTGCATCGGTGTGCCACGTGTCGGAAAAGGCTTCATCAGCTTGGGTTCCCATCCAGACAGCAACCATTATCTCTCCCCTCACTTTCCCTTCTCCTTGCCGGTCTTCGAGCCTATACCATTGAGGAGCTAGAGGGCTATCAGGTGGAACTCTAGCTAGAACTTCATTAAAGTCAAAGATCACTCTTCCAAGATAATCATCTCTCCCAATCATTTCTTTATCTTTGACGAAAACTTCAAGCGTTGATGACTGAATTCGCTCTTTCGAGAAGGCGAAAACCTGGTTCCATTCAGGATTCATTTTCTTCTCAAAATGTCTAGTTCTACCCTTGTAGTTGCCAAGCTTGACTTCCACGTAGGGATCGCAACTTCCTGTGATGGAGCTGGGAGGAAGATCTTTGGCTTTCACGACACGAACATAGAGATAGGACATCTGCTAAACGAGGTCATAAGTGCTTGCATATGATCTCTCGCTGTCCATCCAACCTCTTCCACCATACGCTCCGCCGCTTGGCCAGCGACGTTCCCCTAGCTGGGGATTGGTGTCCTTCAAATTGAAGTCATCCTGATCATCAGAATGTGTAGGGGGGATAGCAGAGTGCATTGTTTGGAGGTTTCTTTTGTTTTGGGTTGTTCTGTAGGGGAGCAAGGTGTCCTTCGAGGTTTCTTTTGTTTTTACTAATGACCTGCCTTTGTGAAAGTAGCACAATTGCGGGATTATAATTCATCACATTCCAGAAAAAGAATGATGAGCTTTCATCAGTAAGAGAAAACAGCCAAGATCATGCAAAAGGAAACTGCAAATTTGGTTGTCAAAATTGCATTAAATTTCTGGTACACTCTTTCAGCTTTAAAATATTATGGTTGAAAGTCATTTGCAGCAAAGATTAATATAAATGTTGAACTGAAATGGTAAAAGATAAGGTTTAAAGACTGCCACCCCTGGGTCAGTCTGAGCAAAGAAAAATTCCAGACTCGGACTGCGCCCGAAAAGGACGACTTCTGCACAGTAGAAAATAGGCTATCGCACTTACACTCCATACATCAGCCTCTGGGTTATAGGACCTATAAAGAACTTCAGGTGCAACATACTTTCTACGATATCATTGAGTCTTCTGCAAACCATAAGTCATAAAAAAAACCATCAAAATGCAAACACTAAGTGGTCTCAGATACAGATTATCAACTCAATTTCAACTGAAAAATAGGACAAACCTAGTCTGAGTAAATTGGACAAGCCAAAGTCAATAAATTTCAACTGCGAGTTCTCATCCTTGGAAGTATACAGAAAGTTCTGGTCAAGTGAATACATGAATTACGAGGTATGATTCTTTTAAGGAAACTATTGGAGAGAGTTCAAAGCAATTAAAACATAACTAATTCCATGCTGCACAAGAGAGATTATTAGTCTATGAAACAAAACAAAAATAAGAAAGCACCAAACTCCTAAACAGGATAATCCTAGAATCTAGGGAGCATGGCAATTGATAATAGAAACCCTTGCCAAGGCTCTACAATTTCTTCATGAAATGGTCCCCAAATCATCAGTAAGCAAACATAAATGTGAAAGTGCATTATAGGTCATTACAAATGCAACATTTACATTTTCTTGACAATCTCCCAACCATGACGACGATCAAACATAAATGTGAAAGTGCACTATAGTGAAATTTACACTCCGCAACGCAATTCTTCCGGTGATTAAGCTACACAAGCGAACGTAGCAAGATCATAGCAGTAGACAGGAAGTGTGACATTAACAATTAATCTCAAAACAAGCATTAATTGATACAATATAAAAGCATCGAAACAGGCCATACATTTAAAAAATACAACCATTATGCACTAAAATGATGTAGAAATGTCCAGTAGTATACTTTTCTCTAACTGCTCTTTTAAAGAATATATCCATTATTTCTACACTTACCTAATTTCATTTCCACGGGAAAAAAACAGCCAATGAATCGAAGCATGCACCACTGTCGGATTCTTTCTCGTTGCAAAGGCAGCACACACCTTCATGGTTACAAGAGGAGGAAATGTGAACCAAAAGGGACCATCGTCAGGCAGTTTGAATGCCACACGCTTCTGAGGCATCCTTTAGACATTGCACAGCAACACCGTAGTTTAAGAAGCCCATGAACCAGAATTTAAGATTATCAACTGATATCACCTGGACATACTTCTCAGTAGGATTGGTTCTGCTTGTTGAAGGATTAATGGCTTTAATCTGATGTAATAGAATGACCACCTAATTAAAGCAAAAAAGAAAGAGTCAAAGGAAGAAGGAAAAAACACGCGAAGAAGATAAATTCAAACAAACTATAGCAATAGCTAATGCAGGTTCCTCATGGTGGCACTTCTGTGCAGCCTAAGCCTTGCAAACACATGACAGATTACAAGAGCGAGGGAGCACACAAATAAATGTCATATTACGAGACAAAACAAACAACATAATAAATCAATCTACAACTGCGTAGACTATAGTTACAAACACTAGATCTGTATGGAATTCAAGAGATTAAAAAGCCAAACTCAAAGCTGGTCTGCCTGCGCTACATATTTGCATGTACAGTTTTCTATAATTTACTGAAGCAAATGATGCCCAACTATTAAAATATAAAGTAAGACAAACCAAAACTACCAGAGTTAGCATAAAAAGAAATATAGTATGAGTATCAACAATCAAGTGAGGAGAGACTCGGGAGTAGTATATGTAAGAAGGCAATGTTAAGACTACAGTAAGCAATAGTGGATTTACCTAACATGTTAAAGCTTCAATGGTTGGTCTAAAAGTCACATAGCAAGTAACAAAATCCTGAAACCTAACACTATGAACCAAGACTGACTAGCAGGACATATAATTGGTTTGTAGTGCAAACATGAGGAAGCAACAAATAGGTGTAAACCAGTTTCTTCCACAACTAGATGATGCTACAAAGGTGAGCGAGTATTGTCCACCCTCCTTTAGATTTTCCCAAACAGCCATGCACCAGATCAAACACAGTAGAAAAACCTCTTAAATGGTTATCCCCGGTTCAAAGTTCTCAACAAGCTTTTTTTGGAACTGGTGCAAGTCCAGATGCACACTATTCTCAAACTGCCCCAAAATAGGAAGCATCAATAAGGAGAGTTCAAAAGAGAAGTATGGAACAGAATGCGTAGAAGAAAATAGAGAACAGAGAAGGGCACATGAACAAACTGCATACCATGCAATATTTGGACTAATTTTTGTTAGGAAAATGTGTCTAAATAAGATTGCCCCATTTAATGATTCATACTCAAAGAGGAACTCTTATGTGTCCTGTTTCTTTACTGGTTAAAACAGAAGAACCTAATAGATTGAACTAACACCAAAATAATGAATAAAATTTGCTTCATAACATAGGTGTTACAATCCAAGTATGTGAAAGCAGTTCTAAAGGAATTAGAAAACAATTATGAAAATCTAAAATCAAAAGAGTAAATCATAAAGCAGAATAAAACATACATTTATAGAGCTCAATAGGATGATGATGATCTAGGAACATATTGAAGAGATTCGGGCATTCATGACCTAGTTCCCTGTCAGGGCTTTCGTTATTTATGCGCAAGATGTAAGGGAATGTAGGATCATATATGACAAGGACATAATATAAACATTGATCCATACATTCTCAAAGGACATGGCCAAGAAATTGAAGCAAATGAAGAAATAAAAACTGGCTTTTGTTGCTCACAGACAACTAAGATACGTGCACTTCAGAGATTTTTAACTCATTTTGACTTCATTACAGAGTGAGGTCATCTTTATACAAAGCATGTGCAGGTTCAAAGACTTACCATTCACATGCCATTAATGACAATACCTTCCTCACAATGCAAGTATGCATACAAGTTCTTCAAATGAGCAAGCTTTGAATTTTGGCACAGTAAAATACAAAGCTTATGAGATATGATTCTTTTAAGGAAACTATTGGAGAGAGTTCAAAGTAATTAAAACATAATTAATTCCATGTTGCATAAGAGAGAAATTATTAGTCTATGAAAATAATATCACATATACTTCTAAGAACATTATTGAAAATAATAAAAATAAACGTACTTGCTCCAAGAAGACTCATCATAGCAAATGCACTCTCCCCACTGAATTTTATCACGATTCCATTGCTGGAAAGAGGAAGTTCAGGTTGGCTAACAAGCACTCCGAGAAAGTAAAATAGCAACATGAATCCCGCAATCCAAGTGCATAGGACACTTCCCTTGCCACGCTCCTGAAAGAGAGGAGTAATAAAATCAAAGTTGCTATAACCTAAAGGAAAACAAAAGTTAGAAAGCAGGTAATTAGGCTTACCAAATAGAACTGGTAAGAAGTTACACTTTTGAGGACAATGCTTATATGTGCAAATCCGATCTGTAATGATCTGTAAAACTGAAAACAAAAAATTAGCTAGAACCTATTTTAATAATAATAAGTTTCATTGAATGTCCCAAATCACAAAATAGACTTAGCACCACACCACATGCCATGTAGAGCAATGAATATTTTCAGATCGAAATAGTATCAAACCAAAACACTCCATCTTTTTCTCAAACTAAAAAGGCTCATCCACATTTCTGCTATAATTAAGACTGACCTTATCTGCTGGGGTCATGGTAGCAATGGACTCCTCATTTGTGATATCAGTCAAGTCTTTTCTAGCTCCATCACCCAATAAAGTTAATTGCTTTTGCAGGTCCAGGATGTATTCCGCCTGAAATATCCATTTGAAGATCACATGGGAAAACCAACGTTCAATATATATATTAAAAAATGATCATATGTAAAAGGAAAAACTATCAATTTCAACCTAAAAGCCATGGTAATTTTTTGCTTTTAAGACATTCGGCAGATCAATAGGCTAGCATGAACATGATTTCACAAGCCTTATGTAAATTGTCATCCCTACAACAGTTTACATAACTATTTCACTTAATACTATCAGTTGTTTTTTGTTTTCTTCTTTGCATCTCAAGGAGACAGTTATTTCTTCCTTTTTTGTCTTTATTCCCTAAGTACACTATCAATTTTATTAAGCAGCAACTGATATTTTGTTTGTAATTGATGAAGGTGCGGGACCAAACTCAAATTTGGTTTTCTAACAGAAACAGTTATTCATTATAGAACTTAACACAGCTTCACAATCACATAATTGGATGAATTCAACATATTATTAGATGTTTTACTATATCTCAAGTTTGGTCTGTTCAACAAAACGTATGAAACTCTTGTAATTGATTTATCAAGATCAATAATGATATTCCATTACATAGTTTTCACTAAGGCAACAGAATGGAATTAAAAAATATTATGCAAGCATTATCATCAAAACTTACTTGAGCTTCATTGGTGCACCATGTCACGTGTGCAATTAAGCAATGTGCATGAAAGGCATGGCCGCATTGAAATACATAAAAGGGAGCCATTGTCCGTACAGATGTAAAGCTCCCAGAAGAGTGATAATCCCCACCAACGATCAAGATTTTGCGTTTGCAAACCTGATAAGAACAAAATGCCAGAAAGAATTGAATATGATTCTCTTTCGTCATTTTATCATAGGGGGGAAAACCTAATGCAACTTATGTTGACTAGGGATTATTTCCTTTCTGCAATGGTAAATGCCTTCCATTTTCAATAATGACAGGTACAGGGATTGATGTCTCACTGCTGTACTGTCTTGTCAGTAATACAATTCCAAAGGGCAAGGCAAAAAATACGGAAGAAAGATTTTGATCGTGTGAGATTGAGAATTAAGGGTGGCAACACACACACACAGATATCTTATCAGTTGCTAAAGCCAGGAAGATCAATACCCCACATTCTTCATCACGATCAATGACAGCATATCTTTGTGCAAGTGCGCTGATGTCATTTCTAATGTTGTCTGCACCATGTGTAGCATCATTCATCTCTTCTTTTAGTTGTTCAATCTGCTTGTTGTAATCCTCCAATGATGAGCAAATTGCCTCCTACATATATGCAAGAGAGTCAAACCATGATGGCAGCTGATGGGCATAAAATTGCAAAGGCAACAAGCAAGTAAAACTCATGTTGTAGAATGCACATGCATCAACCAATAAATCAGTCATGCAGGGATTATACAATGATCATTAAGGAAAAAGAAAAATCAATACAATGAAATGAGGTCAGCCGACTATAAAACCAGAGAAAGCAGAGATATTACCTTGAAGTCGTCAATCAGTGCAAAATCTGGAAAGAATGGTAATATATCCTCAATCTTTAAGAGACCATCAGTTTCCTTGAGAATGCTATTGCCTTCCTTATATTCTCCCTTTTAGTGCCCTTCTCCTGTTCAATAGCATGCTTGGCAACCATGAGCCAAAGCTTCATGCGCAAATCCTCATCATCCTCAACCCTATCAGCTTCAGCCATTGCAAGCTCAGGATCGACCTAGTGGAGTAGAGGATAATGTCAGGATAGCATAGAGCAAAAATGTAAAAAGAAAGGTGACGGCTAAGATTCACTTGCACTGTAACAAAGGCACAGCAATTACTAACAGAACAAAGTGGTGAAACAAAACCAGTAGCAAGCACTAAAGTATGACCTGCAGAGCCAGAGCAACTGCTTCTTCATGCATGGACATCATGCTGTATATATGAACACAAGCACGCATTCGCTTTTCTTTGAGGCAAAGACGCAAGGCATACTTGGGATCATAAAAGAAATCTGGGCTATTTTCTCTCCCTTTCCCAAACTTGCATTCGAGGAACCTCAAAAGTGCTCCATCATCTTCCTGATTATAAATGCAAAGATATATCAGGCAAACAATCCATGTATATGCCAGGATATAACACGAGGAGGGAAAAAGTAGATGGAAGAACAAAAGGGAACAGATTATGGTCTTGACTTCAAACAAACTACATAGGAAAAAAATTATGAGCAAACGAACCTGCTTAGCATACAAAGACAGAAGCAAATTGTGAACTCCAGGATCCTCATTATGCAAACGATGAACACAGAACTCCAGATATTTGACGACTTCATGGGTCTCATTCCTGCCAGTGACAGTCACAGAAAAAAGTGAGCTACAGTTCAGATGAACATAATGCACAATAATATGCACAAACTTATCAAGCCACAACGCAACAGGAGGTCTAAAGCTCATAGCATCTTCTAATTATGAATCCATCAATTAGTAATCACATCTGACGATGAAAGAAGTTGCTTAATTTCATCTGTAAACCAGAGATCTTTAGAAAGAAACGTGTAAATCGCATCATTTACAGACTTCAGGTACAACTAAATAAATTACAACTCCATCTCAAGAAATTACTACAAAACCGCAAATCTAGATTTTATACAACTGACAGTTATACCAAATGCGCCCATAACTCTTAAGGGAGAGATAAAAACCACAAATCTAATTTTACATAGTTGACACTGTTCACTCATTGAGCATTATTTTAGTTATTTGACCAGAAATGAAATGGTATTCCCAGTCCATTTCACAGCAGAAATGGTGCAAAGTCAATGAGTTAAAATAAGAATGCTCCTTTAAAGTTTACAAACCAACAGCATTAGCAATTCAATGCTCAGATGTTCTATAAAATGTCAAAATCAAAAGGAGAAATCAAATGGATAAGAGATACAGTGCTATGCAAAGGACAAATTTCCTCCTTAACAATAAATGTCTTAAAGCATCTAAGCAAAAAACTGAAATCTGGCGCTTCTAGTCGGAATGGAAATATGAGGAGTCTAGAAATATTTCTTCATAAATCATTATTTCAAGAAAAGTTAATTCTTCATATGCAAAAAAAGAAGAAAACGCACTCATCTTATGAGAAGAAACAAGTAGCTGATTTAAAAGCACAAAAGAATATTACTTTGCATGAGGTTCACTTGAGTAACGCATCATTGCAGGAATTAGTTTTCTTGGGTTTAGGTTCTTAGTAGCCATCCATGACTCCACAGTTTCATACGCATCAAGCAGAATGGCAAAATTGTACTGCAAAGTAAAGGTTGCCGTTTATATCAACTCAATAATTACTGATGGAAAATGAAAGCAGTGGCTGATTACAAGCACAGAAGCAACGTCAGCAAAACTGCCAGCCAACTTGTTTATGGAAAGTAAATAGTTCCAATTCCAAATCATGGAGCTGAAAATCTACCTGAAGGTCTACAGAAACAGTAGGCTTCTGAAGCACTAACAATGCTTTCTTTGCTTCACCTTGCTGTAATAAAACCAAGCAAAAAGACAGGCATCAAATCCGATGTAACAAAGACAAATTCCATTTATCAGTCACTAAATAGCATCCACTCATCTACATTCTTAACCAATATATTTGAGATTTATGATGCATTTCTCAAATGAACCAATTTAATCTTTCAAATGAACAAATATGATTACTGCTCTCACCTCTACAAATATGAAAACACTGTGTTTTGCATAATAAGATTAAATAAAACCTTTCTGAAGCAGTACATTCTAAAACAAAGATGTTATGAGGTAAAAAGTAAAAGTTGATGAACAATCTAAAGCATTACTTACATGGGAAAAATGCAATGAAAAAAATAAACATGTAAAACAACCTGAATATAATGATGAATTACAATATCATGCTGCTCCTTTAGACTTGCAAAATATACCAGTTCTTCAACCCTGCCATAGCTGCAGGAAAGCATTGTCTTAAAAAAATGCACTGATAATTTAGGATGTATTTTGCTACATCCTTATAAGCATTGTCCTCAAAAGTGTAACTTCTTACCAGCAACTAAAAAACACATATTGACAAGTACACTCCAAAGAGAAGATTAAGGCCATGCGCAATGCCAAGAATCTAGTGGAAATATCAATTTGGATGTTAGAACTTTAACACAAAATCACATCCAAAATGCATTACTTCTGTTGTCACTGGACAAGGCAAACAAGATGTACAAAGTAATCAAGAATGAGAAGAATTACCAACCATAGGTATCACAGGAGAAAAAGGAATGAAATATTAGTTAAACTTCAATAAGAAGCAAATGAGAAAAATAGTTAACACTCAACAAATCGCCCAGAACATCAAAAACTAAAGAACATATGTCCTTATGGTACTCAAATTGAAAAAGTAAATGCCAGATTACTACAAAAAGTGTTCCCTCTGGATAGAGAAAAGACAAGAAGAAGAAGAAAATAGTGTGACAAGCATGAAACCAATGGATTACTAAACTAATGTAGGGACGAGGGAGAAACGGAAACCCACAAGACAACCTAATCAAGGACAAAACAAAAGCTAACATAAACATTGTTTTATTCTTAGAAGGCTCAACTTTAAGGAAAACAAAATATTAACCAAAGTAGAAGATGCACAAAAGAAGTATACCTGGGCAAGGTCCCTTCCAGCAACCATGAAAATGCGGGCTGAGAGGTACTGGCATAAAATAGCAGCAAAATTAAAAATGAGCAAAGGTGCCACCAGATCAAACCCAAAACGAGCACCACCTTCAACCGTTGATGCCCATTTTCCCAGGTCAATGTAGCCAATTGCAATCAGTAAGACAGGACCCACGCCAGGAAGTAGTCGAGCAAGAACTCCCGTCGGATGGTTAGCACTTAAGGACTCAGCTTCCATATCGTTGATCAGTACTTTAAACAAAATCTAACAGACAGAACAGGATGATACTTAAATATCACAACCAAGCAATATTGGTGCCTCCAAGAGAGTGCCAAGTTAGACAAATTACATTGCAGCTCATCACTGCATCTTCTTAGAGTGCCTACAACCTTTCATTGGTGATGTTTCAAACTGAGACGATTGCCAAAGAAAACAAAGATAATGCAGGGCTTGTGGCTTTATGAAGTGCACTTGATCTAATCAAACAAAATGCGATCTCCTCATGTCCAAATTAGCTGCAAGTTGCCTGCTAGGAGAAAATCCCAACATTAGATGTGGTCATCATATAACAATCTAACATTTGCACAAGGAGTTTGCATGCTAACATGGAGTGAGAGTTAACACCGTACTAAGTACCCTATGCATCTACCAATAAAAATCAGCAATCGACCAATTATTCTGAACTTTATCCTCTCCTTCGAGAATCCATCCCAATTCAATAAATAAAAAATCAGTCCACTGCCAAACAAAAGCTCATGCTTTTACAACCAAGAACCCTTTGCTCCACAAACAATAGACGAAGCGACTACTGCAGTTAGATGATCATGTAGCAATTACTGCACTTTGGTATCGATCAACAGTACCTGTTAGGAAAAAGAAAAGCAGGATTTAAACTATTACAGTATATTGCAAAAGCACAAAACCTTACGCAGACCAATCAACAGTAAATAAACAATTGTAAACCTACTAGGGGTACAGAACCTGCTAGAATTATCAGTCACATATCAAGAAGAAGGTCAATTCCATAGATGGACAAATCAAAAGGAGCATAATCTGACAAAATCAGTTTCAAAAACACTGCTGCCACAAACAGAAAAGAATATCTACTAAGAAACCATCAAAGCGATATCAAAGAAAAATGCAAAACCCTAGCTTAAAACCCATTTTAGATCTCAAAAAAGCATAGCTAATAACAAAACAAACTGAAGTGAACTCAAAATAACTCATCATCACAAAGACACAAACTTTAACTCCTAAAGGGAAAATCATAGGCTACAAACACACAATAATAGATCTAAGTTACAACAAACAAAGCAAGGATACAGTCTGCACACTGCCATTTGCATGAAATTCCAGCACTTCTTCGAAAATGCACATGACCAAATCTGTACAACATACACAAACAAGTTTACTTATTTAGAACTTTTGATACTTCAAAAAAGACAGTAGCTTTACCTTCCTTGCAACTTGCAACTCTCTCTCTGTCACTCAGTGTCGTCTCTCTCTGCAATCTCTATCCAGAAACTGTACCAAGTAGATCTCACAGAGAAACCACGATGCAGTCAATACTAACAAAAAAATTTACTATTTTTGGAAAAGCTCAGCATCCAGAGAAATTTGTACAGAAAGGAAAGAGATTGTGAAAGGAGAGAGAGAGAGTGAAGCGTTTAAGCAAAAACAGAGCTTATAATTTAAAAAACATGACCAAAATACCAGCACAAAGGAAAAACGAACAATAGTGAAGAGTAAAGAAATATGAAAAGAAAAAAAAGAGTTTATAACAAAATGAAACAGGAGTCAAAATGAACAAAAGGAGCAGAATAAAAGAATAATACACATAATAAGGATGTGGTTTAGGGAAACTGAAAACATAGAATTTTCTCTCCACCACCGCCTCACTGCCTCCCTCCACAAAAACAAAAAGTACAACAAATGCGCCGTCTGCTTTTGTGGAGAAGTGAAGTTGCGATAGAGGGAAATTCAAAAACAAAAGTGATTGAAAAGAGAACAAAATAAGGAGGTGGATTAGGGAAATTGAAAACATAAAATTTCCTCCTCACCATTGCCTCACTGCCTCCCTCCACGAAAACAAAAAGTACAACAAATGCGCAGTCTGCTTTTGTCGAGAAGTGAAGCTGCGATAGAGGGAAATTCAAAAACAAAAGTAATAGAAAAGGGAACAAAAGAAGGATGTGGTTTAGGGAAGCTGAAAACATAGAATTTCCTCCCCACCACTACCTCACTGCCTCCCTCCACAAAAACAAAAAGTACAACAAATGCGCTGTCTGCTTTTGTGGAGAAGTGAAGCTGCGATAGAGAGAAATTCAAAAACAAAAATAACAGAAAAGGGAACAAAAGGAGGACGTGGTTTAGGAAAACTGAAAACATAGAATTTCCTCCCATCACTGTTCACTGCCTCCCTCCACAAAAACAAAAAGTACAACAAATGCGCCGTCTGCTTTTGTGGAGAAGTGAAGTTGCGATAGAGGGAAATTCAAAAACAAAAGTAATAGAAAAGGGAACTAAAAAAGGAAGTGGTTTAGGGAAACTGAAAACATAGAATTTCCTCTCCACCACTGCCTCACTGCCTCCCTCCACAAAAACAAAAAGGTACAACAAATGCGCCTTCTGCTTTTGTGGAGAAGTGAAGTTGTGATAGAGGAAAATTCAAAAACAAAAGTAGTTCAATGATTAAGAGCTTAGAATTCATAATTATAAACACTAACTGACATATTTTAGGAAAAAATGCAGTCTATAAAAGCGTGTCACCATATAGCGCTAAAATATATAAACTTTGAATAGTAAAGGCAATTCGGTGAGTGGGCCATTCAAACATTGACTAAACAAAATCTCGTTCTCATAAATTGCAAATAATTCAAGGAAGAATGATAGCTAAATACAAAAAGAAAAACAGGAGAAAGAAAAGATTTTTGTTTTTGTTTTTTGACTAACCAAATGAAGATCTTGGATGCTCATCAGAGAAGGGTCATGAATTATTGAAAAAATTGGAACCATGAATGCATAAGACCCTCCAATCACAGTTGGCATACGAGTCCCAAACAGTTCATCTGTAGCAGTGTATTTATCCCTTCTACAAAAAGCAGAGTCTGCACAACCCTCACTTTATCACCCTAAAACCATCACAGGAAAGGATTTATAATTATTGGAATCTAAATCAAACAAGGAAAATAAAATCAATGAAAAGAAAAGAAACTTACTGGTTCACCACCCATATAAGGAACAAGCAATGAAGGGATCATAACAGCAGTTCCTAATGCCAAAATGTAATGCTGGAAACCTAAAGCTATAGCCTCCCCTGTTTTTGAAACACACACACATCATCAGATAAGAACTACAAAAATAAGATTAAAGTTTCAAACTTTGAATAAGCAAGTAATTGAAACCCAAATAACATGCGTCTACACAACAATAAAAGGAAGAGGAATACCAGATTAAGGCCTGCCCTAGCAATCGGAGAGAAGAAAGAAGGCGGCTTCTTCATGGACGGGAACACGAAACCCTAAATTGACGATGCTGGTTTTCAATCTTCATGGACGGGAACACAGAAACCCTAAATCGACGATGCTGGTTTTCAATTAAAGAAAGCGAAACAATGGGAATCCAAAAATCGATGGTGACGGCTTATGATTTATGATCGTAGTTCGATATCTTTATAGAAAAAAATTGGAAGAAAGAGACGGTGTAGAATTCCTAAATCCTAAGTAGAATAGAATTCCTAAATCCTAAGGAAGTAAGGAGTCGTTCGTTTGTTGTGTTGGCGCGTTTTTGCTTTGATCATACGCGTTATTTTATAATATGCATTTATTAGTTAAACCTAAAATAATATTTCCGTATTTTATATTTATGCTATTAAATAATTATTTTTTTCAATAACATTTGTTTGAATTTTTTACAAAAAACTAATTACGGAAGAAAAAAAATGATTAAAATACCTTAAAATATTTAAAATCTAACTATCTTAAATAATAATTGATTAATCAATCCAATAATTAAAATCTCAAATAATTTAGTAGGGGTGTGCAAAAGTTTCGATACCCGAATTTCAGATTTTCCAACCAATTTTGTTTCAAATTCGGATTGAAAATTTCGGATATCGAAATTTCGAGGTATTGGATTTGGAAGTCAATACCTGAACTCTAAGTTCGGGTATTCAAACTTTTCGAACTTAAGAATATTGATAGGGTGGATATCCAAAATTTCGGGAAATTTCGGAAATGAAGGCAAAAAATGAAGTTAAAAAAATGAAGGCAAAAAATGCCTCAGATATTTTGGAAAATTTCGGGCTCGGAAATTCATGGTCGAAAGGGAAGTTTTAGAATTCGGGTTGGTATTTTAGGATAGTTCGGAATACCCGAATCCGAAATTTTTAGAATTTCAGAATTTCAGAATTTCGGAAATTCGGAATACCCAATGAGCACCCCTAGCTCAAAGAATATGCATTAGGTTGAGCGGTTGGAGGTAAAATTTGTTGCTACAAGGCTTTGAATAATACTCCCGTAACAATAGACGCTTTAGCGTCCAAAAGCAGGCGCCAAACAAATGACGTTCTCGGTTTCCCACGCTGGAGAAGACAAGGGTGCCCCTGCCTGCGCTGGTGACGACGACGACTTCGGCTTGGCTCAACGTTGACATCGATTCCCTCTCTTTTGTAAGCATCACAAAATTTCATCTTCAATTTTCATTTTTCCTCTCCACGGGTTTCAATTTCTACTTTACCAAATTGAGGGTGCTTGTTTGGTTTTGGTGTTTGGCCGGCGATTAGGTTGGATTTTGGTTTAGGTGGCTGTTTGGTTTGGGTGGATCGGTCGACTGCGGTGGTTTTGATGGTCGTTTGGATGAGTTTAATTGATTGCAGGGGGATTGGAATTGGAATTGGAATTAATTTGGGAGGGGACTTGGAATTGGATTTAATTGAGACAGAGGATTGGTGGTTTGGTTTAGGTGATTTTGGATTTGTGCGCCAGAAGAGGAAGAAGGTGAACAATAAAGTTGTGCCAAATTAATTATAATGGCACAATAGTAAATTAGAGTTTTCTATTTATTTATTCGGTTAGAGCTAATCGGGACGAGAAATTTTGCTCAAAATTGATAAAAAATCGAATGGAAAATACCGAAATGTGAAATAAAATAGAATAAAAGAAATGATACGAAATAAAAATATAAAATGTAAAGTAGACAGAAATGTTCAATCTATAGTTCGAGAAAACTCGTTTGGAACTCATTGGAAATTTGGAAATTAGGAGCCGGCTTCAAGCCAGCAGCTTTCAGAAATTGAGCTATTTACATTTGTAAATAGCTAGGGAGGGTGGGGGGTATTATGGTCAAAAAGTATCTCGTTTTCTCCGAACCAATCATTTTCTTAAACCACATGCAACAAGCTAAAATGTCGTTTGTTTTGCACCGGAGGGAGTAGATTCATGCACTTCTTTACATGATATTAACACAAGTGATATTTTTATTGGAATTAGAACGAAATAGGTAATGATACAACCAAAAATCATTCTTTTGAAAAATGAGGGAGTATGATTAGTTTTATAAAAATAAAAAACAACTTCGCTTTTGTTAAATTAACAAGAATGGCCCGCGAGCAGCCCGTTAAACTTAGAGGGCCGAACCCGAGCTTTAAACAATAGGCCTGCATAAAGCCCGTCTAGATCCAAGGGTTTTGAAATTTTAATTTCCGGTCGTCCAATAAGTAGGTTTACCTATCATGAGATTTATAGACACTTTCTAATACTCCCTCCGGGGCAAAATAAACATCGTTACGCATAACGAGGTGACCCGAATGACTCACTATTTGATCTCAAAAAATTCCGAACTTTTTTTCGAAGTTAAAAAAAAGTACGGAATTTTTTGAAGTCAAATAGTGAGTCATTCGGGCCACCTCGTTATGCGTAACGAAGTTTATTTTGCCCCGGAGGGAGTAATAATAATAAAATATTAAAAAAACCAAATTATCCTTTTTTTTATTTCCACCCAGATGATCCACACGATCATTTCCCTCCTAAACTAAGTCACCTAAAAAAATTCCTTCCTAAACTAACAAAAACTTTTATTGTAAGAAAAGTAAATGATGGAAAAAATAATAAGAAAAAGTAGAAAATTAAAAGATCTCCAAAACAAAACAAAAAAAGAAGGAAAAATGGTAAGATACACCCCTGCATTTGTATCATAGGTCAAGATAAGCCACTACATTTGTAATTGAGTCAAATAAGCCACTGCATTTGTATCACATGTCAGGATAAGCCACTACATTTGTATCATATGTCAAGATAAGCCACTACATTTGTAATTGAGCCAAATAAGCCACTGCATTTATCCATTTGATCTATATTAACCACTCATCCCTTATACCTTGTTTGGATACATCATAAGACTATGATTACATAGTATTTTTTTTTTAAATGACATGGCATAAAAATCATGCTCAACATTCATTTTTGCAATAGAAAAATAAAACGTTGAATCAAAATATTCAAAAATAAAAAATCGAGCGAGATCAAAATAATATTCGTTTTTTTAGCGATAAAACATCGAGTAAGATCAAAATAATAAACCACTATTTTTGTGCACTCAATTTTATTTATTTTTGAGATCCAACTTTTTATTTTTCAATTGTAAAAATGAGTGTTGGTCATGGTTTTTATGTCATGTCATTTAAGAAAGAATACCATATAAGCATATTCTTATGATATATCCAAACAAGGTATAACTATTTTTAGGGATGAGTGGCTAATGCAGATCAAATTGACAAATGCAGTGGCTTATTTGACTCAATTACAAATGTAGTGGCTTATCCTGACATGTGATACAAATGCAGTGCTTATTTGACTCAATTACAAATGTAGTGGCTTATCTTAACCTATGATACAAATGTAGGGGTGTATTTTACCCTTTTTCCAAAAAAGAATGAGAGGAGTTATTTATTGTTAATGTCAATCATTTTTTTTATGATGTGGCCCAATCACACAAAAAGTGTAAAAAAAAATAGTGGTAAAATTAATAATTCCATATCACTCCATATCACTCCAGATTCAATATCATTACTATCTAATCCCGATCTTCAGTAATTATACAACTTTTAGTGATTCATACAATATTTTAGTATGATTAGATTTTATCAACAAATATATCCATTTATATCAAGATTTGAAATTAAGTTACCTTTTATAGGTTTGATTTTTTAGCAAGAATATATATATATATATATATATATATATTGAGAGGCCTATCATTCATCTAAATAAAACACAATTTTCTCTTTATTTTAACATTTAAGACTAAGACAGCCATGGAAAGGGTCTCGCTTAAGATGATTTTCTTGGTTATGCTCTTGATATTTGCGTCATCAAGTATATATACTCTAATTCTTTTTTGAAATATATACTCCCTTCGGACACATTTATACGTCGTATAATACAGAAAATATATATTGGCAGGTTCTGGTGTAGAGGCCCAAGGACATGCTACTGGAAAAAGATGCAACACTAAAACTGACTGCGGTAGAGGCCAATGTGATTGCATTTTAAATATGTGTGATTGCTTAACATCTGGAATTGGTTCCAGTATTGATCCTAAGAATCAATATCAACTGAGGATGTAATTAAATAAATTAGTTTGTATTTGCGGTACGGTCAAGTCTGCAAGTATGAAATTCATTAAAAATAAATAATTAAAGAAAAATCGACTATTTATGATTCTTTTATAGTACTCGGCCATTTTTCTACCACGTTTTGGTTAATTTTGAGTCATTGTCGCATTGATATACGTCACAACTTATAATACGCCACGATAACCTGATGGTTAAATAACAAGAAAAATTAAATATGAAAGTTAGAGATTTTATTTTTTTCCCTTTTTTTCAATCAATTAACTATTATAAAATATTAAAACTAGCAATATCAACCACATAGTTTCTTTAAAGTTAAAATTTTAACTTTTATAATAATTAAAAAGTTCAATTAAAATTTTAAAAAAATTATGAAATCCGAAAAAAAATGTTACAAATATAATAGTATCTAAAACAATGAAAAAAAATAGTTTAAATCTTATTTACAATTTGTTTTTAGATTTGTTCTTTTTTCAATATTTTTTTATAATATTTCTCATTTATCTTTTCAATTTTTTTTGTGAAATAGACTATCTCATATTTGTTATATTTTTTCCCAATCTTTGATAATTTTTAAACTATTTAGAAAAAATAAAATTACAATTTTCTAGAAATTATAGGTAGACATTGCAAAATTTTAAACAATAAAAAATTAATTGGAACATTTTGTAAATAATAGAATTTTATTTATATAGTTTACTATCGTAAATTTGAAAAGGAAAATAATTTAAGTTTATTAAACACTAAGCGATCAAATTCTTATAATATTTTTTTTGGTTTAGATCATTCAATTAACCAATCATTATATTAATTGTCAACTGTACTTTAAATTCGAGTCGACTAAAATTCTAAAAGGTAGATAAAATTCTATCCCATAAATTTTAATATAAATGCATACCCAAACTACTAAGACATTCGATTAACCTATCATTAGTTAGCACAACAAACAATCATTTGTTAATAGATAAATAAGATAATCTGGAAATGCACACATACCAAACCAAACGCGTCTGCTTTGGCGGGCAGCACTAGAGAACAACAAACCCAAGTGAGACCTACCCTAGGAGAGCAAAACCCAATATCCTATCCATCAGTATCAATCAAGCACCCGACCTCAACAGACAACAAACCCATCATCCCTTCAAAGTTAACGCATCAACCACCTTTAGCATCGTCTCCTCTCATCTCCTCGGCTCCATTCTCATCAATGGAAGCTCTATCCTCTCTGTCTACGACCTTCTGCACTGGTGGGTCGGTTTATGTTAGTGGGTTCTCTCCGCCATGTTTCAAGAGTCAACCTTTTCCTATCTGTATTAAGAAACAACTGAAATTGAGAGTGACGAAGGCTTCTGTTGCTGTCGAACAACAGACTCAGCAGCCCAAAGTAGCTCTCATCAGAATTGGCACTAGAGGAAGGTAGATTTACTTCTCCTTTCTTTATGATTTGGCTGTCATTCATGTTTAATTGCATCTGTTAATGTGCCTCTAGTTTTGGCTCTATCCTGTGAATCATTAGTGTTCACTTTGTGCAAATGTCTGTCCTACACCCTAACAAGCTATTACAAGCCTTTTGTCATTGAAATCGTTCTCTGCTTCTGGATGTGGGTTATCTTGCTTTCAGTGTGCAAAATTATCTTTTGCCCTTTGCTCGATCACTTCTAAAATTGTTAAAAAAAGAAAAATAAATAAAAGTATCTTTATAAAAGAATAAAAGAAAACGAACAAACGAAAAATAAAGATAAAAAAAGAAAGAAAAAGAAAAAGCTAAAAAATAAAAAATAAAAAAACCTATTGGGCACAATTTTTTAACAAAAAATTTACACTAATCGAATATTTCATGCCACATAGGATTTTTGTCACGGAATGATCCAATCGAACCTTATACACAAACGTTAAAGATTTTATTGAACCTCAGAATACGTTATGCACTCGATTAATTTTTTTGTAAAACGTTAAGCTTTAAGGTGCATTTAAAAAAAAAATTGTATGTGATAAAAATAAAAATAAAAATAAAAAGATGAAAAAGGAACATCTTATTCTCCATGTTAAAAAAAGTAGGCTTTGTTTGTAATAAATAATAAAACAAAAGAAGAAAACATCAATGGATGCCTATATTATAAAAAAAGGGAAGTGATGATCCAAAATTTAAAATCAATCAAGGATTTTTTTATCTAATATTAATGAACTTGTGATTTTGTGGAACACCTTGGTACGTAATTTTGTTGTTTCCTCAAATCTAGCTATTTGAAATACTAAAAAGTATTTATAATGGAGAATTCCACGGTTTAGGGTTTGGGACATGGCCGATAGTTCACGGACCCAACCTGAAAATGTTTGCAACTTAAGGGACTACAATGGATGATATTTTTAAGTAATAATTGAGTGTCAAATTATAGCCAAAAGGCTAGTCAAATCAACTTAGTGGGTGTTAGTATTGGTTAAATGTGACACCATGTGCTTGGTTGGTTAAGTAATTAAATCATATAAAAGTCTTGAATTGGTCGGATGAGTATTTAGTTATTAATCGGACGTCAAATTTGTCAAAAATAAATGTAATTTGACCTCAAAAGTGCTCCATCTTCCTGATTATAAATGCAAAGATATATCAGGTAAACGATCCATGTATATGCCAGGATATAACACGAGGAGGGAAAAAGTCGACGGCAGATCAAAAGGGAACAGATTATGCTCTTGACTTCAAACAAACTACATAGGAAAAAAATTATGAGCAAACGAACCTGCTTAGCATACAAAGACAAGCAAATTGTGAACTCCAGGATCCTCATTATGCAAACGATGAACACAGAACTCCAGATATTTGGCGACTTCATGGGTCTCATTCCTGCCAGTGACAGTCACAGAAAAACGTGAGCTACAGTTCAGATGAACATAATGCACAATAATATGCACAAACTTATCAAGCCACAAAGCAACAGGAGTTCTAAAGCTCATAGCATCTTCTAATTATGAATCCATCAATTAGTAATCACATCGATGAAAGAAGTTGCTTAATTTCATCTGTAAACCAGAGATCTTTAGAAAGAAACGTGTAAATTGCATCATTTACAGACTTCAGGTACAACTAAATAAATTACAACTCCATCTCAAGAAATTACTACAAAACCACAAATCTAGATTTTATACAACTGACAGTTATACCAAATGCGCCCATAACTCTTAAGGGAGAGAGAAGATAAAAACCACAAATCTAATTTTACATAGTTGACATTGTTCACTCATTGAGCATTATTTTAGTTATTTGGCCAGAAATGAAATAGTATTCCCAGTCCATTTCACAGCAGAAATGGTGCAAAGTCAATGAGTTAAAATAAGAATGCTCCTTTAAAGTTTACAAACCAACAGCATTAGCAATTCAATGCTCAGATGTTCTATAAAATGTCAAAATCAAAAGGAGAAATCAAATGGATGAGAGATACAGTGCTATGCAAAGGACAAATTTCCTCCTTAACAATAAATGTCTTAAAGCATCTAAGCAAAAAACTGAAATCGGGGGCTTCTAGTCAGAGTGGAAATATGAGGAGTCCAGAAATATTTCTTCATAAATCATTATTTCAAGAAAAGTTAATTCTTCATATGCAAAAAAAGAAGAAAACACACTCATCTTATGAGAAGAAACAAGTAGCTGATTTAAAAGCACAAAAGAATATTACTTTGCATGAGGCTCACTTGAGTAACGCATCATTGCAGGAATTAGTTTTCTTGGGTTTAGGTTCTAACTCAGTTTCATACGCATCAAGCAGAATGAGATCTGGGGCAAAATTGTACTGCAAAGGAAAGGTTGCCGTTTATATCAACTCAATAATTACTGATGGAAAATGAAAGCACTGGCTGCTTACAAGCACAAAAGAAACATCAGCAAAACTGCCAGCCAACTTGTTTATGGAAAGTAAATAGTTCCAATTCCAAATCATGGAGCTGAAAATCTACCTGAAGGTCTACAGAAACAGCAGGCTTCTGAAGCACTTCCAAAGCTTTCTTTGCTTCACCTTGCTGTAATAAAACCAAGCAAAAAGACAAAGGCATCAAATCCCATGTAACAAAGACAGTTTCCATTTATCACAGTCACTGAATAGCATCCACTCATCTACATTCTTAACCAATATATTTGAGATTTATGATGCATTTCTCAAATGAACCAACTAAAACTTAATCTTTCAAATGAACAAATATGAGTGCTGCTCTCACCTCTACAAATATGAAAACACTGTGTTTTGCATAATAAGATTAAATAAAACCTTTCTGAAGCAGTACATTCTAAAACAAAGATGTTATGAGGTAAAAAGTAAAAGTTGATGAACTATCTAAAGCATTACTTGCATGGGAAAAATGCAATGAAAAAAATAAACATGTAAAACAACCTGAATATAATGATGAATTACAATATCATGCTGCTCCTTTAGACTTGCAAAATATACCAGTTCTTCAACCCTGCCATAGCTGCAGGAAAGCATTGTCTTAAAAAAATGCACTGATAATTTAGGATGTATTTTGCTACATCCTTATAAGCATTGTCCTCAAAAGTGTAACTTCTTACCAGCAGCTACAAAAACACATATTGACAAGTACACTCCAAAGAGAAGATTAAGGCCATGCGCAATGCCAAGAATCTAGCGGAAATATCAATTTGGATGTTAGAACTTTAACACAAAATCACATCCAAAATGCATTACTTCTGTTGTCACTGGACAAGGCAAACAAGATGTACAAAGTAATCAAGAATGAGAAGAATTACCAACCATAGGCATCACAGGAGAAAAAGGAATGAAATATTAGTTAAAATTCAATAAGAAGAAAATGAGAAAAACAGTTAACACTCAACAAATCGCCCAGAACACCAAAAACTAAAGCTCATGCTTTTACAACCGAGAACCCTTTGCTCCACAAACAATAGACGAAGCGACTACTGCAGTTAGATGATCATGTAGCAATTACTGCACTTTGGTATAGATCAGCGGTACCTGTTAGTAAAAAGAAAAGCAGGATTTAAACTATTACAGTATATTGCAAAAGCACAAAACCTTACGCAGACCAATCAACAGTAAATAAACAATTGTAAACCTACTAGGGGTACAGAACCTGCTAGAATTATCAGTTACAGAATCAAGAAGAAGGTCAATTCGATAGATGTACAAATCAAAAGGAGCATAATCTCACAAAATCAGTTTCAAAAACACTGCTGCCACAAACAGAAAAGAATATCTACTAAGAAACCATCAAAGCGATATCAAAGAAAAATGCAAAACCCTAGCTTAAAACCCATTTTAGATCTCAAAAAAGCATAGCTAATAACAAAACAAACTGAAATGAACTCAAAATAACTCATCATCACAAAGACGCAAACTTCAACTCCTAAAGGGAAAATCATAGGCTACAAACACACAATAATAGATCTGAGTTACAACAAACAAAGCAAGGATACAGTCTGCACACTGCCATTTGCATGAAATTCCAGCACTTCTTCGAAAATGCACATGACCAAATCTGTACAACATACACAAACAAGTTTACTTATTTAGAACTTTTGATACTTCAAAAAAAGACAATAGCTTTACCTTCCTTGCAACTTGCAACTCTCTCTGTCACTCAGTGTCGTCTCTCCCTGCAATCTCTATCCAGAAACTGTACCAAGTAGATCTCACAGAGAAACCACGATGCAGTCAATACTAACAAAAAAAATTACTTTTTTTGGAAAAGCTCAGCATCCAGAGAAATTTGTACAGAAAGGAAAGAGATTGTGAAAGGAGAGAGAGAGAGTGAAGGGTTTAAGCAAAAAAAGAGCTTATAATGTAAAAAACATACCAAAATACCAGCACAAAGGAAAAAAGAACAATAGTGAAGAGTAAAGAAATATGAAAAGAAAAAAAAGAGTTTATAACAAAATGAAATAGGAGTCAAAATGAACAAAAGGAGCAGAATAAAAGAATAATACACAAAATAAGGATATGGTTTAGGGAAACTGAAAACATAGAATTTTCTCTCCACCACCGCCTCACTGCCTCCCTCCACAAAAACAAAAAGTACAACAAATGCGCCGTCTGCTTTTGTGGAGAAGTGAAGTTGCGATAGAGGGAAATTCAAAAACAAAAGTGATTGAAAAGAGAACAAAATAAGGAGGTGGATTAGGGAAATTGAAAACATAAAATTTCCTCCTCACCATTGCCTCACTGCCTCCCTCCACGAAAACAAAAAGTACAACAAATGCGCAGTCTGCTTTTGTCGAGAAGTGAAGCTGCGATAGAGGGAAATTCAAAAACAAAAGTAATAGAAAAGGGAACAAAAGAAGGATGTGGTTTAGGGAAACTGAAAACATAGAGTTTCCTTCCCACCACTACCTCACTCCCTCCCTCCACAAAAACAAAAAGTACAACAAATGCGTTGTCTGCTTTTGTGGAGAAGTGAAGCTGCGATAGAGGGAAATTCAAAAACAAAAATAATAGAAAAGGGAACAAAAGAAGGATGTGGTTTAGGGAAACTGAGAATATAGAATTTCCTCCCATCACTGTTCACTGCCTCCCTCCACAAAAACAAAAAGTACAACAAATGCGCTGTTTGCTTTTGTGGAGAAGTGAAGCTGCGATAGAGGGAAATTCAAAAACAAAAATAATAGAAAAGGGAACAAAAGAAGGATGTGGTTTAGGGAAACTGAGAATATAGAATTTCCTCCCATCACTGTTCACTGCCTCCCTCCACAAAAACAAAAAGTACAACAAATGCGCCGTCTGCTTTTGTGGAGAAGTGAAGCTGTGATAGAGGGAAATTCAAAAACAAAAGTAATAGAAAAGGGAACTAAAAAAGGAAGTGGTTTAGGGAAACTAAAAACATAGAATTTCCTCTCCACCACTGCCTCACTGCCTCCCTCCACAAAAACAAAAAGGTACAACAAATGCGTCTTCTACTTTTGTGGAGAAGTGAAGTTGTGATAGAGTAAAATTCAAAAACAAAAGTAATAGAAAAGGGAACAAAAGAAGGATGTGGTTTAGGGAAACTGAAAACATAGAATTTCCTACCCACCACTACCTCACTGCCTCCCTCCACAAAAACAAAAAGTACAACAAATGCGCTGTCTGCTTTTGTGGAGAAGTGAAGCTGCGATAGAGAAATTCAAAAACAAAAATAACAGAAAAGGGAACAAAAGGAGGATGTGCTTTAGGAAAACTGAAAACATAGAATTTCCTCCCCATCACTGTTCACTGCCTCCCTCCACAAAAACAAAAAGTACAACAAATGCGCCGTCTGCTTTTGTGGAGAAGTGAAGTTGCGATAGAGGGAAATTCAAAAACAAAAGTAATAGAAAAGGGAACTAAAAAAGGATATGGTTTAGGGAAACTGAAAACATAGAATTTCCTCTCCACCACTGCCTCCCTCCACAAAAACAAAAAGGTACAACAAATGTGCCTTCTGCTTTTGTGGAGAAGTGAAGTTGTGATAGAGAAAAATTCAAAAACAAAAGTAGTTCAATGATTAAGAGCTTAGAATTCATAATTATAAACACTAACTGACATATTTTAGGAAAAAATGCAGTCTATAAAAGCGTGTCACCATATAGCGCTAAAATATATAAACTTTGAATAGTAAAGGCAATTAGGTGAGTGGGTCATTCAGACATTGACTAAACAAAATCTCGTTCTCATAAATTGCAAATAATTCAAGGAAGAATGATAGCTAAATACAAAAAGAAAAACAGGAGAAAGAAAAGATTTTTGTTTTTGTTTTTTGACTAACCAAATGAAGATCTTGGATGCTCATCAGAGAAGGGTCATGAATTATTGAAAAAATTGGAACCATGAATGCATAAGACCCTCCAATCACAGTTGGCAAACAAGTCCCAAACAGTTCATCTGTAGCAGTGTATTTATCCCTTCTACAAAAAGCAGAGTCTGCACAACCCTCACTTTATCACCCTAAAACCATCACAGGAAAGGATTTATAATTATTGGAATCTAAATCAAACAAGGAAAATAAAATCAATGAAAAGAAAAGAAACTTACTGGTTCACCACCCATATAAGGAACAAGCAATGAAGGGATCATAACAGCAGTTCCTAATGCCAAAATGTAATGCTGGAAACCTAAAGCTATAGCCTCCCCTGTTTTTGAAACACACACACATCATCAGATAAGAACTACAAAAACAAGATTAAAGTTTCAAACTTTGAATAAGCAAGTAATTGAAACCCAAATAACATGCGTCTACACAACAATAAAAGGAAGAGGAATACCAGATTAAGGCCTACCCTAGCAATCCGAGAGAAGAAAGAAGGCGGCTTCTTCATGGACGGGAACACGAAACCCTAAATTGACGATGCTGGTTTTCAATCTTCATGGACGGGTACACAGAAACCCTAAATCGACGATGCTGGTTTTCAATTAAAGAAAGCGAAACAATGGGAATCCAAAAATCGATGGTGACGGTTTATGATTTATGATCGTAGTTCGATATCTTTATAGAAAAAAATTGGAAGAAGAGGCGGTGGTGTAGAATTCCTAAATCCTAAGGAAGTAAGGAGTCGTTTGCTTGTTGGCTCGTTTTTGCTTTCATCATACATGCATTTATAAGGTTTATTAGTTAAACCTAAAATAATATTACCGTATTTTATATTTATGCTATTAATTAAATATATGACTTTATTATTAAGATATTTTTTTCAATAACATTTATTTGAATTTAAAAAAAAAACTAATTACAACCTAATGAACAAATTAAATGATAAAAATACCTTAAACTATTTAAAACCTAACTATCTTAAATAATAATTGATTAATCAATCCAATAATTAAAATCCCAAATAATTTAGTAGCAAAACAGATTTTCAGAATTAACACTACAAGTTTAGAAAAATGTAAAACATTAAAAACAATGTAAAAATTCCCTAAAAAATCTAAAAAATCTAAAAAAAAATCTAAAAATTCATAACAAATTGTAAAAATTCCAAAAAATTATAAAAACTCTAAAAAAATCTAAAACTCAGGAAAAAAATGAAAAAATTCTAAAAATAAATAATTAATATAAAAATCCCAAAAAAATTAATTAATCTAAAATTACAAAAAGATAATCAATTCCAAAAAATGTAAAAATAACAAAAAAAAAGTTAATTAATCTAAAAATTCAAAAAAATTGTAGAAATACAAAATAAAATTAATTAAAAGATTCCAAAAAAATTGTAAAATACAGAAATTAATCTAAAAATCCAAAAGAAAATTAATTAATCTATAAATCCAAGAAATTGTAAAAAAATAATTAATTATAGATTTTTATATTTTTCTGGATTTTTAAATTAATTAATTTTTTTAGAATTTTACATTTTTTTGTGAATTTTTACATTTATTTTTGGATGTTTTACAATTATTTTTGGAATTTTTATGTTTTTTTGGATTTTTAGATTAATTAATACTTTTTGGAAGTTTTAATTTTTTTTGTGAATTTTTACATTTTTTTATTTTTTTGAAATTTTTACATATTGTTTCTTGATTTTTAGGTTAATTAATTTTTAAAAAAATTTTACATTTCTTTTGGAATTTTTATATTTTTTCTAAATTTTTTTATTAAAGTCAATAGTCAACACTAACGGTCTGTTAGTTTGACTAACAAAAAATACACTTTTGTCATTGACCCTTGGTATATGGGAAGTTGAATAGTGTTTTTAAAAGCCATGAGAGGTTTCCGTTTTTCGCGTTAGTACATGGGGCCTTTTTACTGTATGGTATATCGAATTATCGACCGAACTAATGTTAATGTTTGTAATTCCAATGTTCCAAAATTATATTTTTACTTATTTAGTATTTATTAAACTAATGTTTGTATGTAATTTGATATTACCGTAATACCGTACCGAAATTATTGAGAATATTGGTTAATTAATTTTCCAGTAAATATTGATCTAATTTTATTCGTATGAATTTAATTAGGAGTATTGATTAATTAAAACAATTGGAACATTGGAATCAATTTACCAGGATTAATTTTAGATAAATATCAAAAAAGGTGTACCTTTAGCCATATTTATTCTTATTTGTTTAGGATGTATGAAGTTATTTGTTTTAAATCGAGTTTGTATTTATTTCATAATGTAACTTTCGATAATAACATGATCAAAAATGTTATTCATTACAATGTTAAACATTGAATTTTACTCGTATGATTTTAATTAGGAGTATTAGTTAGTTAAATATCAATTATGAAGTATTTTTAGCACAATTTGTATCAATTTACATAAATTACAAGGGTAGATATGTATAAAATAACATTATTTTTTTTTAGATTAACAATATGGATTTATTGAACTATAGTAAAAAAAAAAAAAAAAATTGTTTGCAAAATTTTGGCTGTGAAACAGCTTTTGCAAAATTTTCTGAAACAACCCATTAATATGTACTCCCTCCGGTCGCGAAACATTGTCGTTTCAGACATTCGTTCGCGGTCAGCAATAGATGTCATTCTAGCTTTTCAACCAATCTTTCTCCCATTTCTGACCATTTAACCCTCGCTCTCTCTCGCCTCCTCTCTCCCTCTTGCTCAGTCCGTCGATCTACTCCTCTCTCCCTCGATCTGCTCCTCTCTCACGCCACTTCTCTTCCACCCATCGCCGCTCCTCCTAACGTCGGTCACTCCTCTCAAATCTACGCTTTCCTTTCTTTCTTTCTTTCGTTTTTTTTGTGGTTTGAGGTTTGATGGTTTTGGTTTGGTTGGTGGTGATTGGGCGGCGGTGGTTGGTGGCCGAATTTGTGTTGGTGGTTGTGGTAATTGCAGAGGTTTGAAATTGCAGGGGGTTGGTTTTTTTATTAATTGCAGATTGGGTAATTGATTTTCTGCAATTGATTTGAGCAGATTGGGTAATTGAATTGAAATTGAATTGAAATTGAATTGAGCAGATTGGGAATTAATTTGAGGATTGAATTGAAATTTGCAGTGGGATTGATTCTGGAATTAGTTTGCAGATTGTTGAAGATGGTTTGAAGGGCAAGAGTAACGAAGGGTAGGCTAGTAATCACACACCCACGAACAGTGATTCCTTAATCTGTGTGCCTAGTCGCGAAACGACATATTTTCGTGACCGGAGGGAGTACAATCTAGCAAAACTCTTATATTGATATTAGCTTACCCAAAGAAATCTGGTTCCTCTTCTGCTCAATTGTAATATTTTTTTCGACAAGCTAAAGGAACAATTAAGGTTGATGGTAATATTTTGGCACAAAGAACCAGAAACGCCACAATCATCCTGCCCTGACGAACTGTTACCGTGCCTGGTATAGGCCTTTTTTGAGCTGTATGGTCGTGAACGTTGTGCATTGAACTGAGACGTAAACAACAACTCAAGAGTCCGAGCCACATGCTAAAGCCCATATTTTTCGGACAACTCGAGTCATATGGGCTTGGATCATAGTGGATAATTTTCTAACCAAGGTTTTGAAACCTGGCTCAGCCCTGCCGAGTCAACTCGTAAAACTAGGGACTGGGTGAGTTTTGGGTATTTTTGTTTTTTAAAACTCGAAAGAAACTTGACGACCCCAGCCAAAACCAGGTGATTGGCCACAATTTGTTGGGTTGACCCGGTCAGTTTCTCTCTTTTCTTTTTCAAAAACTAAGTTGTTTATTAAATCTTGCTCTAATTTCTTCTCATTCAATCTTTTAGTCTGTCATATTATGAATTTATGAGATCTTACCTCTTAAATACTTTTTTAAGTTTTTTGATAGGTATATATAGTTGTTTTATTGTTTTTTATTGATGTTTTTTCTTAAATTTTAAGTTTACTATTTGAGCTTATTATCATTTTTTTTAATTATCAAATATTTTTTTTATAAATCAAATAAATATTTTTGATTTTAGAGTTATATTTAAGTCATATTTTAATTTAGTGTCATATTTGGAATGGATCGCTTTTAACCTTGATCAAGTGGTAATTATTTATATTGCACACTTTTAGAAAGGGTAAAATGTAATATTTGGTAAATTGTAATTTTTTTTAATGTAATTTACCATTTTTCTTTTTCTTTAGTAAAAAAGAAAGTGAAAAAAATGGTGGTGAGGGTTTGGTACTTATGTAGTAGTAGTTGGTACAATAATGCTGCATTATGTGGAGAGGTGATGATGAGGGTTGCCTTCTTATCCCTGCCAACCCAAAACAATTCTTGAATTTTAGTATCCATTTGTTTTATAGATGTGACCGTCTTAGGCCCCACTGTCCCCTATCATTCACTTATCACCGGTCGCCGGACGTCCAGGGTTTCCCCTTTTCTTTCCTTCTTGTACCTTTTATACGGCTAATGTGTATATATATATATATTTGCATATTTTATCTCATATCAGAGTTTGTTTTATTTTTATTTTTATGTATGGGTGTCCTTTCAAGTTTCAACCAATACTAGTTTCGTTCGAATTCTATTATCTATTAATTAGTTGTGACTTTTCTAGTATAGTGATTATGTTGAGAGTATTTTTTTCGGAATATAAAATTAAAATGTTGAATATACATGATTCTCACATATTTATTCAGTAAATTTATAATTATTGTTTTTATATTATTAAGTATTTAATAAATAATTTGTGCTTAGAGTCTGCATTAGACTGCTTTAGTTTATAACTCTCAAAAAGATAAGGAAACAAATTAGTCCAGTCAATTATCATCCCTGGGAAACTCCACGATTTGAAGATTCTTGGCTTATACCTTCCCTTTGACTTTCAGCACTTTCTTTTTCTTAAATAAATACATGTTGAACGAAAACGAGCTAGATTATTTTTTTATAAAAAAAAAACTAAAACGACAATTTTTTATCGGCGTCTAAAAAATACAAGATACTACAAACACATTAGTATGAAATAAAAAAAACTGCTCATGAGAAAAGACTAGTTGAGCAAGCGCATCCGTCACCGAATTAATTCCCTGATAAATGTGTTTGCAGTTGGTATCCCATTTATCTAGCTCCAAAATGAGTTTGATCCTACCAACCAAGTCGATAGTAGCAACAATAGTTGACCGAGCATGCTTAAGCGCATGCAATAGACTAAACTCATCTGTTTGGACCTGAATCCGATGTCAACCCTCACTTGAGTTACCATGAACGGTATAACAAAACTAACCCTAAAACTTGAATTCGGATGGACAAACCCAAAATGACTTCGACTTGAATTAAAAGATACACGACTGAAATACTTAAACTTGCGCGGCGGAAGAATCAAATCCGCGCAACTAATTCTCCAACTTTGACTACTGATTTGGACAAAACTTGCTCTCAAGTTTTACACAAAAGCTAACTAATTAATTAACAAGAGTTGGACTTTTAAAAGCCCATTACAAATCAGTCAATAATTTTGAGGACATTTGAATAAGCTCCCTTCATAGTGTCATCTCCTCTGCAATTTGTTCAAATCTTATCACTTAGATGTATCCCGGTTTTTATTAAACGACTCTTACTATTTGAGCACGCATATTAAGGAGGCCGGATGACTTACTATTTGACTCAAAAAAATTCCGTACTTTTTTTTCGAACGTACGTCTGAAAAAAAATTCGGTGCAAAATTATCTCCAATAATAAGTCATCCGGTTTTTTTAATATGCGTGCCCAAATAGTAGGAGTCATTTAAAACAAACCGGAGGGAGTAATAGACAGTGATAATAACTTAGTAAGATCACACTACCCCATGAAGAAATTGGGCCAAGCCCGTGATTGAAGAAATTAAAGAAAACGTATCATGTGTCCAAAAAAAAAGAAAGTCTAGTTTCGTCCTAATTTCGGTTCCTAAAAAACAATCGGATTCTACCTCTAACGATGGTTGTTCTTCATTGAATTAGGAAAGAAACTTAGTTAAGTAGATATTGGTATGTTGAGTCTAATTAAAATGCTGTTTGTTTTGAATTTTGTTAGGGTTTGTGGTGGTCCTTATGAATTATCATTCATCATGCGGCTCAACCTAACCTAACCGAAAGATCCATGTATATGGCTAACTGCCTCGGATGTCGATAGGTAGGCCTAACTAATTAAAAATGACATTGCAAAACGACCCTAGCCAAATAGTGTAAACAGGGTGTGACATGCAAATATATTTCCACTTATTTCTCCTGAAAGAGCAAAGAGCATTTTGGAATTGCTGAAATTAGGTGATGGGTCACATATGCACATACCTACTCTAATCCCTATACTCGAGCAGATAAAAGTGTGCATTTTTTTATAGTAATTCCAAAATCCAAACGCTATCGAAATACAATTTTAGAAAGTTGAAACTAAGTGATCACATATATATTGACCCACTGCCTACCCTACACTTCAACGGACAAGAGTATGTATACAAAAATGGGCAGTTATAATTAATTGGGATTATTGATCCCTTTAATTCAAACATTATCTTTAATGAATGACATGTCATGACTAATAGTATCTGGGGTGTCGTTGGCTTTATTCTGTATTTGTTTGTCTTTAACTCACGTCATAGATATTCAGTTTTGGTTGGTTACCTAATCCCTGTTTAACTCTAGCGCCTTTAGCCGTTGTGTTGGAAGAAGATGGATTTACATGATCATTGTCTTATTGCCTTAAAAAAGCTAAGGTTTAAGTTTTAACCAAAACAGAAAAGGTACCCCTTACTCTCCCAAAAAGAACTTTTGTTTTTTTAATTTCTATTGATTCACTTTATTTTGTTTGGAATAATTTATTAATAAAGTACCGACTTGATTAAGACATATTATGTAATTTGACCACCGTTTATTAAAAATAAAATAAAGACTTCTATAATTCTTACTTCATAAGATAACGACCTTCAATCTCGTTAACGGAATACATATTATTTATATCATCATTACTTGTGGTCAAAGTAGTATAAAAAATTTCTCCTAATCTAGCTCTCAAATTCGAGTTTTGATAAGAGATCAAATTATGATCAAATTCGAGTTGCAAAACCACCCGAAAACACTAGTTAGTTTTCCTTTTGGTTTTCTTTTGTCGCACTTGCGGTAAAAAGATATTTGAATAATGCTATATCGGCGCCGGTTTTGTTTTGTTGGATGTGTTTGTGACATTTTTACCGGAGCTAGCATACTTGATTGAAGGTACGTCACAAACCGGAGCACCAATGAGGTACGTACAAGTGATAATAGGAGTGTACAATGTACATAGTTCGAATTGGTTTGATTTTCAGATAAAATTGAACAGAACAGAAAATTATAGTAATGAAATTTTCTTTTAAATAAGTAAATATTGATTATAGTAGTATTAATTACTTAGGTTGAATCTGAGAACAGTCAAAAATTCAAAACCCTAGAGGACTGGGAATTAAGGTCCACGACAAGGACGGGCATCTGCATGTAATTCAAATTTTGCAGCATGGAACCAAAAAACAAATATCACCTATCGCATTCCATCCAGAGGTTTAGTCATCCAGCAGACATGTGATTATCAAACAGAGAGAGCAACTAGTTGAAAGCAGCAAGACCCCAACAAATTCATACAAGTTACAACCTCTCCTATATTCATGTTTTATTCAACTACCCCTCTCACCTAAAGTTTACTCGACATGCTACATCATTGGTTGTTACCATATAGCACCGTGCTACGTCAACATATTTGATGGCGTGACATATATTACGTTAAAATATTAACCTACGTTCGGCACATAATTTGGTGATGTGTCACTTGCCAAATGACGTTTTAGTGTCGATGTAATATCTTTTTTGATGAAAAATTATGTGATGTTAGCATTCAATCACGGCAGTAGGTGATTAGATAAAAAATTAAATATATAAAGTATTTAAATAAAAAATTAATATAAGAGTGATTAAATAATATATTTTTTACAAAAAATAATTTATGTAGATTTTGATGAATACTTTAAGCATGGTTGAAGTAGTTAATTGTGATAAATTTAAAACATTATCATACTATGATCATTATTATTATTGTTTAATGGATATTTTTTCTTCTTAATTTTATTAATTAGCAAACGCAGGCCTGCAATAATGGTAAGCTTATCTCTCCCAATTAAGTTGCACAAGAGGTAATAGTTACTATTGACAAACTCGAAATGAGTAAAAAGTTTTAAGGGCTAAGTTTATGGATTCTTGCGAATATTCAATTTAACCAAATCCGATCCATTTCTTTCCGTTAAATGTCAATTATGATATATGGATGTCGGTGGATACTGCACAGTTATATCTAAATTGCATGATGCTTATACATTTTCTAGATAATTTTTTAACTTATGTGCACTTTAATAAATACTTCTAAATATATTCAAATAAAGGTCGGACTTAATTAGTTTGGGAGCGGTTTGTGTTCTTATTTTTTACTCTTTTAAGGTTAGAGGTTTTTGTGATTTCTTTTAATAATTTTGAATTATCTTTTGATAACTATGATAAATTTAACCCCATTGTGATCATTATTATTTACTGGATGTTTTTCTTAATTTTTCTTTTCATGATTACGGTCCTGGTAAAATTGGATTTTTTTGTAATATAAAAATAGAAACGAAAAACCATAGTGCTAATTACTAAACAACAGAACCTACAGTTTATCATAATTAAGTACTATTTGGCGGTTGGCATACATATAGGACGGTAAATCCAAACAAGAATAAAACAAGCAATGATGAAGACAAAAACAAGAGGGTGTGTGTGTCTTGAATTAAGGCCATGATTTGCTGTGATGGTTGAAAAGGATAGAGAAATGGTTAGCGAGGGAAACGGAGGCAAGAAAAAGAGGTATGCTTCATTTCAAAGGTTTTGCCCTTTGTGCCTTTCTTACCCTTGCAGCTTGTTCATCTCCCATCTGCAAAGTCGATATCATTATTAAAAATAATAAAACCTCTCCTCCTCCTCCTCCTCATCTCTTTCTCTCTTCTCTTAGCCTAACTTGACTTTGTTTTAGCATATGCATCCTTAACTGACTTTTCAATTGGTCTCACTTAATACAGGCAAGAGTTATTGTGTAAGTGGTGACACAATTGACTACTGTAACATAAACCCCAAAAACAAAAAGATGATCTCTTTCTCATCATCATCATCATTATTATTAGCATTAGGTGAAGGGACGGTTGTTTGTTGCCATCATTCTGTTGATGGAGGAAAAGGGTTGTCCTGGGTTTTCTCTCTTGCCCATTTGAGATCATGAAATTCAGATTCTTTTTTTTGGCTTACTTCAAGTGAAGAACTTTGTGCAGGTACTTCTCTCTCTATTCTCAATTGGGTTCTTCTTTTTGTTCCTTTACTGGTTCAAGGTCAATGAACTTTGTGGTGGTGGTGGTCATGGTGGAAAGTTGCTTCTTTTCACATCAAAGAACAGAGCTTTTTGTTGTGGCGTTTAGGAAATGCTTGTTTGCTTAAATTTTATGAATCAATTCATCACTGCATTATGCTAGGAGAGAATTTGTGTTGCTGTTGTTGAGTTTAGTTTGATTCTCTTGTGCTCTTGTTGTGTCCCCTGGTTTTGTGTGAGATGTTTAGCAAATTGAGAGAAGTTCTTGCTGTTAGTCCTTGTCTTCTTCACTGAACATGCTAGAACTTGTGGGGGGGAGCTTTTTAAAGATGACTTGAATTGTAATTTGAGAAATTTATGATTTTCGAACTGGGACTTTTTGTTGTTGTTTGTTTTCTGGTTATAATTTTCATGGTTTTGGAGTCTTTTACTGCTGAGACAATATGAATTCTCTTAAAGCCTGTTTATTTTGTTTGTTCTGAGTATTCCCAGAATTGATATTTTCACATTAGTGAGTTTGTGGTTGGTTACCGAATATTTCGCATTACTTCAAGAATGGATTCCTTAGTCATGGAGAAGAGGTCACCTAAAAGCCCTTTGCCAAAGAGCTCTTTTCTGAAGAGCCCTTCTTCAAAGAGCCCTTTCCCGAAGAGCCCTATGCCAAAAAGTCCTCTTTATGAAAAATACAAGTCCCGCTGTGCTTATGGCTTCATCAGTCTCTTTCGTTTTCGCCAAAGCCATTCAAAGAAGCTGATTTCTGATGGGAGATATCTGAAAAGACATGATGTTGGTAAGTGTTGCTTTCTTTTTACTGTTTTAGATATAGCATGATTAATGATTAGTGTCTCTTTTTGATCCCACTCATGTGAGAGCTTTCACAAAAGAAACAAAAGGATTGTGTGTGGCCAGTGCATTGGTGCTGGTTTCTTTCCTTGTCTGCATAAAGTAGGTTGCTCACATGGAAGTCCTCATATTATGCTTATGCTAATCCTCAAATATATGATGTACCTTTGTTCTGAAAAAGGAAAAAACTGTACAAAATGTATATCCTTTGGACATGGACCAAGTGACATAATAGATTGAATAACTTTAGCAGTCTCATTTTGATCCATGCATTCTTAGAACGCCGTTACTCTTTTAGCAAATGCGGAAACATGCTTTTAACAGAAGTGGGCCGCTTTGTACCACATATGGCATCAGTGTTCTTCAATGTAGTTTTCTTGTGAAATGAAGGCATATATTCTATCTGTGTCCTATAACCGTGATTTTTCTTGTGTGGAAGGCATGCATGATGCATCCATTGGTTTTGGGTCCCACAGTTATCATGCTAAACTGAGCTAGAATGTACTGTTCTTTTCTCATCTGCAGGTGATGGATGTACAAGAAATAACCATGAGGTGTTTCCAAATATTGACAAAAAATGTCATTCCATTGATGTAAGTTCTTACACCTTAACCTTATTGCCAAAATTAACTTGTAATTTTTGTGTTGTGTGTACTTGGCAATGGCTCTCAAGGTTGTGCTTGTTAATTCCTCCTTTCCCATAAAGGTTGGATTAATGATTTATTTTTGTGAGAATACACGTGCTGAGTAGAGACTTCAATGTTTCAGGTTAGATTAGACCAGAAATCTATGACTGTTGATTCTAGTAATGCAGAAGTAAAGGAAATCACCGCAGAAGATATGCCTATTGGGCAGAGATTGAAGAATTGTAGTTCTGCTAAATCAGAGCATGCAAAGCCTGGTACTGCACATTTAAACTCAAAGAAGTACGAAAAAACAACCAAAACAGTTCGGAGACCTCGCCGTTTACCTATTTATGGCTGTTATGATGTGGCAACGATGGAGAATACAGAACATGTTCGTGACGATATAGTGGACAGATCTTCAAGGAAGTTAGACTCTGGCTCCAATGAAGGGAATCCTAAAAGTATCAAGTTTGTGGGGTCTGACCAACTCAATGAGGTCAATCTCCAACTACACATGAGTGCAGCCACTGAAGCCTTTATAAACCAGAAGTTGATTGATGGACAACACCTCAGCGGAGATGGGGAAACTCATCAATCTAGACACTTCATGGATGCATTAGAGATCCTGAACTCAAACAAGGACTTGTTCGTAAAACTCCTGCAAGACCCCGATTCTTTATTGGCGAAACATATTGAAGACTTGAGGGACTCTCATTTGAAAAACCAGAAAACTAGATCCTCAGCCAGACCTAGATTATCCGAGCATAAAAAAGATAGAGTGAGAGATTATGACCCGCAGTCCTTGGAGAAAATAGTTGTTTTGAGACCTTCCCTTCCAAGTTTGCAAAGCTCTGATGATAGTGGAATTGGTAATGGCTCTCCACAGTTTCATTATAACTTAAGGAATGTACAGCAGAGTGTTAGACCTGCATTTTTTCCCTTTAGAAAAATGAAAAGAAAATTGATGGGTGCTAGCAGAAAGGAAAAGCAGTTGATGTTAACTGATGGTGCTGTGAGTGAGTCCGATGATGCCACACAGGGATTTGAACCATGTGGTGAAGGAGCTCGCATGGACATTTCCGAAAGAACATCTTTTGACTCTGGAGCAAGAGCAACCACATCTTCAAGGAAAGACCAGATGGGCAGAGCAAAGAACTTTGAAGTTGGTGTCCGGATGGAAGTTGCTTCAGCCAGTGAAAGCCTACATGACAACTCAAATTTGTCAATTTCCAGGCATCCAAAGAGAAACAAACATGAAATGAATGTTCAGTCTAGGGTGAATCTCTCGGAGCCGTTGAAGAGTGGGAATGCAGGTTTTCCAAAAAAGCGGACATCAAAAACTGGGGATGGAATGAATTCCACTTCTGAATATGGCTTCGTCACACCACATACGAGATTTTCCCCGTATCACAATTCTCAAATGATGAGCAGGAACAAGTCTAACCATCCGATAGAGAACAAAAACAACTTCCAAGGTCCTCTCAAGCAGCATATTGAGAATGTTCCTTTGTATGATTACAAGAAACATATCAATCAACTACGAGTGCTTGAAACGAAGCTGAGCATCGCAGACGAACTTTTCACTAATGAGAAAATGGACAACAGCCTCTCTTTTCTTGAAAATGATCTGAGCCATAGAGGTAAGGTTTAACCTATGTAACTGGTATCATTATGCACATTTCTACTGTGTATATGTAGCTGATAATTTGTCGGTTTTGGAAACACTGGAAAAGCAGGTGACTGTAAAATTTCAAAAGGGTTTAGCCATTCTCAAGTGTCTTCGGAACCAGATGGCGCACACGATGGTGGTGCTAATCAGAAAACTTGCATAGCCAATGCAAGTGAAAAAGATGGATCTTTGGATTTTGATAGCCTGGTATATACCTTTTACTTATTATGACCTCTGATGTTCTTCGATAGTCCTGTCACCGCTAGTTGACTATAGTTTTCTTTTTTCATTCTTAACTGTTGCTTCTCTTAATCTTCCTGTATGAATCATCCATGCCCTTAAATTTTCCTTTTTCAGAATTTACCCGCGGAGAATCACGCATCATCTCCATCTACAGCAAGTGATTATTCATCAAGCCCTTTAAGCATGTGGAGAGTTGAAACATTTGATAAGGTTGAAGATGGTTTGGGGCAGCCCAGTCCTATTTCTGTCCTTGAGCAATTTTCTGTGGAAGATATTAGTAGCCCTTTGAGCACAGAAACCCGACCTTGTAAGATTTTATCTTACTGTATTATTTATTCTTTCAACTGTTAATAAAATTTGTCTATGAAGTTGATGCAGTTAAAGTGGTCAGTTTCTTCGATATGCTAATGCAGTTAAAGTTGTGCAGCTGAACCATCAGTCCTGCCACGACAAATTGGTATGGAAGACCTTTTAGCTGTTCTTCTTCATTCCCCTATGGATATGATTATGACTTCAATCACTTCTGAAGAAGAGCATGGATCCATACTCAAGTGTCTGTGTGCAGTGTTGCAATCTTCTGGCCTCAATTTGGATGAATTTTCGTTGAAATGTCATCTGTCAGATCAGCTTCGTAAACTTTCCTCAGATAATCATAAGCTCCTGCGCGATTACTTCATTGAAGTCCTCCTAGAGTTTTATGAGTGCCATTTAAGATTCTTTCCTTGGTTGTCATTTATCAAACCAAAAATCAGGTTGAATTCAAAGATAGAAACTTCAGCTCATGAAGTGATGAAATATGTTGATTGGGATCCCGTCTTGAAGCCACCTTCGCTAACAATGGAGCAACTACTGAAGGAAGACATCGTGAAACCTGGAAGATGGATGGATATCCGAATGGATACTGAAGATATTGCAAATGAGACAGTAGAAGATATTCTAGAAGACTTTATAATGGAAACTATCACCGAGTAGCAGATCATTTTGCAGGGTTCTTTGTTGCTTAAGATGTTGTGGTCCAAGTTGCAGCAGAAAAGTTCTAGGTGTAGGCTGGTTGAACCGTGTGACAGCAGTTGAGTTTTGAACACATGTTTACTTCTTGGATGTTTAGCATCTGGCAAAGGGATATTTTGTTGATATACTGAAGGATGATTATAGACAGACACTGCTGCTGAAACTAATTAAAGCACATGGCTGGAACATGATGAATAGTGTATAGTCTAGAATAAGCCTTAGGGAGCCATTGGTTATAGAGTTTTGTTTTCTCCTTAGGTAGACAATTCTGCTAGAGTGAGTCAATTGGCACAAATAGGACCATTCTTGTACATTCTTGTATGCTTGACAGAACATAACTAATAAGAATGGTCCTTGTGTTTCGTATTTTTGTATGTGCTGCTATGCTACCTATGTTCTCACTTCAAGGACTAGCAAGTGCAAAACTAGGGATTTCGTTCTACTACAAGCCTAAGCCCACCAAGTATTGTCAATGTCACAGATGACACAGAAACAGTGGAATTGAAATTACTCAATCTTTATATTTAATAAACCTTACATTTTTTTATTTAATAAATAATCAAATTTCAATCTAATTATCATTACATCCAAATAGTTAAATTATACTTTCATTAAAGCTTAGATAACCAATTATTCAGATATATATTTATACCAACAAATTGACAATAGAATCTTTTCTTCCTCCTATTAACTCATTTAATACCCAAAATTATAAATACAATTCCACATTTTTTATTCTTTAATATCATGTTATAATCCATGATCAAAAACTCATTTACTAATTAATTACTTATATGCATTCATAGATTTAATCAATACAAAGTCTTAATTACTACACATTTCATGGGCCAATTTCTCTATTAATTATTGATTTTATCCACAATCACCCACATGCATGTTGATTTTAAACACAAAATTAAGACACAATCAACCAAGGTCTCTATCTTAAGTCCAATTGGTATTTTATATTCCAAGCAAATTCCTAATTGGTCATGTTTTGATTGGTTAGCCATTAAGTCATTGACTTGAATTAATTTTGTTCAAATTTTGTAGTTAAAGTGGTGACCCTGTGACTCTTCCATCGTAATTTTCTTCATTTTCAAAACTCGAATTCAAAACTTTAAATAAAAATGAACAATTCTCTTACTATTTCACCACAATCAATATTGATAGCCAAATAATTATTTAACACGGGGAGATAGAAGAAAACATACTACAACTTAGAAAATTATAGATTTTTTATTGCAAGTTTAAAACTATAAATAATAATATGATGTATTTTATATTACTATTAATTAATGTTGACAGTTGACTTATCATGGTATTAGAATGAGGGTCAAATCAACATACAATCGTAAATAGAGAACCAAATTAAAACAAAAATAAAATAAAAGGTTAAATCAATAAAGAAATTGGAGTAAAAAGATACTCCCTCCGGACTTTATTAACTGTCACTTTTCTACGAATTTTTACTGTTTATAATGATTGTCATTTTATTTCTTCGGGCTCACATTTTTTTACCTTTTCGATCCCATATTTTTTGTACTATTGAAGGATGGGTTGACAAGTTATTGAACAAAAAATTAAAGTTCGATTTGAAGTAGAAAAAGAAAAAACAAAAAAATGGGATTGCACAATCCCACTGTGCCTGGACGTCATGCTTTGGCGTCCAGAGGAGTAACTTTTAATTGACGCGGGCTCATTGACGCGGGCTCACATATGACGGAGATTAAAAAGATTGACGGAGTCACTATACAGAGCAGTTTTGTGTCATTATGTGAATTTTTTGTTATTTTTAACTTAAATGAGTTCGAGGGATAAAAATATGAAAACACAGAGAAAAATGACAATACACAAAAACGTCAATTAAAAATGTACAGTAATTTTTGGGCTAAAATTTCAATTAAAAGTTGGCGATATATCTTTATCCCAAATAAAAACAAAGGAGGAAACTCTACTGTAGTCATAAACCCGCTTCTTCCCGCCAACCAACCCTAAAAAGGCTAAAAGTCTAAAACCTTTAGCACTAGCAGCAGCAGTCCTCTTCTTCGTTTTCCACCTCTTAAACCCTAATCCTCCATCACCCCTTACAGCCATCACCATGACTCTGGACCCAAAAGCCGTGAAATCCGACCTTGTGCTCATCTTGGACTTCGGTTCCCAGTACACCCATCTCATTACTCGCCGTATCCGCTCTCTCAATGTCTTCTCCCTCTGCATCAACGGCACTTCCTCGCTCGACGCCATCACTTCTTTGAATCCCAGCGTCGTCATCCTCTCCGGTGGTCCCCACTCCGTCCATACCCCTGATTCGCCTACTTTCCCGTCTGGGTTTCTCGAGTGGGCGCAGAAAAATAGGGTCTTTGTGCTTGGCGTTTGCTATGGGCTTCAACTGCTTGTTCAAAAGCTGGGAGGAGAAGTTGCGGTGGGGGATAGCCAGGAGTATGGGAGGATGGAGATTGAGGTGGAAAGAAACGAAGGGATATTTGGGAGTAAGAGAGTTGGCGATAAGCAAGTGGTTTGGATGAGTCATGGTGATGAGGCCAAAAGGTTGCCTGATGGGTTTGAAGTGGTGGCCAGAAGTGTACAAGGGGGAGTTGCAGCGGTAGAGAATAGGGAGATGAGGTTTTACGGGTTGCAGTATCACCCGGAGGTAATTTTTGGGTTTGAATATAATGTATGATACTTCTTCTATCTAGATTGTTTTACCTCAGCAGTTGTAATTTATGCACTTGATAATGTTAATATTCGCCAGCGATTAGATAACTCTCCTATGTATGTGGAGTACATTTCTACGCATTTTGATCCTCAATGTCCAGCTTTTTAGTCACGTTACAAGGTTCTTAGATAGTATGTTCAATCTGCAAGGCTTGGCTTTGTTCACTTCATGCTTATGGTTAGTATCACTTCAAACAAGTTTTGGAGGCAGATAGCTCTGTTTTGCTGCTGAAATGTAAAGCAAAACTCTTCTTTGGAAAATTTTGTTTTGCTATCGTATGTGTTCTGCTACCATTGCAGTTTCTCAATGGAATTCTCCATGAATGTTTTATAGGTGACACATTCTCCAGAGGGCATGGAAACTCTACGTTATTTCCTTTATGATATATGTGGAGTCGCTGCAGATTGGAAAATGGAAAACGTGTTGGATGAAGAAATCAAGGCAATCACAAGCACAGTTGGGCCTGAAGATCATGTCATCTGTGCATTGTCTGGAGGTGTGGACTCCACAGTCGCTGCAACTCTTGTTCATAAGGCAATAGGAGATAGGCTTCATTGTATTTTTGTTGACAATGGCTTACTGAGGTGAGAGAGAATGCACTTTTGACATTAGAAATGATATAAATTGTTTTTTTTACTCTCTGGATTTGTTTTTCCCTTTTTTTACCATGGTGTTGTTTCGTGTAGGTATAAGGAGAAGGAACGTGTGATGGAAACTTTTGAAAGGGAACTGCATCTTCCTGTTACTTGTGTGGATGCATCAGTTCAATTTCTTAGTGAGCTGAAAGGTGTGGTTGATCCTGAGAAGAAGAGGAAGATAATTGGAAAAGAATTCATTAGCATCTTTGATGCATTTGCTAATGATTTGGAGCAAAAATTGGGGAAGAGACCTGATTTCCTTGTTCAAGGAACTTTGTATCCAGATGTGATTGAGTCCTGCCCACCTCCTGGATCTGGAAGAACTCATTCTCACACTATAAAGAGCCATCATAATGTTGGAGGTCTCCCAAAGGATATGAAATTGAAGCTCATTGAACCGCTAAAACTTTTATTTAAAGATGAGGTATTTGATGTGCACTGTCTAGCTTTCTCATAGATATATATTTTTATATGCTTTCTTACAGCATCCTCTTATAATTTGCTGTATTTATCCCTTCATTTGTTTACCCTCAAAGGTTCGCGAACTAGGAAGGATTTTGAATGTTCCTGTGGGATTTTTGAAGCGTCATCCTTTCCCTGGGCCCGGCCTTGCAGTACGAGTCTTAGGTGATGTTACTGAAGGCAATGCTCTAGATATTCTTCGTCAGGTAAGTGCATTAACATAAGGAGCATACGTCTAATCTATGTCTTCATGCTCTTCTAAAGTTATTTCTTTTGGTGGCTTTGTCAGGTTGATGAGATTTTCATCCAGTCCATCAAGGATGCCGGGCTTTACGATATAATTTGGCAAGCTTTTGCAGTGTTTTTGCCTGTTAGGTCAGTTGGAGTTCAAGGAGATCAAAGAACACACTCTCATGTTGTTGCTCTTAGAGCTGTTACGAGTCAAGATGGAATGACGGCAGACTGGTAACCACTATCAGACCTATAATTTAGTTTGGTTTCTTACTTTCTCCATGTTTTTTATTGCCTGTATCCTATGAATTGGTTGGATATGGTATCATTCTCACTGGGAAGATTAAGATTTTAGGGCATGGTACCCTCCAGGTACTAGTTATATTGGTATGCTGGTTGGGAGTTGCCTAGTATAATGCTAATTTCCTTACCTTGTCATCTGTGCAATTGTTTACCATCCTTTCCTTTTGAACTGTGACATTCCAATTGTTTACCATCCTTTCCTTTTGAACTGTGAAATTCCAGGTACAATTTTGAACACAAGTTTCTTGACAACGTATCTCGAAAAATTTGTAATAGCGTGAGGGGTGTAAACAGAGTTGTTCAGGATATCACTTCAAAACCTCCATCAACAATTGAGTGGGAATGATGCCATCTTAGATGCCGAATGCTTGTCAGATAATAGGTAACATCTCCAAGGTGGTGCAGTGTCAACATTTTATGCATGCGCAGCAATTCTTCAACTTGGCTAAGCTTAGAGCTCTGTTGAACAATGATTCTTTGGGTTCTTAATAGCTATTCTGGAATCCATAATAGGTAGTTCTTTCAAGGTAATGTTTTTGTTTCTGAATGGACAGCATATGTATGCTGAGAATTTTACAAGGCACTCTATATATTATATATATATTGTCTTCTGGGAATGGTTTGTTTGTTGAGTATTGCTCTCCTTTACAGTATTTGCACGTTTAAATTTAAGCATATAGTCTCTGACATGATATGAGATAGATTCATCATCTATTGCATTTGATTAAACTTTTTTTTTCATGGTTGAGAGTCTTAAGTGCAGCAAATAAACAGTCAATTGGGTTAGATTGTGTTGTCCTTCTATTAGTGTCTGCTTTAGTAGCAACGTTATCAGTGGGTTATGCGGTGATAATGGTATGAGGTCCCGCAATCATGTAGGATTTGTATTCAAAAGTTGTCTCCATCCACTTACAATAGTAGTTGTGTTCCTTTAGGGTCTCTATTTTCTTGGATGCATATGATTGTATTGCTTAGTGGTGAGCATTAATCAAGCATCCAAAAGCATATTCAACATTCCTGAGGTATACTATTGGAAATAATTTCGGTCGGTACGGTAATTTTTTGATATAAAAATTTCGGTATTCGGTATATCGAACTTAAAAAATTTGATACCGTACCATAGTTTTTATTGATCGATACCGTTACCATATTACCGAAATAATTTCGGTACGTTATTACGGTAATACCGAATAACATAAAAATAAGTAAAAATAAATATAAAGGACAAAAAAATACGTTGGAAATTTGATGCATTCAAATCCATTTTGGATTTTTTGCAAAAATGAGTAGATGGTATAGAGTTTGAGATGATGAGATTGATTTGCAAAGGGAATTAAAAAGCAATTTATGCATGTTTGTGTGCTGAAACAATTATAAGTCTATAACAGAACAAAAGAGAAGAGGTAGCAGAAGGAGGGGCCAAAATGAGAAGACAAGAAAATCTGGAGGAGCATTTCTCCCATTGGCAATTATTATGGGCTCAATATGGGTTTCATATTAAAAACACATGTTCTACCTCATCTTTTTCGCCAGTTGCTTAATGCATCCTAGATGGGCAATGCCTAGTCAAAATAAAATTTCGGTAGGTGCGGTAATACCGTACTTGTAAAATTAGATACTGTAGCGTACCGAATAAAGTTCGTCGGTAATTCTGTATACTGAACAGTAAAAATTCTAAAAGAAATACCGACCGAATAGAGTAAATTTCGGTATAGTATTACGATAATTTCGGTTCGGTCGTTATTTCCACAGCCCTAGTCATGGGTATCTGAGGATTATAAATTATTCATCACCAAAATTATTAGTGGAAGAAAAGCAAGTTGATGGACTTGGAATGCGCACTGATATGAGTTGTATAACTATTGTCTATCAGGATGAAATTTGGGGCCTCAGATGAGATCCAAGGGTGGGGAATGGATTGACATACATCCGTGTGAGAATTGTCTTGCAGTTAACATTGGTGACTCTTGCAGGCTTGTAGCAATGGGAGGCTAAGATCATCTGAACACCGAGTTGTTTTGCGGCGGTTTACAAACTGCGTTTCGCTTGCTTTCTTTTGATGCTTTGAGGATGAAAAGGTGATCTATGCACCTGATGAAGTTGTAGAAGGAAACGTTAGGTAACTTTGCGTGGATTATCTGAAATTTAGATAGAGCAATGAGGAAGGTAAGTTTGAGAAAATCGGTCACACAGTGAATGATTTTGCTGGAGTATAACTTCCAATGAAGCATTTTACCGAGATTTGAATATTATTATATTAGGTTATTCATCCCTTGGTGTTTTTATTCTTTACCATGGCTTACAAAAAGTTCATTTTTATCTATTAGGTTTTGAGAATTTTGGTTTGCTTTTTATTGGTGTGGTTGGCTTAGTAATGGTAATGGGATTGTGTGTAGCTCATTAGATGTCTGCCGGTAGTAAAGTAACAATTGGACTCGAGTTTGAGTCTCACACCTCCGCCTATCGAAATGAAATGATAATAGACGAGTTTTGGTTTAAAATTATGGAGGGAAAGTTGAGTGGAGTAAGGTCGGTTCTCATAACATTACCTTTCAGCTTATCGAAGAAAAAAAATTGAGTGGAGTGAAGATAAGATTGTGATAAACTACTACTAGGGTCTTATTAAAATTGAGTGATGCCCATGTAAGATTTTTGCTCAAGTTCTACTTTTTTGGGTGTAACTTTTTTCCCTATGTAGGTCCATTGTTTTCTCAATGTTTTCTTGTCTCTTGCAGCTCAATGGCTTTGATTGACATTAGCAAACAGAGAGATGTGACAGGATTTGACATTTAAATGATTTGATTTTCCAAGTTTATAAAAATAATTGCATCTCAGCTAAATGATACTCCCTCCGTTTTCGAATAATTGACACTTTACTGTTTATGCACGCGTTTCGAGGAGGCCGAATGCTCACTATTTGACCCCAAAAAAATCCATACTTTTTTTCTAACGTACGTTAATCTTTAACGTCCGAGAAAAAGTACGGAACTTTTTGGGTTAAATAGTGAGTCATTCGGCCGCTTCGAAACGCATGCATGAATAGTAACCAGTGACGATTATTCGAAAACAGAGGGAGTAAGATTTGGACAGGTTGAAAGAAACAGTTGAAGAGGGTAGCAGAGGATGGTGACAAATTTCATTCAACTACGAGGTTACAAAATTCTTTTAAAGCTTTGAAATTTGAAGCTGAAATGTTGCTCTCCAAAATCCTAAGTTCCACAAGAATTCAATTCCAGTTTGTTTGCAATCAAGTTTGAAGGTGCCCAATGCAATGCAAGACACTTTAAATAGAAATTGGCAATATTCAACAAGTCTTGTCAAATCATTTGTCTTGAAAATAAATTCTAATCATCTCATATGATTCGATGCGTGTAACTCATCAACAAAGTTGTAAAAACGGGACCTGGCTTAAAACTGGTGAGGTGAGAAGTTCACGATTTTAAAGTCTAACGGGATCGGATCACAGTCAGACCGTGATTTTGAAAAATTGTGAACCGAAAAAATCGGGACTGTTAATACACAAATAATTTTATACAAATATAAAATATAAAAAATACAGTGTAGTATACACAAATAATTCATGCAAAAATAAAATATCAAAATACTTCTACTAAAAAGTATCAAAATACTCATACAAAAAAATTATATTTCAAATAACATTTTAGATATTATTAATAAAAAAACTAAAATATAAGGTAATGAATAGTTTATATTTTAATAAATGTATTCATCGGCAAAAATGAATGAATAAGGAACTTTATTTACTTTAATTAAGTTTATTATTTTTCAGATTATAAAAAAATAATAAATTAAATATGAAGTCTAGAATGATAATGTTTATACTTTTAAATTAAATGTATATTAAAATTTTATATTGATAAAATATATTAAATATGTAGAAAAATTCGGATTATATCCATAAATAAATACTAATTTATTAATTGCCTAAAGTTAAATACTACAATAGCTATTAATTGTAAATCAATTAAATTAATATATGTTTGGAAGTCTTTAGATTTTGAATCTTTAATATCAATTAATTTTATCTATGCATGGAAAGTTTGAAAATCTATTTTCTTAATATGCATTAATTGTAAATTGAATTAAAAGTTGACATATAAATGTTAATTTATATGAAAATAAATGAGTATCTGACAAAAAATATGAATGATATATATCAAATCATATAGAAAAAGGAAAATACTGAATTTAAGTAAAAATTCCAAAATTTTAGTAAATGAATGAATCAAAATTGGAAAAAAAAAGGAAAAAGAAAGAAGAGAACCGCCTGAACCGATTCTAGGTCAACGGTTCACAATCGGATCGGACCGGATAGGTTCACAATTTTTTGGGTAAAAAAAAAAGTGGGGTTGTAAGAACCGGACTCCTAATCGGGTCACGATTTTTTCGGTCAGACCGGTTGGTCCAACTCGGTTAGTGTAGTAATTTCCTTAGGTAAGTCAAGTGTCACTCCCCGTGAAAAAATTTCATCCCGTAACATAAGAGTATGGAAGTAACAATTTAAAGTATGAAAATAACACCACTCTATAGGAAACCCTAAATTGTGCAATATGCTCCTATTAGATATTTTCATCAATAACTTTTTATTTAAAAACTTAGGGTGCTGATTTGCTCACCAACCATATTATTGGTGGTTGCATAAATTTTAATATCAATTCATGTGAAACAAACTACAAATGTTTAGAGCAAAGGAGTTATTTCTACTTATTAGGCTGTTCTACATAAAACTCAGTTCAAGAATTAGGAGCTACTGAGTCCTCCAAATCACCCAATTTTGCAAGTGCAGGAGATAAGTTTTAATGATCAGAAGCATTGACAGTACAATTGTTTCAATTATTCTTCCTGATAACTTTTTGCAGTGCTTGTTTGATCGTTGCGGCCGATGCAGCAGTTAGTCCCTTAACCTGCAATGCAAGTTATCATAAAGGTCACTTGAAAGTCAGCAGTTAGTCCCTTAAGATGCAGCAGTCAATGAGTGTTTCTTGAGTTCATACCTTAGATTTTACGGTCAAATAAAGAATTCCCTCTTTGGTGGTTGATTGAACTGAGTGAGAATCTAAATGGAAATGCCTTATTATATCCATGATCTCAATCAAGATTCCATCCCTCCATCGATTCTTGATCTTGATTAGGACATCGTTGCCTTTCGTAACAACAGCTACATTGTCTTTTGATGCATTCCATACCATTTCTGCTGTCTCCCTTTCTCTGCTGTCACAAGCCTTCCTCTTGTTAGTCAATGTCTTTTTGGCACCACAGGTACTTCTGCTTGTGCCATATTTCTCAGATGTCCTCTCTACAACATTTTTAGGCTTCTTTCTTGTTCTTGCATCTACCTCTATTGAATCTTTGTACGATTCCAGCTCTTCAACCCGTTTTTGGAGCTCGTGTAGGTATCCTATTGTGTTGTCTAGGATGGAAACTTTATCAGTCTGCACAAATTAAGGCAAAGTGTTGGTGCTATTGCAATAAACGATAAATACTCGATAATTTAGAGCAGGCTGTGGCACGGGAAAATCAAAGTTTTAGTAACCAATAGCTCTGTTGCTGCTTAAGGAGAAAGCATGTATGAGCAGCAACAAAGTTTAGCTACCTTGTCTATTGAAGGAACAACTGATTTAAGAATGGAAAATCTTTTGTTCATCTTTTCTCTTCTCTTCCTCTCAGATAAAACATGGCTTGCACCAATGTCATCAACCTCTGGCCTCGAAACGCCAACTCTAGTCTCTACATCTTCTAGGGACTCGACCACGCAACCGAAATGCATCAGAGGAACTTCAAACAACATCATCTTCAGTACTTTCTGTGGAGTTATGCCTTTTAGTTTCTCGGAATGCGTCAATCTTGCTTTCTTCCATCTAACAAAACTAGATTCCTGACGACGATTTTGAAGATACGGTCCCAGGACAAGCGGATGGGAAGTTTTCAATAAACATGAGACAACACCTGTATAATTCAAATCATCATTTATAAGGTCCACTGCAGTAAGTTTCGTGTCGCAGCCTTCGAAACCTTCTATGCAAGGTTCATTTGCTTGGTCAACGATAGGAATCGGAGCAGTATTTACTGGGTCCTCAATGATTTGAGAGACACAGTCACTGGAATTAATGGAATGATGACAGCAGTCAGTGAAGTCATCATCCATGAGTTGCCAACTCTCTGCTGGAGAAGTTCCTCCGTGTAACCCTTCAACGATGATTGAATCCTCGAGAGGAGCGTTATCTGAATCGTTAACTGCTGAAGCAACATTGAGTTGTTCACATCTTGAGAATGGGATCAATGTGCTGTTGAGGATACTGCAATCTACAGCAGCAGAATCAAATAAAACATCGTTTTCTGCAGTAGACTTGCCGACAACTGTAGGGTATGGGATCTCCAAGAATGAAGTTTTTATGTGCTGAATAAGACTTGGGTCCTCCAAAACCTTCAAGAAAACAGAATATAATAAAGCCACATGACCTTTTAAAAGTAGCATTTTCAAGTATAGAAGAAGTCTTTGATGTATTACCTGCTCAGTGTTGCCTAGCTCAACCACACCACTCAAAAGTGGAAAGCATACTACAGTCTGATAGTTTCAAACAGGAAATTCTTTTAAGAGTTAAGACACAACAAATTCAATGCTGATAGACCAAAAAGAAAAGAAATATGCAGATGGGGCACCTGAATAGATGCACTCTGCTAGCAATAGGTCACCACAGCGCACAACGTGAAACGTCACAAAGATTAAGATTAAAAATGATGAAGGAAATGGATTCAGAACTCAATCAAGAAACAGAAGAAATCTACCTTAGCTAGCAACGAGCGAGTGAAGAACTTGGTATCTGCAGAATGAGCATTGCACAGCCAAGTAGGCTTGCCATTTGCTAATGTTCTTCCTGGCAAGCTACAAACAGTTTGAAATATCACAAATTCAATTGAAGGTCCAAAAATGTCAGAAAAGTGGTAACAAACAGAAGATATAGTGATTACCCTTGGCCGCTACCGAAAGAAAAGGACATACAGACCAAGTAATACCATTCTGTATCAGAAAGATCTTCTGGTGATAATGCAGCAGAAGGTCTCTTAGCTTGTGAAATGGATTCACCAGTAGATAGGAACTCAAATAAATCCTTTAGCTGTTCGCTTCGCTGTAAATCTAATTGATCTGCATTTGGCTCCATGGATTGAACTGTTTTCCTTGTCTTGATATCTCCATTGTAGTACCCATCAGTCCATTTCAAAACCCTGCGTGCACAATTTCTGATTTTCCACCAATAAGGACACGAACAGTTGATAAAAAAATTGAGTGCTTTAAGGTCATAACCCGCAGCCCCTCACTTTTCAACTACTACAACAAAAAGAAGAATGTACAAATAATATTTGAAGAGAACAAATGAGTGTTTTGCAGTTGAAAAATCAGCATGGGCCATCTCAGTCAATGTAAGCAATTATTTTAGGAAAAAAAATGTTTATCACCAATAAAATAAGGTAAAATATCAGAAAAGAAATAGACTGCTTGAATCTGAAACTCATAGTTAAAAACCAAAATGCAAATTACAGTCAAAATCTCCACACACAAAAACAGAATTTACCAGTTATGCAAAAGGTAAACTTTCTGTTCTCATGACCAAAAAGTAACTGAGTTTCAAAGCAAAGACAGAATCTTTAACACATCAATCACCAGAATCATCTTCCCCAAAACCAGATTCTTAGTAGATATTCATTTCAGGACAGAAAAATTCTGTTTCTGGAAAAAAATAAAAGAAAAAGAAAAAAGAGGTGGGTGTGAGGGTTTGTACCCTGGTTGTGTAGCTGAAATGTTCCAAAAGATTGCATAGCTCCACTGCATGCTTCTCACAGCAAGAGCAAGCTGTTTGGTGAGGTTTTCTGGTTGTGGAACCAAACAGCTGCTACTAGAAACCATATCTTAACTTCAAGAACAACAAGAGCAAACCAGCTGCTATAATTCTCCACCAGATTCTCGCTTTCTGTTAAAGAATTAGTACCTGCTTAGCTCAAAACCCAAAACCCATGTTCATGTATCCAAAAAGAAGAATCTAGCCTAAAAAAGAAGAAGCTAGCTAGCTAGCCCATGTGAAGCTATATATGGCTCTTTTTGTCTAAGCAGAAGTTTAGCTTACTAGACAAGGCAGGACAGAACTTAAACAGAACGGAACAGAACTTAAGATCGGTGTTTTGTGGTACCCTTTTTCAGGTAGTAATCATGGAAGTCTTAAAACCAGAAACAAAAAGTAACACTAGTTTACACTACAGATCAGTAACCATCACTGCTGTAAAAGAAGAAACAGCAGAAAGTTTGATGCAGAAACAAGAATGAGCTACAAGGGAAAGAGGACAGGCCAAAGCAAGCATTGCACTATAAATAAAGAAAACTTTCTTGGTTTCTCCTCTTTAAACATTGATTAATTACTTGCCAAAACATTCTGCTTATGACTTTTCACTAAAACATAACCCCAATTACAGGGGGAAAAAGACAGAAAAAAGTACCTATTATTAGCACATTTGTTTGCTTTGTTTTGGGGTTTTGAGCAATTGTAAAGCGCAAGAATTGGTTTCAACTTTCAAGAACTTCATAATGCTTCAAAGGAGGACACCACTGACCTAAAGAACGGCAGACACCAGCACAGAACTGAGACAATTGGATCTACAACATGTACGAAACAAGTTTCCATTTCATTTCTCTAAAAGAAAAAAAGAACAATAAGTTACAGTTAGGTAGCTAATCTTCCTCTTTTTTTTCTCTTTTAGAGTTAGCTACGCTTCTGAGTTCTGACTAAATAAGAGAAACGTTGGGCGGCTACCCCTGGCTTGTTACTTGATGATATTTTCTTAATTTTGTAAAAGAATAAGAAAATAGAAAATATTTTCCATCGATCTCTCCATCTTTTTTTTTTCCATCCGACCAAAGGTTGCATGGTAGAGATCAAGAGCTTTGACATGTATGCAAACTAACTGCTTTTATACTTGCAAGAAGCAAGCTTGTTATTAAAGTTTTTTTTTACATAGTTATAAATTAAAAGTAAAATGTTATAAGAAGTATCAGTGAACTACTATCTCATTCGTTAGGTATTATCAACCTTAAATTGTGATTATAATTTTAGTTAATTAACTAACTATATAGAGATTAATGGGCATGCAAATGGCCAAGCAAGTCGGGCCTTAACTAATTATTGATAATTGATTTCATGACATAATTGACTGGACAGTGGAGAGACTTAAGGTGAGTTTACTTATGGCAAAGAAATTGGACTTTTTTTTTTATGACTGGTTGTAGTTAGATTGACTGGCAGGTGACAACAGTACACAGAGACAGACGTGTCTTACGTCGCTTCCATTTTCGACTCACAATCGCCCAATCATTGACGACAAATAATGCAACAAATCGCACCCGCACAAAATAAAAGTACCGGAAATTATCAGATTATATGGTTCGTCCACTCGAATTTATTAGAGTAAATTATCAGATGGTATCTAAATAACTGTAACTTCAAAATTACATCCATTTTGATTTATCTGATTTACAAATAATAATAATTAATTTGATCCATCTTTTTACAACTGTTGATTTTTTTAGAGAGATTAAAATGAGTGAGGCAGAGAATTGGGAAAAACAACTCGTCAGAAAAAAAATGGGGGATTAAATATGAACATTTATTAGTAAATGGACAAGATTAAACAATGTAAAAAATTGGGGGACAAAAAATGAAAGACAGCATTATGGGGTTTTTTTCAGCATGCTGGTCCAATGCATTAATTAAAACGTGCATTCAATTTCAACTCTTTGGCATGTATGGTATGGGTAAAGGAAAAAAAGAGATACTAGAATGGTACAGTATTGTTAATTACTCCTATTTGCCACCAACCGGCCAGCTGTTTTAATTCCAGCAAACTTCTCGTGAATAAATAAATATCTCTTCTGCATCTTGTGTTTAGGACAACAGTACTGATGGGGACTAACAGTAGGGAAGGTGGTCGCGCACACAAGGATGGATTCAAGCAAAATTCAAGTATCAAGTCATCCTGTGATTAGGGATGACAATTGGATGGGTACCCATTGTCATCCCTACCTGTGATTGGTATTCCTAAGACTAACCATCCTTGCCGATTACTCTGAACACACAATATACTCTCCATGCTTATCATCTATGACTTCTGAGTATCGTACACTAGTGACTGAACATTGCAGGAAGTTACTCATAATGTAATCTGAGAATTTTCAAACCCAAAATCAACTTCCAGTAATATAAAGCCATTCCATCCTATTTGTGGTATCACATTGTCAAAATGGCAGACCCATACATTTATTAAATCCAGTTCCAAAATGTCAATTAATTGGCTAAAAAAAGCACAGACGATGTGTACATTCAACACTACCTCTGCTAATTCTGCACACACAAAAGCTGTCAAAGAAGTGTTGCTGCCTAAGAAAGATACATCATGCATATTTCTTGCAGCTAGGGTAGGGCAACAAGATCTTCAGATACCTTAGAAAAAGGCGAGTCATAATCTTCAGTCAAACTATAAGTCTCATCAAACTCAAAAGAGCATGCTAAGCTGGCGAGGAATAGTATAAAAGCTCATCACTTGCCACAGGACCCGTTAGCAACTTCAGTTGAAACTATGGAGAACGGGGGAGTTTGTTCACAGCTAAATCCAAAGCATCCACATATCTCCTCAGGAGTTTTCTTCAGAAACATTAAGAAACCAAATACTTCTAAGATTGAATATGCAATCTAATGTTTCGCTAAAAAGAAAAAGGAAAACGAATGAAGTTTCAACTTTCAAGGCATAGGTTAGTGTGAAGTATGTGTTCGGGCTCTAGAGGGATTGGTATTCATATGTTTACAACAAATGCTTACGTATGACAGTAATGGCAATAATGAAAACCAATAATGCAGTAAGTTGATCAAAAGAATGAATTGACCAGGGCACCAACTACATTCCTGTCAGGAGGCAGAGTTGCAGTAATAGGATGATTCTACTAGCCCTTATTTAGTATCTAAAAATTAAGGAATAAGCAGCGGAGGCAATAATCAAAGGATACAGTTGTGTGGCTAGGGTATCAATTCCCTTCATTTCCTCATTTAACCTGCAAAAAAGGTTTACAAATTGGGTTAGAACACACACCAATACATATAATGTCAAATATGGCACGGCAATCCATAAGCCAAGAGTCCCAGAAACTCCTCATCAGACATTGCTAAGGGCGACTGCAACAAAATATCCATTGATCACAAAGTGTTAGTCCCCAGTGAGTACTAACAGTGTCATTGTGGCTGGTTAACCACGTAGTCCGAAGCACGCTAAGCTCTAAACTAAGGATTTAAATTATATACATGGCTATAGCAGGTTGATACCACTCAGTTGAAAAGACTCGTAACCTGTATCCACAAGTATGCTCTGTGCACCAAACAATTATACACAAGGAGAATTCAGAAGAACTGTTTGATTTCCAAAACACACCACCACGAAAGGATATCAGCAACCAGAAAACCAATTGAAAAATTGGGGCCAAAGATACACCAATTCAGATGCTACCACTGCAACCAAATCTAATAGCCTCAACAAAATTCAAACATCACGAAGCTATCAAACAAGACAACTCCCAACCTCCCCCTCAAGTAACATTTCAATGGCCTAAGCTTTTAGCACAGGAAGTTCCTTAACAAGTCTTTTAACATAACCGAATAAAAAACATCAATTTTCATAGTAAACCCGAAAATGTAGTTAAGATTATACCTGAGACACGAATTTATATACCGATTTCCCTTTGTCGACGCATCGAGCACTGCAACAACAACAACAATGTTAGCACTAATAAATTAGCAAGATATGTCAATACCTAATAGTTTACCAGATTCTTGAAGGCGGCCGGCGGCGTCACCAAAGCACTGCATATGATCAACTGAGAGGCTACTGACCTAGAAAAAGGAAAATTGTCGTAAATACAAACTAATTTTAGAAAATCATACATCCTCCATATTATTTTCTCAGGAAACAAACGGAGATGAAATGAAATTAAAGAAACGAATAAACAGATGAAGTGATGATGACCTCAGAGAGAGCTAAGCGAAGGGATGCGAAGAGTGAAGTGAAGCTGTCGGCGATGGCCACAGCATCTCTCTCCAATACTTCTAAGGCCGTGAAGATCTCGCCTTGATTGAACTCCGGTGGAGCTCCGGGAGACGTGGATGCTGGATCATCGTCCGGTTCCATTGATTGTTGTAACTAGAAAAGTAAACCTCTGAACTTTGAGAATGATGGACACGATTGTCTGGTTTCGCCAAGTTTTATTTAGGAGTAGAAAACTACCCTTTCATCCTCCACCTGTACTTTTTACAACTAACACTATCGCGGTCACTATTTATTAATAAAAAAATTAAAGTAATTTTTTTTATATAATTAAAATATATAGTTAGTATAATAAGATTAATATTTTATTTTTTTAAGAAATATTATAAAATTTTATTATTTTATTATATAGGTGCGATATAATCAAAAGCTAATTTTTTTTTATAAAAAAGATCATAGTATAATAAAAGAAAAATATCGGACACCAACACTCGCTCGACACATATGAACACTTATAAAAATAAATATTAAAAAAATTTAAACCGGACACTTTTATAACACCTAGAGACACTCTGAAATATGAGTGGACACATTCACGACACCTCAATCTATATTTTTTTTTATAAAAAGTACTTAAATTAAAAAGAAATAAATATAAAATAAAGATCAATCAGGAAAGATAAACATTAAAAAAAATTATTCGTTTATTGTAGGATTTTTTACTTGAAGAGTCGGATATGAAGTCGATCTTATTTAATAAAGAGTGAGGATAATAATGCTAAAGTTTGTTTATCAAGTTAAAAATTAATGTAGTTAATTTTTTGACATTTATTTTTAATTTATAAATTAATGAAAATATGAATTTCAGGTTTTTGCTAGCTAGTCAATAATTTACTCTTTTTATATGTTTGGTAAATTTTTAAAAATTGTTTATCTATAAAAAAATATTGTTAAATTATATTATAACTACTAAAATGATTTTTTAATATAAAAATTATGTAGCATATACTTTAAAGAATAGATAGCGTAGCACGTAGTGTTGTGACTTGTGAGTAAATAATACTCTCCCATGTGTCTAATAAATCCTATAGAAAAGCACGGAAAAGGGTATGCAGACAAAAACGATGAAAGATGCTCATGTACGGGTTGTAGAGAAAAACAATGTTATTAGAACTGAAACCGACAATAAACCGGGAATAAATGAGTTACTAATTTAATTGAACCAGATTGAATCATTAGATCGTTTTAAATTATTTAAATATAAAAAGTTGAACTAGATCAAACTGAATTGAGCTGACTGTCTTTTTAAAAAAAAGAACATGAATATTTATTTAGTCAAAAACTTCATAGTTCATATCCAATTGATATATTAAATTTTTTTCCACTTTTCAATCCCAAATCTCTGTTTAATTATCTTTTTTTTTTCTAAAAAAAGATGACTGGACTGACCCAACTGGTTTTGAATTGTGCCGGATGGTTTACCGGTTATGTCAAGAATCAGAAGAGTCAACTGATTTTATCAGGTCTGATTGCATTCTGGTCTAAACTTATACGTACCAAATTGTTGCAGTCACCAATTCTAAAACGGAATTGCCTCACAGGAATCTTCTGCAACTCAAGCAACAATTCTAAACAACAAATCCAACAGTCTATACCTAACCCAAGTGCAAAACTTAAATAATTACCAAAGACTAAAGTTTGGACAACCTCTAATGACTGCAACATGAAAAAATTACTAATAGCATCATTAACTTACCTCTTATTATTGAGAAAAAAATGACTAGTCAGAGTGATAAAATAGATAAATTAGAATAAGTATAAAAAATCTTATACTATAAAATATTAGTGAGAGTGGTAAAATAGAAAAATATAAATTTAAAAGGTATGAAAAATAATTTGTTTAATACGTATAAATAAAAATAAAAAACCATTTAATTTGAGTTAGAGGGCTAAGTTGAAATTTACTACAATTTCGTGGAATTAATTAATGGTATTGTTTTTTTTTTTTTTAGTAAAAACAGGCATCTTTGCTTTGCTGACTCCAAAGCTTATTTCTGCTCTACACTCGAATCCCCAGATACTTCCGAGTTCCGACCAACGCGATTATTTCTTCAACCCAGCTACAGCGAGCAATGGCGGACAAGCCGAGCAGAGCGTTGGTATTACACGGAGATGGGTTGGCGCGTTTCATCAATCCCGCACACACTCATCTCCACTCCCTCGCTTCCAAAGCCGCGTGCGGTTTCTTAAGCCTCCCCGATGCTCCGCCCTCAGGTTCCATCCCCTGCCACTTTCTCTACTCTCTGCTTATTCTTATTTTTCGTTACATTCTAGTTTCGTGCTCAAGCATCCATGATTCTGTTTTCCTAATTTTGATGCAATTTGCTTACAATAGGTTCTTCGTTTTATGAATTGTGAAGTGGAATTGCTCGTTTTTGCTTTATGGGTTTCAGTGAAACACCCCTGTTATTTTGTTTGGTTATCTTATAGTGGTGTCTATTCTCGTTTTGTGAAGTGATATTTATGCTTGTTCTGAAATATAGAAGTTGCTGTGTTCAATTCTGTTTGTTATTGAATACTTACTGTTACTGTACTGCAGAAAGCGAGGATGAGAGGATAGTTAGAGAGTTTGCACATCTCTTTGTTGGAGAAATAAAAACCACCTGAGTCTCTCTTAATGGAATGATACTGTCCGCTTTGGGCCTAAGCCCGCACGGTTTTCACAAAAGGCCTCATTCCATTAAGAGAATCAACTCCTCTTATATTTGCTTCTTATTTCTCTCTTCTTTCCGATGTGGTATTCTTTGTTCGCACACCCCAACAATCTCCCCCTCGAACTAAGTACCACAGAGCCAACCACATTGGGCTCACCAATCTCCCCTTCGAACAACTCGACCTGGAGAACTCCCGTACTTTTCAAGTTTGGCCAGGAGATTCACCGTGTGCCACCCACATCAAGCCCACTGCATAGGCCCAGCCAAACCTTCGGCTCCGCTACCATTTGTTGGAGAAATAAAAGCCACCTGAGTCTCTTTTAATGGAATGATACTGTCCGTTTTGGGCCTAAGCCCGCACGGTTTTCACAAAAGGCCTCATTCCATTAAGAGAATCAACTCCTCTTATATTTGCTTCTTATTTCTCTCTTCTTTCCGATGTGGTATTCTTTGTTCGCACACCCCAACAATCACTCTGATGGGAAATTCAACACAATAATAGCAATACGCAGCGGATAATAATTTCCCTAACTTGCTGGAATCTATGAGGAGCAATAACAAATTAATGGCAGCAACTAATTCATCACACATACACGAAGAGACAACGATTTTAACGTGGAAAACCTTCTCAATGCGAGAAGTAAAAACCACGGGCACAAGCCAGTCAATCAAGCTCCACTATGATTAAAATCAGGGTACAAGAGTGTCTCAAATCACAGCACAAATCGTGCTCAACAACTAGGCAAACAGCCAACAACAAGTATGAAACTAGAGAACCAAAGGAAGAACACATAACCAGATTTCCAGCAGCTACTTGCGGGACTCGATTCCTCCTGCTCAGATATCGTCTCACCAATCCAACCGGTCAGATTGAAGAACCGGATGTCGTGAATCTGCTGTCTAAATTTCAGCCCGATCCGACGGTGAACGAAGGCACAGCGATAAATCTCCCACGGCTGCTCAGAGATGAACGAATCTGTTTTCTCTCTTCTCCTCTCTCTTTTCTCTCTTTCTCTTGTTTCTGTTTTTTTTTCTTGAATGAGCTGCTGCCTTCTTACCCTAATTTAGAGAATAAGATGAGGGACTAGTGGGCTTGCATATTGGGCTTCTCTCCACATATGTTGGGAGCCCAAACCCAACAAATCTCCCCCTCACAACTATGTGGAGATGACCGCCAAACCGGCGATCTCACAACAAGTTTCAAACTTGCATCTCGGTAACGCCTTAGTCATCATATCAGCACCATTATCATCTGTATGAACTTTGGCCAATTCCAACAACCTAGCATTCAATGCATCACGTATCCAATGATACCTCACATCAATATGTTTGGATCTAGAATGGAAAGTTGAATTCTTACCAAGATGAATTGCACTCTGACTATCACAAAATAGCATGTATTTGTCCTGGACAAAACCAAGCTCCTGCAAGAATTTCTTCAACCAAAGCAACTCCTTGCAAGCTTCTGTAATGGCAATGAACTCTGCCTCAGTAGTGGACAATGCAACACACTTTTGCAATCTAGATTGCCATGCCACAGCTCCCCCTGCAAACTTAATCAAGTAGCCCGAAGTGGACTTTCTGGAATCAATGTCTCCAGCCATATCAGAATCAGTATAGCCCACAAGGATAGGTTTATCACCTCCAAAACAAAGCCTCAAACTAGCAGTACCACAAAGATACCTCAAAATCCATTTCACAGCATTCCAATGCTCTCTACCTGGATTTGACAGAAATCTACTGACTGTACCAACAACATGTGCAATATCTGGTCTTGTACACACCATTGCATACATCAAACTACCCACAGCAGACGCATAAGGAACCCGTTGCATATCTAGTCTCTCAGCTTCATTTGAAGGACTCTGTTTAGCACTCAATTTAAAATGAGTGGCAAGAGGAGTGCTTACCGCCTTAGCATTTTCCATCTGGAACTTCTGTAGCACTCTTTTGACATAGTGTTCCTGTGACAGCCAAAGTTTCTTCTCCTTCCTATCACGCATGATTCTTATACCAAGAATCTGATTAGCAGCTCCCATGTCTTTCATGGCAAATGACTCCCCCAATTGATTCTTTAACCTGTTAATCATGGAAATATTTTTCCCAACAATAAGCATGTCATCAACATACAATAACAGGATAATGAAATCATCATCGGAGAACTTTTTAACAAAGACACAGTGATCAGAAGTAGTCTTCTTGTAGCCTTGCTCTGACATAACAGACTCAAACTTCTTGTACCACTGTCGCGGAGCTTGCTTCAACCCATATAGACTCTTTCTCAGTCTACACACATAGTCTTCCTTTCCTTCAACATGAAAACCATCTGGTTGCTTCATGTAAATTTCTTCCTCCAAATCACCATGAAGGAAAGCAGTCTTTACATCCATTTGCTCTACCTCTAAATCAAGAGTAGCAGCCAAACTCAACACGGTTCTAATGGGTGACATCTTCACCACAGGAGAAAAAATCTCATTGAAATCAACACCCTTTCTCTGTCTGAAACCTTTCACCACTAATCTAGATTTATACCTCGGGGATGCAGAAATACTTTCTTGCTTCACCCTGTAAATCCACCTGTTTTCCAAAGCCTTCTTGCCTTTTGGCAATTTCACCAAGTCAAATGTGTGATTATCATGCAAAGATTTCATTTCATCTTGCATTGCATCCAGCCACTTCTTCTTTTCTTGACTCTCCATGGCCTCATGAAAACACTCAGGTTCACCTCCATCTGTCAAGGTAACATATTCATCAGAAGGATACCTGGTAGATGGCTTCCTCTGCCTAGTAGACCTCCGAGGTTGAACTTGAGGTGGTTCAGGATCATGTTCCTCTTCAGAATCATCAATAGGAACATCTAAAGCATCTCCAACCTGCTGATCACCAACATAGTCATATTGCTCACCATTCTGAATATTGTTCTCAGCAGCATCCATATCATGGTTAGGTGTCTGAACTGGATCAATATCAGACAGACTACTATCTTTCTCAGGTGTAGTCTTCTCCATCTTATCAATGTCTTCAATGGTTTGGTCTTCCATGAACTTCACATCACGGCTTCTGACAAGCTTCTTCTCAACAGGATCATACAACCTGTAACCAAACTCATCTTCACCATATCCAATCAAGATACACTGCCTCGTCTTCGCATCCAACTTGGATCTCTCATCCTTTGGAACATGCACGAATGCCTTACAACCGAAGACTCGCAAATGATCATATTTGACATTCTTGCCAAACCAAACTTTATCTGGCACTTCAGCATTCAGGGCAACTGCAGGACTGAGATTAATAACATGCATTGCCGTGTACAATGCCTCACCCCAGAAATGCTTAGGTAGCTTAGCTTCAGAAAGCATGCACCTAACTCTCTCAATCAACGTCCTGTTCATCCTCTCTGCTAAACCATTCAGCTGAGGAGTTTTGGGAGGAGTCTTTTCATGTCTAATACCCTGCTGCTTGCAATAACTATCAAATGGTCCACAATACTCACCACCATTGTCAGAACGAATGCATTTCAGCTTCTTACCTGACTGTCTCTCAACCAAAACTTGGAATTGTTTGAATTTCTCCAGCACCTGGTCCTTGGTCTTCAATGCATAGACCCAAAGCTTCCTGGAGCAATCATCAATAAAGGTAACAAAGTAAAGTGCACCACCAAATGACTTTACCTTTAATGGACCACAAACATCAGAATGCACCAATTCAAGCAATTCTGACTTCTTTGAGGGAGGATGCTTCTTAAATGATACTCTGGTCTGCTTACCAGCCATGCAATGAGAACATTTCTCCAACTCAGCACTCTTCAATCCCGGAAGCACATCCTTTTTAGCTAAACAATTCAGCCCCTTTTCACTGATATGACTAAGCCTTCGGTGCCACAAAGAAGCCTCCATATCCATGGCATTCACACTGTCTTTAGCAACCAAAGCTTTTGTCCAATACAGTTTACTAACTTTCTCCCCTCTGGCCACAACCAAGTTACCTCTGGTGAGTTTCCATTTTCCAGAACCAAAGTGATTGTAATAACCACCATCATCAAGCATCTGCACAGAGATCAAATTAAAACGGACATCTGGAGCATGTTTGACTCCTCTAAGCAATAACTGCACTCCCATGTTGGTTTGTAGGAAAACATCACCAATACCAATTACCTTAGCAACACCATCATTACCCATCTTCAACACTCCAAAATCACCAGAAGTGTAAGATGTGAAGAACTCCTTCCTCGGTGTAACATGCAGTGTAGCAGCACTATCAATTACCCACATGCTCTCATCTGATACAAGATTAACTAAATCATGATCACGGAGAATAACAAGATCATCACAAGTAGCCGCAGAAACACGATCATCACCATCTTGATCCTTCTCTTTCTGCTTACCATTATTGTCTTTTCTCTCCCTTTTCCATTGAAAACAGTTCTTCTGTATGTGCCCCTTCTTGTGGCAATAATGACACTCCACATTCTTGTATCTGGACTTGGACTTACTTCTGCTCTTGTCCCTACCACCTTTCTGTTCCTTTTTCTGGCTTCTCCCCCTATTTTCAGTAACAAGTACCTCGGAATGAGATGAAGTACCCTGTGCCTTCCTTCTCATCTCCTCATTAAGAACACTTCCCTTTACATTTTGCAAAGAGACAACACCATCGGAAGCCGAATTCGAAATTGAAACCCGAAAAGTTTCCCAAGAGTCCGGTAGAGTATTCAGTAGCCATAGTCCCAACACCTCATCATCAAACTTGATACCCATTCCTGATAATTGATCTAGGAGTCCTTGAAAATCATTCAAGTGATCTGAAATGGAAGTCCCATCCTTGTACCTCAAATTCATCAAGGAATTCAACAAATACAGTTTATTACTCCCTGATTTAGAAGCATACAAAGATTCAATTTTCTTCCACAAGGACGCTGCATGTTCCTCATTAGCAATATGATTATAAACATTGTCATCTACATATTGCCGAATAAAACCACAAACTTGCTGATGCTCAAAATGCCAAGCCGCTTCAGTCATGGATTCTGGCATCTCAGTAGAAAATACAGGAAGATGCAACTTTTTCACAAATAATAGATCTTTCATTTTTCCCTTCCACAATTGATAATTAGTGCCATTCAAACTCAACATTCTATTTGTATTTGCCTCCATCATTCAAGCAAATCAAATAAACTCAAACCAAGAGCTCCGCTACCACTCTGATGGGAAATTCAACACAATAATAGCAATACGCAACGGATAATAATTTCCCTAACTTGCTGGAATCTATGAGGAGCAATAACAAATTAATGGCAGCAACTAATTCATCACACATACACGAAGAGACAACGATTTTAACGTGGAAAACCTTCTCAATGCGAGAAGTAAAAACCACGGGCACAAGCCAGTCAATCAAGCTCCACTATGATTAAAATCAGGGTACAAGAGTGTCTCAAATCACAGCACAAATCGTGCTCAACAACTAGGCAAACAGCCAACAACAAGTATGAAACTAGAGAACCAAAGGAAGAACACATAACCAGATTTCCAGCAGCTACTTGCGGGACTCGATTCCTCCTGCTCAGATATCGTCTCACCAATCCAACCGGTCAGATTGAAGAACCGGATGTCGTGAATCTGCTGTCTAAATTTCAGCCCGATCCGACGGTGAACGAAGGCACAGCGATAAATCTCCCACGGCTGCTCAGAGATGAACGAATCTGTTTTCTCTCTTCTCCTCTCTCTTTTCTCTCTTTCTCTTGTTTCTGTTTTTTTTTCTTGAATGAGCTGCTGCCTTCTTACCCTAATTTAGAGAATAAGATGAGGGACTAGTGGGCTTGCATATTGGGCTTCTCTCCACATATGTTGGGAGCCCAAACCCAACAAATCTCCCCCTCACAACTATGTGGAGATGACCGCCAAACCGGCGATCTCACAACAAGTTTCAAACTTGCATCTCGGTAACGCCTTAGTCATCATATCAGCACCATTATCATCTGTATGAACTTTGGCCAATTCCAACAACCTAGCATTCAATGCATCACGTATCCAATGATACCTCACATCAATATGTTTGGATCTAGAATGGAAAGTTGAATTCTTACCAAGATGAATTGCACTCTGACTATCACAAAATAGCATGTATTTGTCCTGGACAAAACCAAGCTCCTGCAAGAATTTCTTCAACCAAAGCAACTCCTTGCAAGCTTCTGTAATGGCAATGAACTCTGCCTCAGTAGTGGACAATGCAACACACTTTTGCAATCTAGATTGCCATGCCACAGCTCTCCCTGCTTGCGGACGGCCGTTTCTTTCTTGGGAAGATCGGGCTCCTCCCGTTTCTTCCGCTGGAAATCTGCTTCTTCCATCCTTGCAAACTTGTCCACCTCGATCCGCAAGAGGTCCAGGGTCTTCGGCGTGCTCGCAATCAGAGCATTTTCCAACTCCCGATACCTGCAGTTCCTCTTCAAAGCCTCAGCGGCAAAGTTAGGCGCAACGTCAGGCAGAGTGGCCAACTCAGCATTGAATCTGGCAACATACACCGTTAAGGATTCCCCCGACTTTCGCACCATATCAAATAGAACCGCCGGAGACTTTTCCACGGGAATACAAGAGCTAAATCGGCTTGTGAAAACTTTCGCCAACTGCTCAAAACTGTCCACAGATCCGGCTGGCAATTTTTCAAACCAGGTGTTGGCGATTCCCTTCAGAGTCATCACAAATATTTGGCACAGCGCCTCATCCTTTCTAGTAAAAAACTTAACATTCTTTTTTACTAAGCTCACATGAACTGTCGGATCCGTCGTCCCCATGTAAGAATCGGTTGGCAATTTGACGTGTCTGCTCACCCGATGCTTCCTAACCCGAAAGGTTAACGGATTCTTGGGATCATCATCTTGCTCTTCCCGAGCTCGCAGGGAGGCAGAGCCTCTTGAAGCATTCCGATCAGCCCCCTCGCGATCCCTTCCCGATTGGGGCCGATCCATTGACCTCTCCCGAACTCTTCCTCTTTCGGATCTTCCTTCTACTGACTGCTTCTGGCTCCTTCTCGGGCTACGCTGGACTGCTCGGCTATTAGCCTCTTCCATGTTGTCCAGGTACCCTTCCCCTCTGATCGGATTTTCACTGCGACGGGGCAGCCGGAGCTCATTCGAAAGATTTTCCCGTTGAGCTGGCTGACTGACGTGCTGTTGTGCAGATCTGGCTGGCTGGAATGCCATGGGCGGGGGCACTAAAGATGGTGTCGCTGCAGGTTGGTCAGGGATCTGCTGAGGAATGATCTGTTGGGAGTGAATCTGCTGGGGGAGGATCTGCTGGTGAACGGGCGGAGAGATCCCTCCCATAAACGTTTGCATCATCAAATCCATCCGTCGATGCAAGGCGGCGAACTCATGCATGACTGCTGGTGGGATGACTGCTGGTTGTGGGGTGCTGGGGAGTAGCACCTCTGGAATTTCTGGAAAATTAAGCCGGCGGGCTGCGGCGTTCATGTCCACACGGGAAGATGAGGCGTGAGGAGGTGGCGTTTCATACTGACCAGCAGCACCACTGGTAGGTTGATTTGATTGAAAGTTTGGGTCGGATGCCATTTTTGGAAATGAAAAAACCCCCAATAAGATTGAAGAAAGGGAAGAGCTTTGAGTTTCAAGGATGCTCACTCAAAACTCAAAAGCTCTCAATGAAAGCACCAAATGATAATCCGTGGACCGGAGTGGGGGGTTTTTCAGTAAAGTAGCTCACTGGAAGGTGGTGATCAGATCTTCGTGAAGGACCTGCACAGTGCCGGAAGTGTTTTCCGGCGCAAGAGCTCCAATGCCAAAGTCAGTAATTTTGTTAAGTGCGTAGAAAGTGTGTGTGTTGTTTTTGTTTTTTTGTCTGTGTCCTCGAGTAGAGGAGAAAACTTCCCTTATATACCACCCTCTAGTCCTTAGGCTGGACTAGAGTGGTTAGATCTCTGACATCCCCTCTCCTTTTTCCTTAGCCGGTGGTCTAGGGGCAGGGATTCATCATTGTAACATGGGGCGCAGACCTTATTTCAGGGGAATAGGGTCGTCCCTTTGTCCGGTTGTCAGGTGACGATGTGATGGGAGCAGGTTATCCTCCCTGCCAACCTTGACTAAATGTATACTGACTATGGAGCACTATACCAATAATATCTATGAGGGGAGATTTATATCTGGACCCCATCAGTGCGATGCCGTTCGTGGAGAATCGGCAAGGAGCCGTTTGTGGCGAATCGGCAAGGAGCCGTTTGTGGCGAATCGGCAAGGAGCCGTTTGTGGAGAATCGGCCGAGTGTCGTTGTCTTCATCTTTACTGTCAAATCGGCTCTGTGCCGTTTCGGTGATAACGGGCTGGGCTTGTCCTTTAGTTACTTATTCCCGTTGACCTGGTCAATCGATCACGATGCCTTTTATATCGTTGACTTGGTCAAACCGGCCATGTGCCGTTTTGACCGGTCAACGGTACTTCGTGAAGGCGCAAAGTCCATCGTGCCCTTCTGATAATTTTATGTATTATCAGCCGTAGTGGGTGTCGAGTGGTGATGAGTCGTGGTACTTGGTTTGCATCTGTGAGCTTAATGTCGCAATCAGGAAGGCAAAAACTGCATGCTGTGTGATAATGCTGCTGTGAGGAAAAGAAATGGAAGAATTAAATTAAAACAACGATAAATAATACTTTGATTTTACTTATTTTGGTATTAAAAGAAACAAATTATCATGCATCTTGATAGAACCTGTTATCCTGAAGGCCACCATTTGCAGGCATCTTTTCTCGATCCTACCTCCTTTCTTTCCTGTCTTTTTTTTTTTTTTGAGAAGGAGAAAGGATATGGAATGTATATATGGTAAATGGTACTATATAATATAGGAGGAGATGGAGAAATTTTAATTTAGTGTTCAATTTCTTTGAAGGAAAAGGAAAAGGAAAAGGAAAAAGATGAGTTCCAAGGAGATGGAGAAAAGATATGGAATTTATAAAAGAGGATGTTCAACTAGAGTTGGGGGGTTTATATTTATAGAGCATTTATAGCTGTACGAGAAAAATCCTTCCCCCGCACCACCACCCAACCAAAAAATACTTTTGGAACAACTTTTGGGTAAATTCCTCTTATAATAAATCGGGAGTCTATATTTTATTGTGTTATTATTTGGGATCAATTCCTCTTGTACAGACCTTGGCATTCTGCATGTCTCTGATAGAGACATCTTTCTCATATTATATAGTTTTCCCTGCAGGGGTTGCCAGTCAAGGCTCTAAAGGTTCTATCAAGATGTCAAAACCCGGGTTTTGACTAACATTCAATGACATCCTGCAGAGCCTTAACTGGCAACCCCTGCAGGGAAAACTATATAATATGAGAAAGATGTCTCTATCAGACACATGCAGAAATCCAAGGTCTGTACAAGAGGAATTGACCCCAAATAATAACACAACAAAATATAGACTCCCGATTTATCTATTTATATATATACTATATAAAAAGCACAAAAAATTTTATTTTTTAAAATTATTATTATACTCTTAAATTATTTAAAAAATTAAGGTGTAATAAATTTTTAAACAATAGTAAATATATTACCTTTTAATTAATTGTGCATGGTAAATTGTATAATTTATTTTTGTTGGTTTCGGCAACCATCAAATTTTAGCACTTTCGAACATGGGCTTCGGCTGGACAAAGAGAAGGGAATTCCTTTGCAGAATCCATTAGAATGTCTTAATTATGATATTTAAACAATTTAAATTAGATTTATCCTATTTTGTAGGAGTTGTATTTGGATTAGGATTTTTTTTTTAAAACCTAGTTGGGCAGAGGAGGTGAAGGGCCTCTCTCTCTCCTTTTCAATTTTGTTTTTTGGCTACTGTCCCGTTTTCTATCAATTTTCCTTCTCCTTCCTTTCTTGATATAATTAATTCATGCATATTACTTATTTGATTTAATTATGTCGTGCTCTAGCTAATTCTCTTATTCTTGGTAAAAACTCTAGGGTCATGATTCGTCTGTTGTGAGATCAAATTAAACTTTATAAATTCCAAGTTTGTATTTCTACTCTTTTTATTTAAATGTCAAATTGTTCTTATTTGATTTAAGCCTGATCACTTTAGATTTTAATTTAAACAAGTACAACTTTCCTTAGAAACGTTGTATGCTACATCGTTGATAGGAATTTGCAGGAAACTAATTAGTTTGCGAGCTAATTAGAAAAATGGTAGAATCTGATTTATAGGAGTGGAATAAATTCTTTTCTAGATCGGGAAAGGTCTCTCCCCGTGTTTAATCAACCTTTCAGTTAAACTTTATTAGGAGTACCGCCTTAAAGTTATAGATAGGTTAGGGATCCTAGTAGGAGTACCGCCTTAAGAATCTTGGGTAGGAGGAGACCAGGAGGCTCAGAGTACCGCTGGTCTCTATAACCTTTTTATGAATTTGGTTTTGAAAACACTTGCATCGATGATCAACATGTATGAATTATAATCCGACATGAGTCTTACTGGGAATTCCTCACCAACTAAGTTCATTTAATCACGGTTTATTTTCTGTTTTTGCTTTCTCTATTTGTTTAATTAATTGCAACATAAAATCCTCATTATTGGTATTTACCACAGTTACAATTCTTGATCATTTAATAGGAATTAATTTAGTTGTGAAATCTTTGTGGTTCAATCCTTTTACCACTTGCTATAGTTTTAATTAATTGTGCATGGTGAATTGTATAATTTATTTTTGTTGGTTTCGGCAACCATCAGTTAACATTTTATCGCTGTCGGTCAAAATTAGTGGATAAGTGGCTGGTACGGTGGCTAAAGTGTTTAATTGAACAAAAATTGAGCACGTGTCGATTTTGATTAGTAATTGATAACCGAATAAAGATTTTGCTTAATTGAAGATTATGTTGCAGGTTTGTATTCTGTTTTTTCTTTGGGTTTCGGTTCATATTTTTGGAGTAAATAAGGTTGTTTTGTTTGTTTATTGATTGTTGACCATGAAATTACTATTGCCAATCATGCGGCACTTTGACAGAATCAATTTCATCACATTTGTACATTCAATTTGTGTTTTATGGTTTTTTTTAAAAAAAATATATACTTTTGTGATTTTGTTTTGAGTTTTAAAAAATAACCTATTAAACTCCTCTTTCTTCGAATTGCAGATGATTGTCGATTTTCAAAACCTAAAGAATCACCATTATTGATTGTCCGACATAGACCCTTACATAGACTTTTATTGAACAACATTATTCCTTCCTAGAGCGGCTCAAAAATATATTTATTATATGAATTATATATTTATTATATAAATTCTATATTTAATTAGTTTGAGTCCTATATATATGTGTATTTATTTAGTTCGATCCATATGTGTATGTATTTATGATTGTCGACAATGATTCAAATTTCTCAATTATACCATCTAATTTTTTATTTACTTTTACCAATTAGCTGTCAAAATCAATCAAATTGATGATTCCATTTGTAGGCTTGCACATTATTTTATTAGGAGCTGTATTAATCTTAAAAATAAATCCAATAAATAATTTTTTAACTCAATATTATTCATTTCAAATTGAATAATGTTTTAGATCTTGACACAATAGATCCATGTTGTATTTATTTATTTCGATCTATATATGTATATTTATACAATTTCATAAACTATTCAATAAATGACTTAAATTACCACCTTTTTGCAAATTCATGTTTTAAATTTATTTTAATTGTAGGAAGATATGTCTACAAATAAAAGAAAAGCGACCAATGATTTGATGGTGCCAAATGTTAAAAGAAGAGAGCGAAATTGGTTGCTTAAAACTCAATCATTTTTTAATGAATATCAAAGTATGTGATTAATTAATATTTTAAAATCAATAATTTGATTCAGTGTTTAAAATTATTCGGAGTGACTAATACTAAACTATATAATAAATCTTTTATTTATTTTAATATGCAGGACATATAGAAGTTTTTTTTTAATAAGCAGAGATTATATTAGAAACCTGTCATGAAGATCACGACGAACATAACAAATGTCAGCTGTCCAAGCTAGGCAGCACAAGCAGAAAACGAAACCAACAAACTAAGAAAGCAAGAAAGATAAACCTCCGGGCTCAGGCAACAGCAACCTGACTACTAAAAAGCCAAGCCGGAGGACATATAGAAGTTGAACCATCTATTTCACCTCTACATACGTTAAAGGATATTACAAGCTTCAAATTAGAGTTTTTATACAATCAATACTTTTACTATCTGTTATGCTTTTATGAGAAGAGATTGTAGTCATTGAATAAACAGTTAGAAAAATTAGAAAGCACTCCCAAATAGATTCTAAATTCAATGAATAATCAATTTAAAAAGCAACGGTTAAATGATTTATAAAATTAACCTCTTAACAAGATTGGTATTTGGCCTTTTTTATTCACAATTTCATGTTAAATTAATGAATCATAAATTAAGGATTCTAATTGATTAATAAATTTTTCTTAAATCAATATTAATTAATTAAGAATTGATAAAGAATTGAACAAAGAATTATTTAGGTATGTTAATCTTAATAAAGATTATGAGTAATCAAGTTATTCCTGAAGTAGAAAACGTTCCAGCGGATCCTGAATATGATATGGATCGAACTAAATAAATATACATAATTTTTTCACAATATTTTTTATTATTTTTTTATAATTGACTTTTTGTGCGTTTGATATTAATTTATCCTATTAATATTTTTAATTTCGCATTCTTATAGTATTTATTTAATTAAACATGCAAAATCTTCACAATTTGGAAAAAAAAATGTGTTGCAGTGACACTAAATATTTACATTCTAATACTATATTGGGTTTTTTTATTTATTTTGAAAAAAAAATATTTATGGTAAAATTTTATTAGTTTTTATTGTTTCATGCTCATATAAAACTTGAGAGTAATTCAACAATATGAATTAATTAATTTGTATTTAACAATATATTTAATTTAATTCTTGAATTTTCTTTGAATTTTTATTTAATTTATTTAAGAATATTAATTAATATTCTTAAATTAATATTAATTAATTAAGAATTGATAAAGAATTGAACTAAAAATTATTTAAGTATCTTAATATTAATAAAGATTACGATACAAAGTTAGTAAAAATAAATTATATGTGTATAAACTATATTATTATTGTGTGTATATTAAATGAATTTTGTAGACTTTAAATTTATATTAATTTTTTTTGATAGTATGAAAAATGAAAGAAGCTGATTTTCTATTATGAAATATTCACATCATAATATTAAATTATAATTAACAAAAAAACTATTTAAATAATTTAATAATTAAAATGCTAAAATACAAAAGAGAAAGATAATTTATTAAAGAATCAAAATATATTAAATACATAAATTATCTTCCTATGAAATTAATCTCGACAATTTTCTTCGTGAGTAAAATAGACGAATGACAATTTTGACAGTCGTCTATACAAATACTTTTCATTTTCTCAAACATTCACTGACTCTGTAATTAAAATTGATGTAATTTTTTTTATAATTGGCTTTTTGTGTGTTTGATGTTAATTTTTCCTATTAATATTTTGAATTTTGCATTCTTATAGTATTTATTTAATTAAACATGCAAAATTTTCACAATTTGGAAAATTTTTGTGTTGTGGTTACACTAAATATTGACATATTAATACCATATTGGGTTTATAATTTATTTTGAAAAAAATATATTTATGGTAAAATTTTATTAGAAATATGAATTAATTAATCTGTATTTGACATTGACAGTGAATGTCTAAGTCACTCAATAGTATAAGAGTTAATATTAAAGTTATGAATATTGAGTGTATATTAAATATTTTTTTGATAGTATGAAAAATGAAAGAAGGTTTTTCTCCATAACTAGCCTCAACAAGAAGATACTGAGAAGATAATCAAATCACATTTAAAGAGAATGGACAATGCAAACAAAGCAACTGTAGAACAAATTGCTAACTAAATTGCATCATCAAAACAACATGTTCCAACCATATAATAAAATAATTACTTATGAGCATAAATGAAAAAAACTAACATTAACTCTTATTATTATTTTGCAGTTTTTATAAGTCCTAACAACAACTATTACAGAAGTGATCAATAAAAGACAACCATGGCATGAATCATATAAAAAGTGCGGAAAAAAGTATCTGACATGGATGAGGGTCAAACAACCCGTGACAGGTGTGAAAGTTGCGTTGAGACAATTGCAAGGTAATTCCTAACAACTTAAAAATTTAATTATTTTATTTTAAACATAAAAATATTTAATGAAGGTGAGAATGAAGCAATAATTGTTCTTTTTGATGAGTCAGAAACACTAATAGGTTGTGACATCAAGAAATACAAAAAATCAGTTGACAACAAGGTAATTTTTTGTCAATTGATTTTTTTACAATAGTGGTACTAGATTAATTTTAATATAGAAAAAATACTAATATTATTCGCAATGTAACCGGAAAAAGAGAAGTCGCCACACTATAGAAAAATGATATTGTAGCTTGCAAGGACAAGGAATTTGATTTCTTAGTCAAGGTCACCGAAAAAAATGAGAGCGAACGACAGAGGAATGCATTTATCGCTGAAGAGGTTCATGCAACTAAAAAGAGGACACCATCTGAAAAACAAAATAATGAAGACGATGAATTATTATTGGTAGTTTTGAAAAAGAGCCAGCAGAATAAATTTCGAATGAATAATGTAACTGGAAAAAAAAAATGAACAATACGACAAGGATAAAAGCAAGAACAACAAGAAGAAAAAATGCAGGTGAATGAATCAAGAAAATCAAAGAAGAAGAAGATCAAGAGCAAGCTAAAAAATCAACCAAGATGAAAAAGAAAAGAGACAAAAAATAAGATGAGGAAAGAATTATTTTGCCCACACCGATACTCATTGATGAAGACATTGAAGAGGAGCAGAAAACACAAACGGTGAGGGATATAAGATTTAAACTCATTGATGAACATATCAAAGGTGAAGACAAAAAAGAGATAAGGAAGGGAACAAGACTCGAGAATAAAAAATTTGATAAATTGTATGAGTATGAGCTATTGATCAAAAAGATCAAACAAAAAAAATAGTAAAATCACTTTATAATTAATAATAATTATTAGTATGCTTAACAATTTATACGGTTGATTATAATACTTTAGAACAATATTTAAATACTATTAAGCTACATTATTTATTAATAATTATTATTAGTATGCTTTATAATTTATATGGTTGGTTATATATTACCTTAGAACAATATTTAAATTCTATTAAATTAAATTATCTATTTCAAATGACCAAAATTAATTTATAAATAAGATCTGAAACAAACAATTTAATTTTATATACACATCCCCTAACTACCTAGTTATTATAATTAAAAGCATACGCATAGTGGGAGTCGGTCTACGTTATTCTAATTAAAAGCTAGCTCATGGTACTAACTACTACATTGTCTTAATATTATCATACTTAATATAACATACTTTTCTTTCACTAAGCAGAAGATTTTATATAATATACTTGGTGGTCTGAAATCTTTCATGCTCATGATCATCTGATCAAGGTAATCATATCAAGAATGGATCAAGAGAGGGTACTGCTACTCCTTACCAGAAAAGGAAACGAATCAGATAGGCCTTGGAATGGGATACAGAGGTTCTTTGAGGAATCAAGAAAATTATGGAGAGTGGCACTTCCAGCAATGTTGTCAAGAGTGACCCAGTACGGAACTTTTGTGGTCACTCAGGCTTTCATCGGACATATTGGAAATTTAGAGCTCGCTGCTTATGCTCTCATTCAAATCATTATCATCAGATTTGCTCATGACATCTTGGTATTTATTATATATAGCTTCTCTACTTAATTCATTCTAGCTTCATTTATTTATTTTCTTTACTTAATTAGTTATAAATTGCTTCTCTAATTAGTTAATTAGTTAGACCTGTTTTTAGGGGATAGAGATAAAAGGAGTAAAAGAATATAACCTTAAGGATTATTCTGGAAGAATTAAAAAATTTGAGGGGTGAATATAAAGGATTAATGTAAATAAAATAGAACTATAGGGACTATTACGTGAGAATGAAGATGGGGGTGCTTACAGCTTCAATTTTTAGAATAATTTATTATATATTCCACTAAAAAAATTGAGTTTTATACATTTACTCTTGAATCTTCTATCTCTTCATCTAATATTTTTAGCCTCGAAAAAAAAAATCACTATATCACATTTGGTCGTTAATTGTAAACGTCAGTTGGGGATGACAAGTGCAACCGACACACTGTGCGGACAAGCATTCGGGGCAAAACAATACAACATGATGGGAATTTACTTGCAAAGATCATTGATCATCAACATTGCTACCGCAACGCTTCTCCTACCTTGCTTCGTCTTCTCGAGTTCGATTTTCAAGCTGCTCGGTCAGGAAGGAGACGTAGCCTCTATCGCTGGTTACATGGCCATATGGTTCATTCCCATCATGTATTTCATGGGAATCCACATGACCATCGAGAAATACTTACAAGCACAGCTCAAGAACACGATCGTTGGATCCCTCTCTACCTTCTCCTTTGCGCTCCACATTCTCTTGTCATGGCTTCTTGTCACCAAACTCAACTTGGGGATTCCCGGAGCCATGGGCGCAATGATTCTCTCGAATTCGGTCGTACTGATCGGAGAATTTGTCTATGTTTTTGGGGGATGGTGCCCTCATACCTGGACAGGATTTTCCTGGGCCGCATTCTCTCATTTGATCCCAGTCTTGAAGCTCTCAATTTCCTCCGGTATCATGCTCTTGTAAGTCTCGGGTCGGCCTCTTCCTCATCAATTGCGTACGTTTTTTCTCTCTTTCTGATACTTATATTTTAACAGAGTAGAGGTATGGTACCATGGGGTCTTAGTGTTGGTGGCTGGCTACCTACAAGATGCCACCAATCAAATATCTGCCTTCTCCATTTGGTAAGCCCTTAGCCAACAAATAATGATATAATATCTCTCTTATTTTATAAGTATTATATATATGTTACCTGTGTGCAGTGTGAATATCACTGCTTGGGATTTCATGCTATGTGCTGGATTCTTGGCAGCAATTAGGTTTGTTGCGTAAATTTAATTTATTATAATTATAGTACATTCCGAAAATACATTATAATTTTTATAATTTACTGACGCGAGCTGATTTAACTGTTTCTATAATATATAGTGTGAGGGTTGCAAATGAATTGGGAAAAGGAGATACAGAAGCTGCAAAATTCTCCATTAAAGTCACTCTAAGCACTTCAGTTTGTATTGGGATCATCTTTTGGATTCTGTGTCTGGCATTTGGAAATAAGATCGCCTACCTCTTTACATCTGAAGCGCAAGTGGTGAAAACTGTGTCAAACCTCTCTGTCCTGCTTGCTTTCTCTGTTTTACTCAACAGTGCTCAGCCAGTTTTCTCAGGTAAATTAATCGATTAAAATATAATATATTTAGATAATAATTACCACTTAATTATTATTTTTATTGTTTCAGGTGTGGCTGTGGGTTCTGGCAGACAAGAAATGGTAGCATATATCAACATCTGTTCCTACTATGTGGTTGGGGTGCCAATAGGCCTTCTTCTAGGATATATTGCTCACTTGCAAGTGCAGGTAATTAAGAAATGTTTTAATCAGCACTCCCTCTATCTTTTAATAACTAATATTTTGATTTTTGATACGCATATTAGAGCGTACTATTCATGTAATTCGAGAAAAAGTACGAGGCAAAATTACCTCAAATAGTAAGTCATCAGACTTTTTTAATATGTGTGTCAAAAATCAAAACGTCAGTTATTAAAGGACGAGGAGTAATATATTAGTACTATTTGTTAAAGATTAATTTTGCTAATTTAATTTTTGTTGAATCAATTATAGGGTATATGGATTGGAATGATCATTGGAGTTCTAACGCAAACTCTTGTGCTTGGTTACATTACCTTACGAACCGACTGGGATGAGCAGGTGAAAATAAATATATTAATCAACTTCTTTTTTCTTCATGATTATCGATCGGTTCATTAATTAGTGATGGCAACTTTTTGTTTTTGTTTTCTTTTGGATTTTTGTAGGTTATAAAAGCATCTTACAGGTTAAATCGGTTGTTGGTAAAGTAAACCCATTAGACTTGATTTTGACATTAATATTTAAAAAAGAATGTCAATCAATTTTGTTAAGTCTGATTAAGTACCTGTTTGGCATTAAAGTTTAGGTGGCCAACCCAGCTTTTAGGGCCCAAAAAGCTAAGGAAGGTGTTTAGTAATAGAGCTTTTCCAAAAGCTCTATTGGGTTCTTTGCATTTACCCTCTAAAAGCCACTGCTAAAAAAGAGAGCAGTGGCCAACTTTGGGTAAACAGTGCAACACGGTAAGCTGGCCATCTAATATTTTGGACAAAAATATTGACTCACTTCTAAATATTTACATTTATACTAGGTATAAAATGTTGAATTTTTTTCCACTGCATCTCATTTCCTTACCCACACAAATTCTCTCAATCTCTCTGCCGACAAAACAACCACACCTCACTCATTCTTCTTCTCCACCCTCTCTTCTTCTCCAACAGTCGATCAATCCTGCACTACCAAAGGTAATACGGAGCATTCGGAAGGAGGCAATAAGCGGAAGGAATGAAGCGCTGCCGTCGTTCCGCCGCGCTTTCTCCCTCTACGATCAGATTAACCTAATCGACAAGGTTCCTGAGGATCAGCTCCGATTTCAAGGGTAAATCCCAATTCTTCCTTTGTTGTCTTAATTTTGATTTCTTTTGCATACAAGTTAGCTGCCTGTGACAATTTTGTTGGACATATGGAAACTCAAAAGGTTTCCCCTAATTGGGTGGCTTTCCTTTTTTTCGTGGACATGTTTTCCACTTCTGTTGTTTGTTTATAGACTTTGTATTGGGGAATTTCACAAAATGGAACTTGGGATTTTTTTTCTCGTCATCATTGAAGTATATGCCTAGCCTTCTCAGACTTTCATCTGTTAGTATTAGAGATAATTTTGAAGTTGAAGCGTGTTAACTGAGTTCGAATATTAGGATGAAAGTAGTTTTCACGGCCCTAGATTTGTTGCATGTTTTGATGCTTGTCCTTTTGAAGCAGGGCTATAGCAGAACCAGGGAACTGGACAGTGACGATCTGTTGGAACATTTGCCTTCTCTGCAGCAGCTCTTGAATCGTCTTGTCGGCTGCCGGGTACTTTTCTTTCTAATAAAACAGATTGAAAGGGGAAAAAAATAGCTTTCTCCATCCTTTGCTTGCTGTTGTATGCATTTCCCTTAGTATGTGAAATTAATTTGCTATAATATTTGCCTTTACAGCCAGAAGGTGCAGCGGTTGGCAACTATGTTATACAGTATGCACTCGCTCTGGTATGCCTGCCTCTCCTTCCCTTTCTCTTCTATAATACCTGTATTATCTTAAAAGAAGTTTTTATTCTTTTTTTTCTGGGCTAGTTTAACTTTTGTTTCAGCAGATAGTCTAAAATTGCTGCATAGATAAACCAACCACATTGGAGAATCAGTATAGTGTCTAATTCTGTTTGTCTTATATAAAGATGGTTTATATTCAAGTTATTTATTTAATTGAACTACTTTGTTGTTGATGTATGGTTTTTGTTTTTGCAGCTACTTGAACCAGGGAAATATACATGGTTGTTAAAAGCTTTGTATGGACTTCTAATGTTGCTTCCCCAGGTATAACCGCATAGTTCTATGCAATTTCCATTCAAAGTCTTCTTCAACGCTCACCCACGAACCGCCCAAACCTCACACTTAAGCTGAACTTTCTGTTTGTATTCTAAAAAAGATAATTGATTTTTTTCAGGATTCTAATTTCTGATGCACAGATTTGTTGAATTCTTGTATGCAGCAAAGTGCCGCTTTTAAGATCCTACGTACTCGTTTAAAAACTGTTCCCGCATATTCCTTCAGTAGTTTTTGAGATTTGAGATTATTGGTTCGTACTGTTCGTAATCCATCAGATTTAACTTTAATCATCAGTTTGTACTTCTTTTTTTTCTGAGATTTAAGTCTTGATGATGTGATGATCGATATGATGTGTGCTAATTTCTCTGTTTTTAGCATTTCGTGTATCTGATTTTTTTAGCATTACGTGTGTTTCTTGTTTTGAATGCCAATAATTTGTTGTTCAGGATTATTTTATTTTTTACTATAAAAGAAACTCATTATTTTGTGTTCTTTATAAAGGAACATATTGACCCTATGGAACTAGCTAACTGTAATTGAATTTCTAAATAACTTACATAATTTCTTAATGATCTCTTAGTATTGTGAGAGCCGTTTGTTCTTTTTATAACTGAAAGTCAATTGTGTATGTGGAGCAAACAGAGGAACAACAGTTGCAGGCAGCAACAGGTTGTGTTGGCGCTTGGCAGTATTCACTCAAACAATACTGCAGTCTAGAATGTCTTGCTTGTAATTTGTATTGTTTTTAACTGGCTAACTATTGCTATGGATCAACAATTCATCCTTTAAGTGCATTGTGAAAACGTGATGAAGTGTGAGATTCTGTTTCTGTCGAATGATTTCTGATTTCCAATAGGTTTGTATGCATGCATTGATTGGTTTTCTTGGTTTTATTTGATTGTAGGATCTGCTATCACTGGCCCCATTGGAAAAGAGTGTGCTGACTTGTGGCCAAGAATTGCCAGGGATGCCAATGCTATTGTTTGAGTGAATTTTCCTAGTTTTGAATTAATGATAGTACTATGTTGCCTTCTGGAATTAACTAGGTCCCTTTTGTTTCAAAACATGATGGAACACGTTAGACAAGCTGTCTATGTTTGTACTGTGGGAATTTTGTAGTGTTCAAAAATTGCCGATTGCCCAAATTCTTATATTTCAATGGCTGTTGGTTGAATTCTTTCATTTGTGTGCCTGTTGGGTAAGTCTTGAGTAATCAAAGGGATAGAACGCCTTTGGCTATATATATAATACTTGTATTATTTAATAAACAATTCTTTATATTTTCCTTAGGTTACCATTAATTTTTTGTTAATTAACATATTTATAAATTGACGATTTATGACAAAAAATGTAACAAATTCACTAAAAAAAATGTGATTATTCATCAAATTTTTTATTTATTATATGTGCCATTACATATTTCAAAAATATTGTACATTTTGATAAATCTAAAATAGAAATACCAATTATATTATTTAATAAGATTGGATATCAATTAGTTAGTTACAATACCAAAATAAAAAATAAGATCCTAATATTTTAAATATGTAGTAGAGTATTTTAATAATTGAACCATATGGTAAATATTGTAATGTTACTTACCAACTTTTATGTTTATTTGAATAATATGATGGAGTCAAATTCATGTTACATTAATTTCTTAAAAAATTAAATAAATATTATTGATGTATTCGCATAAAAAAAAGTAACTCAATAGGTAATAGATTAATGATGAATAGATAATTGTGATTTTATATATGTAAAATTTTTAAATAGTGCTCAATATTTAACTTTATTTAATAAAATATTAATTATTTGTTTAAAGAAATAAATTGATTTAAATAATCTATATATATACTAAAAAATATTAATTTTAATGCTTGAAACAAATTGTGTCATTTATAGTTAAAAGGTTAAAATTGCAGCTTTTAGAAAATTATAGTTAAATTATTTGTTTAGAAAAAAAGATTGAATTAAATAATGTAAATAAATAACACTAAAAATGACTGATGCCCTTTATAGTCATTTTACACTCAAACTATAGTTCTAAAAGCAGTGTTTACCAAACACCAAAAATAACTTCTCGTTTCCCACAACACTTTTAAGAAATGTTTACCAAACAACACACTGTTTTGCGCAAAAGTGCTTTTCCCATAGCACTTTTCGGACCAGAACCGGAACTCCAAACAGACCCTAAATGGCTTAAACTCATTTTGCTATAATTTAATTTAAAATGTTATTGATCATAGTGTCTCCGATTGGGTTTTCTTTACAGAAAAACTAGCATGTCGGGTCTATTAGAAGTACTTTTTTTCAAAAGTTAGAAATTCTTATTCATACGAATAGAGAATTTCTTACATATATTTTTTATTTGACCGGTCTATTTATTTTCTATAAGTGAGATAATAACATCGATAACCTTCTAAAGGAGAGATTACAAAGACAAAATGACTATGAGCCTCGTATGAGTAGGGATGCAAAAGCTCGAGAAGGAGCTTGTCTGAAATGCACAATAAAACATCAATGATAAATGTGTATGCAATAAATTGTCTTTACCAGAAAAAAATTAGTTAATTGCGATTAACATGATTCTAAACTCCTGCATGCTAACAACAATGTGTGTGGAATGAATTAAGAAAAAGTAGGTCACATTTTACGGTCCATTAGTCATTTTTACGTGTAGCTTACCTTTAAAATTCTTATACATATCTTAACCATTAGATTAATTTGAACTGTTAAAATTCACTTAACATGATATATTTTGTTCAGTACAACAGGAGAGGATCCCAATCCCAAAAGAAAAGAAAATAAATCCGACTAAAATACGAACCAAAATCACCAAGCCGAACCCAACATCAAGCACTCGTGATTATTATTATTATTATTAATTATTAAAGTATAAACGAGTTTGACCATTTTTTTAAAAAAATTGTCTTGTAAATTTGTAATTAATTTCCAGATTTAATTCAAATCCCAGAAACGTTAAAAGAAGGGAGGACCAAAAGAACAAACACAATTAGGCGGGAACTCCATTCCAAATTTAGTACCTGACTGTAGGACCCATACCTTCAAATAGTAAAAGAAGAAAGAGCATTTTTTATTTTATTTTTCATTTTCATTTTCGTTTTGGGAAACAAGAACAGCAACAAATCCCAAAGAAAAACAAACGAAAAAACAGATTTTTCTTCTTCCTTTCCTTTTACTCCTCTCCTCCTCTTTCTTCTCTTTCTCATTAACCTACAGTAATTATTATTAGAATAAAAATTTAACCTTTAATTTCTCCCGTACCGGCTCCGATCTCGTGCGCCTCTCCTTCCACATTCTCCTCGTCTTCGCCCACAGGAATCAGCATTGCCTTTTCTTGACACTCGCTCGCGATCTGCTGTCCTTCTTGTCGGATTCTCATCTCGTAATGACGTCATGTAAGTGCTCATCTCATCTCATCTCTGCTCTTAATTTTCATTTTCGCGTCAAATCTAGGGTTTATCGTGGATCTGAAGCGCAATTCTCCCGTTTCCTTGGGAGCTCCATTTTTTGGGTTGTTTTTAACCACAAATTTGAAGCAATTAGTTTTTTTTTTATCCCATTGCGTTTCTTTGGAGAGTGGAAGTAATTGTTTAATTGTGTTGGTTCTTGTAGGAATGTGCAGTATTGATTGGCTGTGTGAGTGAAGAAGAATTCTAGATGATGGCAAATATGAATACTGCTACTGAAAATGGAAATGGGGCTCATGGGGGGCAGTCAGAAGGGAGTTTTGATGGTAGGAGAAATGTGGTTCTGTTTGGCTGGTTAACTTCATTTTTGGACTTGTAGTTTGTAGCTAATGTTGTCGATTTTTTTTCTCTTAAAAAATTACTTTTATTGTTCCAGGTAATGTGCAATCACTGATTGAGTGGTTGAATAGTTTGCTTCCTTCTTTGAATTTGTCATTGGATACTACCGTGGAGGAGTTGAGAGCAGTCTTGATTGATGGCACTGTTTTGTGTAGCATTTTGAACGAGCTGAGACCTGGCTTAATTAAAATGGTTAGCTGGACTACTCTTCTATCTCCATTAGTAACTTTCCTTGGTGTTTAAATTATCCATTCAAAATTTTAATTGCCTTTTGGGTATGTTGGTAGGTTTATTTATATGTTCTTGTTTTGCCTTGCCTTTACATTTCTTCCTCCAGAGTGGCAATGTTGAGCCAGGTCCAGAAAAGGTCAAAAAGTTTTTAGTGGCCATGGATGAAATGGGTTTGCCTAGGTTTGTACTTGCAGATATACAACAGGTATGTAATATTTTCTTTAATGAAAGCAACTATCACTTATATAGCAGTTTGATTCTCATTTATCTGTTACCTAGCATGCCCTGTTGTGTTTTAATCTCAAACTACCGTAAATTTTGGTCCTATCAATTGCTTATGGTCAATGGGAACAGAATATAGGGAAAGTTACATCTATTAAGACTCTAACATGCTGTGGTAGCAGTTTGATTCTCATTTAGTTGTTACCTAGAGTGTCTTGTTGTGTTTTAAACTCAAATAACCGCAAAATTTGGGCTTATAAATTGCTTATGGTCATGCGAAGTAGAATATAGCGAAAGTTACATCTATGAAGATTCTAACATGCCGTGGTTGGTCTTATGACCAAAGATGGTGTGTATACTAAGGAGCGAACTGTTAAATCACATTTATTTATTTATTTGGTGAAATATCCTGATGCAAAGGGGAAAAAAATGAAAGAAAAAAGAGAACAATGTAGGGCATGAATGCCCCAACCTATTTGGGTTCAAAGCTAGGCTGTGCCTTGTTGGCGGTTAATCCCAAACTGCGGATTAGTAGAATCTTTGTTTAGTGGTGCTTTGTTTTGAACCATCCCTCGGCTATGTTGCTTTGCGTTTAGTACATAAGTTTTCGTTGAAAGTTCTCTCTAACTTGTTCAAACTTATTTGATTAGATAATTTGGGTTCTTTGTAGGGTTATATGGTGCCAGTTTTGCAATGCCTTAGGACACTTAAATTCCATTTTGAATATGATGGCTTAAAAGGGATCATCTCCAACCATGCACAGAAGAGACGGAGTCATTCAGAAGTGGAGTTTTCAGAAGACATTGATCATCCCCAAGGGGATGCACCAGCACGCCGAGCAAATTCTGTGGATGGAAATTTGCAACACGCTTTGCATGATTCTGTTGGTATGTTTCCTTAATTGTAGGAAAAATATGTTAAGATTTCATGGTTCATAAATCCTACACCCAAATGCTTTCATGATAGAATGTTATTTTAGTGTATGATATTCTCATTAAAATCTTTGATGATTGGTGCTTTCTTGGTTAAAATATAGAAGTTTTGCTTCAAGTTTGAAGAGAGGTTGTTAAGGAGGAACTGATGGTTTTGTTGGAATATCATCCGGTCCTTTTTTCTTGTTGCTTTTACTTGTCTTGCTACTAACTGAAATTAGCGGATTGGAAATGGGCTTGGAGCTGATTGATTCATATTTCATACATGTCATGCTGAAATAAAGTTTGAGGATAAAGGACTGAAAATGTTGCTGTTATTCAATCTTAGGATCCCATATGAAGAGGGTTAGGAGATAGTCATGCTTCATAGGCTCATTTTGCTTTGAAGTGACCAAGCTGAAAGTTGGCTTGTTGCTGAAGGATTTTCTTATTAGACACATGCTAACAAGAACCTTCATGGTCATGCACAGTTATGAGCACTAGCTTATTGTTATAGAAGAAGAGTTTGACTTTTTTTTTCCCGAGCCTTGCTATTTTGGAAAGGTAAATTCCCACGGTTCAGTTTCAAGATTTTACTTGATTCCCTCTTTACTCGATTGCCCGCCATTTTCACCCTAACATTCTTCTTTCATTCTTGGATAGATATCTTTTTCTTGCTTTATGTGTGTGTGCATTTGGACAATTTTTTGATTTTTGTCTTTCCCTCTTTCCTTTGTTGGTGGTTTGTTATTAGATACACTACTTCTGCTATTGTAGTTGCATTGATGTTCTTGTGGTACACTGTTTGCAGATGCTAATATTTTGGAATTGATGAAATCAACTGGATTGGATGTAAGTTCCTAAATAGTATCCTCAATGATGAAATAGAGTTCATTTTTCTTCTTTTTCCAACTTAACTTTAACTTCATTGTACTTGTGATGAACTTTTGCTGTTTCTTTGTGCAGAATGCCTCGACACGGACAATGTTCAATTTAGTGAATAGTTATCTGGATGAAAGCATCGAAAAAAGGAATGGGCATATGCATCAGGTATGGGAGTGAGAAGATGCATGCATACACACGCATAGATAGTAAAAAATGAAACAAATTTTAAATTTTGTGGAATTCGTTTGACAATATTAGGCATCCATTTCCAAATAAAAAATATTTGTTACAATATACATATAGATACACATACATATTTTCCATGTTTTGATTTCCTATATTTGTTGTCACAAGTATTTTTTTATGCTTGGTTTCACTTGTCTCCTATTGTTGTGTCTTTAATGCTTTTGAGCAACAGACAGCACCTATATTGAAGAAGGTTGTTCAAGCTATTGAATGGCGAGTTTCAACTCAGGCAGAGAACCTAAAAGATGTAATTTGTCTAAGTGGATCTTGCAATTGTATTTTTTTCATTTATTATGTTGACGTACATCAATTCATGTCTACATACATAAGCTATTTTATAATGGTAATGACTATTGAAGCTTTGTTGTTATATGATTTTAGCAAAACAAGCTTTATAAGGCCCACATGGAGAAGTACCAATCAAGAATTAAAGTACTTGAAAGCATTGCAGCTGGGAGTAAGGAAGAAATTGAGGTGCTTCGGATTATGTTTTCCTGTTTATGGTTACCATTGTTGAGTTTAAGCTATGTAATTGATTTCTGTTGTTTTTGATTCCGTTTGTGTAGGTTTTAGTGTCACGACTGCAGCAGATAAAGGTAAGGTTTCATTTTTGTGATCTTTTACCACATAACAACAAAAGAAAATTGATATGCTTGTTGTATTTATTGTTGAACATCAATTATTTGCAAAGTAGCTGCACCTCTATTGCCACCTATTATGTCCCCTTTCCTACAACTTGGGTTTGAGGAAAAAAATACAAGCATTGATTACATTCATGACTATGAATAAAAACCGGTTGTTTTCCATAAATTGTGGGATATTTTGTTTTGATACTTTGATAATTTTGTTTCATAGAAATTTCTAATATCTTGTCTGGCTGATTTATTTCATATGATATCTGTTTCTATGTTGCAATAGTGTCTGTTGTACAAATGCATGCAACATTCTTTTGGAGGTCTTTTTGCACGGGTTTAGGAATAAATTGATGACAGATTTGAGATTGTGGTATTTGGTATCAATGCATTTCTTTTTGGCATTGATTACATGTTCTATATTGGCAATGTGGGAACTAGCAGAATACATGCACCTCGTACAATTTTTTCCTTGAGATGGACCAATGCAGTGGTTAAATAAATACTTTAATAAATATAGTTAAGCATCTTCATCATCTTCTATGCAAGCAATTCCATTTGTGCAATAATATTGTTAAAACTGAAGGAAAGGAAATCTCAAAGCATTGACTAAATGTTAAGATTAAGATGCCTTGGTGTTCCCTGAGAAAAAAAGAAAAAAATATTTGAAATCGTTTTATCTGGAAAGTACAATCACATCCATAAAAAATCTAACTACAAAAAGTTATATTGTTGCACAAGTTCTCTTTTTTGAAGAAGGGTCATGAATGTACTTGTAAAAAAATGAAAATGTATTTGAAAGAAGTTATATTTAAATAGACACGTTTTAAGATGTTTATTATATGATGTTTTCAATAAAAATGTTGTCCGTTTTTTTTAATAAAATAATAACATTGCCAAAAAGAAATTCCTTTTTCTTAAGAAAGAAATAATTACATCACATTCTGCCCAGTTTAATTCATTCACGTAATTAATAAATCTTCCAATATATGGTTGGGCTGGTATTAATTGGAAACACTACGGGAATCGTTTGTTTATTTGCTACACAAAAAGGTTGTGCTATTTGGTGGATGATTATTGACATTCTGAGAAAATACCAATATAATTTTTTCCCCTGCATATATGGCTATTCGTACCATTGATTTCCAATGTTGATTTTGCTAAAATTTGGATGTAATCAAAAGAAAAATACTGTCCAAATTGTTTCTCCAATAATCTTTTCCCCCATCCTGATCCTTTTATCCTTTCATCTTTATTTGATATAATTGTTACATTAATAATGTCAATTTTATAAGTCCTTTTGATGGAGTACAACTGTAGAAATAGCCACAGGTGATTTTTCAATAGGGATGTTTCCAATTAAACTTCATCTGTTGTTCAGATAGGTGTCTTCTCATTATGATCAAATCGTTAAAGTATTATTGCCTTAAATTAAGCCTACACATGCCCCTTGTCAATTTTTTGCTCATTCTTTCTCCATGCGTCTGCTTTATATTTTATTACAGATTATGCTATGATTGCTATCATCCTTTATTGGTTATATTAAGCTAGGTTTGATGGCTTGCATTACTGTTCTTTATTATCTTACTTGGTCTATTGAGCTGTCAATCTTTTCTTTTGTTGCAGAGTGAGAAAAGAAAAATAGAGGAGAAGGAAAACCTTGAAAAGCAAGATTTACTTAGATTAAAAGAAGAGAAAAATCACAGTGATCTTGAGAATGCTACACTTAAACATGAACTAGAAGTAGCTAAAATCTCTTATGAAGAGCAATTCTTGCTATTGGAAGCAAAAGCTCAGGAAGCCCAAGTTGGACTGGGGAAGAAGTTAAAGGAACTTGAGTCCTTCCTCGCTGGCTCGAGGAATAAATTGAAAGAACTCGAGTCTTTTTCTGAATCCAAAACTCAGACATGGAACAAGAAGGAGGGCACTTACCAAGGCTTTCTAGATCATCATTGTAGAGCTTTACAGGTTTGTGTTGATCATAATGTTGCCAATCTACAATTGTTTCATATTTGGGTATATCAAATTGATTTATGAGGCATTTATTGCAGGAGCTAAAAGAAGTTTCTAACTCCATGAAGAATGAAGTTTTGAAGACAAAAAAGACGTATTCAGATGATTTTTGTTTCATGGGTAGGAATAGTTTTTGATGAATGGATATACATGTAATATTAAAAAAAATCAAGATGTAGCATCTAATGGTTGAATTTTGGTCATTGTTTCTATGACTGTTATGTTGAGCAGAAGAGAAACTTAAAGGACTAGCTGATGCTGCCGAGAAATACCATTCAGTTCTTGCGGAAAATCGTAAATTGTACAATGAGGTTCAAGATCTGAAAGGTAAATTTTTGGAGTATGCTTCATATTGGTTTGGTTGATTTGTTTGCTGGTCTTTATTCATAAAAGATGTCGATGTATTGCCTTTGGTAACATGTGTTTGTTTGTAGGAAATATTAGAGTGTACTGCCGCATTAAACCATTTCCTCCAGGCCATTTGAAGACGCTTACAACAATAGAATACATTGGAGATAACGGTGAATTAATTGTTTCGAATCCAACAAAACAAACTAAAGACAGCCATAAACTTTTCAAATTTAGCAAGGTTTTTGACCCAGCAGCTAGTCAAGGTTGGAAATCTTTTCCTTGTCATAGAGCGCCAGTTAATTCTTCTCTCTATTTGTTATCACTGTTATTTTCTTTCACTTAATTGTAACACATTAGAAATTTGACACCTACTTGGGCTTTCCCAATGCAATGTGCTTGCAGCGGAGGTATTTTTAGATACTCGACCTTTAATTCGGTCTGTTCTTGATGGGTACAACGTCTGTATCTTTGCCTATGGCCAAACTGGCTCTGGCAAGACTTATACCATGGTATGAGCTATATTTATCTCCTACACATTTACTTTATATATTCTATATTTATGTATGTTTTACTATGTTTTTGTTTACAGAGTGGGCCTAACATGTCATCAGAAGAAAACTGGGGTGTTAATTATCGAGCATTGCACGATCTTTTTCAAATCAGTCACAGCAGGAAAAGCTCTATTTCTTATGAAGTTGGTGTTCAAATGGTTGAAATCTATAATGAGCAAGTTCGGGATCTACTCTCTAGTGATGGTTCTCAAAGAAGATATCCTTACATCTTGCTTTTTGTTTCTATTCATTATTATTGTAGTCGTAATTGGGAGTTCATATCTTGTGATATCAATCCTTGGATCTTAGTAGTTCGCTGAAGAGGACAATCTTTAATATATATATATTCTGATCTCTTGTTAACCTTTGACTTGCACACACTTGGGATTTGGAATACAACCCTACCAAATGGATTGGCTGTTCCTGATGCATTCATGTACTCTGTTGCATCCACAAATGATGTCTTGGAATTGATGAGCATTGGATCTACGAATCGTGCTGTTGGTGCTACAGCCTTGAATGAAAGAAGTAGTAGATCCCACAGGTTGTCTCAATTGGAATAATTTTGTCAAACACTTGATTTCATAACACTTTTTTAATGATTTTGTTGGATTACATTTTTGTAGCGTTCTTACTGTTCATGTTTGCGGCACGGATTTGAAGACTGGTGTAGTTTTTCGGGGTAATTTGCACTTGATAGATCTTGCAGGGAGTGAAAGAGTTGACCGGTCTGAAGCTACAGGTGAAAGGTTAAGGGAGGCACAACATATAAACAAGTCACTATCAGCATTGGGAGACGTAATATTTGCTCTAGCACAAAAGAGCCCCCATGTACCATACAGAAATAGCAAACTAACTCAAGTACTACAAAGTTCCCTAGGTACTCATTATACTCTTTAACTTGATAGCTTGGTTTTTCACCTTGTCCTGTTGATTATATGTTTATTAGTGCATCACATTATTGATTTGTTTTCTTATTGTGCAATCGTCCCTATTTCCCCATGTTTTAGGTGGTCATGCAAAGACCCTTATGTTTGTACAGCTTAATCCTGATGTAGAGTCATACTCTGAAACTGTAAGCACTTTGAAGTTTGCGGAGAGGGTATCTGGTGTTGAGTTAGGTGCTGCCCGGAGTAACAAAGAGGGAAAAGATATTAGAGAACTTATGGAGCAGGTTATGTCTCATTTTTTGTTTTCATGCTTGCAGAGAATCTTTGATATTTGTGTTGGTTGACTGCCTTAATATTTCACCTAGTTCAGTCTTAGCAATGCTTATTTGTTAGTTATGTAATTATGCATACTCATTTTCGATTCATTTCTGCTGGACTAGCATAACGTAAACTATGGCTTCCTTTAGCATTGAATTATGCTTGCCCTGTTCATGCAAGTTTTCCAGTATCTGATACTTTGTCAATGAATATAGCATAGTACTTTTATATGTAATTACTGCATGCTATTATCTGATTGAAAGTCAATTTTTAGGTTTCACTCCTAAAGGACACCATTGCTAAAAAAGATGAAGAGATTGAGCACTTGAAGCAGCTTAAGGGTAATTTTGCCGGGGTGAAACATGGGAGAAATATACTTATACGTGAAGCTTCTTCCCCGAGACGATATTCAGTTGGCTCTCCAAGACAAAGCCCTAGGTTTCCTAGAGGGAAAAGCTGCGCAAGTCTCGAAAGAGGAGCATCTGATATGGATCGCTCAGGTTCTAGTGGAAAACATTCTGAAACTGATTCTTTGCACTCTGTAGATGACATTAAACACAGCCAACCACTTCATCGACAAACACTCTTGGCACAGTCAAAATCAACTGGTGACTTACCACTTCAAAAGGAATGTACACCTCAGCAAAAAGGGATCGAAGCGGATTTTGGCCAGGAATCTACAGAAGATATTGATCTCCTAGGCTTTGGTGATGCTGATGCCGATGAGAGATTAAGTGACATCTCTGATGGTGGCCTCTCAATGGGCACCGAAACTGATCGTTCACTGGGAAGTGCTGTAGAGTTTGCTCTGTTCCCAGAGTCTACAAAACCACCTGATGCTGCAAAACCTTCAATGGGAGCTGCTAATACGGAAAAAGCAATGGGGAAAACTGTCAAGTGAGTGCTCTTTGATACATTTTTTATCTGTATGTTTTTGAATTTTTTTGATGTTTCCTTAAGTTGTTTAGTAATACCTTGGTCAGTTTGAAGTTCAGTAATACCTCTACATATCGGTAGTCACCATCATTGCTTTGAAACTGAATCAAATTCCTAGAAGAATTGACAAGATATTCATATAGTACTGACTGAGTTTTGATTTCTCATGTTGATTTTAACTGTTTCTTGTGCGCTTTATGTGAAGTGGATATGTCCTTTTTCTTCTTTGGTTTGATTATCTCTAGGTGCCTGAAACTTAACTGAAATGTCCATATTTCTGATGTTTGCTAAACAACTTTCCTCTTCCACTTCCTTTGTTCCAGAAATAGTATGTGCTTGTTCTTTTCCCCATTTTTGTGTGGGAGTATTTGATGTAGGGTGAATTTATGTTTTTTCTCTCTCATCTATGTTACTGTATCACTTCAAGTAGATCTGACAATGATGATTTGTCAGCAGTGGAAGAAGTTTTGCGTCTAAGCTTCCGAGGCCTTCAGAAAAGTTAACACAAACTAGAGTAGCCCGGTTTTCGTTGGCTAAAACCTCTTCCCCTAAGGTTTCCGCCCCCAAGGTTTCATCAAGTATGCATCTCAAATCTTTCTACATTAGCACTAACAACAATCCACTTATTTTCACTTCTTAAGAATCACATCTTAATTACTTTATTTTTGACTGTCTTCTCTTTGAAAGGTATGTCAGCATCTAGGAAGCACACCCTTGCCAGTTCATCTGCATCGAAGCCTGTCAAGAAATGGTCGTAAGTTTGAAGTTCAGTTTGGATGGTGAAATGATTGACGAATAGTCTAGCTAGGACTCCTAACTAACTTATCGGCTTTCTACTTCATTCCTTGCTTCTAAAGTTCTCATGGAAGTAGTGCTTGCAAATTGCCTCCGGAAGGACACTGCAAATAGTCGTTCAACACGCAATGTACATATAACTTTAACGATTAGTAGTGGTTACTCGCCTCGGGTTTCACCATTTTGTCACACTGGCTTCTAGCATTATATTAAGTTAGGTGAAATCGCAGTGTGGTGGTCTTTGCAATGCTCCTGACCTTGTGGTTACACCGCTGGGGATTGTTGAATGTGGCGTTGTTGTATCTGTGTATTAAATGCTGTGAAATGCACTCAACTGTAATCGACGGGAGAAATATACGCATCTTATGAAAAGTAACGCTGTATTATTAGAATTCAATATAAAGCATTTTGATTTGAGAAGGTGTTTATTCTGGCACTTCTGTAGGAGTTGTACACTTATTATAATATACTTTTTTCATCTTTGAAATTATGGAGGGTAGAATTTGTAAAAAAGAAACAAATGCTTCTGTCCCACTGCATGCACAAACGACACAATGCACCAATTGGAAGTGGTACAATTTTTTACTTTAGGTGGCTTCCACCCAATATTCCAAAAAAAAAAAAGATGATAACCACAGAGTTGAAATGGATAGTACAATTTTTGTCTTTGGGTGGGAGACCAAGACTTTGATTTACTGATTACTACTACTTTTTGGACAGTCATGGATATTGAAAGATGCAATAGCATTTCCAGAAATCTGATGAATTGCTCAAAAGTTCAAGTTCTAACTTTTCATTTCTCCATCAACATCATCTTCTCTACTGCACTTGCGATAAGTAATTACCTCGATGAGATCCGTTTTAGCTATACAAGCTTCTCTTTGCATATGCCAAACATAAGTTATCAAGGTGATGCATATTCAACAAACAGTGAGATCCAACCCACCAGAAACCATCGAGACAAGAAGGACATCAACCGATGCACCTGTGCGATGAATCCTCCGGTAATGTTGCCAACTTTACTTCTTCCTCATCGAGTGCTACAACTGTTCCAACTACAGAGATGGATTCTAGTTCTTTCTCGTCCCAAGTGGCTCCTCCCTACAGACTTCAGCAAGGAGTGGACAATTTGGTCTTGTGGGTAACTCCGAGATCAATACTACTTTCGTTGCAGTGGAATCGCTGGGACGACGTGGATGGCGACCATGTGGGAATTTATTACAATACTACCCTTGTCTTTAGACTCTCATATAAGTAAGATATCACATCCTAGCTTAGTAGTGATTGTTGATTGCTGTGAAGAGTCTAAAGACGGGGGTAGTATGTGGGCTCATAACATTTTTTCTATCCTCTGTTCTTTCTTACTTTCCTATTTTCCTTCCTCAATGGAACAATATTTTCATTCCATTCATTTTCCTTCCACTCATTTTCCTTCCAACCAAACACAATGTAAGTAAAACCTACCAATGATATCCAATTGTTCAACTTATTATTAACGATAGTAGAGATACTAAGTCTTGAATTAATACTTTGTTCTTGAATTGTAGTAAATCTTTACTCTTTCTAGCTGGTATCCTTAAGCCCTATAGTTAATGGTATGGTATTGCTCATGCCGAATTGATCGAATTGCTTATTATGTGATAAAGTGTTCTAATTTAAGTAAACTATATGGTAAAATTTGTTAAATGAGTTGTTACTCATCAAAAGAAAATAAATAAATAAATATATAGGTATATATATGAGAGGCTATATTGAATGAGTAAGAAAAAAAACGTTAGTTACGTAATATCATAAATCATATATTTTTGAAATATAGCAAAATATAAGGACCAAAATTGATGGTTTTTAAAGGAGAGTATGACCTTTCATTCTAGAAGGAGGCTCTACCAATAAACAAGCTCATCGTATTTAATGGATAAGAGTGATCAAACCAATCGTACCAAATAGTTTTTGTTATTCTAAACCAAAGTAATACCTCAAATTTACCTTAGTTTAACACCATCAACTTTTTATAAACTTATAACTAGATGTTGTGTACCTTCCTTGAATTTGTCTTGAACGAAAGAGTAAACAAAAAAAAAAAATGTATCATCCTACCTTTGCAAAAGTAACACAAGTTAGTTAAAGTCTCAGGTTTTAATTCTATTACATCATAAAATTACCAATACGTAGCTTGCGATCAGAAGAATCGCATCTGGATAAATATAAAGCTAGGGCATAGCCGCTTAGTGATTGCATTGCATTTCATCATGTTTTATTGTCCATTTTCTAGTTATTTTGGACAGTAATTCTATTGATATTCCCTTTAATTTCCCACATTTGATCAGGTCTGGTTTGGAGGCTGAATGAGAAGAATTCACGAAGTTTGGAGCCGAAGCTGTTTACTCGAGTCTAGGCCTGGGTCTTGGCCTAGACATATTCGCATCTGACGCAGTGCGCTTACCAGAATCGTCTTGGCCTAGACTCCGGCCAAAACTCCTTTGCGATCAGACTGCAGCTTGGAGCGATTGAAGTATTTTTGGAGTTGGACTCTCACAGCTGGCACGTAGCAGCTGTCCAGCAATTTTAGAGGGATAGGAAGACAATCTTATGTAGAATCCCGCATGGGATCTCCCTCTTTAATTAATTGCGATTTAGTTTCCATATTTAGAACAATTAATTGTAATAATCTTTTAGGAGATTATTTAGGAGATTATTTAGGAGATTGAGTTGGAGAAGGACAGAGGAGTTTTAGCTTTCTTATAGCTGATCTCGTCCTCCCCTTTTCCTCACTCTCTCTCAGACGCTCTTTCTTCTTCTTTCGCCATTATTAAAATACTTTGCTCCGAATTTATTTCGGATTTATTTATATTTATGCAAGTTAATTTCTTTATCTTTTATCCATGAGTATGAGTAACTAAAAACCCATTCTTGGTAAGGGTGATGAGCTGAAGTTCTTAATGCAATCGTGAGACACAATCCGTCCTTCACAATCTCTTTCTTTGTATTTATTTATTCTTGAACTTAATCCATCGCTTACTCACTAGAGCCAAGGTTTGATCATCCTTGTTCTCTAGGAGAGAAGAGTTGTTACCAGTCTAGAAGGAGAGGGAGTACCCGCCGGCTAGACGGAGTAGGTGACTAGTCTCGAGCAGACTAGAAGAATAGGTAAAATAGGTAGAGACCAGATTGACAACCTAGGAACTTAGCCTAGGTACTGTCTTCCCCTGCACCATTGAAGAGGTGAGCAACCATTCAAGACAGCAGTCAAACGGATAAACCCTTTAACCAGCAAGGTGTCCCTTGGCTAGGATTATCAGGAGAGGGAGTACCCGCCAGATAGTTTGAAGAGGAGGGAAGATAGGAGGGAAAAGGAGTTCCTCCCCTCTATAGCAGTACTATGAAGAAGAGATGAACATACTTCAGTCCATGATCGATGCATAAGAACGCAAGCTCACCCATCGCCCTTACCTGGAATTCCGTATCACAAGACTTTTTCCCAATCTAGCCCGCAGTCTTGGCCTAGACTTCGGCCAATACTATTTTATATTTTAAACTGTTTTCATTATTTTCTGTTTTGTCTTTAGTTTCAGATAACACCCAACCAAAACTCAGTGACGAGGAAGTCAAATTCAAGAACTACATTTCCTAGAGGTCTCTGTGGACGATCCTCTTACCATCATCTACAAGCTATTGTAGACAGTGATAAGTTGTATTTCTACCCCCAATTCCATAACTATTTCACTACTATATTTGACGTGTTCGACGCGCGGTCACTTAGCACCTAAGACTCTCTAATCAATCTGCTAACAATGAAAACTGCTATCAATAATGACAAGCTACTACCACAGAATCTAATGCTGAGGATTTGAAACATTTCCCAAAATGACTGCCCAAAAACAAAAACAAAAAGGGCCAAAACCACTACTGTGATAAGATCTATGTGCGGTGTGAGCAATGAGCATTGGATTGGAGCAGAAAAATGGACATACGTTATCAGCAGATAAGCAACAGCTTCTTCTGCCATCCAAAAAAGACTCTGCACAAATATAGCAAAAGCTTGTTTTGGACATATTGTTGAAGTGACAAGGACAAGTGCAAGACACTGTAGACTTTTTCAATTTCATTTTTGTCAGTGTCATAAAGGACAGAGGACTTGATATTAACATACCAATCAACAAAAGGTGGAAGTAATAAAACTATCCAAGATTGCTGCAGATTGAAATTGGTGCAGGAATACAGTACAGTTCTGGGAGTTCGGATTAGTCGAGTTCAAAAAGAGACCTGAATAACGGAGTGAATAGGGGGTGAATGGTGATGTAAGAAACCAATTCAAGATTGCTGCCAAGAGGACAAAGATACTTTCAATAGTACTACTATGTACAAATTACAATTACAATAGCATTAATTAATCAACAACAAAACCAGCTGCTAAACTCACTTCTACTAGATAAACTGAGCACCCAAATGAAAATTTCAGCAAGCTTTTACCTAAAACTTACAACACCAAATCCAAACATTTCCCCCTTTTTCCTCTGCATTCTGCTTCTGGTGTACCAAGAAAACACTAGTATTAATCTAATAATAACAGTAATTAAAGAACTAAACAAACCCAAGTAATTTATCCTGAAATTAATTAACCATTTCCATGTATCGCTGTTCAGATTCCTGTCTCTGCAACCTCATCTCATAATTGAATTTCTTAATAAATGCATCAGCTCTCTGGTTCAGCTCATCATGGGTCATCGACTTTTCCCTTCGTAATGATACCTTGTCACTGAAGGTATCTGATTTCCTCAATTCTCTCCTGGCCCATGACACTGGATCATCACCATCACCATCACCTCCTCCCCCTCCTCCATCATCATCAACAACTATTTTTACAGCATTGAATTTCTGCAACCTCTTCCTATTAGATTTCTCCCACGTGTCACTCTTCTTCAATTGCTTTCTGGGTTCTTCCCCTTTCCCTTCCATAATCATCGTCCATGTCTCTTCTAGACTGTCATCCACCATATCATCATCATTGCTCACAATTTCCACCTCCTCTGTTCCGGAAACAGGGGAGGAGCTCTGCTTTCCCTGCTTTTCAACAAGAAGAGTACTGAAAGAAGAATTGATAGGTTTCTCAAATGAAAGATTTGAAACAAGATCTTCATTTTCATTTTCTTGAATGATTTCCTGCCACAAATCAAGTGAATCAATGGTGGTTGTCGTGGTGGTGTCTAGGGTTTTGGGTTTTGCAGATGAGTTGGTATTGGGTTTGTTTTTGATGGGGTGGGTTGTGTTAGGGTGGTGAAATAAGGAGGAAGCAGCAATGGTGAGGATGATGAAATTGAGGACTATGTAAATGTAAGGAGGAGATAGCCAGAAGCGGATTGAGATTAGAATCCTAGACAGAGTGGAGAGAATGAAATTGAGTGTGGTGGGGAGAATTGCCACTTTGAACAAAATACCAGTGGTTATCATACCTACCAATAGCAGCACCAGCTTTGCAGCCCAAATTGCTGTCCCCAACTTGCTTTTCTTGAAAATAGACATTTGAAACAGATCATCCATGGGAAAAAGTTTCAACTTTTTAAAACTAGAAAGAAGAAAAGTAGCAAACAAGATTCAAAGAGGATTGAAAATAAACCTCAGTAGTGAAATCAAGAAGTGAAAAAACAGAAAGACCTAAAACAGCACTAAAACCTGCTGTTGTATGCCAAGATTCAAGCTAGAGAAGTGAAAGATGAAGAACAAACAGCAAAAAAGACTACTTGCAAGACAAAAGAGTGTTTTTTGCTAAACCTCAGTAGCTCATCAAAATCTCGGGCTGGAAGAGGAAGCAAGAAACATAACAGAACAACTCAACTCAAATGAAGGAAGAAAGAAAGCAAGAAAAGTTATAAAGAACCATTCTTGAATCAATCTTGGACATGTTTTCAAAAAAAACAGAAGAAGAAATAGGCATTTGTTTCAAGAACAGCAAGAAAGCTGTAGTTTTATGATGGAATTGTCTTCATTAATATGCAGAGGCAGAGCAGGAGAGAGCAGGGGAGAGGGTAGAGGGTAAAGGAGGAGGTGGTGGTGTTGGTTGTGGAATTAAGACAACTGGAGGCATAAAAAAGAAGAGCAAGAAGGGAACAGACAAAGGTCCACAGCACCAGAATGCAAGATGGTGGGGGCTTTCTTTTACTATTTAAGAGCAAATTGTTTAATTCTCTTTGCAACTTTTTTTCCATCTTTGATTCAGTCTAGGCTGTCCTGTTCTTGCAGCTCTATCCAAACCATTACAACATTAACAATTTGATAAAATTGATTATTGGATAAACTAATAATAATAATATATTTCCTCCCCTTGTTGTTGATGAGAATGAAATTCATATTTTAAAGAAATTAAAAGGCAAATTAATTATTTAGTTTTTTCAATTTCTATCTTGCACAATCGATGTCGTCTATTGAGCTCTCAAATTAGTTTCTTCTCACTATGTTTCACGTGAGAAAAACTTTAAAACTATCATATTCCTCAACACTCTTGTCGGATAAAATACTTTTATTATGAAATGATAATGTACTATTTACGTTTTATTTTCTACCGCATATTCAATAATCAAAATAACTTACTTTTGATGGAACTAATTTTGGTCATTAGTGGAAGAAAAAAGTACAAAAATTAAAACAAACTCGTAATAAATAAAAAAATGGAGTTTATTTAGACTTCACACAAGTCTTTCTTTAAACTTATCACATTACCTAACCTAATGGTGGGTTTTGAATTTAAACCCCTCAACACTAATCCCATACAATAGCTTTCATTGATAAAATACTAATACTATACAACTAAAGATAGTGAAATCAAGAACAAAATAAAACATTTTGATAGCCTTGACTAGCCTATTTTTTTAATTGTCTCAATGATAAAATCGAAATTATTAAAGTGAGATATTTTGATAAGATAATTAGTGTCTTTGACTGTAGAAGGATTGCCTATTTGCATGATATAATAAATTAGGATAATTTTTGTGGTGAATTGAACCCATTAGTCGGGGGAAAAACCCACTCCTTGATAATGCTCTATTAGTTAAGTTTGAGGCCGCTTTCACGATCAGCGCCGGTCAGGAAATTTGAAAAAAGAAAAAGGGTTCGGCGCTGCATGTCAATCCAAGAAATCTAATCTTTTTATCTTCAGGATTAATTAATAGTACCACTTACGTCGTTTTTTTTTTTTGACAACAAAACAAATGCATATTTGTAGCGCCAAGTTACCCATTTCTATGGTACCTCTCTTCCAACAACAAATTATTCATTATAGAAATTTCATATAAAAAAACCAAGGCTCGTGTTTAAAATAATAAATAAAGTATACAATCTATTATGAATGATATAAATTATACAAGGCTACGAGTAGTGTTACTAGCCTCGGGGTCTTCTTGTGCAGAACAACCTTTTCGATCAGTGTCTCGCGCTCAAGTTTCTTATACAAAAGCTGAGATAACCTCCCTTGAAGCTTCTTGCCTTTGGCGTGAGTCATTGGTCCGATCGATGGTAGTGGCACGATGTGCGCATGCGATGTAGCTGGAATTGCATCAGAAGTGACCATGAATCATCAAGTCATCACGACAATGCGCATTCCATGAAACAAAATGCTTGTTCGCCCACCTATGTTACCTTGCATAGGTGACGCTCACTTAGACAACAATATTTCTAAATCATGATAAGGGAAATACGTTGAATTATCACACCCAAAAGACTTTCCTTTGTATTAACTGATAATGAACGCCGAGGCCTAAATCTTTACACATGGATCACCAAAATTGATGTTTGAAATTATTTGATGTTTTTTCCAGTTCTAGTGGTCAAAAGTTAGTGGTTATAAAAATAAAATAAAAGGATTTTCAACAATTGAAAAAAATATATATGAAAATTCCAGTATTTACAAAATTTCCCACTCCCAACTCTATATTTTTAAATCTCACAATGCTAGTCCAATAGTTTTTTAACAACTATGATTTTTACATTTTAATGATTAGAAAATAAAAGAGAATGATACAAAAATGAAAAATAAAAATGAAATTTGGAGAAAAAACATATAGCCAAATACCACTAATTCTAATATTTACTTTTTCTTTTAAATATTCACTCAATATTTTATCTTTCTTAACGAATCGTTACTCGTCACTCGTAAGTGAATACTTCTAATTATTTTTATTTCATAATTGTTCCCTCCTCCAATCATAAGACTGATCCACATCAACAATTCTATTCTGCATTTGTTAATTAGTCTCGGACAAACTTTGATGATTAGGGTTTTTAAAACGTAATTTAAATAAAAGTATTGACTTCATGACTCACTTTTATCACAAAATGCACCTTAATAAACTATCTTATACTATAATATAAGGTTAGTTAGTCGTAGCAAATTAAATTACCGACAACGCATCATTGTTGGGCTGTAGTTTACTTAATTTCTTCTAATCCATCATTTGAATTCTTATGTTATATATTTATTGGAAAAAAGAGAGTAAACAAATGGTAATTTATATTTAAAAAAATATACCAATTTTAGCTAAGAGATTTTTTAATCTTTTGCCAAATCCGAAATTAAACTCATTCAAACATATTATTGGATTTGCTAAAAAGAATTATTAACTCTTCTAATACATGCAATTAATATTTTTTTCTCATAAATTATAACTACGAATGTGTTATGGATAAATAGCCTTTTTGGTAGCTCGGTCATTAAAAAATATGAATGATGATGGTTTAGTATGCACAATCTTTGTGTCTTAGCTTTAAAATTATGTTTTGAACCTCATTCATTTTCATTATAGGTGACCAAACAATTGAAATATTAAGGAATGCATTTTCATTCTCATTCCTGGTGGTTCATTACTGGAAATTAAATATGACGATAGTATATTGTTCGCATACTTATACAAGCTCGACAATACTTCCTACCAATAAAATTATAACAATAACTTGTAATTTAGTGGTACTTTTCTTCAAAATAAAGAGATCAACGTCTCGAATTCGAACCTTTTTAATACATATTGATATTTATACATTAAAAATAGTGTATATATTTTGGTTGGCACTGTGGATGGAAGCCAAACAATCATGCAACAATAGTATAATGTCCCACAACGACCTCAATTATTTCATCAATTATAATATATTGTTGGTAATATTCAATTCAAGGGCCTTACTTAGGATGGGGGAGTTGTTGTTTAAGAGTTTAAGGACTCGCACATTCACAAGTGTATGAATGAATATGTACATGTCCTGTCCTTGTAAGTGACGAAAGTACAGAAAAAAAATATTATTTTTTGAGCTTTTTTGAGCTTTTTTGAGTTGGGGGATGCAATAGGTTGTAAGTACTAGTAGTCAATGGAGGAGAGGAGAAAAGTATTGTCTATTAATTGAAATGGTATTTGTACTGGAACCCGCATAACAGCATATATAATGAGGAATCAACATACATAACATTAACCAAGAATTTATATTGACCCAAGAAATAATCGTCAATGGTTATGCTCAAGTGGTAATTAAAGAACATGTTCATCATTGATTAAAATTTTGAGTACGAATCTTAGAAATTGAGAAAATGACGCTAGGAGTATCATCACTTTTGAGAGTTCGATAAAATTCGTATGAAATTAATCTCAATTGAAAACACTTGAGAAAAAAAAAATTGCATCGAAAGCTTAAAAAAAGAAATAATTGAAGTAAGAATCCTTAAGAATAAGAATGATTGTGTCCTTTTGTACCATTTCAACACTCTCAATTATAATTTGAATCGGCGGATTGGAAGCTGGAGCCGAGCAAGACAAGTATGACACTAGATCCCAATCCTTTCGCAACAGGGATTTCTTCTTTTTTTCAGTACGATAGATCCTTTTCAGGTTTCGACCATACCTCGTCAAATAGTAGTAACTAGTAGTAACAGTAACAGCAACTTGTAATTATTTTGTTTTTTTTTCTTTTGTCGGAATACGTATAGCTGTGATCTCACAATAAAATGATGGCGCTAGTTGTGATAAAACCAATTTACACGTTGCGCAATATTATACGCAAATACTCAACTTGTAAAATTGTAAATGATGGCGCTAGCTGTGATTTGCTTTGTTCCTTTGAGTTCAAACTTTAAATTATACTATAAGAAAATATAAATTAAATATAAATTAATGATTTTTTTAATGAAAAAAATCCTTTTGAAAAAAATTGGGAAAATTTAGGCACAAAATAAACATTAGTTAGTTTGAATGAAGATCGTCTGGCGCTAATTGTGGATTATGTGGTATTTAATTTTAAGGGAAGATAGTATTGCAAAATACCAAACAGTAAATTCGCTTATGACAATCTGAGAAGGTGGGGAGGAGAAGAGAAGAGTTGCGTTCATTTAATATGAGAACAATGAGATGCACTTTTCTCACGTAAGAAAGCTATTGCTTTTTGACAATGAAAGAAAAAACACGGACTCCTTCCATCCTTTAATAACAGACGTTTTAAAATAGTAAAAAAACGTAAGATAATAATTTTTAATCTTATTTTATTTTACATTATTTCATTTTTACCTCCAATTTTTACTCAAATTAACACATCATCATTAAATTGGGTTGATTCAAAAAAAAAATTATCATTTATATAAAATATATGCTTCTGAAAAGATAAAATGATAATAAGTACTCCAAATAGTAGAAAAATGTAGAAAAATGTAAGTTATTAAAGGAGAGAAAGAGTATTATTTATTTACTACTCTCCTGCTGCTGTAATGGTAGGTGTCGGTGCGGTGGGGGAATTTGATTTTAATTAGGAAATATTTATTTTTGGTGGCTGGTGACAGAGCACTCCTGTACGGTTGTACCTTCTTCCACCCTTCTTTCCAAATCCAAATACCTTTCGCTCATCTTGTGAATAATCTCGTATTATTATCCTTTATTATAAGAACGGAGTTATTGATTTAATCATTATGTATAAAAAATAACGTGATTGTAGGGGATTTTTAATCTCCTTTTAAAATAATAGTAATTATTTATTCATTTCAATCCGGGGAGAAATACAGTTAACTCAGTATTTTTCCGACGATCTAAAAAATTTAAGTTTATAGTTGTGGGGTTTTCTTAATTAATGAATTAACTAATAGTACGTTCGAATTTCGTTTGATAGAGTATGATCACCAAACTTAATTTAATACAAAATTAAGTTTATCATAACTAACCCAAAACTTGATCCAACGACTAAATAGATAAATAATTCGAATCTATATTTAAATTCTGTCTCCGTTTATAAAAAAGATTCAAATCTTATCTTCACTATCAGATAATTAAAGGGGAAAAAATCCAACGTTTCCTTCAGTAGTGTCTAGTCTTTCGATATAGGAGCCTTGTTGAGTCCATAGGCTTTTGGTTGTTTTGCATTAGATAAGATGGTGGAAGTGTGGTGGCGCTAGTGGTGGGCCTCAACCATGCGGCGGCCCCATCCTTTTTATATGTTAATTTAGAAATTTTTCGGTGTTAATTTAGAAAATTTAAAAAATTGGAGAATTTTTTTAAAATTTTTCATTTTGGAAAAAATCTGAAACACGTTTTTAAAAAAATCTCCAGTTTTTAAATTTTTTGAGAGAATTCTCAGAAAATTCTCCATAAGTAAACAACCCCTTACTTTTTTATAAAAAATTCATAGTACTCGAATGAGATTAATCATAATTAAAATACCCTAAAAAGATTAAAAAAGAATTTACTTGATAGGATGATTACGTTTCCCCCCCTTTTATCATCTATACTCCTTGAACGAAAGATGGACCTTTTTGAATTAGAAGCAACTATTAAAATGTACTCTTTTTGATTGGGTCCATCAATTAGAATGGACTATTTTGAATTCAAAATCCAAAATAACAAAACAATCTATACTCCTTGTGTGGAAGAAAGGGGAACTTTCAAAGGTAAGTGTGGGTAAAATTATTTTATGCAATGTCATGAACCACTTGTATAGAGAAAAATAAGGATGTGTTTCCACATAAAAAAATTATCTTAATTGTTACGATCAAATTTTCAAATTTGGTAATCATTCATTGTTCTTCTAAGAGGTATGCTTCCTGATTTGTTGAACGACCTTATAAGTCTTCACTCCTTGTGAGCGTTATTAATAAAATTTCATCAACTTGTAAAAGGAAGAGGAAGAGAGACTTGAATTTAAAATGTAAAATATACGAACAAAAGAAATATACAACACGATCAACTTTTTTTATAATAAAATGAGGTAATATCATATTTGGATGAAAACAACACGTAATTATATACAGATAAACGAAATAAATAAGAGAGAAAAGACAAATTTTACGTAGTTCGACAATAAATGTCTAACCTACGAGCAAAATAATTAGAAATTTATTAACTCAAGTACCCTTAAAACCTCCATCGGTCCAGACCCTCCGCCACTAAAATAGATCTCAACGAATATTAAATTTTAATCGCACCATAAGTTTCTCGGTAAAAATATTTCAAAGCCACATCAACAAATATCTTCCTTACTTAGTTAAATAAGAAACATGAATTGAGTAGTGTACGGTCTAAAAATCTACTCTACATGGGTGGAAAAACTCTTGAATTTGCTTGGGTTAGAAGCGTAGGCCATCAATTCGTTGGACGGTTGCATGCTTTGTTGCCAAGCTAAGCATTGAGCTCAACCCTATTATATTTCGTGGCCCTATAGAGTGCGATATATCATCATTTGCGTCACCCATTTTCTCCACACTTTGTTGCTCCATTTCCTTTTATTGCTTTCTTTTTGCTTCAACTAATTATCTTTGATTTTTAGACGACAATTGTATGTTTTAACTAAATTAAAAGCTTAATTAAGTCTTTCAATTACTTGTCTATCATACTTAAGCCTAGGCTTATACATAGCTTATCGCCAACCCAATAAACATTTTAATATAAAAAAAAACATTTAATTCCTTATCGTTTGAAATTTGAAGTTAGTTTATTTAAGAAAAAAAAACCGTTAAACTTTTCTGGAATTCAACTGATCATACCATACGTTCTAATTTCCATGGCAGAAAACGGGAAATTCCCACTACATTACACTCGATGTGTCATATTATTTTATTCATTCATTCACATTAGTCAATAAAAAAATTATACGTATTTTGAAAATACTGTAAACTTAAGTAGTGGTACGATAAATCTCAAATGAATCCGTCTATGTGTAACCATCGGTATTAATCTAAAGGTGTATTATTTGAGCTTGAACTTTCCAGACAAGTGCAAATTAAGAATTGTCTAATGGAGTATAAGCATTGTTTAAAGGAGAAAGAACATGCATTGGGGCCCTTCAATAATTATGGGGTTGTTTACAAATAATACATTAGATTATATAAAAATGTCTCAAGCTTTTATTTAGAAAATAATAAAATTGGCTGACACTTATCGGAGCAAATATATTCTTGACGCTCGAAAGCTATAGCGTAGTTGTTAACTACATGTTCTCTATATGAGTTGATTTGATGGCAGCCATGAATAAAACTTCTAAACTTTAAGCTTCTCTTGTAACGATAAAGAAGCCTACACATCTTTTTTAGTCCAACAATTGGGTGTGGCTCTTAGATTCCTTAAGGTTTTAATATCAATAGAAATGAAGTGCTAATGATTACAGTTAAAAAAATGGGCATGCAGTATAAGATTCTTATACTTAATTTATTCACTAGTGAGGAATATTTGTTGGTATGCACTTTCTTTTTCTGTTTCGTCATTCTAATCTAATCAAATAGAAACACCTGATGATGTGCTTAACAAATTCTGTTGCAGAATCCAGAATCCGGAATCCGGAACCAAGAAAAAAGAAGCAAAAATTACAGTTTCGGACACTTTCAATCAAGGAAGAAAAACAGAAACAACTATTACCTGACAGCTTGACCTGACTAAAACCTAGCCCAGATCAGAGACTGCAGATTCTACTGGATTGAACAGAATTGGAAGGATTCTATCGTTCGAGCTAACTTCCATATATTGCAGACTATAAAACTATGCGAAAGACTGAACAAGTTAATCTCCTTCACCACGGAACCGGTACAAACCAAATCGTGCTTGGGAGTTGAGAGACAAAAAGCTTCGTGCTCGAGCCCGGTAAATTGAACACACCCACATCATACTTTTGGCGAATAGACCCACTGATTTTTTTATCATTCAAAAAGTAAATGGAGTTCCCTCTAATGCCTCGCGCATTTGATCCTGACAACGAAAACCACTGGTTAATCCCCAAAAACAATGCCTGCTCACCCAAACTTGTCACTAGATTCCACTTGTTGCGACTAGGATCCAATTTGTATACTTGAAACATTGTAATGCAGTTGCTCTTGTCACGGTCCACCAGCAACAAGTCTCCTTCTGATTCAACCAGGTGCACGGTTCCAAGCTGAATGGCGACAGGATGAACTTGAAACTTCATTCCTTTTATCTTCTTTAGAGGGGGATCATTGATGTCACAGACTAATAGTTCTCCACTTTGATGCAATGCATAGAGCTTTCTTTTGTAATAGATAGCGTCTACATAACCATCAGCTTCAACAGGTGGAATTGTAGCTTTCAGGTTGGTCCAATTTCAATCTTGTCCTGGCCTGAAATAGGCCAAAGATCCTGACAGCTCATTAATAACAAACATATAGAATTTTTTATCGCTATTCTGCTTCTGCATTGAATTAGGGGCTGAACGGAAAACAACCTTCGTTATGTTTGCAAGAGGAGTAACGCAGAATTCAGAATTGGTGACAGGATTTATTACTTTCAAGATGTCATTCGGTGTAGTTAGAATTAGCATCCATCCTCGGTAAGAGCCAAGACACGTGACATCGGACGGCAGGAAAAGCCGAGGAAAGGAACTTGGGATGGACCTATCAGGATTGATTCCTGACAAGGTCTCGAGCTGGGAAGGTTTAATGATTCCTGACAAGGGTTGAAACCTGCTGTTTTTTGTCATTACGCTACTTATAAGACATGGACGTCCTTTACGGAACTCTCGGTCATCTCGTTTCAGGGAGGTCGGACCAGCTGGAGCTAGCGGCCGTGGTATGGGAGAGGTTTTTTTTTTTGGAGAGATGTTGACGTTGCAACCCTTGCAACCCTAGACCATGCTACTAATGTGAGAAATTTCTGGTGTCACTACCGTTTTTTGTTGTTGATATAAACCCAAGGTCAATTTTCAGGCGTGATTAATCCAAATCCCACCGTGAGAAACACCGATTAATTTCAAATCTCTTTTCCGGCCCAGTTGGGCCAAGTGGTACCGCACCACAGCCCATGTTACTAATCTTTTAGGGCCAATTTGCTAGTTTCATATATATCCACAGATTATAATCTTTAATGACGTTCATGGCTTGTATTAAAAAAAAAATCTGACATGAGTAAGATTCTGACAAATTATAACCAAGAAATTCATGCCATTTCAAGAATGGAGAAGTTAGACCCAGAAAGTAAAAAAAACACAAGCAAAACTGATGTAAATAACAGTTCTTTCCATCAAAAGACTGGAAGTCCTTGGCGGAATCGTTGGGCACCTTTCTCGGTGAGCATCTCTTAACTGTTGTACAAAGTTCATATTGCAAAGTTTGCCACCCAATCTGATACTGAACTCTGTTTTTGTGTCTGCTCCTTTTGGATCCTTTTTTTTAGGTGTTTCTTTCAATTATTTAGAAAAGGACAAATATTTCAGCATACGAACTTTCTTTTAAAAAGAAAAACATGAAAAAAGATATGCGTTAAGCAGCCAGACAGTTCTGGCGAAGAAAAAGATATGCGTTACAGGGGAAAGCTTTATGCTCTGCATAAAACAGGGGAACTGTTTGTCTGCGATGACACGAGTGCTTCTCCGCCCCTGATGACCAAATTGGTTAGCATTCCACGCCCTCGTTTAATGCAAGATCATGTCACGCATGGTCCTTTTGGGGAATGCTATTTGGTGGAATCAGGAGGGGATTTGCTGTTGGTGTATTGCAAGAAGAGCTTGATGGCATTGGCAAGTACTGCTCGTTTTGGGGCTTCAGGATTTGAGGTTTACTTACAAATTGGATTTTGATGCCAAAAAATGGGATCGTCTGACGAATTTGGGAGAGTATGCCTTGTTTTTGTCGCTCAGCCAATATTATAAAAGGAAGTCACACCTACTATCTTGATAAGATCACATACTTTGTAAATATTTTGACGTGTATATAGAGAGAGTATCGAATTTAGGAGCAATTCTTTGACAAGATCAGGCCAACATGGTTCACCCCTGCACCAGTTGGTTAAGGGTGTTTAGTTTCAGTGTTCAAGTCACAAAGGATCATTGATATGAATTTTAAGGCAAGCATTTCTTTTTTTTTTAAAAATAATTAACATATCAGCTTGAAGTTCAAATACTTGTATTAGGTTTTTTGCTGAATGGAAAATTTTGGTCATTGATCATCCAAAAAATGCAGTAAGTAAGCATAAAATAACAGTTTTGTCTCTCAGACTAATTGCCGTTTGAATATATTAGGAAAAGATTGAACAAGCTATAGCTAATCCCTTTACATGGCAAACCAAATTGTGTTTGGCTTTGCCAATGGGAATCCAATGACCAAAAGTTCCATGCTTGAGTCCTCTAAATTTACCACACCGATATCATATCTGACGTTGGTAAAAGACTTGAGCTTGTCATCATCCAAAAACATAAATGTGGTTCCTTTCGATGCCTGACACGTTCGATTCCGACAGCGAAAACCCCTGGCTGAGCCCCAAAAACAATGCACGCTCACCCAAGTTTGTCACAAGATCCCACTTCTTGTCGCAGTTAGAATTCAATCTGTACACTTGAAATTTTGTTTTGGAAACCTTGGTACTCCAAGGATCTTCGCTTTTATTCCTGCGGTACACCATCAGTAAGTCTCCTTCTGATTCCACCAAGTACATGATATCGTCAGGATAGTGTTGTAAAATAATGATATTCCAAAGGTTGAATATCTCTCCCATTCCAACGGCTATGAATGGCTTAATTACCATGATTGTGCAACGGCTTAATTGCCATGATTCTGTAACGGTAATGGCCATGATGGCCATGATAATCCCCACCTTAATGGTCATCAATCTCCACCATAATGACCACATATTTCTATCATAATGGTTTGGATCTTTTCCTCCCTATAAATACTATCTACTCTATCAAACCAAAGAGATATCAAGAAGAGAAACACTACACTCAAATTGAGAACTTTATTTCCTGGTTATTATTCTATTGTTATTCTTGCTGTTCTGGATCCCGATTTCTAAATCGGAAGAGATCGTTTTATCCTGGGGGAAATAAATTCCTTTAGGGCGAGCGTTTCTACGCGACTCGATCTTTGTATTTCTAACTCTATTTTGCAGGATTTTCCAACAATCTAAAGGAATTTATAAAGATGATATGCATTTGTGAAGGGCGTTGTTAAACTGCCTCGTAGACGTGCTTTAATTAAATCAGGCTATTTCTTATCCCTATATTTATTCTTTTTGCGTTTCAATTATTTAATTAACATTTTTGATTTGAATGTGTTATATAATTGGACGCGGTCCGTAAATTTAGACGAGTCATTTGAAATTTATTATATATGAGTAGTAAACTAAAATTTGCAGGAAGTTGGAAAATATTTATAAAGACCAAGTCAAAAGCCTAATTCTATGTTTTGGGAAGGAGCTATCATTTTCTGTTTTATGCATAAATTAAAATTGCATCCTTTTTACGTTGGGAAAACGAGATGTTGGAACCTCAAATTGCGCTTAGCAATTTTTCAAATCTCCAAGTAAGTATCGATCTAATTTGCATAATTAAAAGAAGATGGGTGAACAACTAAAACCCTATATTTCGATTAGATATATATATATATATATATATATATATATATATATATATATATCAATTTATTATTAGTGATTGTTTGTGACTGTGACAGTAGAGGCAATATATATTTTACAATAATTTTATTATTATTATTGTTTATGAGAGGAAAGAAAAAGTGTACTTAAGAGCACCTCCTTTTAGTCACAGTTCTGGTTCTATGTTGTTGTTGATGGTGTATGACTTATTACAATGCGTGTTACTAGCCGTAAGTACAATGCGTGTTACTTCTATATTTATCTCATTCCTTTACAATGCGTGTTACTAGCCTTGAACCCGTGTTCGGTGGCCAGGCAAACTTAATTATTTACTTTATGGCATAAAAATAAAATTGATTGTGTTTTTTTTAATAATTTATGCCATAAATATTATTATAATGAGATTTTATGAGAAAATTGTGTGGTTGTGGTTTCGTAAAAATTAGTGTTGCTTAAATTGCTTGAATCATGGCTTGAATTGCTAATTATTTTGCTGCTGAAATTGAAATTGCTTGGTTAATTGCTACTGGTGCAGTTTCAATGATAAAATATCAATTGACAAATATTAATTATTATATATTTCAATCATAATATGACTTCTGATGGACCAATATAGAATTGGTAATTAGGAGCATTTGGTAGCATGGACATTTACTGATTAGCTCTGCTTATGTATTGATATTGCTTAATATTTTATTATTTAATTTTGTTTTCTAATGATACCGATTATTGTGGAGGGTATTTTTTTATTGAGCAATAATGGAGCAGATACAAACTCCTAAGGTATGCGGTTATCCATTAAAATAACATGTGATTGCTAACTTCATATCTATGAGGAAATTAAGTAGTATTTCAGATACCCAACTATAAATTTGAAACATAATTTTATTTATATGATGGTCACATGACAATTTTACAGTTGTATGTTTAATGGCATTAACCTATATATATTTTCTCCTAAGTATTTGCAGATAATTTGATTATTTATATCCACTGCCTAAAAGTGGAGTAACTACAAAGGAGACATAGAAGGAATGAATGCAAGATTACTCAGAGAAGTAATTCTTGTGGAATTTTTCTTATTCAAAGATATTATGAGGTATGAATACATTAATGATGTTAAGATGTCAAATATTTTTATTTGGAGAGGTACAAAGGTACGTTGTTAAAAATAAAAAAAAAATTATTAATTATGAAATGCTCAATAAAAGAGTAAACAATATGGTGAGATTTAAAAGAGTAAAAATTTATGAAAATCTTTATGGCATAAAATTGATTGTGATCTTTTGTTAGTAATTTATGACATAAATATTGTTATAATGGATGCATTAAATGAAATTTTAATGTATTATGTCAGTTACATATATATGATGTGGCGATGGACTAATATTTAAAATTAGTCAAATAATTACTTAAATGCAATTAAGTGCATTCATCCAAATTTAAATTGGATTTTATATTTTGATGTTGTTACCATACATACTATTGCAATACGAAGAATTCATTTTTTATGTTACATGATGAATTACAATTTTATGAGAGATTTATTTAACAAGTTAATTTCTCAAAAAGTCTAATTACTTGTGGGGCATTCATGAGGACCATATTTATGACGAAATTCATGTCTCTTAGTGATGCAGATACGATACAAGTATGTATCAAGGTATGTTATTCTCCATGTGCTTGATAAATTTTCTTGGTTAGTGTTTTATATTACTCAAGATTTGTTTAACAATAACAAGAGGTGAATGACCAATATTAATTGTTTATATTACTGTTACAATGTGACAATGGAGTAAGCGGTGTAAATATAAATGAGATTTTAATATATAAGATTATTCTTAATTGATTATGAAAATAAAGTGGATGATGACTTTATTATTATTGGTGAAATTGAAATCTCCGTATTACGGTATGCAATTAAGGTTCCAAAATTTAATTGCAATTTTATGTGGTATTTTAAAACAAAAAGTGATTAATGATTGAAAAGTTGATTTGTACCCAAATTGGAATTTTGTGCATAAATGTTTATACAATATGCTTAATTGCAATTTTTATGAGGTATCTTAATTAATGTTATAGATTTTCACTTAATGTGAAAATAATTCCTTAAGATACACTGTTTGACATAAATTGTTTTATTTATGTTAATAATTGGTGCAATTAATGTATTTAAATGAGAAGAATTGAATATGTGGAAACAGATTAATGTTTAGTTTTACTGTTTAAAAAGAATTTAAAACAGTGATGCATTATTTTTAAGTGGTGTGACTATATACTGCTATGGATTGATTAATATTCTGATATATATTTGTAGAAGTTGTGAGTATTAATATAATCAATGCAATTGTTTCCTGATTAAAGTGGTAGGGATCAATTGTGCAGTGAACTGTCTAGCTAATTAAGTTTGCAGAGAACTTAATTATGGGGAAAATATATAAGGTATATATTTCAACGCTCATGAAGCTTGCTATCAAATTAATGAGTAATTTGATTATACTCGATACTACAAGAGGTATGAATGTATTAAACTTTCTCATATGAGTATTGTTATTATTTATGGAAGAAAAAAAATTGAGAATTATTTATATAATTTAAAGGAGATAAAAACTCCTTGAGGAAGGAGATATATTACTATTATACGTATATATGATGAAATATATGTGAACACATTGATGGCATTATTCCATATATATTTTAGTGAAAGTATTATTTCAGATGATGTGAATATACTAAGTGTTGGTGCTCTCAAAAAAGGTATTTACTCTCAATATTAATTCTTGTGTAATTGTGTGGAATTAAAAATGTACCAGATATATTTATTTGGTAAAATTAAACAAATAGAATAATATTCGCAAATGTGGGTGTCCGAATATTATTGTCTTATTTATTTATTTATTTATTTTAAAAAATTGCCATGAAGTATACTAATACTTTTGTGAGTCTGTAGCAGCAATGATATCACAAGTGTGATAATGGAAAAATAAATAAATAAATGAGAGATGTGATGTGTTAGCACAATGCTATCACCAGAAATTGGTGTTGAGATTTTTCTCAAAAAGTAGACATTTTGATGTCAAAGTTTTCAGTACTCTTAAATGACGTACTTGAGATTCTACTGTACTAGAGAATACAGTGATGATATATACCATGAATTGTGGTATCATATATAATTTGAGTTTCCGCTGTATTAGAGAATACAGTGATGATAAGTACAATGAATTGTGGTATCCGTTGTATTAGAAAATACAATGATGATAATTGAATTTTATATTCAAATGAGATTTGATGAGATTAAAATCCACTAGTGATGAAATGTGATGATCCACTAGTGATGTTAATAATTTTTGGATGAAATTCTACAACATGTGAGAATTTTATTGGGTGTAACACCTATGTATCGATACATTGTGATTGTCAAGTTGAGGCTTGCATGTGGTTAAGCTAGCCATTGCTAAATGATTTTTGTTGATTATGAGAAGTCAGAAGTGATTTTGGCCGATCCTCTGACTAAGTCTCTGAGTGGAAAAATTAATTGAAGAAACATCGAGGGGAATGAGACTTAAAGCCATATTAGAAAAATTAACAGTGATGGGAACCCAACCTTTGTGATTGGAGATCCCATGAAGAAGGTTCATATGGGTAATAACAAGTCACTTGTTAATTCTGTTAACACAAATTGATTGTCTTTCCTAAGGTGTGGATGTGTTATACTGCATTGATTGAGAGGATGAGTTTTGAACTCTTAATGATTTCATATCCCTTATGGGTGATGTATTGATTGCGGATACATTTGATGAAATCACCTATATGAATGTGGAGTGGGGCCGCTCCTATGAGATTGTGGCATAATCTCTAGAGCATTCATTAACATCCAGGCACGCGCATGGCCAAAACGCGCAAAACCGCGTTAACAGCAAGAATTGTGGGGGTATAACATGATAAATAGATTCCCTACCTTACAAAAGAGCTAATGGTTCATAGAAGCTTTAAACTTCACCATTGTCTCTGTAAGGATAAAATTTATTTGTCTAGGTCTGGTTCATAGTCCAAAAGACACCAGATTCGAAAAGTTATACTCCGTATATATATTAACCAGGAATTGCTACCATCAACCTTTGTAATATGTGGGGGATTGTTGTAAAATAATGATATTCCAAAGGTTGAATATCTCTCCCATTCCAACGGCTATGAATGGCTTAATTACCATGATTGTGCAACGGCTTAATTGCCATGATTCTGTAACGGTAATGGCCATGATGGCCATGATAATCCCCACCTTAATGGTCATCAATCTCCACCATAATGACCACATATTTCTATCATAATGGTTTGGATCTTTTCCTCCCTATAAATACTATCTACTCTATCAAACCAAAGAGATATCAAGAAGAGAAACACTACACTCAAATTGAGAACTTTATTTCCTGGTTATTATTCTATTGTTATTCTTGCTGTTCTGGATCCCGATTTCTAAATCGGAAGAGATCGTTTTATCCTGGGGGAAATAAATTCCTTTAGGGCGAGCGTTTCTACGCGACTCGATCTTTGTATTTCTAACTCTATTTTGCAGGATTTTCCAACAGATAGTTCGGAGCAGGAACTTCAGCAGGGAGAAGTACCATCTCAACAATCTCCGTGGAGGAAGCCTTAATGTCACAAACATAAACCACTCCAGATTTATGCAGCGCGTAAAGATGTTCTTTGTAATAGATGGCGTCAGTATAACCGTGAGATTCAGCAACTTTTAGATTAATCCAATCTTCATCTCTCCCTGGCCTGAAATAAGCCAAGGATCCTGGACAAATATCAATCGCAAACAGGCAGAACCCATCATTCTATTTCCGAGGACATGAAGAGAAAACAACCTTTCTGATGTTCTTGAGAGTAGGAACACAGAATTCCGACATGGTGACAGGATTTATGAACGTGAACTTGCGGTTGGGCGGCTGCTACACTTGACGCCTGGCGATAGGGAAAGCTGAAGGAAAGAATTGTGAAAGGACTTGTCAAGGTCGATTCCTGACAAAGGTAAGAACCTGCTAGTTTTGTTCTTCTTACCATACCCTCCGTTGATTAAAAGACCTGGAAGTCCTTGACGGAATCCTTGGCGATCTTTTTCAGCAATTGACAGGAACGAAGAGCAGACACTGCTGAATCGAATAAAATTAGTTTTATCAATATCAGTACCAAGATTTCTTCGTGGAGCTCGGACCAGGAACAAACGGCCATGGTGCAGTAGTTTTCTGAAACTGCTGGAGAATATGATGACTATGCAGGGTTTGTAGTTGCAGAGCTATGCAGGGTTTATTAATTGAAGAGTAACATAGAAGCACCCTATCTATATACGGAGCTAAGTTAGCTAACAACCGTGTTGTGGTATTGTAGGGTTTGTGATGCGATCACGGCCGAAACTCGGAAAAGAAATTCGGCCGAAATGACATTCAACAAAAGGAGGTTCTAGCTCATGGGTTTGAGCACACAAAAAACAATAAAAACAGTAGGAAATATGAATGAACGGAGGGAGACACGCAGCGGAAAGGATTAACTTACAAATTACCCGATTGAATTGCGGAGGGATTAGAGATGACGATTGAGACACGAGGAGGTAACAACGGGTTACACATGTGAAGGATTCTTGTTCTTTTTGATTGACTCAAGCCACGACGATCCAAGACCAAGGCAAGCACCAATTTGATTTCCCAAAGAGAGATCGGGAGGAGTATTCTCACTCGACGGATCTCTCTCAAGGAGGGGTGAGCAATGGATGAATGAATAAAGGAAGGAGTAAACTCAACTTAAACATTTATTCATCATCCAAAACTGATTTACAAGTGAGGAGCAAGTCCCTATTTATACTAAGTTACAATGGGCCTAAACTATTACACAAAATGGGCTTAAAAGACCAAAAATCCAACTCAAAACAGTGGCTAGCGTGAATCACGCTAAGAGCTTAGCGTGATCACGTTAGCCAATTTTTCCCTGGCGTGATTCACGCTAATACCTTAGCGTAATCACGCTAAGAATTTTCCCAGCAGCTTCAGCTTCGCGCGCCAAAATGTCAACTAGCATAACTTTTGATCCACCCGTCTGATTGGCCTGAAACTTGTCCCAAATGAAAGCTAACATCTTGAAGTTTCCATCAAGCCTCTGATCCCTCAAATCGGACACCATTTGCTTGTCCATATGCTTGTTGCGAACACGCAATGCAATATTTGCACGGCTCGGCCGCTCGTGTCCGTCTCCCATGGCGACGCGGCAAGTTGTTCTATTTTGACGGGGGTCGTGATCACATCAGTTTGTCTCCACCGTATAGTTCATATTGTTTTTGTTTTTTGGGCGGCCAAAAAAAACCACGACAATGGCCCACTCAAGAATGGAGAACCAATAATCCATAAAGCTCTCCGTATTATCTCTCCTAATTTTTTATAATGGTTTTTAGAGTTCTATTATTTTTGCTTTAAATTTCTATATCTAATTCTTAAAGTTTTAAATTTTTTTATAATAACTTTTAAAGTTTTATGATTTTTATTTTAATCATTCATATTTGTTTCCTAAATTTTAGAATTTTCTCATAATATTTTTCAATGTTCTATTCATTTTACTTTAATCATTCATATTTATTTTAAATTTTTTGAATTCTCTTGTTCATAATAGTCCTTTATGTTTTATTTATTTTACGTTAATCTCCACTGACTAAAGGAAAAAAAATCACCCCTCCCCCTAAAAACTGGTTGGGAGCCACCTCTGGGACCTAATTTAGGTGAGTACTACTGTACTAGGTCTCCATTTTGGAACAAGCCTTACCAGGAGTCAATTCTTTTCTGCTGCGAATAAAACACTAATGGATGGATGGAAATATGGAAGTACTTATATCAACCTGCAGGGCCTCATTAATTTACTAGGGAATGGGAGTAAATCAAATTCCACGAGCTCGCGCCAATGGGAACTCAACACGTGAAATTAAGTTCGACTTTCGAGTCCTCTAACGTGAACACACCCATCTCATAAACCGAACTTCTGTTGGAAAAACCTTTTGCATTTCCACATGAGATGAGAACTACCACGGAAATCTATACAATCATCCAAAAAATATATACGGTTCCATTCTATTCCTCTCACATTGTACCCTGGCATTGAAAACGACTGGCTGAGACCCAAAACCAATCCCCGTACACCCAAATTTGACCGATTAACCCATCCAGAATTGTGATCCTGATTCGGCTTTTCGTACTTGAACACTTGGAACATACCAGTTTTATAACCCTGGAAATTAGAAACATATTCTTCCTTCTGGTACACCAACAACAATTATCCTTGTGATTTGACTAATGGCATGGGACGGTTGAGGCTTGGCGTTACGCAGTTGCCAGGGACTTTCACTACTTGGATCAATTCTGAAGTATGTGAATTAACTTTGTAAACAAACATCATTCCATCATCATGAAATGCGTAGAGATGTCGTTGTAATAATCGCAGTATTGACAGATGGAACCTCATCGCTTAGATAATACCAACATTTCCTTCTTATATATCCTGAAATTGCCCAAGCCTGCAATGGGATCTATCGCGAATATAATGACATCCTGATAAGCTACGCCAGACAGGACGAAGAGAAAGACCGCCCTTTTGATTTTCATTCCGAATCTGAGGGGTGGAAGGTGGAATTGAACCTGAGATATAGGATTAAGTGCTGTGAAACTGTAATCGGATGAGTCCTGAAATAGGAGCCATCCTTGGTACTAACTGAGACAGGAACTGTTGTTGGTAATAGGGAGAGAAAGCTGAGGGAACTCCTGAAGGTTGTTTATAATTCCTGACGAGGGTAGGAACCTGTGACTTTGTTCTGGGGCGATTATAACACCGAGAAGTCCTTGACAGCGGAGGCGATGAGGATCTTTCTTGCCAAGTGATCTCCACCGCGAACAGACACGGCAGAATCTGATGCAATCAGAGGTGTTGGTATTTTTTCTGCGTACGAGGAACAAGAGTTCTTCAAGGAGATCGGACCAGGTGGCCATTAATTGTGTGTGGCAGCAGTTCTAGTTAAAGCAGCAGAGATGTATAATCATGGTCTGTACTAGGTTTTCACCTGTTTAGATCCATTTTTTTCACTCTTTTAAGCGTTAAGCGCATAGCTCTCTCCTTATTAAGTTTCAGGTCATAAAATATAAAGCATAAAAAAAAACATAGAAGACATGATGATGCATGATGTGGTTCCAAGATTATCTAGCATTTGATCTTTATTTTAATTAAATGATGAGTTGTTTACTTTTAATGATAGTGTCACTTTTTATAAATACCTGTCAAAATATTAATAGAATGATTTTTACTATCATTAAGCAGATCTTTATTTTAATACTAACTCTTTTACTAACTAAGTACACATGTCATTATCACATTAGTACTAGCATGATTTTTTTCAATACTAAAAGAAACATAATACTGAATTAAAAAATAAAATAAAAACAAAGAAAAGTGATTAAAAACACTAATTATCCAGATAAAATCCTGAAACTATACCAGTAATTAAGGTCGCAGCTCTTCCTGCCAAACTAAAAAGCTCCTCCATCAAGGTGAGGCATGAACCAAATCGCTCGTGGCTTTGCCAAAGGGAATTTTGTGGTAAGAAATTCAACACTCGATTTCTCTAAACTGAATACACACATTTCTTTTCCTGAATCCTTTGCACCCTCGGATTCAATGTCATTACCATAAACAAAACAAGATCTCCCCGGTGTGTACCCGTCGTCTTCGATATAGTAAATGTGATTCCCTTTTATGCCTCTAACATCCAATTCCGACAAGGAAAAGGATTGGCTCATCCCCAAAAACAAAGCATGCTCCCCCAAATTCGTTACGCGATCCCATCCCATGCCACCAAGATCCAATCTGTACACCTCAAATCCTGCGGACACCAAGCTTTTTTTCTTGCAGTACACCAATAGCAATTCCTGTCCTGATTCCACTAAAAAGAATCTCTCAGATGAATGTAGTGATTTTAACAACAATTCGGGCCTGTGATTTACAGGTGCGTACTGTGGAGTGTTCACCAATTTGGTCATCATCGGAGGAGAAGCAGTGATGTCATTGCAGACGAACAATTCCCCTGTTTTGCGCAGAGCGTAGAGCTTTCCCCCGTAAAAAATCCCATCCACGAACCCGAAAGATGCATTTTTTTCATCACAAATTTCCACATAGGTCCATCTCATGTCGCCTAATTTGCAACATTTCAAACGGCTAAAACGATCGCTGCAGGCAGTGATGTAGCAGTTGTCATCCACTGGGTTTGCGGAAAAGGTAAATCTTCTGTTGCCAAAATCAAAAGGAAGCTTGAATTGAACCTGACTTATAGGATTTATCAAGGTGAGATTCCAATACGAGTCGTGCTCCTTCATCACGAGCCATCCTTGATGAGACCCACAGGCCACACTCTTTTTGGGGAGAAAAAGCTTAGGCAAGCAGATTTCATAGCGGAGATCGAGTTGGAGTTTCGACAGAGATTGAAAACGGGGGAAGAGTGTGTTCTTCACCTTAAATCCTTGTTTGGTAATGATTCCTGGAAGTAAAGGACGGAATTGTTTGCGGTCTTGTTTGGCAATTGATCTCCAGGACGAACAAACATGACTGAAGGATATAAAATCGGTGCGACTGATTACTTTCTTCACTATCAGGAACAAGACGTCGTTGGGAAGATCAGACCATGAACTCATACTGTAAAACTTGTTAAATCAAAACTAAAATAATTCCAATGTTATGGTATTGGTAGGTTATGCGTGGAAAGGATGGCAAGGGTTGCAATTCTAACAGGATTTGATCACTAGAAGTAGAAACTCAAGTGGTTAAGGAAGCTTCACATTCCTGCATGACCAATGAGTCTTTCCGTAACTAGTCTTATACCCGCGCATTGCGTGGATTACCTTTTCATAATTTTTAAATAATATTTAATCCAATGTGTTTGAATTTCTATAAAGTTAGTATACTTTTACTATTTTCTTTTATAGAATTTAATGGGAGAAATACTTGCTATCAACAAGCTGATAGTTATTGTATGGAATAAGAGATGAGTTCCATAATTACATTAAGCAGAGCCAATTTACTGTCAAAAGGCTAAACTTCCTCTGTCAATCAACTAAAAGTAATATGCTATTATGAGTGGAACAAAATGCTATCTACTAACAATATGAAGAAGAATTTGCATATGCAAAAGAAGTCAATCTAAAATTGAGCCCTTGAAACGAAAGAAAGAGACGAAACTGAACATGTATTAAACCCTAAATCCCTTAAAGTGGATGATTAATTATAAATCCTAACTATAAACAGAATCCAAAACAAATTAAGTACATAAGAATTGTACATTCAATCCCTTCAGTTTCCTTAATCAAGCCCAATCTGAGCAACCAGCCTCGACTGTAATCCATTTGCCAAAACTCCTACCATCATATGCTTCTTGACCGCTTCCATCAACATTTGTGCAACCGGTAACCATGGCAGAGTCAAAACCTATGACAGAATCCATCATATTCGTGAAACTCTGACTTGAGAATCCATCATTCAACATGTCCAATCCTTCTTTAATGCTCCCATTATCTGTTGCGCCAGCAATGCCCATATGCTCGGTAATGGATGCGCAGTTAAAACCCACTAGAGAATCAGATCCATCAAAGCTAAGCAGAAGTGTTGCTAAACTCTGAGCGGAGAATTCATCATCAAATCTGTCACTGATATCTGCTGCTGCTACTTGGTTCTCCCATATTTGAGGCCCAGAATTCTCAGGTTGATCTGCTTTCTTCTGTTTGCCCTGATCATCAAGAGTGGAGGAGATTTTGCATGTCTTCCTCTTCTTGGACTGCGTTTCTTGTGTAGCAACAGCAGGAGGAGCATCCACACAAGGATTTTTCCTCTTAAAAACAGCAAATTTAGAGCTCTTGGGCGCAGAAATCTCAGATTGATGAGAGTTGTGTTGTTTCCCATCAGCGACTTTGCATACCTTACTCTTCTTGGGTTGCTTTGGTTTTGTATAATTTGGAGCAGCAGCATCATCATCAACACAAGGGTTGTTTCTCTTAAGGACAACAAGAACAAGATCTGTAGACAAACTACAGCTGTACTCAAACATTATCCAGCAGCCATGATGATGTGGGCATTTAGGGTTCTTATAGTTGAACCTTCTCCTTTGCCAAGTAACAATCTTTTCCCCAACATCCACGTGTGACAGCTGATTCACACCTTCTCCATGCCAAGTTCCCTTACTAGCCCCAACTGTGCGATTGCTTCTTTTCGCGTTTACACTCTTCTTCTTCAACTTTGTGAACAAGTGAAGCGCAGCATCATCTCCTCCTCCAAGTCTTTCCCAGATCTGCCATGGATCCTCTTCCCCGTAGATATCACAAGTTGGGACAAAAGCCTCCTCAAGAGGGTCCAATTTTCCATCTATTTTACCACAAAGATAGTGGGCAACCAAATCTGATTCGGATGGCTTGAATGAAATTCCAGGAGGCAGAGCCCTCAATATACATGGTTTGGAAATAGAAGCAATAGTAACAGTATAAGGCATGATTGAACGATTTCAATTGATGGGTTTATGGTTTCAGATTAAGAAATCAAATTGTAACAAACAGAACAAATTGGGTGACAAATCAGTTGATCGGAGAGTGGGGAAGAAAAGGGTTTGATGAAAACGAAACAACAAACAAAGAATAAGAGGAAGTGGAAAGAAAATTGGAAAGGGGAGATAGGGTTTCTGAGTTTCTTGTTAATAATTATAAACAGAAGAGAATAGGAGTAGAGGAAATTTCTTCGGAAGAAAGGGTGATAATCAACGGGAGGATTTTAGATTTTTAGATGAAAGGAATTGAGAAGTCGGTGAATTAGGGTTTATAGGATTTTTATGTTTTAATTGCAACGGCTCTTTTGTTTCAAAGTTTGCGCGTTTTCTTGACGCCATTGTTTTGCTTTTGGCGCTCCTACTGGTTTCTTTTATTTACCCGCGAAGTGTGCTGGAAATGTCAGACTAGGCAATTTTATTTTACTAATTAATTATTAATTAAATAATAATGACTTAATTTTATTTTTTAATTAAATACAAAAATAGAAATAAGTAATGTAGTATTATTATATTACCCGGTTGGTTCAAGTTCAACCCATTTCATGTTGGGATGCGTTATTGGAAGCTTAGGGTTTTGAGTTGGAAGATTTGGTTATTTCGTGCGGAGATGAGATGATATGAGAGGGTGCAGCAATAGGGAAACGTTTTTAGGGTTTGATCGCATGTGATGGTATCAGATTGCTGAAATTAGTGATCGATTTTGGCGGTACTTCCATTTTGGCGCGCTTTCTCTGTTTCTCTTTCTCCGATTGTGACCTACACTCCCCATTCTAGTGTTCCTTTCGTTTATTCGAGTTAGGGTTTTGAGTTGGAGGAAATAGTTGCGGTGCGGTTTCAACATTTTGTTGATTTTGTGCCGACTCTCAAATTCCAAGATGGTTAATGAATATTTGTTTCTCGGGTGAGTTTTGATCCCTCTCAAACTTCGTGTCGTTTCTCAACTTGTTGTAATGCGTTTGTAACTTGAAAACCTGAGTGTGTTCTCAAATTTCTATAATGATTGGCTTGGAAAGGTCGCATCTCTATGGAGCTGGATGTTGAAGGTGAGGGTGAGCAGTTACCACTGTGTTAATGATGGAGTTTTTGGTAACAGGTGACATGAGAGAGTACAGAAAAAGATATGTCGGGCAGGAAACATGTTTAGTTTGTCTAATGGGTTTCTTGTCAAAGGCTTGGGCTCAGATATGTCGGTTAGGTTTACCCAAGTAGCAAAGTGTGATGCTTATGTCTTTACAAATCGCGGGATGTTTGCATTTGTTTGGTATGTTTCTGTTTTTTCTTTCACGAATGTATATATGTTTTCTTCTTGTGAAGTTCTGTTCAACGTGTCCTTTTAACGTGGAAATCACTACTTCTTAACAGATACTAATGTTTGTTATCTTTGCTTTCAGTTCACAACATGGTTAATGAAATAGAGGGCTCATCCCAGAGAAAAAAGCAGTTGTTCGAGCATCAGTTGGTTTATGCCCGATTATATATCTGACGACTAGCACTTTTCGGTTCCTTCTACCTGCTGATACCATTCCTGAGTTCTTATGATCTGCTAGCAACAAGTTTCAATGATACCAACCATGGAATTCCTTACAGTTCCCTGATCAAGAATGTCCTTTGCAATAGTCAAATCAACCATCCAATGTTTGCATTTCCAATAGCTTTCTATGCATTTAGTTACATAGCCCATCTTATCATGAAGCTTTCTTTCTTGTGAACAAATAATTTAATTAGTTATTTCATGGTTGTATGGACTTATTGCCTCAACTTATGACTGCAGATTCTTTAACATTGACACCTGCCTTGTCGGTCGCTCTAGCATTTGTGTTTCTGATGGTCACCATGGGAATCACAATCGTAAGTATCTTGATGCCTGCTGCTACGACTGAGCTGAACCTGCTAATGCCTATATTGGAACTGAGCCATTCAGAACATAAAAAACAATAATTTGTGGAGCAACAATGGTTTTGGCCACTGACTAACCTAGGCCAGAGGAACCAGGTGTGTGGATTTTATGATAATTGTCTGAATTTAACTCAGCTCTATGAAAATAATTAATGTTTTTATGGAGTGAGATCAAAATTTACAGTAGCTATCTCTCAGAACATCCTTGCGCTTGCTTCTAGCTACATGTTAAAACCATGTCTTGCTTGTTAATTGTTATCTATGATATTGTCTGCATCTTTACAGGTCACACATACTTAAGAGGTTGAAGCCTTGATACCCAGGTTTGATCATTATGAAACAAGTTTTAGTTAGTTCTTTTTTTCGTTTACGCTGATATGAACCAGTGACATCTTAAGAGATCCTCTAAAGATGTTAGTTTATTTTGGAGATATGCACTAATGAAGGTGTAGAGTTTGAAGTCAAGGAGGTTGTTTCTGATACAAAGAAGTTGTCAATGGAGGAGCGGAAGGAAAGGCCTGGAATTGGAGGAAATGTGGATAAAAGAGGAAGAATAGGAAAAGTAGGGATGAAAGGTGAGGGTGGTGATGGAGTTAGACCAGGAATTGGTGGCAGAGGAATCAACGGTGCAGGAGGTGGCAGAAGAGGGTTAGGAGGGAGGAGTGAAGGTGGCTGAAGCGGATTTGGAATAAGCAGTGGGTTTAGAGGGTCTGTTCTGGCCTTGCTAGTGGTGGAAGTTTAGGAAGGAGAGGAAGAGGAGGGAGCTGCGGCAATGGTGGAAGCTTTGGAAGGAGAGGAAGGAAGGGTGTTGCTGGACCTTTAAGTGGAGGTGGAAATGTTTGGTCCAATTTAGGAATTCTAGGTATACAGTATTTCTTGGAACCGAGTCTGTCAGGATTTTCTGGTTTTTGGTTGCACAAGTTAGGTTACTTTATAACCATGGAGGGATCGTGGCAGACGAATTGATCACATGCTTCAGGTGTGTAGTTGTGCTTTTGTGCCAATGAGTTTACTACCGCTTTATTTTTCGCTTGTTAATTTTGTGTGTGTGTACATCCTTTGATGTTTACTCATGTTGGACATGGGGCGCCAATTGTGCCTTATTGTGCATGTTTGATGCGTCTAAAGTGCTCAAAACATGGGATTATTCCTGTTATAATTTCTGACTTCCTTTGCTGCAGGGTCCTCTTCAGATGAATGGCTATCATTTATCAACTATCGTTTTAGTTTTAGATATGACAATCTTCAATATCTGGAGTGGGAATTTACTGGGAAAGTTTATTATTTCTTGTTTTTGTTTACCCAAATAAGTAGTCTTTTTTTCTGACATCCACCTAATTTTGTGTTTTAAGATGTTACCTAGCAAGAGAGAGTACATGAGACAATTATATTTGTAATTATACAAGCTTGTTGGGATTTGGGGATGTGTGCCTCCTCGTGTTAGTTCTGGTATAGGAACTATGAAGTCAATGTCATAATCTATTTTTTGTCATCACACCCACTATTGAGCTATTTTCGTCTATCATAAATATGAATGTGTATATTACTTTTTTCCTCCTAACATGAGTTTACATGTTGATCAAACAGGACAAAACATTTGAGCATCCATATCTTCAAGCCATCGGAACACATACGTAAGTGCTTTGTCCTTGGAGATTACCTATTCTTAGTGTAAATGTGGCATGTTTTTATTTTGTTTTCCATTTGCAATGTTGTCTTGTTACATGTCGCCCGTGTTTGTGGTTATCTTCTGTTAATTTATCGACACACCATCATTCCCAGCCGCTATCAACCTAGGAACCAAATTAACAAAAAATTCTCACCACCGGGGCCAAATTAGTCACATTTGGACCACGTACTAATTTCTTGATTTTGAAAAACATTTTCTTATAAAATATTACGAATTTAGATGATACTTCCTTGTGTTTTTGTAGCATGAAGCACTAAAATGCAATGGTTATTCTTCGATGAATGAACGAGAGAAGTTTCGAAGAGTGTGGTTGTTGCATATGGGAATGCTGATTATAGAGTAGTGGCTCAAATGTTGTCACACTCAGCGTATGCCGTTTTCTGTCTTGGTTTTTTGTTGTTTTCAAAGAAGAAGGCTCTGTTTGGCGTTCCGGTTCTGGTCCGAGAAGTGCTTTGGGAAAAGTTCTGTGGAAAAAGAACTTTTTGAAAAAGTGCTGTGAGATACCTGAGGTGTTTGGTAAATATTTCTTTAAAAGTGCTATGGGAAAATTATGATTTGAATGTAAAATGACTATAAAAGTCACCGTTCTATTTTAAATATTGTTAATATAAATTATTTAAATTAATCTATTTTTAAAACAAATAATTAAAAAAATGCAATTAAATTGTATAAAATTCATTTCTAAAAATTTAATAAAAATAGGAAAAGTGGATCTAGAATTACTCATCTTGAGATGGAGATTTTATTGTGGTAATTTTTAATTTATTTTGATCTATTATATAAAGTAAAAAAATGAAATTAAAATTAAAAAAAAAAAAAAACAGGAGAGAGAGAGGCAAGGAAGCTCCAATTTAGAGCTTCTCCAAAAGTGGCCAAAAATCAGTTCTGAGGAGTGGGCTTCTCAAGAAGCCCACTTTGCCAATAATTATCAAACGCCCACCTTTAATTTTTCGTTCCGAAACAGAGCTTCCTGTCGCAGAACCTAAACGCTAAATACCACCGAAATATAGGCTCGTAACATAAGTTAGCAGGTTGTAGGCTGAGAAAAGAATTTAGAAAGTTGTACATATATATAGTCTTATGAAATCTGGAATTGTAGCTGTTCTTGACTTCTTGTAGTTAGTTGTACATGTATATGGTCTTATGAAACCTGGAATTGTAGTTGTTCTTGACTTCTTGTACTTTAGAGTCGCATTTTTTGGTTTGCATAACTGGCAGGTTGCAGCTTTTGATATCTTCATAGTATTTGCACTTTGCAGTGTGCCTTGGTGCATTCTCCCAAACCAAATATATTTATTTTTAGTTTAATACACATTTTGGTATTTGTGCTATAAAACATTTTTAGTCTGATGCCAAATGTGACTGATTTGATCCATGTGGTTCAAATATGACTAATTTGAACCTTCTGGAGTGTAATTTTTGTTAATTTAGCTTCCATATAGATTGCTATCCGTTGAGAGTGACGACCTGTAAATAAATGCTGAGTTCGCATGGTATGAAACTTAAAAAAAAAATTAAAATTAGAATATATTAGAAGAAATAAAAAATACACAAAAATTAAAAAAAAAATTAATTTCTTAACCTAAAACAAGAGATTTTTTTTTTGAATTTTCTACATTTATTAAAACATTTTTTATTTCTCTTTGAAAATAAAAAATATTCAAATATGTTAAAACATTTCATTCCCTAAGATGTTTAAAAATGAAAAAATGCAGAAAATTCAAAAAAATATAAAAATAGTTTTTAAATATTTTTGAAATTCATTTATTTTTCTTAATTCAAAATTATCAGTTAATATAATATTAGTTTTTTTTCAAAAAATATTTATATTTCTTTCCAAATTTTGCAATTTTTTAAATATGTTTGGAAATTTTGGATTTTTTTATTTTTTAGAATTTCTTTTATAAAATGATCGTGGCAGCCATGTCAGGAAAAATAATAATAATAAATTTCACATAAGACACTTAACGGTCTGCGATGGACGAAATTAACGTGAGAGTTCGATTAGAAACGATCATCCGAATACGAAAGTCAAATATTAAAAAAATGAAATGAGGAGCCAAATCAATATATTAAATCGAATCGAGTGCACGTGTCATTTTTACATTATCTCATGAATAATCCTAGGTATATTTATTTTAGTTTAACTTCTCGTCACCCTCTGGTAATATGTTTTACTTTTAGTGTAATCAAACTTTTGTAACCTATTTTACGATCTACAATTTTCTTCGCCAATAAATAATATAAAAATTTAAGATATAGAAAAAGTTTAAAAGAAAATGCGAAAAGAATTACACCTATTTTCTTCATCATTGTTACAGCCTACAGGACAGACTGCATCTCTTTACATTTTCCTCCCATTGTCATAATTTTTACAATTCTTAATACTTTTTTAATTTATTTTATGTTACTTCCAAGAAGATCAGAATTGTGTAAAAACATATTTTATGCAATAATTCATTGACGGCAATGACTAATTTCTTTGACTTTTCCACAGTGAATCGAAACTCGAAAGTGTTGAAGAAGAGAAGAGAAGAGAAGGGAAGCTGTCAGTACGTCAAATTTCCTAAAGAGCTTCATTAATGGCTTCCACAAGCACTCACACGCATACCCACTGCAAGTGCTCGTCACTCTCTCCCCTCCCTCGGTGGACATACGACGTCTTCCTAAGTTTCAGAGGAGAAGATACCCGACAAGGCTTCGTCGATCATCTGTATGCTGCTCTGAGCCGGACTGGGATCGTTACTTTCAAGGATGACCAGAGACTCGAGAGAGGCAAAGAGATCGCGCCGGAGCTCTTGAAAGCAATTGAGGATTCCAGATTCGCCGTCGTCGTCATCTCCGAGAACTACGCAAATTCATCTTGGTGCTTGGATGAGCTGGCTAAGATTGTTGAGTGCAGCAACAATCGTCAAATGGGTCAAACCATCCTTCCAATCTTCTAAGGTGTTGACCCATCGGATGTGAGGAAACAGAAGGGAAGCTTTGCGGAGGCGTTTAGGAAGCATGAAGAGGATGATAATAGTAAAAGAAAGGTGGAAAATTGGAGATCAGTAGTGACGAAATTGGGCAATATGTCTGGGTGGACTTCTAACAACAGGTTAATCTTTTTCTTGATTCCGATTTGGTTCTTTTGTTGTCTTATCAATTTGCATTCAAATTATACCTAAATTGGTTTGTTGATGGCAGTGAATTTGTATCATTAGTTGCGATTTTGAATGTTTTTTTTCCATTTGATTCTTGTGTATAGGTACGAGGCCGAAATAATTAAAGAAATTCTGGAAATGGTGTGGCAAAAGTTGAGTCATACATTGCTCAGTATTAGCAGAGACTTAGTTGGAATGGATTCTCACGTGAAAAAAATGAATGGACTTTTTGGTGAAGGATTAGATGATGTTCGCCTCATAGGCATTTGTGGTATGGGTGGGATTGGCAAAACTTCAGTTGCTAGAGTTTATCACGATAGGGTCGGTTGGCAGTTTGAAGGCAGATGTTTTCTAGATGTTAAACAAGTTTTTGAGAAACATGGACCACTTTGTTTACAAGAACAGCTCCTTTCTCAAGTCTTAATGGAACAAGATATAAAGATATGGGATGTTCAAAGAGGAATCTTTGAGATTAAGAGAAGATTGCAACACAAAAAGATTCTTGTAGTCCTCGATAATGTGGATAACTTGAAGCAGTTGGAAGCATTGGCTGTAGATCTTGCTTGGTTTTATTCGGGAAGTCGAATAATCATCACAAGCAGAGATAGACACTTATTGAAAAGTGTTGGGGTAGACAGAGTATATGAAGTAGCAGGTCTAGATGGCGATGATGCTCTTATGTTATTTAGTTGGAAATCTTTCAAACAGGACCAACCTACAAAGGATTATGTGCAGCTGTCTAGGTTTGTTGTGGGTTATGCAAATGGTCTTCCTTTAGCTCTTGAAGTTTTAGGCTCTTTTTTACATGGGAGAAGCATAATTGCATGGGAAAGTGCAATTGCTAGACTGAATGAGATTCCCAGTAAGAAAATTCTAGATGTGCTTGAAGTAAGTTATGATGGGCTTGAGGAGTCAGAGAAAAAAATATTTCTAGATATCGCATGCTTTTTTAAGGAGATGGACAAAGATCGTGTGACAAGAATACTTAATAGCTGTGGCTTCTATGCAGATATAGGAATGCAAGTTCTCATTGATAAATCTCTCATTAGTGTTTCAGGAAAAAGAATACACATGCATGATCTGTTGCAAACAATGGGTAAGGAAATTGTTCGCCGAGAGTCCCCCGAGGAGCCAGGAAAACGTAGTAGATTATGGATGAAGGATGATATCTTTCATGTTCTGGTAGAGAACACGGTGAGTATTTTCTCTGCAAAATTCAGAAAGCTACTTGAACTGTCACTAAAGCATACAGTTCACACTACACTCTTGAGTCTTGACTCCATATTTTTTTTCTATTCACTCGTCTTTTGCCTTTGGTTGTTTAGGGAGGAGCAGAAATACAAGGAATTTTCTTAAAACTACGTGAAGTAGAAGAGACAAAACTGAATGTGGAGGCTTTGACAAAATTAACCAAACTACGCCTGCTTAAAATTGATAATGTGCATCTCATCCAAGGACCTAGATGTCTTTCTAGTGAGCTGCGGTTTTTACACTGGCATAGGTACCCTTCAAAATCTTTGCCAACACCTTTTCAGTTGGATAAAATCTGTGAACTGAACCTGTGTTACAGTCGTATCCAAAGCCTTTGGGATGGAATTAAGGTAAGATCATAAATTTGAACTTTGTAGCATTTTCTCTTCTTTTTTCCCTCAAAAGAGAGTGCTTGTGATCTGTTCTGACCTTTGATTGGTAATTTTTTTTCCTTTTTTGTTGTGACTCCAGATTTTGAAGGAATTAAGAGTCATTAATCTTAGTCACTCCCAATACCTAACCAGGACTCCAGATTTCACTGGCATTCCAAATCTTGAGGAGCTGGTTCTTGTCTGTACAACGTTGTTTGAGGTCCATCCATCAATTGGACTTCTCAAAAAGCTCATTTATTTGAACTTACGAGATTGCAAAAGCCTTCAGAGTCTTCCAAGCAGCTTAACTTATGCAAAATCTCTCAAAACACTAGATATTGCTGGCTGTTGTAAAATTGGGGATGTGCCCTGCAATTTCGGGGAATTAGAATGTTTGGAGAGCCTTGATTTCAGTGGAACTGCTATTAAACGGCCACCAATGTCCATTTTTCTTTTAAAGAATCTCAAAGAACTATCTTTCCGTGGATGCAAAGGGGAGCCAAAGCCAAGCAACTGGTTAACAAGGTTTTCCTCATATTTGGCGCCTATTCCTTCATTGCCCAGAAAAAGTGCCAATCCCTTGGGTTTGGTATTCCCATGTATGCAAGGCCTGCATTCTTTGACAAGTCTGGATCTTAGTCACTGTAGTTTAGTGGAAGGAGCATTACCTGATGATTTTGGATACCTATCTTCATTGAAGTTTTTAAATCTAAGTGGCAATGATTTTATCTCTCTCCCGAGAAATATCAGTCAACTTTCTGGCCTCGATTTTCTTGAATTGAACGATTGCATGTTGCTTCAATCAGTGACTGAGGTTCAATCCACAGCCTGTCATGTAGCATTTAATCGTTGTGCTTCATTGCATGAGATACCAATGACTGTATGCAATAATAAGTACAAAGTAATCTACGAGTTCTTCGGATGCACGAAATTGAATGAGGATGGTGGTGACATTGCACTTAGAAGATTCCTTCAGGTCTAACTTTTGGTTCATTTACTCCTCCATTTTTATATACACACACATACATCAATTATATTTTCTTTTTTTATGGTACAGGACCACTTCAAGTTCAAACCAATGCCTGTGCCTGCATTTGAAATTATTATTCCTGGGAGTAAAATTCCAAAGTGGTTCAGCCATCAAAGCAAGGGTTCTTCAATTAGCTTGCCATTGCCTCCCAATTTTATAATTGGTAATGCTGAGTCTGAGTCTGAGTCCGAGTTGATGGGATTGGCTGTTTGCGTTGCTTTCAATGCGACTGGATATTTCTCCATTATTTGTAGTTTCACAGTTGGTGGAATAAGCACAAGATATTCGCAGAGCATGATTAATTTTGATCATGGTGGTACCTTTGTTCAGCACCTTTGGTCAATTTATTTGTCTAAGGAATGGCAGGCCAAAAGTCTTTTCTCTGAGATACTGCAGAACAAACGCCTTGATGGCTTTGAGTTGGTTGTTACGACCCAAGGCCCTGCAACAGTAGACAAGTGTGGGGTTCGTCTAGTATCTCGTGGAGATTAATGAGTTGAATCACATGAGTGAACAGCTTCAGAGCCGTATCACTTTGGATGCAAGTGATTATGATTGCAATGAAGCATCTCAAGGATCGGCAAGTGTTGGTGCCGTAATTGAGCAGCAAAACCGTGGTAGCGACTGCAGGACGGAACCCCATGCGTGTGATGATGCCTGTGATGAGGAACCGACCGCCAAAAGACACAAGTTCTGGTGATACTCCTCCGGCATGAATTAGTTGTCCAATTTGCGTGTGGAGGGGAATTCCTGTTTTAGTTGTCCTAGGTGGAAAATTAATACTCATCCACCTTGTAAAGCTTAATTTATGTTTCCAATGCTCCAAACTACTTGTTAATTGGGCAATTAAGAAACACAATTATGGCTAATTGGTATTCCAATGCAAAATAACCACCCATTATCCATGTGAGCTAGATTCTTGTGGATTAACGAGAATCATCAAGTATAATTTTTTTCATCTGAAGTAATTATTCATTTCTATATAAAAAGATCATGTATAGTGTGATTTTAGGGTAATAAATAAAGGTTTAAAATACAAACCATTTTACTAACAAAATTGTACGAACTGAATATAAAAATAAATACATATACTTTTTATAAGTATAAAAGTTAGTAAAAATATTAGTATCTTTAACACTACTCTAAAATTTTATAGTTTACAAAATCTTCCATACAATACTTACCGTTTTAAAAGTGGCAATAAACACAATATAATTATCTAAAAATTACAATTTAAATAAAATAGTAAAAAATGAATAAAATATGGGAAAGAAATCTAGTAGTCTAATTTTTTTTCTTTTTTGAAAATAAAAAAAGATTCAAATATGTTAAAACATTTCATTCTCTAAGATGTGTAACTATTTTATATGATGATTATTTTATTTTTCAAAAATAAATAAATAATGACTTATTTCTTGACGTTTTTTTGTGGATGGATAATTCGTTGCGGTGGCAATAAAAAAAGAGAGTAAAAATTATAAAAATTGAAGAAAAAATACGTATTGACTTTTCAGATGTACTGAAGTCTCCCAGCAAAAGATAAAAGACCGTTTACGAAGGGAGATTTTTTTAAAAAAATTTATGATTTTTAGAAAACTAAATTTTAGAAAATTTTTATTTTTTAAATTAACATTAAAAATTAGAAACTTCTAAAATAAAAATTTTCAATTTTTTTAAAACTATTTTTCTAATTTTTATTTAACTTCTGCTCACAACCAGGAGTATTTTCTTTTCACACTTACCACCGGTCCTCCTCCTTTTCTTCATCTTTCAACAGGCCCATCTTTTCTTCGTCTTTTCTTTTGGCCTCAATAGAGTATTCTTTTTAATATTCATATTTGTATTATTCAAGTAATAAATAAATAATTTAAAATTATTTTATATTCCTTCCTTTTTAATTAAGTGTCGTTTTTATATTATAGGTAGTGTAAAAAACGACAATTAATTAAAAGTGGAGGGAATGTGTATTTTATTTTCATAAACGGAATTATTATATTTATACTTGATCTTTTATATAAAAAAAATTAACATATTTATATTTGATCTTTAACAAAATTAAAATGGACTACGGTTTAGTTTATTAATTTTCTAAAAAAGAAATAAATGATAACATGATTTTTTAATTAAAATCAAATTGATTGAACAAAATTAGTAGTTTTCGTTTTTTTTATAAAAAAATAGTTATTAGATGAACACGATTTTGAGTTTTCTAAAATTGAAAACGAACTGTTTTTTTGGATCAATAATTTACTAGTAGTTCCGTAAACCATGAATTCAACCGTGAAATTTAATAAATCCAGTAGACACTAAAAAATTATTACAAAAACAACATTGTTTCGATTTTCTCAAAATTTACAAAAATACCCCCCACATTTACTCCTCATCCTGCCAATTCAACCTGCCACTTTCAACCTAAAAAGTATTTCCGATTCTCTTTTTCCATTTCCTGTCCAAAGAGTCAACTCAAACCAGTTTAGGTGTAACTCTCACTTTCCTGGTCGGACCCGATTTTGATCTCGTTTTTTTGTCTGGGCCCACAACCATTTAGTTGCACAGTCGCATCTCAATTCATCTTTCCTATAAATTATTATTCAAAACGCATGTTCGGAAAAGGATTAGCAACTGGAATCCCTGTGCCACTTGCAGAATTATCCATAGCAAAAGAAAATTAAGCTAACATTATTTTATTACAGAAGAAAAATCATATTAACATGATAATTAATCTAATATTATAATCAATAGTCGTAAATATAAAATATACTCAAACTTAAAATGTTGGTCGTCCTAATGCATTGGGAATGTCATTCTAGCAAGTAGGCGTGTTATTTAAAAAAAAATTCACATATATTAAGATGATGATTAATTTTCATTAATAGCAAATTTGTTTACGCTTTTAACCTTATAAAAATAATAACTTAGCCTCCATAATTACTCTCTCATGCTATTAATTAGGGGTATTATAGTAACCAGAAAAATAAATTAATATAGATATCCAAAATATTTATGACAATTCAATTTTCAAAATTGTGAATCATTCCTTATACGACATACAATAAGGTTAAAAACGTTGAACATTCTAGCAAGTAGGCTCCATAATTATAATAAAAAACGGAAGGAGTACTAATTTTTTACTGAAATATTATGGAAAGGAAAAATGTTGAAGAATGTTGAAATCAACAAATACATAAAAAAGGAGGAAGGTTTGCATAATTTTCAATGGATTTAATGCGTTGATTTGACTCCTTATTTTATTTTTGTTCACATTTGACATGTGTACTTGAATGATCATTTTTATTTTAATCCTTAGGTTAGTTTTGTCCGTTCATAAACCGTTAAGTGTCCTATGTGAAATTTATTATTATTATTTTTGCTTACATAGTTGACACGTCATTTTATAGAGATTTTTTTTAAAATACAAAAATACAAAATTTCCAAAAAATGTTTAAAAAATTACTAAAATTAAAAAATAAATATAAACACTTCTCAAACAATCAGAAATTAGATAAACTGATAATATTTGAATTAATAAAAATAAATGAACTATTTAAAAAATATCTTTTTCCTCTTTTTGAAATTTTCGCATTTTTAAAACTTTTTTATTTATTTTATTTTTTGAAAATAAAAAAGATTCAAATATGTTAAAACATTTCATTCTTTAAGATGTTTAAAAATGAAAAAATTCCAAAATGTTTGTAAAAATGCAGAAAATTAAAAAAAAAAAAATAGTTTGAAGTGGTCCAGTACAGTAAAAAAATGAAATGTTTTGGAATTTTTTTCATATTTTTAAACACTACATTTGGTATTGCTTTAAAAAAGATTGAAACTTTTTTCACACAGATTGTGAAAAAACATTGAAACTTTTTTCTTTTTTCACACAGAAAAAGATTGAAACTTTCACAAGATTGAAACTTTTTTCACACAGTTGTGAAAAAAGATTGAAACTTTCACAAAATTGAAAACACTACATTTGGTACTGTATTAAAAAAGATTGAAACTTTTTTCACAGATTAAAACTTGTTTCACACTGATTCAAACTTTTTTCACACAGATTGTGCAAAAAGATTGAAACTTTTTTCTTTTTTCACACAGAAAAAGATTGAAACTTTTTTCACACAGATTGTGAAAAAAGATTGAAACTTTCACAAAATTGAAAACACTACATTTGGTATTGCTTTAAAAAAGATTGAAACTTTTTTCACAGATTGAAACTTTTTTCACACAGATTGAAACTTTTTTCACACAGATTGTGAAAAAAGATTGAAACTTTTTTCTTTCTTCACACAGAAAAAGATTGAAACTTTCACAAGATTGAAACTTTTTTCACACAGATTGTGAAAAAAGATTGAAACTTTCACAAAATTGAAAACACTACATTTGGTACTGCATTAAAAAAGATTGAAACTTTTTTCACAGATTGAAACTTGTTTCACACAGATTCAAACTTTTTTCACACAGATTGTGAAAAAAGATTGAATCTTTTTTCATTTTACACATAGAAAAAGATTGAAACTTTTTTCACACAGATTGTGAAAAAAGATTGAAACTTTCACAAAATTGAAAACACTACATTTGGTATTGCTTTAAAAAAGATTGAAACTTTTTTCACAGATTGAAACTTGTTTCACACAGATTGAAACTTTTTTCACACAGACTGTGAAAAAAGATTGAAATTTTTTCTTTCTTCACACAGAAAAAGATTGAAACTTTAACAAGATTAAACTTTTTTCACACAGATTGTGAAAAAAGATTGAAACTTTCACAAAAGTGAAAACACTACATTTGGTATTACTTTAAAAAAGATTGAAACTTTTTTCACAGATTGAAACTTGTTTCACACAGATTGAAACTTTTTTCACACAGATTATGAAAAAAGATTGAAACTTTTTTCATTTTTCACACAGAAAAAGATTGAAACTTTCACAAGATTGAAACTTTTTTCACACAGATTGTGAAAAAAGATTGAAACTTTCACAAAATTGAAAACACTACATTTGGTACTGCTTTAAAAAAGATTGAAACTTTTTTCACAGATTGAAACTTTTTTTCACACAGATTGGGAAAAAAGATTGAAACTTTTTCTTTTTTCACACAGAAAAAGATTGAAACTTTTTTCACACCGATTGTGAAAACAGATTGAAACTTTCACAAAATTGAAAACACTACATTTGGTATTGCTTTAAAAAAGCTTTTTTCACAGATTGAAACTTGTTTCACACAGATTGAAACTTTTTTCACACAGATTGTGAAAAAAGATTGAAACTTTTTTCTTTATTCACACAGAAAAAGATTGAAACTTTCACAACATTGAAACTTTTTTCACACAGATTGTGAAAACAGATTGAAACTTTCACAAAATTGAAAACACTACATTTGGTATTGCTTTAAAAAAGATTGAAACTTTTTTCACAGATTGAAACTTGTTTCACACAGATTGAAACTTTTTTCACACAGATTGTGAAAAAATATTGAAACTTTTTTCTTTTTTCACACAGAAAAAGATTGAAACTTTCACAAGATTGAAAACACTACATTTGGTATTGCTTTAAAAAAGATTGAAACTTTTGTCACAGATTGAAACTTGTTTCACACAGATTGAAACTTTTTTCACACAGATTGTGCAAAACGATTGAAACATTTTTCTTTTTTCACACAGAAAAAGATTGAACCTTTCACAAGATTGAAACTTTTTTCACACAGATTGTGAAAAAAGATTGAAACTTTCACAAAATTGAAAACACTACATTTGGTATTGCTTTAAAAAAGATTGAAACTTTTTTCACAGATTGAAACTTGTTTCACACAGATTGAAACTTTTTTCACACAGATTGTGAAAAAATATTCAAACTTTTTTCTTTTTTCACACAGAAAAAGATTGAAACTTTCACAAGATTGAAACTTTTTTCACACTGATTGTGAAAAAAGATTGAAACTTTCACAAAATTGAAAACACTACATTTGGTATTGCTTTAAAAAAGATTGAAACGTTTTTCACAGATTGAAACTTGTTTCACACAGATTGAAACTTTTTTTCACACAGATTGTGAAAAAAGATTGAAACATATTTCTTTTTTCACACAAAAAGATTGAAACTTTCACAAGATTGAAACTTTTTTCACACATATTGTGAAAAAAGATTGAAACTTTCACAAAATTGAAAACACTACATTTGTTATTGCTTTAAAAAAGCTTTTTTCACAGATTGAAACTTTTTTCACACAGATTGTGAAAAATGATTGAAACTTTTTTCTTTTTTCACACAGAAAAAGATTGAAACTTTTTTCACACAGATTGTAAAAAAAGATTGAAACTTTCACAAAATTGAAAACACTACATTTGGTATTGCTTTAAAAAAGATTGAAACTTTTTTCACAGATTGAAACTTGTTTCACACAGATTGAAACTTTTTTCACACAGATTGTGAAAAAATATTGAAACTTTTTTCTTTTTTCACACAGAAAAAGATTGAAACTTTCACAAGATTGAAACTTTTTTCACACAGATTGTGAAAAAAGATTGAAACTTTCACAAAATTGAAAACACTACATTTGGTATTGCTTTAAAAAAGATTGAAATTTTTTTCACAGATTGAAACTTGTTTCACACAGATTGAAACGTTTTTCACACAGATTGTGAAAAAATATTGAAACTTTTTTCTTTTTTCATACAGAAAAAGATTGAAACTTTTTTCACACAGATTGTGAAAAAAGATTGAAACTTTCACAAAATTGAAAACACTACATTTGGTATTGCTTTAAAAAAGATTGAAACTTTTTTCACAGATTGAAACTTGTTTCACACAGATTGAAACTTTTTTTCACACAGATTGTGAAAAAAGATTGAAACATTTTTCTTTTTTCACACAGAAAAAGATTGAAACTTTCACAAGATTGAAACTTTTTACACACATATTGTGAAAAAAGATTGAAACTTTCACAAAATTGAAAACACTACATTTGTTATTGCTTTTAAAAAGTTTTTTTCACAGATTGAAACTTGTTTCACACAGATTGAAACTTTTTTCACACAGATTGTGAAAAAAGATTGAAACTTTTTTCTTTTTTCACACAGAAAAAGATTGAAACTTTTTTCACACAGATTGTGAAAAAAGATTGAAACTTTCACAAGATTGAAAACACTACATTTGGTATTGCTTTAAAAAAGATTGAAACTTTTTTCACAGATTGAAACTTGTTTCACACAGATTGAAACTTTTTTCACACAGATTGTGAAAAGATATTGAAACTTTTTTCTTTTTTCACACAGAAAAAGATTGAAACTTTCACAAGATTGAAACTTTTTTCACACAGATTGTGAAAAAAGATTGAAACTTTCACAAAATTGAAAACACTACATTTGGTATTGCTTTAAAAAAGATTGAAACTTTTTTCACAGATTGAAACTTGTTTCACACGGATTGAAACTTTTTTCATATAGATTGTGAAAAAAGATTGAAACTTTTTTCTTTTTTCACACAGAAAAAGATTGAAACTTTCTCAAGATTAAAACTTTTTTCACACAGATTGTGAAAAAAGATTGAAACTTTCACTAAATTGAAAACACTACATTTGGTATTGCTTTAAAAAAGATTGAAACTTTTTTCACACAGATTGTGAAAAGAGATTGAAACTTTTTTCTTTTTTCACACAGAAAAAGATTGATACTTTCAAAAGATTGAAACTTTTTTCACACAGATTGTGAAAAAAGATTGAAACTTTCACAAAATTGAAAACACTACATTTGGTGTTGCTTTAAAAATGATTGAAACTTTTTTCACAGATTGAAACTTGTTTCGCACAGATTGAAACTTTTTTCATCAAACTTCTTGTAGTTAGTTGTACATGTATATGGTCTTATGAAACCTGGAATTGTAGTTGTTCTTGACTTATTGTAGTTTAGAGTCGCATTTTTTGGTTTGCATAACTGGCAGGTTGCAGCTTTTGATATCTTCATAGTATTTGCAGTGTGCCTTGGTGCATTCTCCCAAACCAAAGATATTTATTTTTAGTTTAATAACATTTTGGTATTTGTGCTATAAAACAGTTTTAGTCTGATGCCAAATGTGACTGATTTGATCCATGTGGTTCAAATATGACTAATTTGAACCTTCTGGAGTGTAATTTTTGTTAATTTAGCTTCCATATAGATTGCTATCTGTTGATAGTGACGTGTCAATAAATGCTGAGTTCGCATGGTATGAAACTTTAAAAAAAAAAATTAAAATTAGAATATATTAGAAGAAATAAAAAATACACAAAAATTAAAAATAAAATTAATTTCTTAACCTTAAAAAAGAGATTTTTTTTTATTTTCTACATTTATTAAAACATTTTTGATTTTTTTAAAATAAAAAATATTCAAATATGTTAAAACATTTCATTCTCTAAGATGTTTAAAAATGAAAAAATTCAGAAAATTCAAAAAAATATAAAAATAGTTTTTAAACATTTTTGAAATTCATTTATTTTTCTTAATTCAAAATTATCAGTTAATATAATATTAGTTTTTTTTCAAAAAATATTTATATTTCTTTCCAAATTTTGCAATTTTTTAAATATGTTTGGAAATTTTGGATATTTTTATTTTTTAGAATTTCTTTTATAAAATGATCTTGGCAGCCATGTCAGGAAAAATAATAACAATAAATTTCACATAGGACACTTAACGGTCTGCGATGGACGAAATTAACGTGAAAGTTCGATTAGAAACGATCATTGGAATACTAAGGTCAAATGTTAAAAAAAATGAAATGAGGAGTCAAATCAATATATTAAATCGAATCGAGTGCATGTGTCATTTTTACATTATCTCATGAATAATTCTAGGTATATTTATTTTAGTTTATCTTCTCCTCACCCTCTTGTAATATGTTTTACTTTTAGTGTAATCAAACTTTTGTAACCTATTTTACGATCTACAATTTTCTTCGCCAATAAATAATATAAAAATTTAAGATATAGAAAAAGTTTAAAAGAAAATGCGAAAAGAATTAAACTTATTTTCTTCATCATTGTTACAGCCTACAGGACAGACTGCATCTCTTACATTTCCTCCCATTGTCATAATTTTTACAATTCTTAATACTTTTTTAATTTATTTTATGTTACTTCCATGAAGATCAGAATTGTGTAAAAACATTTTTTATGCAATAATTCATTGACGGCAATGACTAATTTCTTTGACTTTTCCACAGTGAATCGAAACTCGAAAGTGTTGAAGAAGAGAAGAGAAGAGAAGAGAAGATAGTAGCTGTCAGTACATCAAACTTCCTAAAGAGCTTCATTAATGGCTTCCACAAGCACTCACACGCATACCCACAGCGAGTGCTCGTCACTCTCTCCCCTCCCTCGGTGGACATACGACGTCTTCCTAAGTTTCAGAGGAGAAGATACCCGACAAGGCTTCGTCGATCATCTGTATGCTGCTCTGAGCCGGACTGGGATCGTTACTTTCAAGGATGACCGGAGACTCGAGAGAGGCAAAGAGGTCGCGCCGGAGCTCTTGAAATCAATTGAGGATTCTAGATTCGCCGTCGTCGTCATCTCCGAGAACTACGCAAATTCATCTTGGTGCTTGGATGAGCTGGCTAAGATTGTTGAGTGCAGCAACAATCGTCAAATGGGTCAAACCATCCTTCCAATTTTCTATGGTGTTGACCCATCGGATGTGAGGAAACAGAAGGGAAGCTTTGCGGAGGCGTTTAGGAAGCATGAAGAGGATGATAATAGTAAAAGAAAGGTGGAAAATTGGAGATCAGTAGTGACAAAATTGGGCAATATGTCTGGGTGGACTTCTAACAACAGGTTAATCTTTTTCTTGATTCCGATTTGGTTCTTTTGTTGTCTTATCAATTTGCATTCAAATTATACCTAAATTGGTTTGTTGATGGCAGTGAATTTGTATCATTAGTTGCGATTTTGAATGTTTTTTTTCCATTTGATTCTTGTGTATAGGTACGAGGCCGAAATAATTAAAGAAATTCTGGAAATGGTGTGGCAAAAGTTGAGTCATACATTGCCCAGTATTAGCAGAGACTTAGTTGGAATGGATTCTCACGTGAAAAAAATGAATGGACTTTTTGGTGAAGGATTAGATGATGTTCGCCTCATAGGCATTTGTGGTATGGGTGGGATTGGCAAAACTTCAGTTGCTAGAGTTTATCTCGATAGGGTCGGTTGGCAGTTTGAAGGCAGATGTTTTCTAGATGTTAAACAAGTTTTTGAGAAACATGGACCACTTTGTTTACAAGAACAGCTCCTTTCTCAAGTCTTAATGGAACAAGATATAAAGATATGGGATGTTCAAAGAGGAATCTTTGAGATTAAGAGAAGATTGCAACACAAAAAGATTCTTGTAGTCCTCGATAATGTGGATAACTTGAAGCAGTTGGAAGCATTGGCTGTAGATCTTGCTTGGTTTTATTCCGGAAGTCGAATAATCATCACAAGCAGAGATAGACACTTATTGAAAAGTGTTGGGGTAGACAGAGTATATGAAGTAGCAGGTCTAGATGGCGATGATGCTCTTATGTTATTTAGTTGGAAAGCTTTCAAACAAGACCAACCTACAAAGGATTATGTGCAGCTGTCTAGGTGTGTTGTGGGTTATGCAAATGGTCTTCCTTTAGCTCTTGAAGTTTTAGGCTCTTTTTTACATGGGAGAAGCGTGATTGCATGGGAAAGTGCAATTGCTAGACTGAATGAGATTCCCAGTAAGGAAATTCTAGATGTGCTTGAAGTAAGTTATGATGGGCTTGAGGAGTCAGAGAAAAAAATATTTCTAGATATCGCATGCTTTTTTAAGGAGATGGACAAAGATCGTGTGACAAGAATACTTAATAGTTGTGGCTTCTATGCAGATATAGGAATGCAAGTTCTCATTGATAAATCTCTCATCAGTGTTTCAGGAAATACAATACACATGCATGATCTGTTGCAAACAATGGGTAAGGAAATTGTTCGCCGAGAGTCCCCCGAGGAGCCAGGAAAACGTAGTAGATTATGGATGAAGGATGATATCTTTCGTGTTCTGGTAGAGAACACGGTGAGTATTTTCTCTGCAAAATTCAGAAAGCTACTTGAACTGCCACTAAAGCGTACAGTTCACACTACACTCTTGAGACTTGACTCCATATTTTTTTTCTATTCACTGGTCTTTTGCCTTTGGTTGTTTAGGGAGGAGCAGAAATACAAGGAATTTTCTTAAAACTACGTGAAGTAGAAGAGACAAAACTGAATGTGGAGGCTTTGACAAAATTAACCAAACTACGCCTGCTTAAAATTGATAATGTGCATCTCATCCAAGGACCTAGATGTCTTTCTAGTGAGCTGCGGTTTTTACACTGGCATAGGTACCCTTCAAAATCTTTGCCAACACCTTTTCAGTTGGATAAAATCTGTGAACTGAACCTGTGTTACAGTCGTATCCAAAGCCTTTGGGATGGAATAAAGGTAAGATCATAAATTTGAACTTTGTAGCATTTTCTCTTCTTTTTTTCCTCAAAAGAGATGGTGCATGTGATCTGTTCTGACCTTTCATTAGTAATTTTTTTTTCCTTTTTTGTTGTGACTCCAGATTTTGAAGGAATTAAGAGTCATTAATCTTAGTCACTCCCAATACCTAACCAAGACTCCAGATTTCACTGGCATTCCAAATCTTGAGGAGCTGGTTCTTGTCGATTGTACAATGTTGTTTGAGGTCGATCCATCAATTGGACTTCTCAAAAAGCTCATTTATTTGAACTTACGAGATTGCAAAAGCCTTCAGAGTCTTCCAAGCAGCTTAGCTTATGCAAAATCTCTCAAAACACTAGATATTGCTGGCTGTTGTAAAATTGCGGATGTGCCCGGCAATTTGGGGGGATTAGAATGTTTGGAGAGCCTTGATGTCAGTGGAACTGCTATTAAACGGCCACCAATGTCCATTTTTCTTCTAAAGAATCTCAAAGAACTATCTTTCCGTGGATGCAAAGGAGAACCGAGCAACTGGTTAACCAGATTTTCCTCATATTTTGCGCGTAGTGCAAATCCCATGGGTTTGGTGTTCCCATCTGTGCAAGGTCTGCATTCTTTGACAAAGCTGGATCTTAGTTACTGTAGTTTAGTCGAAGGAGCATTACCTGATGATGTTGGATACCTATCTTCATTGGTGTCTTTAAATCTAAGTGGCAATGATTTTATCTCTCTCCCGAGAAGTATCAGTCAACTTTCTGGCCTCTATTATCTTCACTTGAACGATTGCAAGTTGCTTCAATCAGTGACTGAGCTTCCATCCACAGTCTGTTTTGTAGCATTTAATCGTTGTGCTTCATTGCATGAGATACCTGATCAAATGACTGTATGCAATAAGTCCACATTAAGATACAGCTTCTTCGGATGCACGAAATTGAATGAGGATGGTGGTGACATTGCATTTACAATGCTTAGAAGATTCCTTCAGGTCTAACTTTTGGTTCATTTACTCTTCTCCATTTTCATATACACACACATACATTCATTATATTTTCTTTTTTTATGGTACAGGACCACTTCAAGTTCAAACCAATGCCTGAATTTAAAATTATTATTCCTGGGAGTAAAATTCCAAAGTGGTTCAGCCATCAAAGCAAGCGTTCTTCAATTAGCTTGCCATTGCCTCCCAATTTTATAATTGGTAATGCTGAGTCTGAGTCCGAGTTGATGGGATTTGCTGTTTGCGTTGCTTTCAATGCGACTGGATATATCTTCATTAGTTGTAGTTGTACGTTCACAGTTGGTGGAATAGGCACATTATTTGCGCAGGTACTTGATAATTATACTGAGAATAATAAAGCTATTCTCTCAAAAGGTCAGCACATTTGGTCATTTTATTTGTCTAAGGAATGGCGAAACAAAATTTATTTTTCTAAGGAATGGCGGAACAAACGCCTTGATGGCTTTGAGTTGGTTGTTGAGATCCATGGCCATGGAACAGTAGACAAGTGTGGGGTACGTCTAGTATCTCGTGAAGATATTAATGAGTTGAATCACATGAGTGAACAGCTGGATGCAATTGATTATGATTGCAATGAAGCATCTCAAGGATCGGCAAGTGTTGGTGCCGTAATTGAGCAGCAAAACCGTGGTAGCGACTGCAGGATGGAACCCCATGCGTGTGAATGTGATGATACCTCTGATGAGGAACCGACCGCCAAAAGACACAAGTTCTGGTGATACTCCTCCGGCATGAATTAGTTGTCAAATTTGGGGGGGCGGGGGAATTCCTGTTTTAGTTGTCCTAGGTGGAAAATTAATACTCATCCACCTTGTAAAGCTTAATTTATGTTTCCAATGCTCCAAACTACTTGTTAATTGGGCAATTAAGAAACACAATTATGGCTAATTGGTATTCCAATGCAAAATAACCACCCATTATCCATGTGAGCTAGATTCTTGTGGATTAACGAGAATCATCAAGTATAATTTTTTTATCTTTTTATGAAGTAATTATTCATTTCAATATATAAAAAGATCATACATCGTGTGATTTTAGGGTAATAACAAAGTTGTACGAACCGAATATAAAGATAAATACGTGTACTTTTATAAGTATAAAAGTTAGTAAAAATATTAGTATTTTTAACACTACTCTAAAATCTTATAGTTTACAAAATCTTCCCTACAATACCTATAGTTTTAAAAGTGGTAATAAATACAATATAGTTGTCTAAAAATTACAATTTAAATAAAATAGTAAAAAATGAAAAAAATAATGAAGTTTGGATAATAAAATATGGGAAAGAAATCCAGTAGTCTAATACAATGAAAAAACCTAGCTAATTTATTCTTTTACAATTCTCAAAAGAAGTTTCCTAAGAAAAGTTGTTGCAATGAAAAGGTAAACCCACACCAACAGCGAGATTACATAGTACTAACATGAAACCAGACCAAACAGCTGTACTTGAGGAGAACAAGAGAAACGATCTCTTATGTTGCTTGATTCATACGGTAATGTGTTTCTCCATGAGTGTCAGGTAACCATGTACATGGAAGGGTATAATCGGCGATTTACAGCAAAAGCAATAAGAAATCCAATATAGAATAGTATTTCAAGAGCTACACGATGACTGATTAGCTGATGTTTCAAAATTGAATGTTATTCATTGGAAGCATATAAAGCGCTCCTGCAGCGAAATGCAAATGCATGATCAGATCATTTGCCTTCTTTCCTTTGCACACTTGTTGGAGTTACATCATATCTTCCATCTTTTATTTCCAGCCTGATCATTATTCTTTCCTTCAATCTCCCGAACCTTGCGTTTCCTGTAACATTTTGATACAGTCATCCAAAACAAAGCAATATTAGCATGCAACATAGAGACAAACCAGCAATTCTATTACGCTGAAATCAATCCAGCATAAATTATGACAAAGGCCAATTTATAGCATCATAAAACTCAGCCTTTTAAGATGGAGGAGTAAATTATTCTGAATGATAAGCAAGCTACATCAGCACATTTGCATGGCTTGTTCTCATTCACACAAAAACTAAAGTACATAGTTTATTCTTCTTCTTTTGTTTTCCACCACATCATAGAGTTGAAGCAAGAGAATAATGCACAAGTAATTAGTCTAATCTCTATCCCAGAATGACATTCTTTCAAGCTTTTAGAAAAGTGTTGTTTATTCCAAAGTGTTAACTGAAAAATGTGTTTTATCCATTAAAGTAACATGGTTAAACTCACCTGGAAATACTTGGGCAGCTCTTTTGATTTGGAACCATCCTTCTTGTAGTGTCTCTTTGGATCCACAACGGACCTCAACTATTATCAACAAGATTGCCAATGCAACAAAAAACTGAAAAAACATGAGTAAGAAACAGGTAAAGACAACCAACAGCTGATAAACCATAGACGAATACGAGAAGAGTGGTACAGCACCTTCAGTAGTTGGATATCTTTTTTCAACTCAGGAGTCATGGTAGGGGCAGACATGTCGAACCTATTCACATATCACAAAGACAAAACAAGGCTTCAGGAAAGCCGTAGGAAAGAAATTAACGAAGAAAAGTTAGAACATGTGGCTAGTGGGTAGGAGGACAAGCAATTCTAATAGACATACGATCCACTCCCTTTAGTGTCTTTGACCTGGCTTCTATGTAGCTTGTTCAGCTTAGAAGGATCATTAGGACGCACATATAGGCCATCAACAAGCTCTGAAGTTGGTTTGAAAAAGAGAGGAGTGTTCGGGCTTTTCGTGGAACTTGTTAGGCTTCAGTTTTGTGGTTGCAGAGGTGGTGGAAAGTGATAAATCCAGTAGCTTTGGATTCCTCAAAAGCCCAATCCCCGTTTCCTTGTTGCTTATTCTAAGAAATTTTAAAAAATGGTGAGGTTTGTCTAGACACTAGATATAGCTCGCCAGTTTGTAAAAGAAGGAAGAGTGGAAGAACACCGAAAGAATCTTTCCATACACAAAAGTCTTTGCTTGTTCTTAATAAATGGGTTCTGTTGAATATACATTGTTCCATAAAAGCAGGAAACATGTATTCCTTAAAACATGTCTTGTCCCTCCTCCAGCTTTTCCTCCATGTTTCCCTCCTCCAGCTTTTCCTCCATGTTTCCCTCCTCCATGTTTCAAGGATGTTTGTATTATTATTATTAGTGTAAATTAGTGTATAAATAGATAGATTGGTCATTTGTAAACATTAAGCAATTCAATACAACACAATTCCTTCTTTTCATATTGCTTCATGGTTTCTAACATGGTAGCGGAGCTAGTCTCCTAAAACCATTTCGTTAAAACTCTCCGGCGAAATTTCAATTTCGTTCTTCCGCTGCAAACCTCCGAAAATTCAACACACACATCACCATCATCTATATAAAATTCAGACAAACCAATCTGCAATTTTTCGTCACATTATACCCGCCGGAGTGCACCTCACGCGCCGCCACGCGCCACCACCGGAGTCCAACTCCGGTCTACTGTAAATCGTATTTTACAGCCCCTTCCCGTCCCCTTCCAACTACACGCGCCTCCTTTCCGGATTTCCCACCGCCGTCTTCATCGGCACACGCAATTTTGTGGCCATCCGACACTGCACGCGCCCACACCGTCAAAAGAAGGTCCACGCGCCGGTCATCTTCTCCGATCGTCTCTTCACGTGTTTTGCCACGTGTCTTCTGGCTACTGGTCCACGTCATCACCAGCTCTCACCTTGTAATTTGTCCACGTGTTCTGCCACGTGTCACATTCTTACTTGTGCACGTGTCCTCTTGTGGTTCGGCCACTTGTCTGCTGACGTGTCTCGTCAGACTTCTGCCACGTGTCACCTTTGACTTTTCCAAGTCTGCCTTCCGAGTTGACTTTGACTTTCTGGTTCAACCCCTTGACCCACCCGGTTCACCCGATTTTATTCCGGTTTTCTAGTATCAAAGACCGGTTTCCAAGGTTTTCGAGGGTGCTCTATCCGATTTTGGGGTCGGTTTTGTCTAATTCGGCCTCGACACTTCCGGTTCAACTCTTTGCTCGTCCGGTTTTGTCCATCTCATCCAGTTCATAAGCACATCCTCCAGATTTCTACCATTTTTAGGTGTGCTCTTTTCATTTTGGTACCTTTCCTTACTATATATTGTACCATTCTCATTATGACTCTAGCATATAGGACCTCCTCTATTTGTACTACTGAAAACTCTTGTAGGTATTGCAAGAAATCAGGTCATACGATCAATGAGTGTTGGACATTAGCACGCAAAAGGAAGCGTGAACAAGGAGACCACCATGTCTCTAGAAATATACCCTCGTCATCTAGCAATTTCTCTCCAAACACTTCGCCACCTTCAAGTGAAGAATACATCACTACAATTGATCAGGTCGAAACCATTGTAAGTCGGGTTCTCTCTGATATACGAAATCAAAATTCTGGCCTGTCCACCACATCAGGTAATAATCCTTGGTTGTTTGATTCTGCTTGTTGCAATCATATGACATCTAACCCCTCATATTTCTCATCCAAGACTGTCACCTCTAACAGACCACCTATTCACACTGCTGATGGCTCACTTATGAATATTGCTCACATTGGATCTGTTCACACTGCTCATCTTAATATTTCTGACACTTATCATGTTCCTAAATTATCTGTGAACCTCCTCTCTGTTGGTCAACTATGCGATATGGGATTAACTGTCTTATTTTCACCAAGTGGTGTGACTGTGCAGGACTCTGTGACCAACAAGATTGTTGGAACAGGACATAAGATAGGACGTCTCTTTGAACTGTCATCCCTACACCTTCCTCACACTTCCTCTACTGTTGCTGCCACCCCATCTAGTACATCTCTTACTTTTAATGTTTGGCACTCTCGTCTTGGTCATGTTTCTAAAAATAAACTTAAACATTTATCCACTATTGGTGCTTTGGGAACTGTTAATAACATTGATTTTGATTGTCTTGCATGCCAACTTGGAAAACAACCGGCTTTATCGTTTAGTAAAAATAATAAAATTGCCAATGCTCCTTTTGAATTAGTGCATTCTGATGTTTGGGGACCTTCCCCTATTCCCACCATGGGGGGGTCTCGATATTTTGTTACCTTTATTGATGATTTTTCTCGATTTACTTGGATATACTTGATGAAAAATAGATCTGAACTCCTTGGTATTTATCGAGAATTCTCCACCATGATTAAAACTCAATTTTCATGTCACATTAAACTTTTTCGATCTGACAATGCTCTTGAATACACACAACGAGCCTTTCTTGACATTTTGAAACAGGATGGCACCATTCCTCAATACTCTTGCCCTGGCACCTCGCAACAAAATGGGCGCGCCGAACGTAAGAATAGACATATCCTTGACACCGTTCGAACATTACTCATTGCTGGCTCTCTCCCTGAAAAATTCTGGGGCGAAGCCGCTCTTACAGCTATTTACACCATCAACAGAGTACCTTCCACTGTTCTCAAAAATCACACACCCTTTGAGAAATTATTTGGTACACTTCCCTCTTACTCCACTCTAAAGACTTTTGGTTGTGCATGTTTTGTCTTACTTCAACCACACGAACACAATAAACTCGAACCCCGATCACGTTTATGTTGTTTTCTTGGGTATGGCTCTAATCAGAAAGGTTACCGCTGTTACGATCCTATTAGTCGTCGCCTTCGGGTATCTCGACATGTAACTTTTTGGGAAAACAAATATTTTTCAAAAATCTCTTCATTTAATCTTTCTATGGATCTTCAAAATCTATTTTTTACTAATCCCTCTATTGAGCTTTTTCCAGGAGAGATGAGTGGAGAGAATGATATTAGCGAGAAAAACAGCTTGCATGAAAACAGAGAGCATGCAGAGGGTGAGCGAAACAATTTGAGAGAAAACAGCTTGCATGAAAACAGAGAGCATGCAGAGGGTGAGCGCAACAATTTGAGAGTTCAACCACATAGTGAGGCACAAAGTCCACCGAATGATCCATCAATTCAACCACATAGTGAGGTACAAATTCCACTCAATGATCCTTCCATCCAACCACATAGTGAGGTACACACCATAAATACTGAAATTGTTCCTTCCACTTCCCGTTACCCCTCTAGAAATCGTGTTCTCCCTACTAAACTTGGTGACTTTCATCTTTACTATGCCTTGGCTACCTTACATGAGCCAAATTCTTTTAGTGAGGCATCTTCTAACCCTCTTTGGCAGAAAGCAATGAAGGAAGAACTAGATGCATTACAGGACAATGACACATGGGATGTTGTTGATCTCCCAGCAAGCAAATCAAAAGTGGGATGCAAATGGATATACAAAATTAAGACCAAATCTGATGGGAGTCTTGAACGATACAAAGCAAGATTGGTAGCAAAAGGATATACACAAGAATATGGAATCGACTATGAAGAAACATTTGCTCCAGTTGCTCGCATCACCACCGTTCGTACCCTCATTGCAGTTGCAGCATCTCTCAAATGGTCTCTCTCCCAAATGGATGTCAAAAATGCTTTCCTGAATGGAGATCTTGAAGAAGAAGTCTATATGCAGCCTCCACCCGGTTCAAATATCCCTCCCAACAAAGTTTGCAAGCTTCGAAAGGCTTTATATGGTCTTAAACAAGCTCCCCGAGCTTGGTTTTCAAAATTCAGCAATGTCATTCAATCTCTCGGCTTCACTTCTAGTCCTCATGACTCGTCCTTATTCAAGAAACAGTCCGACCAAGGTACCATCATTCTACTTCTATACGTGGATGACATGATAATCACTGGGGACGATGTCTCTGGAATTCACACACTTAAAACCTCCCTCAGTCAACAATTTGAGATGAAAGATCTAGGTAAACTGAGTTATTTTCTTGGGATAGAGGTAACAAAATGCACTGATGGTTATTACTTATCTCAAGCAAAATATGCATCTGATCTTTTATCTCGAACTAGCATTTCCGACAGCAAAATTGCAGATACTCCACTTGAGCTTAACATCAAACTTCTACCGAATGATGGAGAACTCCTCTCTGATTCCACCCTCTACCGTCAACTTGTTGGCAGCCTGATCTACCTCACCGTGACTCGTCCAGATATTTCCTATGCCGTGCACCTTGTCAGTCAATTCATGGCTGCTCCTCGTTCCATTCACTTCGCCGCTGTTCTTCGAATTCTACGCTACATCAAAGGCACCATCTTCCATGGTCTTCATTTTTCATCACACTCTCCGTTACAATTGTATGCTTATTCTGATGCTGATTGGGCAGGAGATCCAACTGACAGACGATCAACTACTGGACACTGTTTCTTCCTTGGTAATTCCCTCATATCCTGGCGCAGTAAGAAACAAACAGTTGTTGCCCGTTCTAGCACTGAAGCCGAATATCGAGCACTTGCAGATACCACATCACAGTTGATTTGGCTACGATGGCTTCTAGCTGACATGGGAGTTCCTCAAACTCACACAACTCCTCTCTATTGTGACAACCGAAGTGCAGTCCAGATAGCTCACAATGATGTATTCCATGAGCGCACAAAACACATCGAAATTGACTGTCATTTCGTTCGACATCATCTTCAGCAAGGAATTCTTCAATTACAATCCACCTCCTCCATCGATCAGACAGCTGATATCTTCACCAAAAGTCTCTCTACTCGCCGTTTTCAAGACCTACTCTTTAAACTCAAGTTGTCATCCAATATTCCACCTTGAGTTTAAGGGGGGATGTTGAATATACATTGTTCCATAAAAGCAGGAAACATGTATTCCTTAAAACATGTCTTGTCCCTCCTCCAGCTTTTCCTCCATGTTTCCCTCCTCCAGCTTTTCCTCCATGTTTCCCTCCTCCATGTTTCAAGGATGTTTGTATTATTATTATTAGTGTAAATTAGTGTATAAATAGATAGATTGGTCATTTGTAAACATTAAGCAATTCAATACAACACAATTCCTTCTTTTCATATTGCTTCATGGTTTCTAACAGGTTCAAATGTATAACTGGGAATATTGCTATAAACATGTAATATAACTAGCCCATCGTACGTGCATGAGGGATAACTTCTATGGAGGTGAGACTACTTTCAAATTAACCAACCGTTATCATTATAGAACACAATTGAAAATGAAGTATGGATGGAACGCTTAATGACCTCAATTGTGAAATTATTCTGATGATGGATGCAACTAGGAGAGAAATGACACAACTTATACAACATATAGCTTCTGTATAAAGTGACTACTTCCAGATATGCACTACTCCTTCTAACATGAATAGACATGTACAAAAATAACAGCAGTTCTAAACATTCATGAATAGACATGTACAAAAAAGACAACAAAATTGTTAAATATAAATCTCAAACCACAATTTCCCTCACAAAAGCTAAAGCTATTCATGAGTGATGTTCCATCAAACCGTAACAAATCAACATTGGTCACTCTTGTAAAGTTGTAATTGAACCATTATTCTTTCAAGAAGTTTACCGAGCCAACTCTAACTTTCACACCTATTTCACGCCAATTTCTAAGTTCAGAAAATATGATAGATTTAAAAAATAAATAAAAAACAAAAGTGGCGTCGTTATGGTCAAAACGGCGTTTCTATCAAACCAAAACATTGTTGTTTTGCTCCAAACCCAAAACTGCCATGTTTTGGTCAAAATGACATCGGTTTGGTTCAAAAAATAATTAATTTTAATTTTTTTATGATTACTAATTAAATTATTTAGAAAATGAAGGTATACACAACAATAATAATAATTTAAATTATAAAAAAATATAAACTCTACAATTTTACGATTCGATTTTACGTTTTTAATTTCACTTCTTCATTTCGAGTTTACTTAAACTTTCCATTTTGACTACCTTTATATTTTACAGATGTGGAACATTCCATTAAAGAGATTTATCATGGACATTGGGTTGGACAAAAGCACTGAGTGAGTAAGAGACGAAGATTGTAATTCTCATTTTTTCCAAAAATGAATCGATTTTGGATGAGAAAAGATTATAATTGTAAAATTTGATGACGTGGTTTGATTTTAACATGTGTCAAATAGTTACTGGTGTAAACTAAATAAGGATTTCTGTTTTTTTCTCAAATTTAGGATTTGCTTCGTCTTGAATTGAAGAATTTTTTAATTCCATTTAGAATTTTACTTTTCACTAACCTACTTTTGTCAAAACTTGTACGTTATATTATCAACCTTAAATTATATATTTTATTTTTTGATTAATGAAGGTATTAAAGTTAGTCACTAACTTAATTTGTGAATATGGTTTTAGTTAACTAGTTTTATATTTTATTTTAATTACTAAAAAGTAAAATAAAAATTATTATCGCATGGGAAAAACTAGTAATTGCGTTCCACACTTGCATATCTTTTTTTTTTCATAGGAACAAACTTGCTACTGCAATATAATGAGAAAGAATGATCTGATATTCTCGCCTATTAAGTAAGATCACAAACATAATAATAAAAAAAGATTACGTGATGAAATGCTTCAACTATATAATCTGCGATATTTTCTCTAACCGCACTTATTAAAATTATTACTTTTAAATTATTTTCAAATAATTCCAAAACATAAATTTAATTATGAAACAATTAAAAGAATAAGTTTATCACGCGCTGCGTTTTTTTTATTTTTAAGGGAAGATAAACAATCGTCGACGTGCGTTTCGGAAGCCTTCTTTTTTTAGAATCGTATTTCAATGCGACAATTTTTTACACTTTACCCGTCTAAATTGCTTGTATGAATAGTACTAAAGATACTAACATTTTTATTAATTTTTATACTAAAAGTACATATTTCATTTTCACATTCATTTGGTAGTTATTTATTTAAATAAAAATAAAAATATAATATAATTATGAAGGGATAAATTTCACACATTCACAAGCACCATGCTACTTAATTTTTTTCAATACTAAAAGAAATATAATACTGAATTCAAAAAAAAAAATTAAAAATAAGTGATTAAAAAAACTAATTATCCAGATAAAATCGTGAAACTATACCAGTAATTAAGGTCGCAGCTCTTCCTGCCAAACTAAAAAGCTCCTCCATCAAGGTGAGGCATGAACCAAATCGCTGGTGCCTTTGCCAAAAGGAATTTTGTGGTAAGAAATTCAACACTCGATTTCTCTAAACTGAACACACACGCTTCTTTTCCTGAATCCTTTGCACCCTCGGATTCAAAGTCATCACCATAAACAAAACAATAACTCTCCCCTGTGTACCCGTTCTCTTCGATATAGTAAATGTGATTCCCTTTTATGCCTCTAACATCCAATTCCGACAAGGAAAAGGATTGGCTCATCCCCAAAAACAAAGCATGCTCCCCCAAATTTGTTACGCGATCCCATCCCATGCCACCAAGATCCAATCTGTACACCTCAAATCTTGCGGACACCAAGCTGTTTTTCTTGCAGTACACCAATAGCAATTCCTGTCCTGATTCCACCAAAAAGAATCTCTCAGATGGATTTTTTGATTTGAACGACAATTCCGGTCTGCGACATACAGGTGAGTACTGTGGAGTGTTCACCAATTTGGTCATCATCGGAGGAGAAGCAGTGATGTCATCGCAGAAGAACAATTCCCCTGTTTTGCGCAGAGCGTATAGCTTTCCCCGGTAAAAAATCGCATCCTCGAACCCGAAAGATGCATTTTTTTCATCACAAATTCTCACATAGGTCCATCTCATATCGCGTAATTTGCAACATTTCAAAACGCTCAAAGATTCGCTGCAGGCAGTGATGTAGCAGTTGTCATCCATTGGGTTTGCGGAAAAGGCAAATCTTCTGGGTCCAAAATCAAAAGGAAGCTTGAATTGAACCTGACTTATAGGATTTATCAAGGTGAGATTCCAGTACGGGAGGGGCTCCTTCATCACGAGCCATCCTTGATGAGATCCACAGGCCCCACTCTTTTCGGGAAGCAAAAGCTTAGGCAAGCAGATTTCATAGCGGAGATCGAGTTTGAGTTTCGACAGAGATTGAAAACGGCGGCAGAGTGTGTTCTTCCCCTTAAATCCTTGTTTGGTAATGATTCCTGGAAGTACAGGACGGAATCGTTTGCGGTCTTGTTTGGCAATTGATCTCCAGGAAGAACAAACATGACTGAAAGATACAAAATCGGAGCGACTGATTACTTTCTTCACTATCAGGAACAAGATGTCGTTGGGAAGATCAGACCATGAACTCATACTGTAAAACTTGTTAAATCAAAATAAAAATAAAAGAGGAGTTCATTAAGCGTAATTTCTTGGGAGGAGAAATAATTCCAACGTTATGGTATTTGTAGGTTAGGCGTGGGATGGATGGCAAGGGTTGCAATTCTAACAGGATTTCATCACTAGAAGCCGAAACTCAAGTGGTTAAGGAAGCTTCACATTCCTGAATGACCAATATTTCTTTTTCATATTTTTTAAATAATATTTAATAGAATGTGTTTGAATTTCTATAAAGTTAGTATACATTTACTATTTTTTGTTTTTTCTATTTTTTTTGAATTTTTTTTTTGCCGTTGACCAATACTTAAAGGGGTAAAGTACCTATGAACCTTCTAGGATAGAGTACCAGCAATTCGAGCGAGCCTATATTTTATTAGATTTTTTTATTTTAAAAATGTAATTGAATTTTTTTTGCGAACATGGGAGTGAATTAATTATTAAGGGTTTCACTTTACGAATATAGGGAGTAAATTAATCATGTATGAATTTGATTGAAATTTTTTTACGAACACAAAAAATTAAATGAATTATTAAGGGGTTTAAATAATTTTTTTACGAATATGGGGAGTAAACTAATTATGTATGTGTTCGATTTAAGTCTTCTAGTGATATAAGGATTAAATGAATCATTAAAGGTTTAATTAAAATTTTGCAGCCCATCCCGCTTCTCTAGCAGAAAAAGGTACATGGAGAAATGCATGCCTACCGTCTTTCGTTGGGAAGTTTCAGAACTCTGTAGCCATCATATATAAAGATACTGTTCGTATCCCCAGCTTGTAATGAAGGGGGCTTGAACAATTTTTCCATCAAGAAGATGAAAATCGCGATCCTTTGTCTGAGATGCTTTTAACTTTTGATCCCATTCCCCCTTGATATATCTATATATATACAGGGCATTGGCGAGTATAAGTCGTAAATAATAATAATAATAATAATAATAGGATTTTTAAGTCCACCAATGTCAAAAGCTCATCAAGAATTAAATATCAATTGTTTTCTGCAATACCAAGGGTTAAATTTGTTTTGTTTACAGTGGATGCTGGTGTTGCAATGGGAGAAATACTTGCTATCAACAAGCTGATAGTTATAGTTGACTGTATGGAACCAATTTACTGTCAAAAGGCTAAACTTCCTGTCAATCAAGTGGAGGTAATATGCTATTATGAGTAGAACAAAAGGCTATCTACTAACAATATGAAGAAGAATTTGCATATGCAATTGAGCCCTTAAAACGAAAGAAAGAGACGAAACTGAACATGTATTAAACCCTAAATCCCTTAAAGTGGATGATTAATTACAAATCCTAACTACAGACAGAATCCAAACAAATTAAGTACATAAGAATTGTGCAGTCAAGCCCTTCAGTTTCCTTAATCAGGCCCAATCTGAGCAACCAGCCTCGACTGTAATCCATTTGCCAAAGCTCCTACCATCATATGCTTCTTGACCGCTTCCATCAACATTTGTGCAACCGGTAACCATGGCAGAGTCAAAACCTATGGCAGAATCCATCATATTCGTGAAACTCTGACTTGAGAATCCATCATTCAACATGTCCAATCCTTCTTGAATGCTCTCATCATCTGTTGCGCCAGCAATGCCCATATGCTCAGTAATGGATGCGCAGTCAAAACCTACTAGAGAGTCAGATCCATCAAAGCTAAGCAGAAGTGTTGCTAAACTCTCAGCGGAGAATTCATCATCAAATCTGTCACTGATATCTGCTGCTGCTACTTGGTTCTCCCATATTCCAGCCCAGAATTCTCAGGTTGATCTGCTTTCTTCTGTTTGCCCTGATCGTGTAGGAGATTTTACATGTCTTCCTCTTCTTGCACTGAGTTTCTTGTGTAGCAACAGCAGGAGGAGCATCCACACAAGGGTTTTTACTCTTAAAGACAGCAACTTTAGGACTCTTGGGCGCCGAAATCTCAGATTGGTCAGAGTTGTGTTGTTTCCCATCATCGACTTTGCATATCTTACTCTGCTTTCGTTTTGTATAATTTGGAGCATCATCATCATCAACAACACAAGGACTGTTCCTCTTAAGGACAACAAGAACAAGATCTGTAGACAAACTACAGCTGTACTCAAACATTATCCAGCAGCCATGATGATGTGGGGATTTAGGGTTCTTATAGTTGAACCTTCTCCTCTGCCAAGTAACAATCTTTTCCCCAACATCCACATGTGACAGCTGATTCACACCTTCTCCGTGCCAAGTTCCCTTATTAGCCCCAACTGTGCGAGTGCTTCTTTTCCCGTTTATGCTCTTCTTCTTCAACTTTGTGAACAAGTGAAGCGTAGCATCATCTCCTCCTCCAAGTCTTTCCCAGATCTACCACGGATCCTCTTCTTGTGAAGTTCTGTTCAACGTGTCCTTTTAACGTGGAAATTAGTACTTCTTAACAGGTACTAATGTTTGTTATCTTTGCTTTCAGTTCACAACATGGTTAATGAACTAGAGGGTTCATCCCAGAGAAAATAGCAGTTGTTCTAGCATCAATTGGTTTATGCCAGATTATATATCTTACGACTGGCACTTTTCGGTTCCTTCTACCTGCTGATGCCATTCCTGACTTCTTATGATCTGCTAGCAACAAATTTCGACGTTAACAACCACAGAATTCCTTACAGTTCCCTGATCTATGATGTCCTTCACAATAGTCAAATCAGCCATCCAATGTTTGCATTTCCAATAGCTTTCTATGCATTTAGTTATATAGCCCATCTTATCATGAAGCTTTCTTTTCTGCGAACAAATAATTTAATTCATGGTTGTATGGACTTATTGCCTCAACTTATGACTGCAGATTCTTTAACATTGACATCTGCCTTTTCGGTCGCTCTAGCATTTGTGTTTCTAGTGGTCACCATGGGAATCACAATCATAAGTATCTTGATGCTTGCTGCTACGACTGAGCTGAACTTGCTAATGCCTATATTGGAACTGAGCCATTTAGAACATTAAAAACAATTTATGGAGCAACAATGGTTTTGACCACTGACTAACCAAGGCCAGAGGAAGCAGGTGTGTGGATTTTATGATGATTGTTTGAATTTAACTCAGCTCTATGGAAATAATTAATGTCTTTTATGAAGTGAGATCAAAATTTACAGTAGCTATCTCTCTCAGACATCCTTGCCTTTGCTTCAAGCTACATGTCAAAACCATGTCTTGCTTGTTAATTATTATCTATGATATTGTCTGCATCTTTACATGTCACACGTACTTAGATATTGTCAATTTTGAAGCAAGGATGGACAGTGGTGCATTATTATCTATGACGAAGCCAACATACACTTCTGTAGTGCAGCATGCAAAGAACGGAAAACCTGCTCTTGTGTTTGTTCCTACCAGAAAGCATGTGCGAGACACTGCTGTAGATTTGATCACATACTCAAAGATGGACAGTGGGCAGAAGCCAGCTTTTCTGTTACAATCATCGGAGAAATTAAAGCCTTCCATTGAGAATATACAGGAAGAAACGTTTGAGAGCCACTTTATATCATGGAGTTTGGTTATCTGCATGAGGGTCTGAGCAGTTTGGATCAAGAATCTGTGTCGGAACTGTTTGAATCGGGGCAGATTCAGGTTTGTGTGATGAGCAGCTCAATGTGCTGGGGAGTGCATTTGTCTGCACATTTAGTTGTTGTTACGGGAACTCAGTACTATGATGGGAGGAAAATGCTCACACTGACTACCCTATTACAGATGTGTTGCAGATGATCGGTCGTACTAGCAGACCTCTTCTAGGTGACTCTGGCAAGTGTGTCATTCTTTGTCATGCACCTCGTAAAGAATACTACAAGAATTCTTACACGAAGCATTCCCAGTGGAAACCCAGCTGCACCATTTTCTTCGTAATAATTTTAATGCTGAATTTATTGCTGGGGTTATTGAGAGAACCAGCAGGATGCTATAGATTACCTTACATGGACATTCATGTATAAAATGCTAACTCAAAATCCAAACTACTACAATCTGTAAGGAGTTACTTACCGACATTTTTGTGTTGAAAATACATTAGGCGATTTGGAGGCGAATAAATGTGTTGCTGGAGAGAAGTACATGGACCTCTCTCCACTTAATCTTGACATGATAGCATCGTACTATTATATCTGTTAGACTACCATTGAATGCTTCCGTTCTTCTTTGACTCCCGAAACAAAGATCAATCATCTACGACTAGGAGGGGGAGGGGAGGTGCTTCAAATGGGTTTAAAATCCACGAGTGAGGGGTCCAACCCATTTTTTTTCCACATATGTTGATTTTCCTATTACAAAAAGAAAGAAAAGAGAGAATTCTACTTATATTAAGATTTTTTTCGGAGCAATCATGTCCGTTTACTTGAAATGTTCAATCAATAAAGAAAGTTATATACAAACATTGTTAGGTTCAATGCCATTGATCCCATCCCTAAGTATGGAATCAAACTAGAATAACCCTTACATTCTTACATTAGAGTGAAAGAAAATCTTGATATTTTTACCCTCCGGCACAATTAATTTTTAGAAAAAATGATGGACAGAATTGTACTCCCACCATCAAAACTAATTAGTTTTATTTGTGCGTTTAAATTCCTGCGAAACCTTGGTTGGCACCGGAAGCCTACTCGCTGTCCCGATATCGCTATCCGTTAACCTCTTCCTAATCTTGAAAGGATTATCATACAATTTCAGCTGAGTCGACACCCCCTTTCGCCTCTCCTCCTCCAACTCTTCTTGGCTGTAAACCTTCATGCTTTCGAGATTGGCAGACACACATTTCCTCTTCTGTTCTTTGGCGCATTCTTGCCCAGACAGAACAACTTGCTCTGTTTTCTTGATCCGAATCTTGAATGGATCAACACGGTATAGTTTCAGTAGAGTCGACACACCTTGTCGCTTCTCCTCCTCCAAATCTTCTGGGCTGTAAAACATCGTCTTCTTAAGATTGGCAGCCATTCTTTTCCTGATCTCCTTCTCTTCGGCCGAGAACAATTGAACTTGCTCCGTTTCCTGATCTTGTTTCAGTAATTGTGTGGATGGAAAAACAGAGAAATCCCAAGATTTGTCCCACAAAGTTAGCTTTGTTGAAACATCAGTTCTTGGTTTTTTCTTGATTTCTTTTGATTTCCAAATGAGTAATGCTATTTGGCTCACCCAAATAGCACACTCTCTTGGCTCACTTGACGTGGCAGCTGCCACGTCATTAAAAAAAAAAAAATTCTCTTCACCTTCACCCAATCGATCGAAGCAACGATCTCACCCTCACTCATTCGTCAAACTTCAAACCCAAAATACCACTCCCTCCAAACGCTCCTCCTCCTCCGACAGCTCTCCCACTCCAAATCGAACGAAGCAGGCGACGAGACAGCAGCGGCCACTCCTCTCACCCTCCAAACCCTCCGACGACGACGACGGTCCCCTCCTCCTCCGACGGTACCTTCTCCTCTCTCTCTCCCTCACCGCGCTGGTTCGGCACGCCTCCTCCTCCGACAGCAGCGCTTCCTCCTCTGCAGCCCTCTTGGTAAGTTTTCCTAATTCTAAACTCCAATTTCAAGTAGAAACCGAGATTATTGAGTTTTAGGGTTTTAGGGGACTTGTTCTGATTTGATTTGGGCGTTTGATGATGGAGCTGTTACTGTAACAGCAATTAATTAACGTTTAATTAAGGATTTGATTAGGATTTGATTAGGTAAATTTTAGGGGATGTGTTTTAAGGCTATTTTTAGTGTTATATCAAGTGCAATATCAAGTGCTATGTTTAACTGTCTCAGCTGTTGTTGATGATTAGTGGACTTGTCAAGCCAAGTTTCACAGCCCTTTTATGTCTTATAATCTTGATTCTTATTACGTTAGATAATTATTTGAAGTTGACAGCATGATTTCTTACTTGGTTAGATAATGTTGGATGTGTTCTGCTACCCCCCTATTAATATCATTTAGTGGTGAAAAGTAAAAAATTGTGTCAGTCTATTTGAGGTCTTTTGCTTGTCACATGTTTTTGTTTCATGTGAAGCTTGTCACATGTTTTTGTTTCATGTGAAGTCAGTAATGGATGATGAATTGTTATGCTATCCGAATGAAATCCCTAGTTTCCTAGCTGTTTGGCAAACGTATTTTGGAGAAGGTAACAATGCTATATTTGGAATTTATCTAATCTCTTTAAAGTAAAAGGAAATTTGCGCCCTTTAGTTCTGAAGTTTCAGGAAATATTGGTATTAGCTATGGATCATCTATTTGGACTTGTAATCTGAAAAATTCTAATTCTCTTAGATTCTTTGAAATGTTGTAGCTGCATTTATTTATTTGATGTTTGAGACCATGATTCGTAACTGGCCTAGCAGTTTTTATATATTATAAGATGTTATCTTAATAATAAGAAACATGAACATTGTCTTAGTGTATGGGTTTCTAATCTCTTGTAACCTTTTGTTACAGGTAATGGAGTTTTTTCCTGAAAGTGATGAGCCACGAGGTGATGAGCCTCAAAATGATGAGCCTCCATTGTCGGAACCTGATTATGAATTGATTCCAAAGCCAGGTATGGTCTTCAAATCAGAAGAAGAAGCTTACAATTTTTATCTTCAGTATGCTTGTCAAATGGGATTCGGTATTAAGAGAAAGAGTGGGAGGAAAGATGATGATGGTTCCATGGGAAGTGTGTCAAAATCACCCCAGCTAGGGCAGAGCATATGAAGCGTTACAAATGCCCCGCTTGCAGCATCAAGAGAGCACGACCTTGTTAATGAACCGTTTGGAATGTTTAGTTAACTTAGTTATTTTCAAGTTAATGCCCACTTTCATTCTATTTCAACACAAATGATATGTACATCATCCTATTTCCTGTGTTCAAGTAATTTATTAGAAGCAGAACTTCCTTGACAACTCAGAAAGAATTAAAACCAATTAATCCATAAAAGATCCTGGATTACACAGATACACATTGCGATTAAAAGATCCTAGATTATACAGATGCATATTGCAATTAAAAGTTCCTGGATTAGTCTTTAATTGAAATTGAAATTACTCAAAAATACTATTACAATAACAAATGAAAAAATGCCAAACATAATCCTCAATTTCTTCACCCTTTTCGTCATATCGTGATTCTCATCCTTCAAACTGAGCAACTCGTCCACCATGCCATTGAAAACCATGTCCCGCATCTTTAATTCTTTGATTTCATCCACCAATTTTTGATTATGCGCCAGTAGTTCCTTCTCCCTTTCACACAAACCTATAATAACTCTATTAGCTCGGTCTGGGAAAGGATCAATCACAGAAGAGAAAAAAATCACATCCACCCTCTTCAACTTTATTAGCTCGGTCTGTTAAGTATCTGCCTTTATGCAGTACTTCATACAACATAATGTACATATAACATGCAAGCTGTGTGTTTGGTGTGTACATAACAGATAACATCAAGTTAAAGCCAATAAATACATCTGTGTCTATCCTGAAAAATGAAGATTCCAAATCTCCAGCAAATATGTAATCTAAACAATACCATTATAATATAAAAAATTAGCTTTTAAAAGCTAAACCTTTGGGAAATAAGTCCCATGCCTGTTAGTTTGAAGATGACGTGTCTGTTAGGTGGCACCTTACACTTCACCTGATACAGGTAAGTCATGTAGGTAAGTGACTACTCGTGTGAGACCTCAAACACTTACACTTGCTGGTGACTAATTGCATCAATATTAGCAGGGGGGAAAACTTTCTTGTTTCATCAGCTTTAGTCCAAATCAATTAAATCAAATTAAAAAGTTCATTTATCAAATAAAAAGGTTTTCACTCACATCAAAAGTGCTCTGAAATGTAATGTCAGCATATGAATGGAAAGATATGATGCTGACCCAGACCGTCATCTACATCAAAATCAGATGGAGATAAAAATATGGTGCTGAGTTAAGCTTCCATCAAAGGTGGTACAGCAGAAACTAATGCCAAACGTACAATAACCATAGTCAGAAACAGTGTTATAGTGTATTACCTTCAAATCCTAGTAACCATATATCTTCCCATCCTCGTCAAAAAAGCAATTCAAATCAACAGGACTAATACAAAAACTGTCCAATTTTCCCACTTCTTCCTTCAAAGAAACTATAACGACATTGATGAAATACAAACTAATAATCCAAAATACCAAAGTATATGAGTAGAGAAACAGCAACAAAAAAAACAGCTAGCATCACAAAACTTTTTTACTAAAAAATTGAAGCAGACAGCTCACAACATTCAATTATGAAGTACAGAGAATAGCACTATTCAAGATTCCTAGTCATAGTCTACACACACTCGCACACTCGCACTTGGAAGGGGAATGATGCTACTTACAGCCAAGGGAGCCAATACCAAAAAACCACAAAATCTAACCCTCAGCGACATGCATATGCAGCTATCATGCACAGATTCTGCACTCAAGATACCACCACTGCAAATAGCATTTTCCCCACTTACAATATGTTGGTTCCCTTCATGATATACTATCATTAAAACCCACAAGCATGTGACATGAGTACCAACTAATTACCCTACAGAGCGATAAAATTTCCATAGTAAGACCATAGTCAGTCAGCAACACATCCCCTAAATTTACTTTTCACCACTAAATGATATTAATAGGGGGGTAGCAACACATCCCCTAAAATTTACCTAATCAAATCCTAATCAAATCCTTAATTAAACGTTAATTAATTGCTGTTACAGTAACAGCTCCATCATCAAACGCCCAAATCAAATCAGAACAAGTCCCCTAAAACCCTAAAACTCAATAATCTCGGTTTCTACTTGAAATTGGAGTTTAGAATTAGGAAAACTTACCAAGAGGGCTGCAGAGGAGGAAGCGCTGCTGTCGGAGGAGGAGGCGTGCCGAAGCAGCGCGGTGAGGGAGAGAGAGAGGAGAAGGTACCGTCGGAGGAGGAGGGGACCGTCGTCGTCGTCGTCGTCGGAGGGTTTGGAGGGTGAGAGGAGTGGCCGCTGCTGTCTCGTCGCCTGCTTCGTTCGATTTGGAGTGGGAGAGCTGTCGGAGGAGGAGGAGGAGCGTTTGGAGGGAGTGGCATTTTGGGTTTGAAGTTTGACGAATGAGTGAGGGTGAGATCGTTGCTTCGATCGATTGGGTGAAGGTGAAGAGAATTTTTTTTTTTTTTTTAATGACGTGGCAGCTGCCACGTCAAGTGAGCCTGAAGAGAGTGTGCTATTTGGGTGAGAACGCATTGCCGCCTTTGGATATTTGGGCTCTCTTATTGGGCTTTGATAAATGTTGGGCTTGTTATAAATTGTTGGGTTCGTTTTCAATATTTTTTTTTATAAAAAATTCAGTAAAATTTAATATATTTATTATTTATTAATTTATTCGTACTTAAAAAATAGACTCTCGACTTCCTCTTTTTTGGCCTTTTCTTTTCGCTCTAGAAAATAAAGAGCAGAACGGAGCGCGCAGAGCAACACTCTGCTGAAGCGTCTCTACTTAATTCATCCAGGTCGGTCGCTCTCTACCTCCAACTCCTCTGTTTATTTATTTATTTTCGGCTGTTCTTTTCATGTTAGAACTTATTGGATTGTTGATTTTTATTCTATTTTTTGCTGGGTTTCAGAAGTGCTTTGTTATTGAGTAGTTTTGGTTATGATGAAGAGCTGCGCAATAGATAGCAATGGAGAATGGATAGTTAAGAGGTAAATTTTGTAACTTCGTTTTTCAGGATTATTCATTCATGAATTTAGCTGGTGATGTTTGTGTCAGTTATTTCTGTTGAGTTTGACCTATGGTCGACTTTAAGTAGTATAGAAGGACAATTTTCTCAATTTTGAATCAGATGGAGACTTTGCATCTATTATTTTTTCTACATTTTGGGGTTTTGTGTTGTGATTTTTACTTGGAGTGATTGTGGACAAAATAAACGCCATCTTTGCGTTGAGAAATGTTGATTCAGTGTAAATGAATGTTGGGGCATTTTTATAGTTTGATATTCTAGTCGAAATTGATGAAAAGAAGTTAGGTGTTGTGATCCTACATCATGAGTACCTAGCTCTTATTCATTTAGAAATGTTGATCCTATGTATATTTTAATGTTGTGAGAATATTTCATAGTTTTAATCGTTACTCCTTGTCAACCGCCTTTTCCAGTTGCTTTCCAATCAAGATAATGTTGTGCTGTCTGGTTTTTGGAGGAAGTTCTTGATTGGTATGAGTCAATGTCTGGGCATAAAATGCCTGCTTCTCCAAGAAGTGATCACCCTTCAATCACATATAGGCGAAAACATGCAAGGGGGACATCCATTGATCTCTCTGACTTTGTTTGCAAAGAAAATTCACCCGCTGTCTCTGACAACAATAATAAAAGCAGCACAACATCCGGAGCTAAGTCCCGTGAGATTCTGAGCTCGACAAAGCTTATTTCAACACTTGGACAGATATGGAATACTTTAGGTACTCTTCCTATTTCTAAACCTGATACAGAACTGAATCCTATTGTCGGTTATCGGAAAAGTTTTGTTTTGGATGCGTGTGGGGTACAATTTGGCAGGGACCCTCCTCCAGATTGGGATGATAAATATTTTTGTATTGATAGAAGGATCAATAGAGTCACTAATTCAACGGTGCGGCCAAAGGCCAAATTTCTTACAGTAATACAAAAGATGTCAGCCTTTGATCCTCATAGTGAAAACCGAGCACGCTCATTATTCTCTCTATTTTTTAATAGAGGCACCAACTTTTCAAATGAGTCGTGGAAGGAAAAGGGAATTACAACTGTTGGAATTTCATATAAATTTGAAAAGGTTTATGGATGGATGAAAGAATCGATTCCTGCTGGATCACAGTATGATCTCCACGTCACCAGGATTGAGAGCAAGAAAAACAGTAAAAGATCCAATTCAGAAAGTACAATCCATCCTTCAGATAACGAAGCATTTACTACTGCTAACTGCTATTCCGATTCGCTCACATCAGAAGACAAGTCATTGTGTGATAGTGGAGAAAGAGCAAGTAATACACAAACGACCAACTCTCTCCATTCTGACTATTTCCTTGGAGCTCTCCATGATAATAACTTAAACAGTAGTATTTCTACCGCACAAGATCCCAGTCTGTGTGCAGATTCTTGTGGAAAATCTATAACCCCTTCTAAATATACACATGAAAAGCTCCAATATACCAGAAATACTGACGAATTGCCTCAAAACATAAGAAAACCGCCTCGAAACATTATCGTCAAGGAAAAAAGTGGAAACGAGGTTAACTTCTCATCACAAGGAAGCGCACATCATGCCCTTGCTAAGCAAGAACATGCTTTTGCTGGTGCATTTGCTGGTGCTTTTGTTAGCTTATGTCTACATCCGGTGGATACAATAAAGACAGTCACCCAATCTCGTCGAGCAGAGCAGAAGTCCGTCCTCAATATTGGAAGATCAATTGTTTCTGAGAGAGGTAATTTCTTTATGAGAAAGTGAGCATGATTCTACACATTCTGGCTTTCTGTGTAATATTTAAGCTGGCACTAATATATAGATAGTTTGCAGGAGTAACTGGACTTTATCGCGGAATTGCTAGTAATATTGCATCTTCAGCGCCAATTTCTGCTATTTACACTTTCACTTATGAATCGGTCAAAGGGTCTTTGATTCCTCTTTTGCCTAAGGTAGCATTTATGTTTTGAATTTTTCCAGCTCTCTCACTTTCTATGCTGTTGCTGTTATTTCTACCTTTTTGGCAAGAATCTGTGACATGTTGCGAATATGTCATAGTTTAATGACGTATTTGTATTGCGAATATGCTTTTGATAGCTTGCTGACTTCTGTCTTGTAGGAGTATCACTCTTTTGGCCATTGCATTGCTGGTGGTTGTTCAAGCATTGCAACCTCCTTCATTTTTACACCTAGTGAACGCATAAAGCAGCAGATGCAAATTGGTTCTCACTATAACAACTGCTGGTATTCTTTAGATTGTTTCTGAGTGCAGACATAATTAAAATTCTGTTCATTAGAATTAATTCTTAAGTCTTTGAATCCTGTGTCCCCTTAATTTCACATTTCAAGGTCAACATATATTTTCACATCAATGCCATTTACTTCTCATAGCTTACCATTTTACTTCCAGCTTTAGTTCTCATTGCTTTGCTATCTTAATGTCTTTGCAGGAGTGCATTGGTTGGAATACTGAGAAATGGTGGTTTGCATTCTCTATATAATGGCTGGTGTGCCGTACTCTGTCGGAATGTTCCACATTCAATTATCAAGGTTAACTTGTTTTACTCTATGCTCTAAATTATGTGATTCTGTTGCTCACTTTGTGTATCAGTAATGTGAAGTATGACCTTTTAGTGCAATTAAGCAGTTACAAATAAGAAATGTAGCTGGCTTAGAAATCAACTTTGGTTCTACTGTCTGTTCTTTGATGTCCTGTCCTTCATTTGGAGGTAGCTACCTCTGGTTGCAAATTCTAAATTTTGACTGCCTTAGAATGACTTTTTTATTCAGGATTTTTTTTCCTCCTGCCATTTCCCGTCTGCTTTGCATTCTCCTTTCTGATTTTGTGGGTGAACTTGTCATGATGTAGTTTTATATTTATGAAAGATTGAAGCAGTTGGCATTGCCATCAGAAAACTCCATTGCTGGACCTAACACATTGCAAACGGTTTGTTCTATTCACCATTCCTATCCCTTCCAATAGTACTTTGTGATACCTGTTGTTGCTTGGTAATAGCTTCACTGTAGGATTTGACTTTTCGATAGCATACTGCAAAAATAAAATATTCAATATTCTATTTGTGCATCAGCTAGTTTGTGGAGGACTTGCAGGAAGCAGTGCTGCTTTTTTCACAACTCCTTTTGACGTGGTGAAGACAAGATTACAAACTCAGGTTTTGTAATCATTTGTTTATAGTAATGTTGGAGCCTTTTTTTTACCCAAAAATTGCATCATTGGCTGTTGGAAGTACATAATTTCTCAAGCTTCTATGTATATAGTATCTTCCATTTGCGAGTGCCCTGGTGCTAAGCTTATACTTGAGTTTTGGGATAGCTCTTAAAGAGGCATAATGACAGTTACCTCTAGGGTTCAGTACATGGCCTTTTGGTTAGAAGTCCTGCTGATGAAAGAAGTGCACTTTTGGTACAGTTTAGTTGCAAGGATGTGTTAGAAACATTATTCAGGATCTTCATGTGTAGTCAAATGAACTTTATGAGTAGCCAGCCATGCGACAGATGATTTCATGGTTACTTGTGGATTAAATTCGTAAATTTCTCTAGAATGAATTCATAGTTCCAAACTAATTGGATTAAAGGGAACTACGGTTTATCAGTAGCCAAGCAATAGATTGATTCTTCTTCCTTGCGTACTGGTTGCTAGGTGATTATCTGTGTACATCTTTCTCTGCTTTCCTTATAGATGGTTTTGTGCAGATTCCTGGTTCGATGAGTCAATATCACAGTGTGTTTCATGCCCTTCAGATAATAGGCAAGAATGAGGGTTTAAAGGGCCTCTACAGGTACTGGTTGATTTATGCTTACCCTGGGGACAACAGAGATTTAAAATTTCCCATGATAGGTCTTACATTTTAGGTGGCATTTGCAAATTGCAATTAATTTAAGAGTATATTTTTTTCTAATGAGTTTTGAGTTTGTCAACTATGACTTCGTGAGTTGTATTTGATTTTGAAGGATGAGATTTTTTTTCTTATTTTCATGATCAGGGGTTTAATACCGAGGTTGGTTATCTACATGTCTCAAGGAGCATTGTTCTTTGCATCCTATGAGTCGTTCAAAAGATTATTTTCTTTGGAGGTTAATGCTCAAAGAATTCAGTATAAAGAAGATGATTCAACACCATTGCAAAAGATGTCATCATAATCAGCATTTAGATGGCACTCTCATGATTGCGGAAGCGGTGCCAACAGAAGCTACCACGCCCAGCATTACAAAGCGATGGATGACTCCAGTGATGAGCATAGACGAAAGGGCCTATCAATTGAACCCTTAATAATTGGAGTTGGGAGGAGTGGATGCAGAAATCAGAAAAACTCTTCTGGCCAAAATTCTCCATGTTGTCACTTGCGAGTTGCAACAAAACATGGTATGCCCTGGAAACTGGAGATTTCTTAACAGTTAGATTCAGCACAGCCAATACTAACTCAACATAGATGAGAAAGAGGGAGATGATCCCTGATTGATGTAGAGAAGAGCCAACTATATACTACATTTTTGTGAACAAGATCTCTTTCGCTCGCAGAAGCTTTAGCCTCAAGTGGTGCAGCTAATTCAAGCATTTTTAGTGCATCTTTCGATTTCGATTGTATGGAAAGATTTTAAGCGAGCTGAGTTGTTATGGAATACATGCAAAGCTCCTTTTAGTTTGTGTAAATTAAATTAAATTTAATAAAGGCAGCAATTTTCTATAGGAAATGAGGTTTTCTTAAATAGTAACTTGGCTTGTTGGATGCTTGCTAATAATGATAAGTTCTGCAGAAAGTTTGTAGAATTTGTTAGTATGGATAAACACAAGCCATTGGGTAATTAGCCCCTTAGAAAACAACGAAATCTTACGCTACGGTAAATTGGGTAATTAGCCCCTTTAGAAAAAGAGTTTTTTTTTTTTGTAAAGTTTGTCCAGTCCTTCAGTAGTTGTTCTAAATTCTAAGTGCCGTAACTTAATAGGAGACGATTAACTAATGTTTACGAGAAACTAACATCAAGGAAGTCGTTGTAGTATAGTGGTAAGTATTCCTGCCTGTCACGCGGGTGACCCGGGTTCGATCCCCGGCAACGGCGAATTTTTATTTTTCTTGTTTCCCATTTCCATTTTGGTGGAAGGAAAATTCACGGACAATTTACTGTTGTTGAAACTAAAATGAAATACTATTTCACGACTGCATAAAGTCCAAGCATGTAATGGAAGATGACAAAAGAAGGCATTGTTGTAGGGACTAAAAGATTAGTAGAATTGAGGAGAGCATGCTTGATGATTGAGAAGAGATGGTCCATGGGACAAAACATGCCCAAAGACAATTATAATATTGACAAGAACTTGTCCTGTAAAAAGGTGACATTGTACTCTTATCAAAAGGGAGAAATCCAAGATTGAACAATTATTGAGTCAGTCAACAAAAAATAAGCAAATTTCATGAAGAGGGTGCCTATTATTTCATTATTTTGAACTTCTATGCCTCTAAATTGAATTACAGTACACCTTTCCCTTCCTATCAAGTAAGTTATACTATATGGACAAGTAATGTGTTCCTATTCTATTTCTACTTTTAGAAATGAAAGAACAAACAAAAATATTACATCTACTTAACAATTCTATCAACCCCTCTCAACTTGCTAGGGAGGAGTTGCAGGTAATGGAAGCAATTTTGAAATCCTCACTCGTATGCAGCAGTGGCTTTCTTTTTGCGGTTGCTGAATACATGATGGAGGAAGCGAGTCTAAACCCGAGATATTGGAGAAAAAGGAGGGTTAACCACATAAGACTGCTGGATTTTTTCCTTAATCTTGGATACTTTCTTCCTCTTCTTCTCCTCCTCCTCTTCCGTGACTGCTTCAATTAACAATTTCACTTCCTCCTCGATGAGCACTTTCAGAGAATTGCAATGTGGTAGCTGCAGCTTGTTCTTCTCATCCCCAGTTACGCTGGAGGCTACTGTACCATGCAATATTGCAACACAGATGGAAAATGCTTGCAGTGCAGATAACTGTGCATGGAAATCGATAGCATATTGCCCCTCTTTAACAACTGTCATAGACAATGCTGGTACATTCTCTTTTGTCCCCTGGCACAAGAACCAAAATGATGCAATAAGAGATCAATCATATGTTCAAATTAAGCTGACAAAAGTTATCATGTTGAGTAAAATTTCCAGCATCAAACGATATGCCATAACACCATAAGCAACAGGAAGCTTACCTCGACAAAAAGTTCCAGAGGATGCTGGCTGTGTATCAGTGGGTGATCTTCAGCACATTGGATACCAGGATTGCCAAAAACCGTAAGGGGGCAGGCCATATCCCAGCCGCCACAATCACAGCCTCCACCTGATCTCCATCTATCAAGCAATGAAGAAGGTCCGTGGGGTTGACTTTCATCACTAGGTAAACTATGATTTCCAGTCGGGATTATGACCCGTAATTTATCTTGACTTTCTCCACCAGGGAAGTCTTTTCTTCTTTGCTCAACCATAGAGAACTTAAGTAGGTTCACCTGTGATTTGTCACCATTTTTTTGCCCTCTTTTGTACTTCAAACTTTCTCTCTTTGCAAATGGGAGTTGAATAGCAATAGCTGCAATTTCAAGGTTTGGATGCAAAACTGCAGGTGGCAATGGGCAAGGAATGGAGGAATATATGTTGTTGTTGCTTTCAAAAGAATACTTTGGTTGATGTTTGAGCTTCGCTGCATCAGAGCCGTCAACCAACCCACAAGCACCACCAAGAAGGACTGGACTGAATCCACTGAAGGGTTTTGAAATATCAGGCGAATCTTGGGAAGAAAAGCTGTGCCTTGCATGTGCAGTATCATACATCAAAAACTCAGTCATAATTGAGTTATCAAAATTGCTACCATCTTTTAATTCTGAGCACAAATAACATGAAACTTGCATCTGCGCCACCATCAAAGGTTCCTTATTGCCATCTGCTGAACTCAATCCACCTGCATTGCTCTTCTTTCTACTGCCAATGGAGTGAAATGTATACACCCAGTTAAAAGGATTATTTGCTTTCCATGCCTTGGCAACAAAAACTTCTTCAGGACAACTTATTGAAAATTCAAAATTTGGCACCCCATGCTTATTTTCCAACTTGAGACAGCCATGCAGATGAATTGGCGAACACGAGACTGCTGAATGGCGGTGATCTTTATTGGAAACATGAGAATCAAAATATGACTTCTGAGCTGTGTGTGAGAAATCATTCAACAACGACTTACGAAATGTCTGATTGCTTCTCATGTTCGTGCTACCAGTAGATTTCAAATCAACAGCTTCAGGCATATTACCCAACGGGTTCCTCAAAGACTTAGACTTCATGAATGGATCAAACATCTTTCTGAAGGGGATGAATCGGGACTGTGAACTGGCAGCAGATGAGAAATCACTTTCTGAAGGAGAAGGGGAGTTGTGGATTTCTGCCTTAGCAGAGAGAGATTTGCCAAATGTTAGAGCCGTGTCTCGTTCTGTAAGGCTGTTACCATCATTTACAGGACCCACAACCTGCTCGCATCTGAACTTTGGATTCGTAGTTGGATCACTCCTAACCTCCCTGATAGATATCTTTTCTCTTCCCACGTTTGGACAGAATTCAATGAAACTATTTGATGAGCATGGCTCTTCGCGAGAATTTCGAACTTGCACTGGATTCAAGTTTGAGTTCCCAGAGACAACTGGAGATATCTTCGGTTTGCTCTCGTCATCTGAACTACATAGAGGGTCGACTATTCTGAAGGAGTAAGCTGATTCACTTGCACGTGACAATTCAATTTTTCTTCTCCCCTCATTGGGGTCAATTTTCTTCATTCTCCTTACCTCTGTAGAGCTTTGATATACAGAACCCCTCTTGAGCTGTATATCACCTTTTAGACTAGCAGCTCTAGATGGAACATTCTTACAAGAAGAACTTCGATAGCGACGAAAGCTTATCTCTGTGAACCCCTCCCTTACCCTCAACACATCGTCCCTACGTGGAGGCTTGCCATTTGTATCTCTCTTTTCAATTTTTGAACAATGTCTCTGTGGAAGAACAGTGTTCGGACTTAAATCGGCCGCACCCTGCTTCTCAAAATCCGCCTCCATCTCTAGTCGCATAAGATCCACAATTCTGCAAAGGAAAACAAATGGAAGGAAAAACATAAACAGAAGAAGGTAAAATCCCCAGATGCCTGAAATGAATGACAAGCAAATAACTCTTTTTTCTAAATCTCAAAAAATCAAATCCAGATACGCCAGTTACTAAGGATATCCTGATTTCAGTAACAGAAAAGAGGAAGCATAGTAGAATCCAGAAAGATTTAAAACATAACAGAAATGTTTCCTGCAAACAGAAAGAAGCAATTGAGCATTAAACAGAAAACAAGAATAAACATCCCACAAGAACAACAAATTCATCAGACAACCCAATAAACGCTCATAGGCAACACAGTAACCTTAACTTTACAAATAGCCATTCTTGTAAAAGCCATGCTCTCCATTGATAAAAGAACTAACTTTGATCTAATAACTTATAGAACCTTGAAACAACAAACAAGGGATCCTATCACCTCTGTAAACAGCCAAAAGAGAGAGTAAAGTTACAGATATAAAGGCTATATACAATTATTAGCAACAACAACTTTACATTTCACTTGCATTCTAAGCCAAAATAAAAGAGAGACCCAAAACATGGTTGAGAGAAAAATGGCCATACCCCACTAGATCTCACAGAAGTGCATTCAAAGGAAAACCCAACAAACTTCAAGTAAAACCAATCATACCCCTCCTCCTAATCAAGTCTCTTCAGTCTAAAGGCTGTCCCTTTTGTAAATTTATAAAAAAACAGAGAACCAAAAATCCATCTTAAGGAAGAAAACAGCAAGCAATGACTATAAAGATGAGTTCTAGTATTTATTTAGACACTCAAAGAAGAATCAACAAAAGTACAAAAGTTAAGCAGAGAAAACCAATAGCAGTAAAGCAAGAATGAACACAATAAAAGTAAGTCACAAAGAGAGAGAGAGAGTGAAATGCATGCCTTATTAGGTTGTAGCAAGAGAAGTTCAGTCTCTCTCTTCTCTCTCTCTCTCTCTATCACATGAGAAAGTTTGCCATTACAGACAGTGAACTGCTAAACCTTCTGTTCATGTCTAGTGAAAAAAAAAAAAAAAACAATACTGATATTGAGAGATGCAGCTATGTTACTGTTGAGGTTTCTTTTTGGTGCGTGATCACTGATTTCTTCTGCTTTGTTTATTTTTTCCCCTATACTTTTGGGCCAATGATGTGAATTAAGCAGTTCAAGACAGGCCCCCATTTGCTGAAATGACAGTTTTACCCTTATGAAGCCTTTGATTAGTGTTCTATTAGGTGAGGATAATTATGGTTATTCTTTAATCTTTTGTTAATTAAGATGAGGTTGGTGCCTGAATGTATATCACTGCTACTGCTACACTTTATATTATTATCTTATTGTTTTGGGAATAGCAGATATAAAGACAAGATGATGACTACAATAAGTTAACTGTTCTCAATAATTAAATTATTAGCCCTAAGATTCTTAATTTCAATGTACTAAAATCTAAAATGCTTAAATGCAGATGAGCAGATCTGCAATTACCATGAAGTCCTTACCATTTGAGGATTAGTTAGTTGACATGAATGGCCAACAAAAATTTCCAACAACCTCAACTAGTGATTAACTGAGTTATGGAAAAAGAACATAGGAGAAGTAATGTAGCAGCTTCCTGCATCAATTTAAAGTGGCTCACCATTTTGGTCACTCCCCACCTTTACCTTTATCTTTTATACTATTAATGTCCTCTACATTGGTTGGAAGAAAGAAAGTTTAGGTGATGTGGTCCTAAAGCTAAAATTTGATTAAAAATGTGAAGTCCGATTCTATTAAGTTGAATGGCATGTGTGGATCTATTGCTACAAGATTAGTCATCTCCTTCTGAGCTCGAGATTATCCGAAGAGACCCGTGAAAAAAATTAAGTTCTAACCTATGTTGGTCTGACTGCTATTAAGGGGATGAAGCAGGGGTAATACAGTCAAATCATTGGTGGATGTCGGGTATATATATGTTAATGATTCTTCTGGTCAAAGGACAAATTGGTAAATATTGAAATGCATGTGAATGGTTTAGGCGGGAGGAAGCAAAAATAAGCCGTCTGTCACATCTAACCCATTGATGATGAATACAGTAACATATAAAAAAAAATATACATTATTTTAAAGTATTACACAAATTATTAACTTATAAATAATTTTCGCAAATTAAATACCTAGAATAAAAATAAATTAATGTAAAATCTAATCTAGTGAAAAATAAAATTTTAAATTATCATCGATAAGATTTTCTCTTCTTAATTTTTTAAATGTAATGTTCGATTTATAATAATAATCTAACGGATGCATTTTTTGAGGCAATAAAACCATCTCAGCGATTTGAGGCACATTGTAATATAATCTCTCCAACACTTTACTTAGTTCCCTTGGTTAATAAAAAGTTAAAGATGTAAATTTATAGAAGTAAAATTTCATATGAAGAAATCTGAAATCAACTTTTTTTTTACCGACCAATGAATACCCCTACATCATCTAATAAAAATGTATAAGAAATTGAAAATTTATGAATACTTATATAAAGGATCATGTTAGAGGGGAAAAGGCACCACGGGGTCCCTATGGTTATTATTTTCATTTTAGTTGATCCCACTTTTCGATTTCTGTTCAATTGGGTCCCAGGCGTCATCTCCGTTATCCGCCTGGGATCCCTATCGTCAAAATTGACGTTAACGGTCACTTTTTGCCGTTAACGTCATTATTTTATTATTATTTAGGACACGTCATCAAATTTGCGGGCCCCACATGAGAAAATTCCTGGACCAAATTGAAAAAAAAACAACAAAACTGGACCAAATTGACTAACTAAACAAACTAATTAACAAACTCAAATATACTACCACGGTACCACCTCTGCAATTGCAATTCCAACCCATTAAAAATCCATCTTCTTCTTCCTCTGCACCAAATCTAAACCCAAACACCCATCTCCCTCTAGACCCACCCCCACTTAGCTTTCTTCCGTGTTCTTCATCTTCCTCATTTGTTTGTGGCCGAAGCCACTCTTTCTTTTATTCTCTTCTTTTCATTTTCTTTCAAACCAGATCCAGATCCATCTCTTTTCCTTCTTTTTTCTTTTATTTCCTCTCTTTATTTTATTTTCCTCTCCTTTCTCTAATCTCTTCTATTTATTTTCTCTCCTTCTTCGGCGGTTCAATTTCGAGATTTGGTGATTTGGGTTTGATTATTTGGTTTGATGAGGGATGATTTGGATTTGCCGATCGGGTTGTGATGATGGCGGTCGACGAGGGCGATGGCGGGGAAGAGATTTGATGGCTGGTTTTTTTGGTTGGGTTTGATTTGGTGGCAGATGAAAGGAGATTGAGTAGGGTCGGTGATGGTGGATTAGTAGTAGAGGGTGGCGATGGTGGCTGATCGTGGTGGGAGGCCGATCCGATCGAGGGAGAGGGTGATGGAATTGAATTTGTTGTTGAAATTGGAATTTTGGGACGGGTTTGGATGATTGGAAGCGATTTGGTGATGGGTAATTGAATTTCTTGGGTCGGGTTTGGATGAACGGATCCGGGTTGTGATGAACGGATCCGGGTGATGAAAAAATCTTAATTAAAAATTGAATTAGTAACCCTTATTTAAATTAAATTAATTTTATGAATTTTTCAATTGGAGAAAACTAAATCAAGAAAAAAAAATTAAAGAATAAGAAATGAGGATGATGGTCCTGGTCCAACATTATTATGCTGGGTATGAAAGGATGAGGGTTTGGGAGAAGATGAGATGAGTTCGTGGGAATTTAGGGTTTGGGAGGGTGAAATTTGGGTTGTAAAATTAAAACATATGGTGGGGCCCGTAAAATTTGGGTGAAATTTGGTCCAGCTTCGTTGTTTTTTTTCCAATCTGGTCCAGAAATTTTCTCATGTGGGGCCCGCAAATTTGATGACGTGTCTTAAATAATAATAAAATAATGACGTTAACGGCAAAAAGCGACCGTTAGCGTCAATTTTGACGATAGGGACCCCAGGCGGATAACGGAGATGACGCCTGGGACCCAATTGAACAGAAATCGAAAAGTATGATCAACTAAAATGAAAATAATAACCATAGGGACCCCAGGGTGCCTTTTCCCCATGTTAGAGTAACTTTTCAAATTTTTAAACTTCTCTTTTCAAATTTCACCACTTACATTTTAATTAAATTTTATTAAAAAAAATTACACATTAAATCAATTAAATAGTCTAATTCGAAAGATTTTTTAAATTATGAAAGATTTTTATTTTTTTATTATGTGTCAAATTTTAAGATATGCAAGTGATGACACTTAAATGGCTTCCTCAAGCCACAAAAATTTCACCAAATAGCTTATTTTTGCAGAATTTCCCCTTTTGTTAACCTCTCTTTTGTTTTCACGTAAATGGTCAAAATTAGTCCAACTCAATTAATTAAATAGATTTTTAATTTTTGAAAAGTCTAGAAAAAAAATTATTATGTTAACATCCAAATTGCTACCTTATTTCCTCCGGGTCTTAATAAAAACACATTCTGGAACTTTCAAAAATTAAGAATCTATTTAATTAGGTAAATTGGACTAAATTTGCCTAATTATGCAAATGCAAGGATTGATTTTGACCAAAGGTATACATAGAGACTAATTTCAGAATTTCCATCCTATAAGTCTAAAATTTGATCCAAAAAGCATAAGCGTTTTGATTAGATCATAAGTCACAACAACTATACAGAAGTCAACACATCTAATAAACTCACCCATTAGATCATCCAGGATAACTTTAGTTGCAGTCGGCATTAGAAAGAAACTGTACAACATTTGTACTTTTCTTTGTTTTGGGCTCTAAAGAAACTACATAATGTACTCCGAACTCTGACCGTTTTGTTTGGTTAACTATTTGGCTAAGAAACCTCAACACCAGGCAAACTACTAAAAGTCATCTAATACTCAGCATTATTCATTCATGGATTCTTTGTTGTTTCAGCCATCTCTTCAGTTTTGGGCTTTTCAGGTTGACGAGGACTTACCAGCTGCCTCTCGACTGCTTCAAACTTGGTTGTTGCCCACGGTGCTGTGCCCACGCTTCTGGCAGAACCTGGTCCGTTTATTGTCAACATAGACACCTCATCCCTGGGAGCATACCAAGAATTACCACAGGCAATGCATTCAAGCTGAAAACCAAAAACTTGATAGGTTAGTACAACTCCGAAGACAACAGCTCAATCATAGGCAACAGCTCAGGCTAAGTATAATGTCAACCCATTAGCCAGTGTTGTCATGTCACCAAGGTAAAACCTACTGCCTTGCAGAATTATCTATATCAACACATGAAAACTAGCAGCAGGATGCAAGAACCTGATAGCGGTCGCCATGTCCTGCTTGAATGATGTCTCTTAAGCCCACCTTGAACTCATTGCATCTTGAGCAGCGTGCATCTGTCATCTGTTACGCGAGCATGAAGCCGACCAGGAAAGCACCAACATGAAAGTAAGCATACAACCAAGAGGCCATTACGCAATCTGATGATTATATCCAAAACCCAGTTTAATACAATAAAATAAAAAAAGGTAACCTGCATGTGTTGTGACTCTTCAGGCTCCTTCTTTGCTATTTCCTCTGCTGTCAATCCCTCCTGAAGTTTGATATCACATATTTTAGCACAAATGATATGAAATTTAGGGAGAAAAATAAATATGGTGAAGAAAAGGTTTTTGGAGTTGTAAGTATCACACCTTTAACTCAGTCGGTGACATGTTCAGTATTTTTGAAGGTTCCAACTCCGAATTCAGAAAACGTTGTGCTAGAACTGTATTTTGCTGCCAACAGGGGAAACTCTTTCAGGAAAGAAAAGACACAGCACTGATAATATCGAATATATATGTCAAGGAATAAGTTCAGTATTTTTTTGTTGTTTCACGATTTTTCCATGAAACGTGTCTTAGTGTTGAAGAGAAGTCCACTTTTACACCTCACAGTTAGAAAATGAATATATTTGAGCACATTTTCCAAACAACATTTGGGAGATAAAGGATAAGTAGAAAGGTAGCCTTTTAAACTGGGAAAGTATCAGATTGAGCTGTATAACTTTGGTTTCACAAAATTCTCATCTATAAAATATATTAAAATAGAAGCTTAGAGACACTGTCATGTTGGCTTCCTCGCTTATCACCATATAAGCATTACTAGAATGCTCTGATATTCCTCTCACAGAAAAACCCAAAGCACGAAGTGTTACCATGCTCCACACAATTATATTAGCACATTCTCCCTTTCTTAAACTATTTGTTGTTGGAATATCTACCCTGTGCTTCCATAACATTTCACTAAAATTACTCAAGTATAAGTTTCTTAGACATAACTGGCATATTTCACTGTTTTGTTCTTACCTTAATACAAAAAGTACAGGTATTGAAATAAAGTAAAGAATGCGCCATCAGGATTTAGAGAAAATGGAAAACAAAGAACTCAAAAACTTCAAAACAAACACGATGTGTATGAATACAACAGCAGAATGGCAAACCTTGAGGTTGAACACCATCTGACGCATCTTTTGGTTGTATTTCTGAAAATCTGATGAGAGAGTATCATGAGAAGCTTTCTCAAGAGCAGTAACTGCAGGAACAGCAGCATCTGGCCAGGGAAAAGGCTTGCCATTCTGTCAGAATAAATCAAAAGAAACCATGCGAATCAATAACCTCTCAAGCCCTAAACTTCCAACTCTATAGTGACCACAAACAAACCGGTTCCAGTATGATACCCCCAAAACAAAGTATAAAAATAAACCGCTTACCTTAACACTACTTTCTTCTGATGCACCAGCAGTTTCCTGTGACTTATGCCCTTTTCCATGTTTTATATTGTCAGAACCACCTTTTACTTTGTCATCATCTTGGCTGCAGTCAGGAGAACTACACATGTAATGAACACTCTGAAGAAGCTTCTCCAACCATTTGTCCCGAAGTCCATCTCCGGTTAATACATTAAACTTCACTAAGATGGCATGATACTCGGAAGTATTGCCAGTACAGCTTCCTGGTGTTTCAGCTTTTAAAGTATCAGACCTGGTAGGTGGATCTTCATCTCTTGAAACCTCAATTGGTGAAATATTCTTCCTTCGAAGAGCTCTTTTCAACTTTGACTGATCTTCCTGATCAGTGGCAGCAGCAGTCAGAGCAGTAACTACAGCAGTATCCTCAGTTACTATGTCAGGGAGGTCCGTCAGGCGTGACATTGTTTTCTGAACTAGGAGATCTATTTCATGCTGCTTATTGTCTTCATAGTCCTTGTCAGTTAGCTTCCAAAGCTTCCTCTCCACAGTATCATACACCTTCTGGACTATAAAACCAGGATATTGTTTGCGATTTGGAAGCTGCTTGTGGATGGGGACAAAATGTACCACACATCTATGCATCACAGATTCAGCTGGAATCTCGTCGCGATGGAAACTATAAAACAGTTCCCTAGTATCACGTGACTGCCAATTTCCACCACCTTTTCTCTCTGCCTCTTCTGGTCTATAAAACCACTGTCCAGTGACCATCACACCATCTTTGCTCTGTGCAATGTCCTTTAGAACACAATAACACTTCATTAGTCAAGACAGAAAGAAATGACAAAGAATTCATGTGTCCAGCACACAATAAAGCAATGTAGAGGGGGACAACGATTTGCATGAAAAAAGACAATGTCTAGCAAGATATCATCATTCAGTAGGGAAACAACTGGTACAGTATCAGCCCACATCCAAGTTTAAGTAATAGAAAGTATAAGAAACTATTATAATCCCAATAGCCACGGTATTGTAAAGGATTTAAGTATCTCTGTAAACACTCGAACCACGATGTACCTAGGAATAAATAGCCTTCTACTGAAAGCCAGGAATTTCCTTTCCAACAAAATAGTTGCTTGAGAATTGAAAAAAAGACATGACCATACACATATTGATTTTGAGAAAAAGCTCAAGACACAAACTTCCCAGAACATTATGCGCAAGAACAGAAGCTCTTAATTGCAATCACTAGAATAATCGGTGTCTAATAATGTGTAAATGGCAAAAGAGGAACAAGCTTGTCATAAGAATAACTTCATAGATAAGCATACGCCATATAAAAAGTGCAGCAGAAAACAACTCCTTGCAGTTACCTTGATTATCGCAACATATGGCTTCTGCTCTTTATCCTCTGGGATTAGAAGCACAGGATCCTCCTATACACCAACAAATCACACCCAAAAAAAAAATCAACAAAAATGTTAACATGAACCACCGATTTAACCTATCAAGAGCTCAAGCACAGATATACAAAATTCATAAACACAGTATTTTCTAAAATTTCCACCCAATTGTGAACCAAAACTAATTTCAAAATCCGACGCTATCTTTGAGTCCATAAATCCAATAATGCATATCTAACAGTAAATGCTTACCAGTTCATATCTATTCCCGTCAAAATCAAAGGCATCATAGTGGCTCCTTCTTCCTCTCCCTTTCCCAGACAACCGAATAGGTTCCCCTACTGGCTTGGCATCCTCATGCGGCGCTTCTTCTTCTTCATCTTCCATTTCCTGTTCTTCTTCCTCCTTCTTCCGCTTCTCTTCTCTCGATTTCTTCCTCCTTCCTCTCCCTCTCACTTCCTCTTCCTCCTCCTCCTCCTCCTCTTCTGAAAGCTTCACTTGCTTCCGCTTCCTCTCGTTCGATGAAGATCGCGTCTTCGGTGGCGGAGGCAGAAACCCGTCCTCGTCTTCGTCGCTCGTCGCCACCTGAGCAAACCTTCGGATCTTTCCCATATCGGCTGGGGTTCTTCCTGACTTCGCTGGAAATGAATATCAGAGTTCGTTGAAATGTACAAGTGATGTGGAACAACGGTGAACAAAATAATAAATACGAGTACAATTTATTTTATTTTTCAGGGAATGGTGATCAATTCAAAGCCTTTAAAAAATCTACATAGTTTTTTTTTTTCACTACAAAATAATTTTTTTCAAAACTTTTACTTTAATCAAATTTATTAAAACGTTAGCACAGATAGTTGAATGAAAAAAAATATTTCAATACTATGTTTGCCACTTTGCCTTCTTTTTCTTGTTCAAACAATTACAAATAGACTTTGATCGAATTTTAGTTCGAACTCAACCTGTACCAATTTGATAAAAACTCGATTTGGTTCTAATGAAACATTAATTATTATAATAACAACAATATTAAACAATTGAAATATGAACTCACTAAGTTAATCGGATATATTCGCTAGATTGTTTACATGCTTCAAAAGCGTTAGAATTCATATATGAATTTAAATTTTAAGCATTAAATGAATTAGCGGATTAATCTGGTCTGACATATTATTTTTTATGCAAAATAGATATGTATTTTTACCACTTTAAATCCGACCAATGCACAATTTAACAACAAATTTTGTTTTGTTAACATATATGCATATATTTCAAACAGAAATAATACATGTGGAAAAAATCTTGTACAATTTCCATGTCACAAATAGGCTATGGCTAAAGATTGTCTAACGTCTTATAAGACATTAGGGTGCTTTTGTAATAAAAAATTGTGAAATATATAAACATAAGATAAAAAGTATAAGGAAATAAATCTGATTTACGTTTGCTTTTATTTCATGTTAATGGAAAGTGGACTTTTCACTAATGTAAATTAATGGGAATAAAATACATTATTATCCAAAATAGAAGGAATCAATATAAGCCGAATTCAAGAACCAAGTAAGAAGGGAAAAAAGAAGGTACATGTACTTTCAGAGTAGCCCAGATAAGAGAGGCAAATCAAATAGCAAAAAGCCAGATCAATTAGATTGATAGAAGACATCAAATCAAATCTCAAAAACTCAAGCACGTCAATGGTTCAGGAGAGGAACTGCATAGCTACTTACAATCTGTTTTGGGAATCTATGCAGCTACACAAGCTCAGCTATCACGCTAACTAACTAAATGGATTAGGCAGCACCACCCGCTTCAACCAATGACTATTTTGTGCCCTTGACAAAAGACCAGCGCGATATTGTTCGCATTACTGGAGGTCAGAGATTGTTCTGATCATTAAGCAATCCCATTCTGCATGTTTTAGTGCATGTTACTCTCTATCAGTATCTCCAGTTCTAATGTCGGGAAAATCCTTCATGCAGGAAAGAGTTTTCTGAACAAGAATATCTATTTCTTGCTGCTTGCTGTCTTCAAAATGCCTACTAGTTAGCTTATGAAGCTTCTGCTTCACATCATCATACACTCTCTGGACGATAAAACCGGGATACTGCTTGCGATTTGGAAGCTGTTTGCGGATGGGAACAAAGTGCACCACACACCTGTGCATAACACATTCTGCGGGAACCTCCTCACAGTGGAAACTGTAAAACAATTCCCGATTATCACACGACTGCCAGCGTCCACCACCTCGCCTCTCTGCCTCTTCTGGTCGATAAAACCAGTGTCCTGTGACCATCATGCCTTCTTTGGATTGAGCAATGTCCTACCAAGAATAGCAATTTATTAATGAGAACAGTGCAGCAATGTCCCGTTATATCAACTCATATAGCAAGCAAACAATAAAGTCGTGTGATTTTGATATATGGACAAAGAGGATTGAATCCTTCATGCACCAGAAAACAAGTCAAAGAATAAGATGAAAAACTTCCCACCAACATAATCCTAGTCAGTGGCTCCCAGGAACAAAAGAAAACATTTACTCGAATCTGACAACTTATGAAAAGAGATCACTATCCAAGACAGGCAAAAAGAGAAGCAAGAGAATCAACTGGACCCAATTCAAGCAGCAATTGACAAGAAAAGAAAAAGAAACAGGATCTAATGAATATACTTGGCAAGCAGGTCAATGTTACCAACTATTGTTTATGTATATGATAATTTCTTAAACATGGTAGCCATCATGTACCCAGGAAAGTGAAACTGCCTACTGAAAGCAATACCTACTGGAAATTGCTTGGCATTTGAAAAAAGACATGACAATATGTAATTGTTCTTCAAATAAGCATGTTATCAAGACACAAACCAGATCATTATTCACAGCATCAGAAGCTCTAAAGTCCATATCATTAGCACATCAACATTTTTTCTATACCAAATATCATGCAAATATCAATGCTAAATAACTTTCTTACAGATGAGTATGCACAAGATGCGATCCAAAACATAAGATTAGAAGCACAATTAGAAACATCCAATACAACAACTGAACAAATAAGGAAACAATTCAAAGCAATTACCTTGATTATAGCAACATATGGCTTCTGCTCTAGTTCTTCAGGAACAATAAGTACTGGATCCTTCTATGCATCAATAAAGATAAAAAAACAATAAATATCAACAAGGATGGTGACTTTATGAACCAATGAGCAGGAAAACCACCAAAAAACAAAAACACTACTACTGTTAACATGACCCTCAAATATAAGCTACTGATTCAAGGACATGACCATGTTTTATGTTTATCAAGCAACACAAAGCAATGCAATGCATTCTTGCACATCTACATCCATGCCTTTCTCACAGAAAAGCATGCAGATTACCGTCACAATCATTATTTATGATGCTAATTGGTTCAAGTTAAGCATTAATTTCATATAAATCCCAAAATCTGGCCAATAAAAAAGCTAACTTCACAATCTGAAATTCACAAGCCTACAAAAACTAGCTAACCTTCAATTCAATAAATCAATTCAAATAAGGCATAATACTGTATAATAATCATTTTCACTTCAGCTGCTCTATAATTTCACAACTCTCAAAAGAAATGCATAAAACGTAAAAGCAGGTATCAACAAAGCCAAAATAACAAAATCCCAACTCACAAGGCCATATCTGTTCCCATTATACTCAAACGCATCGTAATGGCTCCTCCTCGTTTTCCCTTTGCCGGAAATCCGAACAGGCTTTCCCACTGGCACTGCTCCATCAAGAGCCGCCTTCTCTGATCCTTCTTCTTTTACTTCCTGTTCTTCTTCCTCCTTCTTCAAATCCTCTCCTCTCTTCCTCTTCCTCTTCCTCTTCCTCTTCCGACTCCGACTCCCCATGCCATCTTCATCTGCTACCTCTTCCTCTGGAATCTTCTCTAGCTTCAGCTTCACTCCAGTCTCTTCGGAAGACGCCTTCTCTGATCCTTCTTCTTCCTTTACTTCCTGTTCTTCTTCCTCCTTCTTCAAATCCTCTCCTCTCTTCCTCTTCTTCTCCCTCCTCCTCTCCCTCTTCCTATTCCGTCTCCCCATGCCATCTTCATCTGCTACCTCTTCTTCTGGAATCTTCTCTAGCTTCAGCTTCACTCCAGTCTCTTCGGAAGACGATCGCGTCGCTGGCAGCGAGGGTAGTGGGTCGTCCTCGTTCTCCATCACCGACGCCGCCTTTCTGTTTCCCATGTCGCCGTTTTAGTACACGTGAACTATATCCTATCCCGTCAAAATAAATCCGTTGAACTAAAACAAAAATCGCTTTACTCCCCAAACTTCACAAATTTTGCATTGAGCCACCCTTTGTTACTAAATACTCCCTCTGTCCTGAAATAATTGACGTTTTAGCCCAAAAATGCTGGTCTTTTTTATTTGACGTCCTTTGGGCATTGTGCCCGTTTATTGGCGTTTTGACGTTTTAGTCCTCAAACGACGAGTCGTTTTCAGCTTGTACAACGTGTCACTCGGGGCAAAAGAGGGAAATGGAAAACTTGGAGGACAAAATTTGAAGACCGGCGGCTGACACGGAACAGAGGTGTCAGCAACTTTTCAGTCCTTTTATCTTTCCTCCTCCGATTTTAAACGGACAATAAAACACGTTTGGACGACATGATCACGAAGGTGACCATAGATTCGTGCCGGAAATGACGAGACGAGCAGAACGCAGGTGGTTTCGGACGAAACGGAGGTCGGACGCGCGCGCGTGTGGCGGCGCGTGGCTAGAGCCGCGACGGCTTCGGCCGCTTTTGGGGGCTGCACGCGCCGCCGAATGGAGCGGTTCCACCTGGGTTTTGCTCGTCTCGTCCTTGCGCGCCTTTCTGTGCCGGCGGTGAGAACGGGAAAGGTGGCCAGAGGGAGTATTTTGCCGGACAGAGGAGAAAAGAAAGAAAGGAGAGAGAGAAAAAAAAACGCGACAAAGAAGGAAGGGGAACGAATAGGAGTCCGACACGTGGCAATACCCTTAAAATGCGTGATTCAATGGTCGGCGTTAAATAAAAAAGAACGGAGGGAGTACTACTCCTAATGTTTCACTCTTTAAATATAAAAAAGCTTCACTTTATAATTTTCTCAATTTAGCATAATAACCAACATTGTATACACATAATAATTACCTAAAAAATACTTGTGACGGATTGACGGTCAAAAAAGATAAAAATTACATGAAAAAAAGATAGCATAGAAGAGAAGTGATTGAATACGGAAGAAAGTTTTTTTTTTTGTTTTAAAATAAAGTTTTAAGCAATTAAAATAAAAATAGCACAATTTATAGTGATTTTTGTAGGATGTGTTAGGACTTAGGAATTAAGATTGAATTTTTTTCTTTCACCGAAAATTAACGAGAACAACATCAATTCACTCCCTTTAACAATCACTTAAGCAGAACCGACACGTGTACTACCGGCCGGCAACTTTCGCCGGCTTGACCGGTCTCCTCTTGTGGCCTGTAAGGCTGTAACATTATAAACCACAAAAAAGAAAAAAAACCAAACCTTTCTTTCTTCAGCGAACAATAAACACAGAAATCAAACATATCATCTCCTCCTTCGCTCTACAGTAATCTTTCTTCGTCCTCCTGTCATCTCATCTCAGCCGTCCTTTATCCAATCAAAGGTTCAAATCCTTCCCCGGGTTCTTTCCTTGTATATACAATTTCATCATAAGCAAAGCTTCCCCTTAAGTTATATTAGAAGTTCTTGTATTGGGTTTGCTTCGTGGTTGTTTGCTCATACGATGTTTTCAATACCTGGGGTTGGAATTCGATAGTTATTATATTTGTTCTTGTTGTTTTCTTGGTGGGTTTTGGCCTGTTGGTATTATCGGGTTGTGGTTTGTTTGGCAAGTAAGGAATGATTATTATATAAAGTTTGGATCTTTGTTGCTTAGAAGGCTAGTTTGGCTGTTTCCCTTTTGAGGTTTGTTGCCAATTTTACATCTTTCCACGAAAAGGATCAAGACTTTGCTGCTTCTAGGTTGATTTGTGGGGTTAATTCGGCATAGATTTATTACTCTTATTGTGGGCTTGGAATAATAGAAATTGAATTTTAGCCAGTAAATTGGGTGATTTTTTGGCTGTTTGGAAAACATGGTGGTGGATTCTATTGCTGCGACTTCACTAGTTGGTTATAGACCAATAGGTAAGGGGTTGCCTGCTAAGGAAGTTTCTGGTAGGAAGAAATCATGGAGTAACTGTCGGTTCTTTGGAACTGAATTTGTGGGTAGAAAGATTATTTCTTCCTTCCCTTTGTTGCCTAGACTCAAAGTTGATAGGTTAGTTGATACACTCGTTAAGGCGCAGGCAATGGAATTAGCGAAGGAAACGTATTCATATAGAGAGGAAGAGAAAATACCACCGACTTGGGATTATGGGGTTAATACCGGTGTTGATAGAAAACCAGGGTTGTGGCCACCAGAGAATAGAGCTGATAATCCTTCATTGCATAACCCCTTGGTTCGACAAGAAAGGATGGGTTGTGGTTGGTTAGGTGCCATATTTGAGTGGGAGGGTGTCATAGTTGAGGATAGCCCTGATCTTGAGAAGCAAGCATGGCTTACTGTATCTCAGGAAGAAGGTAAATCCCCTCCTCCAGCTTTCATTCTGAAACGGGTGGAGGGAATGAAAAATGAACAAGCAATTTCTGAAGTTCTTTGTTGGTCAAGAGATCCGGCAGAGATGAGAAGAATGGCTGCCAAGAAGGAGGAAATTTACCAAGCATTGCAAGGAGGGATATATAGTTTGCGAACTGGCTCAAAAGATTTTGTGAATGTTCTAATGCATTACAAGATACCGATGGCATTGGTTTCGACACGACCACGAAAGACTGTCGAGAATGCAATTGGGACCATTGGGATTGAGGGGTATTTCAATGCTATAGTGGCAGCAGAAGATGTTCACAGGGGGAAGCCTGACCCAGAGATGTTCATTTATGCAGCACAGCTTCTTAACTTTATCCCAGAGCGCTGTATTGTCTTTGGGAACTCTAATCAGACAGTCGAAGCCGCCCATGATGCATGGATGAAGTGTGTGGCTGTTGCTAGCAAGCACCCTGTCTATGAGCTTGCTGCTGCCGACCTTGTGGTGAGGCAACTTAATGAACTTTCGATCGTTGACCTGAAGAATCTTGCTGATATTGAGTCACCGGAATTTGGGTATCAGGAACCTGAGATGGAGCTAGAGGAGGAAAGTGATCCATCTTCCTCAGTTGGAGTTGATTTCTGGTAACTTCCGTGAATTTGTACAGTTTCCTTTGTGCTAATCCGATTCTTACTGAAAATAGTTCTATAGTTCCCCATTAGCATCACTGCAAACAAAAACCCCTCGCCATGTATAAAGGCTACAAAAAGAAAATTGCATAAAAGAGGGGAGTTAGAATTAAAAACCACCCAAAAAAAATTGAAAAACAAAGGAAAAATGGCAGTCTGCATTGGACTGCGGTGATATAATGATGTATTATTATGTACTGTGTATATAATTTCATCTTCTATATTGGTGCTTCTCTGTTTGACCTTTTAGAATTATACCTTATGTATGTATGAATCGAGTGTATAGTTACGTGATCTGGTTTGAATTGGCGATAGGGCGTGGACCATTAGCTACTGTTTTAAAAGTAAGAGCTTTGCTTTAAGATGTTCTTTGGCATTACTTTTGATGCTTTGGATCCCATAAAACTAGTGTTCCTTTACATTTCAATGGCTAGTTTGAATCAAGTGCTTAAGCTAGTTTTGCACTTTTAGATTAGATGTTTTTGGATAGGAATTTGTTGCCAGAGGTCTTTCTTAAGTGCAGAGATTTCCTTGGTTTTTCTAGAAGATGGTTTATTTTCCTTCTGTTTTTTTATGAAGAGAGTTTCCTTGCTTTGATTTTTCGGGTTGGCTTGGCCTACATGATTCTAGGGATGGCAATGGGTACCCGTACCCGCATATTAAGGATGACAATTAGGCGGGTATGGGCTGGTATGGGTAAATATCCAAACCATACCCGCAATGCCCCATACCCGCTATGCCCAATACCCAATTAGGTATATATCCACATTTATTTATTTATTATTTTACTTAATAAAAATATTATTTCACTTAATAAAAATGTACTACTTAAGTTCGTTTTCACCCGTTAGGCTCAGTTTTTATCGTTTTGGTTCGTTTTTCATCATTTTGTCTCGATTTTTACCGTTTTTATTTTTTTTTACCATTTTCGTTCGATTTTTACTTTTTTTGTTCGTTTTTTACCATATTTTACTATTTTTTCTTGTTTCTTACCATTTTTTACTGTTTTTTACCGTTTTTATTTGTTTTTTACCATTTTTTACCATCATGGCTCGTTGTCTCGTTTTTTACTGTCTCTGCTTGTTTTCATCATTTTGTCTCGTTTTTTACCATTTTTGCTCGTTTTTATCATTTTTACTCGCTTTTTACCGTTTTAGTTTGTTTTGGTTCATTGCTTTTATTTTATTTTAATAAATAAATTTTGTGATTTATGATTTTTCATTACCAAAAGGAATTGTTTTCTTCATGATACCCACCTGCACCGTACACGTGTCCTTAATAATTTAGTGAAATAATTTTATTAAATAAAATAATAAATAAATAAATGGGGTATCAATAAGGACACGTGTACGGTGCAGGTGGGTATCATGAAGAAAACAATTCCTTTTGGTAATGAAAAAACATAAATCATTAAATTTATTTATTAAAAAAATAATAAAAGCAGTGAACCAAAACGGTAAAAATTGAGCAAAAATTGTAAAAGATGGTGAAAAACGAGCGAAGACGGTAAAAAATGAGCCAGGATGATAAAAAATGGTGAAAAATAAGTAAAAACCGTAAAAAATGGTAAGAAATAAGCAAAAATCATAAAAAATGATAAAAAACGAGCAAAAAAAAGTAAAAAACGAGCCAAAACGGTAAAAATTGAGACAAAATGATGAAAAACGAGCCAAAACGATAAAAACTGAACCTAACTGGTGAAAACGAACTTAAGTAGTAAATTTTCACTTAATTATAAAAAATAGTGAAATAATTTTATTAAGTTAAATAATAAATAAATAAATGTGGATATTCATTACACAGTCAATTAGGTATTGGGTATAGGGCATAGCGGGAATGATTTGGATATTTACCCATAATCCGTTTTTACATATCAATACCCGTCCAACTGTCATCCCTCCGTGATTCGTTGGCATCCAGTGAAGACCGGTTGCTTCTGCTTTTGGGAACCTAACTTTTTCCCTTACCAAACTTGTGGATGTTTAAGGGGGTCCCATTTAATTAGCTTTAGGGATAGGAGCAACGGTTTAAATAGTTTAGAAGGATGGATAACTAATTAACTATTTCTCACTTTCTATGGTATTCAACAATTAGCCTAATTTTATTCGCACTAACTTAGTTCATTGTGAGAGTAAAGTGTACACGAAGAATTGAACCGACAATTTCTTGTTTAATTAGCACTTTTTTTTTTCGTGCTTTTGAAACTTTCACCGATTGAAACTATTATATTTTATAAATTTTATGTATAAACTAGATGTATCCCTCAACCTATTAAATTAATACTAATTTTATTTGCACCCCTTTAAGGGTAAGTGCACAAAATTAATATATATAATCTCTAAATGTAACATTTTTCTTAAGAGTTGAGAGTATCAAACTACTTGTACACATTTAAAAGTCTATAAAATTAACTTATTATAGAAGCGATCTGTTTCTAATTCTCTTTCTTAAAAGAAATCTTCATCCTAAATAACTCTATTTTTTCTCCTTCTTATCCTACACAATTTTACTAAGGGTAAATGCCATCGAAGGTACCTGTCAACTAATTGTTTGACTGATTTGGCACCTCCTCTGTTTTTTGTCTTTAAAAGGTACCCGTAAATAAACGAAATGTCACATTTGATACCTCCGACTAACACCGTCCAACTTTCATCGTTAAGTGTCCTACGTGGCACGCCACGTCGGATGCCACGTAGGTAACGGATGACGTGTCTCAAATCTTTTTCTTTCTTTTTTTCTTTTTTTTCTTTTCTTTCTTTTTCTTCCTTTTTCTTTTCTTCTATCTTCTTCCTCCGCAGCCATCTCCCTAGCCATCACCTCTATCCGTAGCCATCGGCGGTGATAGATTTGGTGCCGGAGCGAGTCGGGTTTGATTGGGTTTGTGTTTGTGTTTGTGATGTTGGTGGTTATGGCGATGGAGGATGGGTGGGTTGTGATGACGATTTGGATTTAGAGGAGGTCGGCTGTGATGATCGGGCGGCTGTGGTGGTGAGGAGGTAATGGCTAGCGGTGTTGTGGATGGTGCGGCGACGCTGTGGTGGCTGGTAGTGGTCGGCTGTGGTGGTGGCTATGTCGGCTAGATGAAGGAGTGGAAGAGACCGGCGTGAAATTGCAGATTGGAGATTGAGGATGGAAATTGGAGATTGGAGATTAGAGATTGGGATGTGAAATTGGAGATTGAGGATGATTGATTGGAATTTTGGCAGAGGAGGGTGAGAGATGATGGTTGCGGAGGAGATGGCTGCGGAGGAAGAAGAAAGAAGAAAAGAAAAAGGAAGAAAAAAGAAAGAAAAAAGAAAGAAAAAGATTTGATGACGTGGTTACCTGCGTGGCATCTGACGTGGCGTGCCACGTAGGAAACTTAACGGTGAAAGTTGGACGGTGTTAGTCGGAGGTACCAAATGTGACATTTCGTTTATTTACGAGTACTTTTTAAAGACAAAAAACAAAGGAGGTGCCAAATTTGTCAAACAATTAGTTGACAGGTACCTTCGATGACATTAACCCATTTTACTAATGTTGCAATATGTACCAAAAACTACTTCTTTTTTTATTTTATCATATTTTAAAATAGATATATAAAATAAAATTCAGAGATTAGTTTCCAAGTACTTTAGTTTTTACTTAATTACTTTTATACTCCCTCCGTCTTCTATTAAACGTTTTTTACTATTTTGCCACGTATATTAAGGAGGCCGGATGACTCACTGTTTGAGACAATTTTGTCCCTTCTTTTTTTTTGAACGTACGTTAAGCTGCGTGACTAGTTCTTGGTGCGGCGGTAACGGCTCTGGTAGTAGTTGCTGCTCTCCCTTGCAAGAGATTTCTGATTGTTGCTGCTAGGTTTTTCTTAGATCGGGGTGGGCCTTGGGAATTTTTTAGTTTATTTCTTCTAGTGGGGTCTTGCCTTGATTTCTTTTTCTTTTTTTTCTTCTGATTGGTACTATATTGATGTGTTACTCTTCTTGGGTCTCGACCCAATTGAGAAAAAAAAATAAGAACTGCTACCTGATTATATATCAGCTAAGAACCGGGAAAAAGGCACCCTAGGATCCCTATGATTATTATTTATATTTTATTTGATCTCACTTTTTGATTTCTGTTCGATCTGGTCTAATACGTTATTGCTGTTATCCTTCCAGAGTCCCTATCGTCCAAATTGACGTTAACGGTCATTTTTATCGTTAAGTGCAATTATTTTATTATTATATATGACAGGTCATCAATTTTGGCGGGCCCCACATGATAAAATTCTAATTCTTTGACCAAATTGAAAAAAAAATCAGCCATTTTTGTTTTTGTTTTAGAACATTTAGATTAATTTGAAATTAAAATGGGCCCCACCATACGTAAACCAAGAAATGAATCTGGTCTCTCCATTACAACCCACATTTCACCCTCCCATCGCACGAACTCATCTCATTTTCTCCCAAATTCTGATCCTTTCACCAAATGTTGTCGATTTTGAGATATGTTGTAGTTGGTGTTGTTCTCACACCATCAATCTGAACAACCCCGGTATATTTTCCATTTACCAATCTCATGTACTACAATAATTTTCAATTCATATCAGTTAAGCCAGACTCAAATAATCCAGCATTATATAAGGTTAAGAGAAAGTGAGAAATTAATTCCAGTCGAAATTTTGTGGACTGAAATAAAATCAGAGATTCATATTGCTAAATCTGTAAAATGAAGATCTCAAATCAATGTCATGGTACTCCAATTTGCACATGATCACAACTCCATACACATAAGTCATACACATAAGTTCATACACCAAAAAATCACATAAGTCATACACCAAAAGTTCACACAAGTCATACTCCAAAATCCACAAAATACAGATTATACATCTCCATACAAAGTACAAAATCATTCGTAGACTGCAAAATACATGTTTCCAAATTGTCACTTCAATGGTTTATGTTTTTTGTTCTTCCTCTTCGTTTCTTTTCTGCTGTGTAAGAGCTGGAGTTTACATTGCTTGTTCCGGATATGGGACATCTGCAGCTTGTTGGTCAAGTATTGGATTTGCTGGAATTGGTTCACTTGAGGATGCGGTACACTAGGGAGGCAAATATGTTCCAAACCATCTGGTAGGTATGCTGGACTGGGACTGATGTACTGGTGCACTGGGTACAGTTGACAGTTGTCAGGCCTAACAACAATAAATCAACAACTATTAAGCAGAAACAAATTCAATTGAATTATAAAAGTTATTTAGAAAGAGGCATACCATGGTCGTGCCAGTCACTGGATCTATGAATGACTCTATCCCAGCAAATGGCCTGCTTGGTGGTTGAATGTTTTGATGTTGGTTCTTTCTCCTCTGTGATGCTTCCACATTTGTAGTAGAGATTTGTGTGCTCAAAATATTTGCAGCTACATTTCTACTATTGTGTCTTGAACAAGTAGTGGATTTGTGTCCCGCCTTGAAGCATAATGTGCATCTTTGCCAAATAGAGGATTTTGTAGCACTCTTCTGCCTGCTCTTTGGCTCCCATACCTCTGGTATTCTACAAACCCTCCACCTTCCTTTCACAGCCTTCCTAGGTGGGCTATTATGTCTGATTGCAATGTTTTGCGCCTAAACATGTGCCTTCATTTATAAAGGTCATGATGCTACACTGCTACTACATGCCAATCCAAAAGTACAATAAACGAGGATCCATAATTCCATACCCCACACCCACATAAGAAAGGAAAAAGAAAAAAGAAATAGCGTGATTTTATTAAAGCACCCCACGAGACGATTCAATAATGTTCTTTACAAATGCCTATCCATTATGATAAATTCCTTTAGATTGTTGAAAAATCCTGCAAAATAATGTTAGAATCACAAATATCGAGTCGCGTAAAAACGCTATCCTAAAGGAATTTATTTCCCTCAGGATAAAACGATCTCTTCCGATTTAGAAATCGGGACCAGAATAGCAAGAACCAATAACAGAATATTAACCAAGAATGTAAAGCTCTCTATTAGGATTGTCATGTTTTTGTGTGTTCTATATCTATCTTCTTGATTTGATAGAGTAGATAGTATTTATAGGGAGGAAAAAAATCATGAACATTAAAGTGGGGATTGATGGCCATTAAAATCTGACAATTATTGTGCCGTTTATAGCCATTGGGCGATTAAAATCTGGCAATTATTGTGCCCGTTGGAAACTTGAATAACCTTTATTGGAAACTTGAATAATTTTTATAATACCTCAATTTTTCAACATTCCTAGTTGTTGAGTTGAGCACTCTATATAACAACAAAGAGTAACACTTTGGTACCCACCACACCACACACCTCACCCATTCCTCCTCTCCGCTCTCTAATCTATTCCTCATTTGTCAGCAAAAGCAGAAACGTTAGAATTAATCTGAAATTAAATTGAAAATTTTAAAAGAAAAGAAATGGGCTCAACAAGCGGAGAAACCCAGATGACACCAACCCAGGTTTCTGATGAAGAAGCAGCCTTGTTTGCGATGCAACTGGCGAGCGCATCTGTGCTGCCTATGGTTCTTAAAACAGCGATTGAGCTTGAGCTGCTTGAAATCTTGGCGAAGGCAGGGCCTGGGGCTTTCCTTTCCCCATCGGAGATCGCTGCTCAGCTGCCCACCACGAACCCAGATGCGGCGGTGATGCTGGACAGAGTCCTGCGCCTTCTGGCTAGCTATTCCATCCTCACTTGCTCCCTCAGGACTAACCCAGCTGATGGCAGCGTTGAGAGGCTATACGGTGCAGCCCCTGTTTGTAAATTCCTCACCAAGAATGAAGATGGGGTGTCTATTTCCCCTCTCTGCCTCATGAATCAGGACAAAGTCCTCATGGAAAGCTGGTAACTTTTCTTTCTTCCATTCTTGCCTATCACTTTATTACAACTCTTTTGTTCTTTTTGATTCATGCTCATATTTCCAATTTAACATAATTCATCTGCTTAGTTGTGACACTTTTATTTACGGTCGATATAATGATGATCATCAGTAAAGAGGATCGCATGCTTAATTTTAATTTTAATTAATCACTTTCCTTTCTTTTTTCCCTATTTTAACCACAGTGTTAATTTATTATTTATTATTTACTTTAATTGCTTTATAAAAAACGTTTGCCAAAAATTTCTCTCAATTTTCCACCTTTTTCTTTTAAAAAACTAATAACTATATTATTAATTATTATTACTACAACTCTAAGAGGGATCATTTGTATATTGTAAATTTTAATGCTTGCATATGCCAATGTAGGTATCATTTGAAAGATGCAATTCTTGACGGAGGCATTCCATTTAACAAGGCCTATGGAATGACAGCATTTGAATACCATGGCAAAGATCCAAGATTCAACAAGATTTTCAACAAGGGAATGGCAGACCACTCCACCATTACTATGAAGAAGCTTCTCAAGACCTACAAAGGATTTGAAGGCCTCAACTCAATAGTCGATGTTGGTGGTGGAACTGGAGCCGTAGTCAACATGATCGTTTCGAAATTCCCCTCAATCAATGGGATTAACTTTGATTTGCCTCATGTTATTGAGGATGCCCCGTCTTATCCCGGTACTAACTAACCCATCATTGATTTCAAAACTGAGTGTTGTGCTTGTTCGCTTGGTTTTGAGACGAATTTGATGGTGATAAATGCCCGTCGCAGGTATCCAGCATGTTGGTGGAGACATGTTTGTTAGCATTCCGAAGGCAGATGCCATCTTCATGAAGGTGCGTTTTAGCTTTATTGCAAATGCAGCATTACCTAAATCCATGCTAATCCAAGATTTATTTTTCTCAACTTTAAGCCGAGGAAACAACAACAGACGTTTTAGTCCTCTTCCTCCTAATATAATAGAAATCTATGTACCTTATTTCAGCCTATATATTGATATAGCCTATTATGTTGTTGTTGCAGTGGATATGCCATGATTGGAGCGATCAGCACTGCCTAAAGTTTTTGAAGAAATGCTACGATGCGCTCCCATCAAACGGGAAGGTGATCGTGGCTGAATGTATTCTTCCTGTTGCTCCAGACACAAGCCTGGCCGCAAAGGGTGTCATCCATATTGATGTTATCATGTTGGCTCATAACCCAGGGGGAAAAGAGAGAACCGAAAAAGAATTCGAGGCCTTAGCTAAGGAAGCTGGGTTTCAAGGTTTTCAAGTTATGTGTTGTGCATTCAATACTTATGTCATGGAATTCCTCAAGAAAGCCTAACCCCTACAAATGTTGCCTTTTGGCTTGGAAGCTTGTGTTTCACCAAAGAGGTTTTCTGGTGTTTTGTTATCCTATACAAAAAAAAAAAGCAGAGATGCATATCTATGGAATGAGTATGTGAAAGTTTTCTTGAGTCATGTAAATTTCAGAAGTATCTCCTGGATCTTGCAAGAGATTTCTGATTGTTGCTGCTAGGCTTTTCCTGGATCGGGGTGGGCCTTGGGCTTTTTTTTAGTTTATTTCTTCTAGTGTGGTCTTGCCTTGATTTCTTTTTATTTTTTTCTTTTGATGGGTACTTATTGATGCGTTACTCTTCTTGGCTGTCGGCTCAATTGAGAAAAAAAAATAAGAACTGCTGCCTGATTATATATATCAGCTAAGAACTCACCCTACAAACAACTAATTTGGTGAGAACTAAATCTGACAACAATATTCTGGTGAGAACATAATCTGAAAATATAATTTGGTGAGATCTGAATCTGAAAAAAGTAATAGGTGCTTTACTCCCTTGAATTACTGGTCAACGCAACCCTTAGCTTTTTTTTTGTTTAATTAACCTCTGGTCACTTGCCACGTGGCAAGCGGATGTAGCAACGATGGGTCGATGATGTGGCATAAAATCCAGAGAGTTTTTTGTCAAAAAAAATCTACAAATTTTCATTAAATAAAATATTATAATCCAGAATTATTTGATGTTTTTTTTTTTTTTTGCCGTTTTCAATTGAAAATCCTTAATTGCCATGCGCTTAACGATTACTACCACCTCCATCCCATTTTAAATATTCGAATCTCAACCCCATGTATAAGAAGAAGAAAAAATTAAAGAAAAGTCAAATACATTAAATAAGAGTATTTTAAATATTAAATAATTATATTATAAGTTGCATGCATTTATAAAATAATTAACTTATAAGTTGCTTCGGCCGACTTAATGTTTCTATGATATACTGTACTCTTTAAGGTCGGTTTTGGGTATACTACAAAAGTACTCCATTGTCACTTAAAAAAACATACTCGTCCACAGGCTGACAACTTTTCAGAAAGAATTATAAAATAATCGTATTTAATGGACGTTGGTTGCCGTTATGGCAACAGGAACCTCAGGCGGCTAACGTAGGTAACCTTGGGAATCGAATCGAATAAAAATGAACATTAGGGACTAACAAAATAAAAATGCTAACTTTAGGGACCGTTGGGTGCCCAAACCCTAAAAAATGACTTCATAACATATTTTTAATTGTCATATACTAGTATAAAATGTATGTTTATTGGCTTATTTGATAGGCTATTTTTTTTTATAAAAAAAATTGATTATATTATTAATTTATCATTATATTACTAGAGATCGAACTTATTATCTTACATCATAAAAACGGCATGAACTAACTAGTTAATTAGTAACTCATATGTATTTGATATGCTAATTAATAGAAACTAATATTTATTGACTTATTTTCCACGATTAATGTTTTTCTTATGAAATTATTTTTTATATAACGAAAGGAGTAATTTATAGTCTCAAAATTTTCCTTTTTAGAGTTTCTTTTATTTTGTCCCGTACACACATAGTTACAACTTACGTATTAAAATTTAGCTAATAAAAAAAAATCGGAAAAACTTGTGTTTTTTCCATAGAAAGAACATGATTTTTTTTATAAAAAAAGATTTTAAACAGTTGTAGTGTTGTACACTCTTTATTTAATATTCGTAGGGATTGACCGATAACAAGAATCAAATCAACGGACGCAAAAGGGATGAATTAGTACTACTTATTTTGGGAGAATGTGTATTAATTATACATTGGGAGAATAAAGAAAAGGAGCGGTGATGTGGAAGTAATGAGTGGCACCCCCAACCCAACCTTCTTCTCCTTTACAAGTAGTGTCACTGTCAACACTTGTTATGCTTGGCTTGCAGCAAATTAGAGTTCTTTCCTTCTCTTCCCTGCCTCTCTCAACCCATTTCTCTCTTTTTGCACAATTTGACACTAACTCTCCAACTTGCAATTGCAGACGCTACCCTACTCATTAATCATATTAAGTTATTAACCCTTTAATCCTCTCTTCGTCTCTTGATTTAACAAGGTAGGAATCCTTTCTCAGCGTAGAAAAGCTTAAAACTTGTTTTTTTTAATTATGAGTTTTGGTTTATTGGACTTCACTTTTGTTTTCATTGGTTCTCTGTTAAGAATTATATCTGAATACATGCTTCGACTTCTGTGTGGTGCTGTGTAATAAGCTAAGCTGATAATAGGAGAAATGTAAATTGGGTTGTGAAGGGACTTGCTTTTAGAGTTTAACTTGGAGGGGTTCTGTTGTCGCGTGTTAACTATGTATGTGAACTGGGTTTTGCTCATCTTGCCGTTATAAGCAGTGGAATTCATCATTGTTAAAATCTGGTTATTTGGAATAGGACCATTTTATGAAATTGTAAGTGATTGACTGTCATATATGACTGTTGACTGTTTATGTTTTCTTTCTGTCTTAGTAAATGATATGAAAGGTTTGAGAAGGGGTATTGGTTCAATTGATATGATCAGATGTATTTGTGCAATCAGGCTTGCTTTTGGTTCACTATGTTTCTGGCTAGTTACAATATGATTGGAATATGGATTAGGGTTCTATGTTAAAAGCAATGAAATATTAAATTTATTGGTATGTTTAAGGAGAATTTGAGTTCGGCTGAAAAAGTTTATGACAAGTGTTGTTGTGCGATGCAATCATTTCATGCTTGCCCTTTTCATTGGATGTTGGATTACAGTTAGTTTTGCCTTCCTTTTGTATTGAAATTATTGTGTGCAAATGCGCAGGCATGGCTCTCATTTCCCAGGCGGGTCCATCGTATTGTGTGCCTAAGATAACATGCTACAAAACTGGGCAAAATGTCGTTGGATTGATTAACAGCATAGATTCATCCAATTTGAAGGGAACTTGCATCCGGTTCTCATCATTATCATGTAACTCATCTAAGACACAACAGATTATGAGTTCACCAAGTTCACAGGCAAAAATTAAAAGAGGGCATCAACTGATTGTTGGCGCTAGCCCTCCTACAGAGGAAGCTGCTGTTGCTACAGAGCCACTAACAAAAGAGGATCTTGTAGGATACCTTGCCTCTGGTTGCAAGCCCAAGGAAAAATGGAGGTGCGTGATTAGAGTACTGTATTTACTCTTCTTCTTTTCTCTTTGTTTTACTTAAAGATTTACTGCAAAAATCTCACAGATGAAAATAAATTATTTGGTGACATTTGGTTCTCGGGAGGTAGAAGTCTGACTTTGATTATTTTATCATTTAAGCATTTCATGCATTGCGTCTTCTATGGGATGGTTTTATGATTTAGTTAACATGGATCATGGAATAGACTATTTTTTGCATTCTTTATATCATGTCGTACCATGTGGCTTCCATATTAAACTTAAGTGAAAGCAAACCTTTTTTGTTGTAGAAGTTAATTGATTTACTGGTTTTTTTGTTTATATTGTACATGGAATTAATAAACCTTTCCCATATTTTTAGTGTCAGCACTCAGATAGGCTATTTTTTATTCTTCATATCCACTTCTTTTTAAAAAATCCAAATTATACTTGACCATTACGCATAGATATAGGTTCTTCGTTTAGCCATTTTGGCATGTTCGTCAAATCTCCTAATTTGAGCTGTCAACGAATATGTTGTGTGTCATATGTGTGAGTTGGACATTTGCTGTAAAAATATTTCTGGTAGGAGTTCTTGTACTCCCCTGAAAAGATTTTATTGCTTTGTTTGATTCAAACTTATTAGATTGACACTCCTTGATACTTGGCGCTTGGTGAGTTTTTTTGTTTTATTTGGTTATTTGCCAATTTATGTGTTGCTTGTTGCAGAATAGGTACAGAACACGAGAAATTTGGGTTTGAATCTGGAAGCCTGCGTCCTATGAAATATGAACAAATTGCAGAGTTACTTCATAGTATTGCTGAGAGATTTGACTGGGATAAAATAATGGAAGGTGACAACATTATAGGACTCAAGCAGGTAAACTGCTTGGCATGATTTCCTTTTTCCTAGCAATGCACATTGTCTATGTATGTATATTTTTAATTCTAGACTCATTTTGTGCTATTTGATGATCATTTTAAATTCATATTACATGAGTATTGAATTATACTTTTAAGCGAGAGCTACTCTAAAGTAACTATCAGGTTGCTTGTTATCTTTCATAGGTCAGAATTGTTATCAAAGACTTATGTTGTTGTATTCCAGGGGAAGCAAAGCATATCACTAGAGCCTGGTGGTCAGTTTGAGCTCAGTGGTGCACCTCTTGAAACTTTGCACCAAACTTGTGCCGAGGTTAATTCTCACCTTTATCAGGTATGGAGATATGATTCAATACTCTATATATCCATCCATTATGGCACAGCAATGCATGCATGCCAATTCTCCATCTTTCTTCGCTCCAACCATTTTGGATGTGGAGTCATACCTTTACCATCACGGTAATTATTTTAATCATGAGCTTTATACTTCATTGGTGACAGTAATTTGTTTCCAAAAACTGCACAGTACGGTCAGCTCTTAAATTTTCTTTGAATAATCTGTTTTTGAAGGGTATATCATGTTTGCTCTCTTTTGCCAATAACCCAAAAGAAAGAAAGAATTCTAGGAGACAGGAGGAATAAGAATTAAGTTAGTTGTTGCCAGTTTGATTATGATCGCCATTCGAATGTAGTGTTGTGCATCAGATTGGATGTGTTTTACCTTTACGGTCTAAGAGATCTATCTTCTTTTCATTTTAGTTTTGCTTTTTAGGAATCTCATTGCCTCTTTTGTGCCTTGTAATAAGTTTGAAGAAAATTTAGGCATCAATGCAGATTTAGCTGTGTTTTCTTATCTTGGTGGCATTAATAGTTTTTAGTGTTACTTCATTATCTTTTTGAGGTTATCCTTGCATTATGATGAGCATGCAGGTGTGACTTTTTGGGGTCACATGTCAAATGTATACTCAGGGTAATTGAGCTTTTTCATTGTCCTTTCTTTAATAGGTAAAAGCTGTTGCAGAGGAAATGGGGATTGGATTCCTCGGCATTGGCTTCCAGCCCAAATGGGCAATTAAAGACATACCAGTTATGCCAAAGGTATTAAATTCTCTCTTTTTAGCTGTTCAAGTTGTCCGAAGGATATAAAATGGCTCATCATCATGTTTCTTCTATGAGACCGTAACATGTTCTTAGTAACTCTTGAGCAGAGATCTAAAAAATTGAGATTAGGTTTGAAATAATAAAAGGTATAACTCTTGGACATGAGGCAGATACTTATCTCCAGACTCTTCTCTTGTGCCCTGTTTTGCTTTTGTTTCTGGGAGGGAGAGAGGATACACAGGCAAAATTTCTGGGGAATGCTTGATGGTTTTTTTTAGTTAAATTTGATTGTTGGCGAATTATATGATGCAAAGAATTATGGTTTCTTATACTACAAGCACTGTGGAACAAGATGCTTACTCTTCACATTATGTAATGAATCTCTCCTGAATTGTTTAATTTTGATCATAGTATACTCTCTAGTATTCCTCTGTTCCTCCCTTTCAAACTTCCAGAGTTGCATATATGTGTCAGTAGCCTGGTTTCCTTAAACTGCGGTCCACATCTAAATACAATGATTACTGTAGTTTGGCATATACTGTTTCCAAACTGCCCAGCATGACATCATCAATGATGGTATTTGGACTTTCTTATGTTCATTAGCTGTATAGTAATAGTTCTGTCCATCAATTGTAGCTTACATTTTATGTGGGTAGTCATGCGTGCTTTTAAGAATTGTGCTTGTTTGTGTGTTGACATTTATTCTGTTTCAGGGAAGATATGTGATCATGAAGAACTACATGCCTAAAGTTGGCTCACTAGGACTTGACATGATGTTTAGGACATGCACTGTCCAGGTTTGACAATTTAACATTATTTTCTTGTTTGGTCATTCTATTGCTAACTCTCCGCCTGTTCCTAATTTGTTGTTATTCTTCATTTTACTGATTTTGATAAAAGGGTTTAATTTTCTTTCCCTAAAAGAAAATAATGAAAAAGTTGTGTTGATCAAAATTGGCTTTCAATAGGTTAATCTGGACTTCAGTTCTGAAGCTGATATGATACAGAAGTTTCGTGCTGGTCTTGCTTTGCAACCGGTGAGAAATTTCGGTGAAGTCATTTATTAAATTACATTTATCCAAAAACATGTGATCTAACTAGTGCAGAATAAGCAGATCGCAACAGCTTTATTTGCAAATTCACCTTTCACTGAAGGAAAGCCAAATGGCTATCTCAGCATGAGAAGGTACCCAAATGTTTTTGGATGATTCTTGTGCTTAATCTCCTTCCATTTGTTTCCCATGGTCTTAATCATTCGCTGTCTTTGCTTTGACAGCCATATTTGGACAGATACTGATAACAATCGTGCCGGCATGCTCCCCTTTGTTTTTGATGACTCTTTTGGGTATGTTTTAAGTTTGTGCATGCAAGTAATAGAGGATTTAGCTTTCCCTTTCTATTTGGGTTTTAGTGGCTAGCATGGAAATCTATCTAGAACATTTTTTCGTTTTAGTTCGTTTTGCCTTTTGGTCATGCTCGCCTTAATTGTCAAGGCATGCGCAATCGTATATGCAAATTTATGTAGAATGTGCTCTTCCCATGTACCATAGAACATGATTAATGTCGATGAAATCAACTATGAGAGGAACTGTAGCCTATGTACACATAGAATTAGGTGGTAATTATTGTGCATGTGCAAACATATTACGTGAAATTAACTATTAGTTGGTAATTATTGTCAACTTCCTTTGCAGGTTTGAGCAGTATGTCGACTACGCCCTTGATGTTCCGATGTACTTTGTTTATCGGGAAAATAAGTATATTGACTGCACTGGAATGTCATTTCGGGTTTCTATCTATCCTTCGTGCTCTCTTAATTTAAGGCTTTCTTCTGTGTGTTCCTGGTTTAGTTGTGATTTTGCAAGAACTATTTGTCATCATTATGCTTTTGCAGGACTTTATGGCTGGCAAACTTCCTTCCATCCCTGGTGAACTGCCAACCCTTAATGATTGGGAGAATCATTTGACAACAATATTTCCCGAGGTATTTAGCTGGATCATGGTCCATTTCTGACATCATGTTGACTGATTCCGTCTCTAATTTAAGCCATTTCATTACTCTCTAATTCAGGTCAGGTTGAAGAGATACTTAGAGATGAGGGGTGCTGATGGAGGGCCTTGGAGAAGGCTTTGTGCTTTGCCAGCATTTTGGGTAGTTAGCCTCTTCAATCTGTTGACATGACACTTTTATTCCTTCGCTTGCTGCTTCTTGGATGAAATGAGCATCACTGTAAAAAGAACATGATAGAACCCTAGAACACTTGTCACGGGGACCTTGTTTCTTTGGCTAACTTGTAGAGGGCATATTTTTATCTTTTGGGAATGCGTGGAGCATTTTTTCTATTTTTTTATGGTTCATGTGGAGAACCTGCCATTACTGTCCTGTTTAAGCAATAGCTGCTCAAATTCTTTTCTTCTGAATGTCAGGTAGGGCTGTTGTATGATGATGTCTCACTTCAGAACATTCTTGATATGATAGCCGATTGGACTCCTGAAGAAAGAGAAATGTTAAGGAATAAGGTAATGCAAATGCTTTGCTCTGGCAGAATTAACATTGAATGTGCAATACACAAGCATAAATGTATCATAATACGTTAGAATTGGAACCGAGTACAAAAGGCACATGCATTGGTTGTCTCTTCGTAGAAGGATCCATACTGTGGTGAACTAGTAGACGATAAAATGTTCAACCCATCCAAAAGACTTTCTAACTTCCCTTGCTTTCCCCCTTTTTTTTAAACGAAGTAAAACTGATATCAGTTAATGAAATGATGGGATTGCTTTCGTCATGATCTTATGCTTCACATCATTCGTAATACCATCCTCAGTTTCACCAAATTGATAGTGTTGCAACAAGAGCTTCAGCTTCTGTAGTTTTAATTAGAATATGGCTTGTAAACAGATGGCATATTTATTATGTCACACTGGTGCAGCCTGACAACTTCTTTTCTCTGTAATAAAGACGGTAAATCTGAGCTTAAGGTTGTTTTATTAGGTTCCGAGGGCAGGTCTCAAGACACCATTCCGGGATGGATTTTTGAAGCATGTTGCTGAAGATGTTGTGAAGTTGGCCAGGGTAACTCCCAAGATCTTGTACTTTTTAAGCTTTTAAGAGCATGCTGTTCTCAAAGACATGCTTATTCATTTGTAGGATGGCTTAGAAAGGAGGGGCTTCAAGGAAGTTGGTTTCTTGAATGAGGTTGCCGAGGTGGTTAGAACAGGTAACTTAGTCTGTTTCTGCATTTTGTTTACCGTTTGAAGTTTTGCCATCCTTTAATGGGCACTACGTCTTGTTATTGTTACAGGTTTTAAGTCTTTTTTGTTTGTTTCTCTTTAAAATGAAAATGAAGATGGAAAAACTGAGCCAGACATGGTGGTAGACATAACATGTCAACACTTCGTCTGACTTGTGTAATGCGTGCTAATTTAGGGTTGCAATACATTGTACTCGTGGTCTTGGAGGTTTCAAATGCTTCTACGCGTGGCATGGACTTGTTTTGAACTTGGTTGGTTGATGCAAAGATTTAAGTTGACAATCTGGTTGCATTCCTTTGTTTGAGAACATCAGTAATCGGGCTTACATCATCTTTTGTTGGAACCTTGCTGACAATTTGGAATAGATCACTAGATATATCTTGCTAAAGCAGGTCTATGGTCACCTACAGTCACTTAGATTTCAGTTTTGTACTTATTCTGTACGTTTTCCTCTATATTGGAGTCAAGCAGGGATCATTGTGTTATTTTTTTTCCTTCAAGAAAGAAGAGGAAAGAAAAGAGCAGGGGTGATGGTTGATGTCTTGTTGCAGGTGTAACACCAGCTGAGAAGCTTTTGGATTTGTATGACGGGAAATGGGGGCAATCAATAGATCCTGTATTTGAGGAGCTGCTCTACTAAGGTTAATTGCGTCCTTCTGGTGCGAATAGCTCCAAAACTCAGGTGTGTCGCCTTGTTTTTGTTCCCAGCCATTCACCATCAACCACTGCTGGTAGTAGTTAGTTTCGTGGAAATAAAATCTATATAAATCCCTGTCTGTCGAGGATTTTGATGTAACTGTTATGAGGAATATAAAACATAACAAAGTGGTTCAATCAATGGCAATTTATAAATGCATTAGCCTATATCTGTTGGTTTTGTCCTAAATGGATTCATTCTGTAAAAACAAGTTGATGTTTGTTGGTTTAATAAATGTGAGGAAAGGAGCATTCTTGATCGCAAGTCTATAATTGCGAGCTTATTTGCTTACATGTTTACAGTTCTTGAATTCTGTTAGACATTACATTTGAAGTAGTTGATGCATTACCTCAATGAAGAAATTGAAGAAATAATGAGAATTTTTTTTAAACTTATTATAAGATGAATAATTCAAAAAAAAAGTAAACTAGTTTTTATTATTATTTGAGGCTATTTTATATAATTTTGTCCAAATTTTATATATATATATATATATATATATATTTTTTTTTTATTTTTTTTTTTTATTTTTTTTTTTTTGCAACCTTTTACTATATTTGCATATTTTTACTACTAAAAGGGTTCAAATTGTAATTTTTACGGAACTATAGAATATTTGTTGCAACTTTTAAAAAGAAAAAAATTCTAAGTGGAACATTTCGTAAACCGTTATAATTGTGTTGTTGTTTATTGCACCTAATTATCTGAAGCGAGTTAAGAGTTCCTGAAAATGCGTAGTTCTTTCTTAGCGGGTTTTGGTGAAATGTGTTAGGCCCATCAGCCTTAGAAATTGTGAAGTTATTACTGGGCTTTTGTGAAATGTGTTAGGCCCATATACTTTGGAAGTGAGAGTAAACATTTCATTGATTTGTTTGGAGTTTGTTTCTACTCTCATTAGGAAAATCCATACTCAATAATTACTTCCCCGTTTCATAATATATATAAAAAAAATTCAAATTAATCGTAAATTAATTTATGATTAGTTTATTTGATATGTAGGAGACAAAAGAATGCTCATAGTATAAAAAAGAAAGATAATTATTTAATATTAAAAATACTCTCAAAAGTTATGATTAATTATTTTCTTAATTCATGTACCGAAACTATAAAGACATTTAATATAAAATGGAGTAAATTTCAATAAAATAGGAAGAGAAAGGTTTCAAACTAAAAAAACAAAAAAAAAATCCATAAACTAATTTTGATGAATTCTTGGTTTCAGAGTTTTTTTTTATTATTATTAACATGATTGATGTATTAAAATAATTAAATTAACGGTAAACTATATTAAAAGAATCTTATAATTTACGAAATATTTCACTATGCCTCATATATGGTTTAAAAACTTATAATGTTAACTCTACAGTTTTTTAAAAGTTACAATTTTAATTTTTTTTAGCAGTTAAAAGATTCAAAAAAAATAGTAAGATAATTCAAAAAATATATATGCAAATTTGAGAGAAGATATAACAAATATAAGAGAACTCATTTCAATAAAAAATAAGAAAAAATTGAACTAATACATTTCACTGCCTTAGGTTTACTATGTGTGTAATATTTTTTTGTCAAAATTTCATAATTTTTTTTTATATCTATCACTATTTTATTTGATTTTTAAAACTATTACAAAGATTAAAATTGTAATTTTTAGGAAACTATAGGGCTTAAGAAGGTATATATATAAATACAAGACCGATTGGGATCTTACGAGAGCCTCTATCAAGTTTGAGGACATTTGGACGAGCAACTTGCAAGAAGGCCCGTTGCTACTTTTGCATGCACAAGTGTGCTAAGCGCAAATGTGACGGACAACTTCGTCGGACTATATCTCGATCATCACAAGTCGGAATCGTGCGATCAAGACTGTTTCCGAAACGTCAAGATGTTATCAAGAAGCTGTCCAAATTTCAGGTCAAACGGTATATATATATATATATATATATATATATATATATATATATATATATATATATATATAACCCTGAATTATTGAAATGAAGTAAGAAGAAGGTTAGAAATGAAGGGTGAAACCATATTTTGTTCATAGCATGTGCATCTATATCTTGAGTAGTGGATACACAGACCCTACCATGTTATTATCATGTTATCTATTAGCTGTCTCCATGCAATTTATTGAAAATATAGTATGTTTATATAATAAGAACAAAATACATGAAATTGATTGAAGTATATCTAATGAAATCATCTTCATTGCAACTTGCAACATAATCTTTTACTAATTATTCCACTAAAATTAAACTATATATTTTTGTTCTTTCTTATAGGAGATTTACCGTATTCGAACGTGAGACTTATTTAACTCTTTATACTTAGAAAGAATTACCGCTCATAATTATAAATGCATGGGTCTTTTGGTTCGTTTGTAATAATATAATTGTAATAATACATTGGATTCCAACATCATCAAGTAGCTGTGAAGTCCTTGTGGGTGGGAGGGCCACAATAGAAATACTTAGTTAAGAAGATGCTAAATGATAGGAATCTCATGCCCTACCAATAATTCAATTCCCCAACCTCTCTAAATATCTTTGTGTCTCCTCTCCTCCCTTAATTAATTACCTTTTATATCACTTATTATTATTAGGCACCTAATTAATTATTAATTAATTTGATCTTAAGTCACTGATGCAATGCTTAATCATACTTTTTGTGATATACCCATTTTATCTACAAGAATGATTGTTTATCATGTTTGATAAAATTGTCTCATTCTTTTATTATGGGCTGTCGTTTTTTTTATCTCTACGTAAATTTAAACGATTGATCTCTCTTCGTAAGTTTCTTAACCCCTCGTTACTAGCCAAACATATCAAATTATCCAAAGTAAGACGGAACATTAATGTCATACGATTCATAAATTTCCCAATTTCTTAAATTGAATTTACATATTACAAGACATTGGAATTTAGCGAAATATAGAAACTAGATAAATAAAGGTTGCGTTAATCTAAAAGATATAAATTTTAAGACAAATTGTCTATCCTTCAATGTGAAATTCAACCCTCAACACCAAATATACATATGCTTGAATAAAACTTTGGTTTTTAATGTGCATGTGTAATGTTAGACAAGTCATTATTTTTAATATAAAAAATCTGCATGCCAACTTAATTACTGGCATTGTCCGATCAGCAACATGCCAATGGATAATCATGACCAAATTACAGTAATGATCAGAATCTTTAAGATCTAAAGAATATAATTAGCAGTAAGAGTCAAGTCAACTTAACTAGCATTGGCATCGCATGGAAGTGTAAGTGGCATGGTTGGAGTGGTTCATTTTACGTTTCATTTTAGTTAGAAGATTAGAAGAACCAATAATTTGGGTTAAACTATTTTTCATTCTTTTCATTTATATAACTGAGCAAAGCTGAAACTGGAGTTAAGAACAGAATTGAACCCAAAGATAGGAAATGGGTATTGCTGGAGTTTGAAATTGACAGATAAATAATGCAAATTAATTATGTAGGTTGGGTTGGTTGGTAAATATAAAATGAACAAGGCCACAAGAATGAAATGAAATTAAGATGCATAAATCTAGTTGTTTCTTGTCATGTCCAGCTCACAACTCTTATTAGGAGGTTGACACTCCCTCCTCCTAACAAAGACGTACATTATTCATCAATCAAAACTTTGTTTATAGGTTTCCTGTTTCCTGTTTCCTGTTTCCTGTTTCCTGTTTCCTGCAAAGATTTTCTTTTTTGAATAAAATATCAATGTCACATTCTTTAAAAAAAAACTCATTAACTCTCCTTCCCACCTACAAAAAGGCCTACACACCACCCCTCCCTTCCTCACCAAAAACCCATTTCAGAAAAATCAAGAAAAGTTTAGAATTCCACCCAAAAAATGAGAGAAATTCTCCATATCCAAGCAGGACAATGCGGTAACCAAATTGGTGGGAAATTTTGGGAGGTTGTGTGTGATGAACACGGGATCGATCCGAAGGGGAACTATACCGGAACCTCTCATGTTCAGCTTGAGAGGGTTAATGTCTATTACAATGAGGCAAGTGGTGGTAGGTATGTGCCTAGAGCTGTGTTGATGGACCTTGAACCAGGAACCATGGACAGCTTAAGGACTGGCCCTTATGGACAAATCTTTAGGCCTGACAATTTTGTTTTCGGACAAAATGGAGCTGGAAACAATTGGGCTAAAGGGCATTACACTGAAGGAGCTGAATTGATTGATTCTGTTCTTGATGTCGTCCGTAAAGAAGCAGAGAATTGTGATTGCTTACAAGGTAATTCTTGCATGTTTCTTGCAATTTTAGTGTTCAATTGGTCAATCTGTTTAACGTTTTCTTGTTTTTTGGTATGTGATTAGGATTTCAAATCTGCCATTCTTTGGGAGGTGGGACTGGATCAGGAATGGGGACTCTGCTGATATCAAAGATCAGGGAAGAATATCCTGACAGGATGATGTTGACCTTTTCTGTCTTTCCTTCTCCTAAGGTTTCAGATACTGTGGTTGAACCCTATAATGCCACTTTGTCTGTTCACCAGCTGGTTGAAAACGCTGATGAGTGTATGGTTCTCGACAATGAAGCGCTCTACGATATCTGCTTTCGAACACTCAAGCTCACAAATCCAAGCTGTAAGTGTGCTTAATTAAATAATTACAGTCTCAAATTCATCTCTCATTAAAAAAAGAAAACCTATTTGACAAAATGTTGCTTTCTTCTGTTTGATCTTTCTTGTCTCAAGAAGGTTTAATGGATCTTGCTTGTCTGCTGTTTTGATTTTATGTTTCTTGACTATGATGTTGCAGTTGGTGATCTGAACCACTTGATCTCAACAACAATGAGTGGAGTAACATGTTGTCTCAGGTTTCCTGGCCAGTTAAACTCAGACCTGAGGAAACTAGCAGTAAATTTGATCCCATTCCCACGTCTCCACTTCTTCATGGTTGGTTTCGCACCTCTAACATCCCGCGGATCGCGGGAGTATAGAGCCTTAACCATCCCAGAGCTGACACAGCAGATGTGGGATGCAAAGAACATGATGTGTGCAGCAGACCCGCGGCACGGGAGATACCTGACAGCATCAGCAATGTTTAGAGGGAAGATGAGCACTAAAGAAGTGGATGAGCAGATGATCAATGTGCAGAACAAGAACTCGTCTTACTTCGTCGAATGGATACCGAACAACGTGAAATCGAGCGTGTGCGATGTTCCTCCACAAGGGTTGTCAATGTCATCGACATTTATGGGGAATTCTACTTCAATTCAAGAAATGTTTAGGAGAGTGTCAGAGCAATTTACAGTCATGTTTAGGAGGAAAGCTTTCTTGCATTGGTATACAGGAGAAGGGATGGATGAGATGGAGTTTACTGAGGCTGAAAGTAATATGAATGATTTGGTGTCTGAGTATCAACAGTATCAAGATGCTGCTGCTGATCATGAGGATGAGTATGAGGAGGAAGCTGAGGAAAATTAAGTGGATCAAGAAATCCAATCTAGGGTTTCTTTCTCTATCTTTTTTCATATATATTTTTTTATATAATTTTGGTCATGGCTATGAAATTTATTTTTCCCTTTTGTTTTTGGTTTGGGATTGATTTATTTTTTTATTTCAATCAATGGTTTGATGGTGAATAAGGAGGGTCGTGTTTGAAGAAGCTGTGCACTTTGATAGTGTGAATTCATGAGGTTGTGAATATGTATAATATGAGTAATTTTATCTATTTTTGTTGAAGAATATGTATAATATATTTATTTATTTTTTGGTTTTTGGGTATGTTTATTTAACTATTTATTTATAAATTTATAAGATTTCATGAAAAAAAGTTGAAGAGCTATATTTAAGTACTAAATTGGTGCGAAACTAGTTAATTCTAATTTTTTAAACATAAAGATACATGTATAATGTAGGTAGTACAAACTTAATTTATTTTTTGTTCTTCCCCGTATTTTTTTTACTTCTTTCAAACAAAAGACTAACTCTACTCGAAAAATACATAATTTATTTGATTTGTCGGTTAATGTACGATAAACTATTTAGCTCGTGGATGTGATAAATGTATTTATATTTTGGGAAAAATATTTTAGAATTTTTAAAGTATATACCGGGAATTATACACTTTCATCATTGAGTATTTTATAGGGTGAGAAACAGTTAAACGATAGAGCGACACCCTACTAGCCAAACAGTCTGGTCATATCAACTTAATAACAATTTTTTTTATATATAAACGGAGCTGAGATTCAAACTTAAACTTAAGTTTTTATTGATATTTTTGTTATTAAATAAATAACCAAGCCGTTAGTCAGTCTATTACCGGTGAGAATTGGGCTTGACTATAATTTCATATCAATTACAACTGTATTGATATATCTAATTGACAATTACTTATGACAAATGGGTTCGTAGTTTAGTGGTTGAGAACGTTTGGTTGCAAACCAATAAGTCACCGGTCCGAATCCGGCTGGGCCCTTCTTCTTTCCCTTTTTTCTTCTTCATTAGTTACAATGGGTCCATAGCTCAGTGTCAAGAGCATTTGACTGCAGATTAAGTGGTCACTAGTTCGAATCCAATTGGGTTCTGTTTTAGTTGGCCATTTTTCTCCACCTCTTCCCTTTTTTTTCTTTTCCCTTTGGTTAGTATTTTATTTAGACACTAATATTTTTTAATATATACTTTTGATTAGTCTGTTGTCTTTGGTTATTTTCTACAAAAATAGATATGTAGAAGTCATATTGAGTATTACGATGCTATTTTTAAGTTGTTGATATTCATTTAGCTGTTTAATTTACAATTTTTGTTCTTAAAAATATAATATTTTATAGCAATATCATAAAAAGAGCAAAATTGAATAAAAGCTTTTTTTTTTTTAAAATATATCATTAATTATCATTACAAAAGTAGATTATCTTGTGACCTACTTTATAAAGATGGCATGCACTAACTTCATGTATAATTTTATTTTTAATACATAACTCGATATTCAAGTCCATTTTCGAATTCAACTAATCTGAACTCCTATCGTGAGAACTAGTTATAAATCCTTATTCAGCCCACTAAAACCATTGGGTATTTTATAGCAATTGTTTTCCTTGATTCTAAAACCTTGAGGAAAACCCAATCGAGTTCACGTCATCTTAAATATGTCTCATCGATGCATAAAACAATCCTTAATTATGAAATCCATATTCTTAAGAGTTTTAATGAACTTTTAAGATAATAGGAACATTTTATTTAGCAAAATTAATTTTCATAGAATAAAGGTGAACCGCTAGTAATATCGTAACAAAAGACAATATACAATCCACCATCCCACCATCGCTTAAAATCAACTAAGATTCTTAGAATCATCTAAGCAAGAGTTTATAATAAAACCTATAAGGACTGCTCTTTAATGCCCTATTTGTCTAATGGTCAAAATAATCAGCACTTAATGCGACAATCAGATATTGATGTTAAAAAAAAAAAATACAACGTGTAAATAGGAACAAAGCATCATCACCTTAATTCTCTTAGAAGGTGTTTGATATCAAATCATGTATGAGTTCAATTCATTTCACTAAAAGAGTTCAATTAGAATTCAATTGAATTGAATTAATGAATGAACTCTAATGATTTGTATAAAAAAATAAAATTGAAAGAATTCAATTGAATTGAAATGAACACATTGTTTGTTATGGTTAAGAAATGATTTCATTTTACTTATTTGACCATTATACCCCTAAATTAATATTTACCCATAAAATAAAAGATTTTTTTATATAAAATTATGGGTTGAGTAATGGGGGTGATGAATGAAATCATGTACACCACCATGAACATTTTTCGTCATTAAAAAAATATATCAACGAAAGATTCATTTCTAACGGTCATTTTCTTTTATTTGACAAAATTAACAAATTAGGGTGTAATTTGATAAAATTAACATATATTGGGTTTAAATTGAAGAAAATTAAAAGAAAATTGTGATTCAGATATTTGTTACTGTGAAAATTTTACTATTTTTAAAAATATATATATATATTAAAAAAAATTATTGCATTAATGATAATTGGGCTTGTTCTTGTTATGGGCGTGGCCCTTTTATATTGGGAAGAACCATCCCAACATAATCAAAAGAGAGGTAATCAAATCATACCAAGAAAGAACACATGATTGAGTTGATGAAAGTGAAATCCAGTTCTTCCATTCAATAATGATAAAAATTTATGTACATTAATGCAATAGAGGGACGAGATTAAATAATTTTCAAAAATTAAAAAATTAAAAGTGTTATTAACTCACGAAAGGCTATGATCATCATGTTCTTACCACAAAAAAATACAACGGACAAATAGGAACAAAGCATCGTCACCTTAATTCTCTTTAAGTTTTTTAGGTGTAAGAACAACCTCTCCGAATGCAACTCTTAACACTGAGTCAGTGACAGATGGTACCTAGTTTCCATCAACAATAATCACTAGCTAGACACCAATATAAAACAAAATATTCAATTCAAAAACCTTAATATCGTTAAAAAAGGAAAATACAATATCCACCGGAGCTTGAGATGTGACCACCAATAACAACACTATACATAAAATTACAAGGATTGAAAAGACATATTCACGCTCTAATCCTCTCAACAACACTTGAACCCTCCTACAAATATGTAAATTTGTTCTGAAAAACGTCTGAATTATTCCCCTAAAATTGTTGTATTTGAAAAAAAGGAAAAGAAAAATGAAAGAAACAGAAATATGGGTAGATTGCTCATATGTGCACATTCCAATATGGCAAATACACGATAAACTGACCAAAACCAACCCATCTCATAATGTTCTGAAAGAATTCTTCAAGATGACAACCAATCATGTAGATCGAGACCATCGGCTGATTCAAGTCCCAACTGCTGCATGTCCAAAAAGAGCTGGATCGATCATCTTGTCCCAAGATCAAGTTTCAAGTTTGCCATTGGTAGGTCATCATCTTGAGGAAAGGAGAACAATTCAAGAAGAGATTCATTTTGATCTGTCATACTATGTATTCGAGTTCCTTTTATTTTCAAGCGCCGATCCCTCCTTCAGAGCTGCCTGCGCCTCGTTCTCCCTTCCAAGTGTGAAAAGAGCTACGGCTTGTAGATAAGATGCAATATGCCAAACAGGGGATATTGCTTGTGCTTGCAGTGCATCGTTAATGGCTTCCTGTGCTAAGTCATTCATTAGGTGAGACAAACTCCGGCGTGCATAAACAGTAGGCGAAACCATGGTTCCAACTTCGATGAACTGCAATTGAATAAACAGTCAGGTCACCTTCAGCAATTTTGCTTAAAACTATCAAAACATTTGAATATATCACACAAAAGTCCCCAACTAGATCTCAGGTCTAAATAACCTTTCCTAGAAACCTTTTTCTTGCTCTCTTTTCTAGTTCCCTACTCAATACCAAAATCAATAATATATTATGGTGGTAGACAACTTCTAACGTATGGCTTATAATTCCCATGACAATAACTTGATTTATCCACTTCACTCCTAAAAAATAAAATAAAGAGAACCACAAACCTGGGAGTAGTATTCCGCTGCAGCTTTAAAATCTTTGTGTCGGAAAGCAACATCACCCTTTTTCTTTGAGTTCAATGTTTCTTGCATCTGATTAGTCCACATCTGGAATGAGAGCTACAAAATGCAAAAAAACAACTGTTAGCAGACCATGCACAGACAATCTAGCCATCATACCAGAAATGAATGGCATCTACAAAACAAAAAAGGGGCAATAACAGGAAAAACCCATTATGAAATCAATGAAACCAAAGGACGGAAAAGGAGATGCAATTACATTGATGTATAAGCCCAGACAAAATAACACAAGATACCCCATGGATGCAGATATGCAAATGCGTCAATTATAGCAACTAAGTGCGTGCTTGTGGGGAAATTATTAAGATGCCACAAAAATAAACCTTTAATACTAAAATAACCAATAAATATTAAGCTCAAAATGGACCCACTATGCACAAAAACCAGTGAGAGCAAGCTTAATGCCAGAATAATCGCGTTATATGATATTCAAAGAATTTGGCTAAATTAAATATCAAGGTGGCATCAATAAATCTTGAATATACGACCACAAAATAACATCATGATGTGTGCACTTTCTCAATATAATTGTGGAACAGGAATTAAGGCCTAACTGATTATAGAATACCATTCACCATTAAGCTGCAATTTCCAGTATCAACATTACACAGACAGAGACAAAGACGAAGACAAAAACAACAATAACAATAAGAAGACAAACCTCAGTTGCTGCACCCTCATCGTCTTTATAGCCAAGCTTTTCTAAGATCTCATGTATGGCAGTCAAATCCATTCTTAAACAAGCCTCACCAAGTGGTGACAGAGGTAAAGCTGCAGACCCATCTTGTATGCCCATCAATTCATGAGAAGGAATCTGCACAAGAAATTACTTATTTCATTGCCATTAATGGAAGGAAAAATCGCTCATTTAGTTACTTAGATTGATTTCCAATAACTAGTTAAATGTTCAATCCTTTATTTACTTATAGTTTCATTTTCATTCATACATCAAAACTTCAATCCTTAACACGCACCGAGCAGCCAAACAAAAGCAAATGGTATAGTTCAGAATTTCAAAAAAATAATACTAGGATATTCAATGAGCACAGATACTCATCAACAATAAATATCATAAGGACCCCTCCAACGACCCTGCAAAGCCATATTTCAGAAAGTACTTGCTAAATGAAACAAATATTGGGCCAGACAAACACATCCAATCATGTGCAAGATCAGGCAACCAAATAGTCCCTTGATAAGCTCATGATTAAGAACATCAGATTTTGATGGCTGAATTGAGTATCAGTATCAGTTGAGAAAATGCAAGGATTAAAGAGTTTAAAGGGGAATCAGAGTATAACCAACCTCTATATCCTTCTGAAGAGGAACCAAAGAAGTAACTAATGACTTCGGATTTGGCCGCTCTCGGGGCTCATACTGTAAACATCGTGAAGCTAACCTCACTAACTCCGTCCCATCATCATTGGTAAACTGGCCTTCTAAGCAAGAATCTGTAAGCATTTGAATATTCCTGTCCCTTATTAAGTCAAGTGCCTGAAAGGGATGGGCATAAAGAGGGTTAAACATTCATTCCATCGACTTAAAAACATACTTGGTCAAATCACCCAAAACTGCCAAGAATTAATTTCAGAAAACTATCAACCAATGCATTAATGAATGGAAGGATAACTGTGTCAAATAATAATACTTCTACAGCCTTCACTCTAACCAAGGAAAAATGCATGTATGTAAAAATTCACTTTTTTTAAGAGAGTAAACACTTTGTGGATACATGGCATGGCGAGTCATTTCTTGTGTTACATCACCTCCTTATTTGCTTCACCACACACTCAAACTTTCACAAAGAAAGCAAAGTGGTCTTGCAGTAAAAAGGTAAGAATAAATTTCTGACAAAATTACAAGCACCGTTGGGCCACTATCTAGTTATACAACATGTATTTTCATAGCACCTACAATGAGGTAGGGAAATTGAGCAATTTAACTCACTTAGACATTATGAAAGTTCCATATATAACTTAAATCTATCAACAGATGCCATTGATACTTTGAGAGAAATCACTCATGTGTCAACCTTCTTAGTGAAGCCCCCGCAATCAGAAAAAACGAATGAAATAGCTAAAATGATGGTGCGCCCAAGTGATCATGGAGGATGCAGCAAACCTTCTTCTTGTTTTTGAGCAAAGATGCGGCAAACCTGACAACCAATCATTCTCACTTCCTATTTTGGGAACATGAGTTGCCATAGTATCTCCTTTCAACAACCCTCGAGGAAAAAAAAAACTACAATCTATCCCTTCCACTTCTCCATCAATCTTCAAAAGTGACTCAATCCCTCACATTAGGTCCATAGAGCCTTTCCACTAAATTCTGGATTGTTAAATAACATCAGAGATTCATAGTAACATGAAGACTATTGGATTAAACTATCGGTGGTCGTTTTAATTCCCATTGCAGTACTATGTACACTAGAGCAACATTCGTAAAAAAAATAAAATCCCGTCTCGGCATGATACTGCATGAAAAAGTAAAGTTTTGACATTCTAAGAAAAAATGAAGTAGGCTTCTCACTTCTCACCCTTAAATGCTCTTACATATATTAGTGTAGCCCTCCAAACAAGTATCTCACAATAGCATTCAAACTATATTCTACACAATGCCAAACAGGAAAACAATATATGTGCACAAGCACACAAGACAATTGTTTTGGCAGCTAGAGGTGTGTTGTTAAAACTAGGTGGTAGTGGCCTTAAAGAATGTAAAAAATTCCAGTCAAGAAAACTTACATGGCTCGGAGGAATATGTTTTCCACTAAGCAGATCAAGCAAAAGAGTGCCAAAACTATAGATAACACTTTCTGGTGTCACTCTCCCTACAGAAAGAATGAAACATGGGTTATTCAAGACAAAATAATCACAAACATGACTGTGATAAGCAAATAAGACAAGATAAGGTGATGATAAATCATGAAAACAAATTGTGATGAACAAAGCTGACACAATATCAACCTTGCAATTCAGGAATATACTGATATTACAGTTAAGTGCGTTCTTTCATAGAAAGTTCAGCTTTGTTTCCAAGAACAAGTACCTGTCCTCAGATATTCCGGCGGAGTAAATGCCAAATTTGTACTATAACTTTTTCCATCTCTACTGTTCTTCATCAGACCAAAGCATGAAAGTCTCGGGTTGGCCTCCTGAAGTAAAAAAGAAAATGATTAGTTCATTTACAAAGTATTGACTACAAGAAGAACAACACTTGAAAGGATGAAGCAGGCCTACATTATCAAAAAGTATTCGATAAGCATTCAGATCATGATACAAGGCACGTCCTTTACTGGTACAATATTCTAGAGCTTGTGCAAGATGTAAAGCCACTCTGAGTCTCATCGCCCATTTCATTGGTTGTGCTTCCCCTGAAGAAACGAATAGGTCAGCACTGAAATTCAAGAGAAAACTAGAGAAATAAAGCACAAAATTGATATAAAAACAAAGTCTCTAGGAGTGATATAAAAGGAGAGAGCGCCACCATTATTCCTGAAATATAGACTGGTGCCATAGTCACAATCTGCTAACTTACTACAGTCGATAGAGTAAAATTACAAATTGTATGTCCACTGGAGCCAAATTTAGATGTAAAGAAAAATACAACATGTTAATGGGTAAATGAGTGATTCAGGTATGAACAACAATTACTATGATTTCTCCACTGAAAAAAAAAGTCAGTTTTTTTTTTTTAATTACTGTCTGATTAAAATATGAGTGTGCCGAAGTTAAAACAACATTTACAACAACAACAACAAAAATGCTTAATCCCAAACAAGACATGGGAACTTACAGTGGAATAGGTGTTTTGCTAAAGTATCATTAGGCATAAATTCAGCAACAAGTAGCCTCTCATCCCCTTCACAACAACAACCTAGTAAATTTGCCAACCTATTATTCCGGAGAAGTCCAACTGCTCTTGCTTCTTCCTAAATTCATCCAAAAACAAAAGTAAGAGACCCAACCACCAAATCTCATATAGCAGAAGAAAAAAAAATGTCTAGCAGACATCCAGAAAGAAAGAAAGTGAATTCATGAGAGCATCATTTGAATGGCCATAATAATGTCAAAGCACCAATGTTATTCTTCACTCACTTACCAAAAATTGTCTGGCGTCAGGCCAAGCAGATCTATTAAAACGTTTCACAGCAATCTTCCTCTGGTTCTCAAGCTTCCCTTTATAAACCACATTAGGAGCCTTTTCACCATGTTCTGAAACTATATTTTCGACAGAAAACCCAGATGTTGCCATCCTAAGTGTCTCAACTGAATATTCCCGAAATGTAGGCAAATCATTAACCTCACCCTTCTCCTCATTTGCTACTACCAGCAACAAGAAGCAGCATCAGCTTTACAATCATGAGACAAACTAAAAACAATAATAAATAACCATTTCACCTACCATCATTGTGATCCTCTGGAACTGATCCATTATAATCAGAACTCACACAACACGCAGTGAGCTTTGAGCAATCACAGCCCATCCCAAACAATAATACCACTGCAAATACAAAAGGAAAAGAAGAACTACCAACTAACAAACAAACTATTCCTCTCCCAAATTTCACAATACTAAAAACCCATCCCAGCCATTACCAAAGAAATACAATATTCACCACAGCCAGTACGATCACTTAACCTGCAAGAATAACAAACACCACAAAAATTAACAGCAACGAACAGGAATACAACACCTTACATGACCGTCTCAATAACAAAAATATAAAATAATCCTAAACTCTTGAATCATACACAAAGAAATATAACAAAAACTGAATGATTCAAATTCACTGCCTTCAATTCCTCCCCGACCACACCGAGCAAGTAAAACAGATTTCCACCGAGTCAGTCAACCCACAAGTCAATGAATGAAAAGTAACAACTTGGCCCCTCCTGTTCTTATCCCTCCCTCTCAAGTAGCAGCAACAGCTGATTCCAGTCTTTTTATTAGTCCATGTATAATTTTGTACTCGATAAAAACCAAATCAATCAAATCACCAAAAAGCGGCAAATTAAAGCAAAACAACAACTTCTACGCGTATTTACACTCTTATAAAGAGACAGAAGAATGAAGAAGAGGAGGAAACCTGAGTGTTTGCTGATGAAACCAAGCTAAAAATGGAAGAAGAACAACAACAGAAACCGAAAAAGCGGTGAGGGGTCGGGTGTTGTTTTACTGTTTTCTGTTTCTGTGTCTGTGTTGAATCTGAGATCAGTTTCCTTTTTGTGTGTGGAATGAGAATTTTGAGAGGTTTGAGATTTGGAAATTGGAATAGAAAAATGGATATTTAAAAACAAAAATAAATAGAAAGAAAAATAAAAGGAAAGGAAGAAGGAAACGGATAGGTGTATTAAATAAGTGCGTCTCTTTGGAGATTTATGTCTCTCTTTTGTGTTTTTTATTTTTCATTTATTTGCATTTTTTTACTTATTTGCATTTCTTTTTTATTATTTTCTAATTTTCCACCGACATGACTCCTTGCTTTTCTCAAATTTTTCTATCCATTATCATTTCGCCACCCATTAGGATTTACATAAATTCAAATCAAATCAAATTAAAATAATCCCCATGCTACTTGTCATAAATTCTTGTCAATAAATTAAGTAGATATGTCACACCAAACAAAACTAATCACAAAAATATATATTCTAATATTTTTATTAGCTTTATCTAATTATTTATACTAATCAAGAAAATTATTTTACTTAAAAAAACGACCGAACGAGAGGAACACAAAATATAGAATGGATAATGTCAATGATATTGACTTCTTGATACTAACATTTATATTCACCGATGTATTAAGAGATGATTGAGATTTATATCTTTTTTATTGTGTTATTTTTTATTTTTATTTAAATAAATAATTATTAAATTAATGTAAAAATGACACGTCAAGAACCACATTTTTCTAATGGCACAAGGTTTTTTTTCCCGATAGGATAGTATTTTTTATAAAAAAAATGCAGTTACAATGTTATTTTGGGATCACACATTACATTATATTGATATTTTCTCACTCTTTATTATAGCTTATAAAGTAAAATCATGGTTATAGAAAAAAAATTCAGGGTGAATATTCATTGTGGTAAGAGACTTTGTCTAATTTTTATCCAAGTTTCTGATTCGAGTATGAAAATGAAAAAAATTATATTGAGAGAGTTATTAATTTATAACCGATTATTTTCGAAAAAGATTAATTTCTTTCGGAAAAAATAGAGATAACATAAAAAATAGTTTATTCCAATTAGTGAAATGCCGAGTTTAATCTTTTTGTTTTTTACAGTGAGCAAGTAGAGTAGAGTAGAACATAGCGATAAATATTAATAATAATTTATTATTTTTTTTGAGGTAATGATAAATTATTTATATTTTTTGAGCAAATGATGATTATCTATTTGGGTTACTAGATTTATAGGGGTCGGGTCGGGTCGGGTCGTCGTGCATGGAAAGTGTGAATCAACACTGGAAATGTGAAATTCGTTTCCAACTCCGATTCCATTAAAGAAATGCCATATTACCATATTGCCACCCCACCAACTCCAAATTCATGCTTGTTTCCTTTGTTAGACTTGGATCATTCAAACACATTCAAAGTCATGGCAACAGCCAACGTGACTTCCACTACCAATATATCAATTCCTCCTCTCCTCCAAACAAATATATATTTTCTACGCATTGACATTTAAGATTCCTGTGAAAATAATATTTTCATATTTATTTTATATTCGGAAATTTTAGAAGAAAGTAATCTTAAACAATAATATTACTTTTAAATATAATACAAAGTGAATATCTTCTAAATATCATGCAGTTAAAAATATTTTTTTACAAGATATTTGGGGGAAAAATTAACAAACAAAATAAAAAGAATAAGGATAGAGGGTTGAGTAATTTAAGCATAAACTCACCTTCTTTCAAATATAGATTAATGTATACAATAAAATAAAATGTGTGAATAAATAATTTTAGTAAAACATAATTTTCTCTAAACTGGGGAATGTGAGACAGGTTAGAAAAAAATAGATTTTGGGGAATTCAACTTTCTTTATGTCAACCAACTACAATAAAATTTTAAATTATTTTCCTCCATGATTCCTTCAATTAAACGCTACATAAATTTGTTGATACCATTTTATTGGAATACATTAATTTTATTGCACACTAGACATCCAGCATGAGTAGTTCGAATTAATAGTTTACATTGGATTTATTTCTCCCATTTAAGAATTTTGGATGAATTGTAGGTGACAATGAGAAGAAAAAAAAGGGGGGAAATATTGGTCATTTAAAAGGATTAAACACTTTTGATGTGGTCAAATCTTCATCGTTTTTTAAGAAAATGGATTATGAATTGTTAGATGAAAATAGGTTATAAAAGTTAGTTAACAAGTAAATTGGATGATAATACATGAAGAAATAGCAAGGGCATTACAATTGATCGCGATCATTCCACTTGCCTTTCTTGACTTGTTTTCCAACCAACCGTAACCATGAGGGCCAACCCGGAAGCTAACTAGTAGAGTCTCTGTGAGGCATAGTTTTAAAAACCGACCCGGCTGATCCGTTGAATCGGATTTAACTGAGGTTCGACCGGATTGACTCGTTTGTACAGTGTGAACCGTTCACTCAGCGAACCGTTCAAGTTTAGATGATTGAACCGGATTGAACCGGTATCTATAATGGGCCGGCCCATGCTTGAAATGGGCCTGGTCATCCAAATTTCCATGTTGAAAAAAAATAAAAAAATAAAAAAATAAAAAAAATAAAACGACGTCGTTTTGGTTTGATATCGCCCCAACCGGGTCGATAACAGGTCGCCCGGTTCACCAGTTTGGTAAAAACTGGCCGGGTCGACCGGTTTTTTCCGGTTCGATTGCAAGTCCGGTCTAAAAACTGAACTGACCCGAAATCCTTCTTTGGTCACCAGTTTACCGGTCCGACCGTCGGGTCGGTCCGGTTTTTAAAACACTACTGTGAGGGGTACGCTATCAGCATTTCTTCACCAACGAAGGGTCTCCACTACATCCTTCCCCGGAATTCGTATTCCCCGGAAGTGAACCACCTGGACTATGTATCCACTTTGCAAAGGAGACTCCACTGGGTAAGAGATGTCTACCGGTAAGCATTATGTGTCACTATCGCTCACACATCACTAGTGGGGGGTCCACACGAAAGCCAACGTAGTATCTACGGACGGTAACGTAGTTACCGAGACCGATGAGCTAGTGCCCTACTTGTATAAAGGGAACTCTATCGGAGACCGTTAGCTATCCCAAGCCTAGTGGCATGCACAAATCGAGGACAATCATCACGCCATGGGCTCTACATGACGGACACGAAGGATACACGGTGGATATCAGAGTTTATATTGCGAAGATGATGGCATTTAATGCGGAGGTGATGACATTTAATGCCACTGCCTAGAGTCGCCCGCTCCGACTCTAGGACCCCACTTGTCCCAGGTTACCCCCACACCGCAGGGACGGACACACACTTAGACCCGCACAATATAAAGAGTTCCTCACTTCAAACCCAATAGCTATCCCACATTATTTTATGTTGTTTGGTTGTTTAATTGATAAAATATTTTCTAGTGTTTGGATGCAATAAAAAAGTAACTTTATTTTTATGTACTTTATATAGTATTTTTTTTTTTAATCTATGAGATAAAAAATTATACACATTTTAAGCAAATCTTTAAATCGAGCATATATTTAAGATTATGATTGCATAAATAATAAACCTTATATTTTATAAAATTTCTACTTAATTCGTCATAGTTTACAAGATTGCAATGTCAACTTCATAGTTTTTCTAAAATTTCAATTTTAAATTTTATAATAATTTAAAAAATTAAATAATACAAAGGAAAAAAATATAAAATTTGGTAAAAAAATATAACAAATATTGTAGGACCTAAAGTAATGAAAAAAATAGTTTCACTTATGTGAAGTGGGCTCTCCCATATATTTTCCCCTCAAATTTGAATATTTTTTTGAAATTTTTAGATATTTTTTTTGAAATTTTTAGTTATTACAAAAAATTTAATTGCAATTTTTCAGAAAACTATAAGGTTGACATTGTAAGCTTTTAAACTATATGAGGTTAAATGAAATATTTTACGAACTATATAGTTTTTTATGTACTTTACCCTTCATTTAAAATACATATTTCTATATCAATAATTTAATATTAATTATAAAACTTCTAAATTAATTTAAAATATATTTAAATAATTTTGAATGGTTTAAAAAACAAACAATGAGTAATCCATAAGTAGTATAAACCCATTTAAAAATGAATATATAATTACTCATTTTTTAGATGATTATGTTTTTGTAATTTTTATTTATTTTGTTCACTGGAAATGAAAATCTTTAATTGGGAGAAGAGTAAAAGTTTGAGAATGTTTTCCGCTCACTAGTAAGGGGAAGTTAATTTTTCTCATTTTACCTACTTATTTTCTATAAAAAATAACTTATTTTTCTAGGTCTCACACGGAAAATTATTTTCCCCTAATAAACAAGGCATAAATGTAATGAGACAATTTAATTATAAGAGGAAAAACGGAAGTCAATAAGATTATTATTCTGATAAGGATTAAATTCGCATTTTTAAACCGATAAAATGAACAACACATTAAAACTTCTTGCAAACACAGAACCATGATCTGGCTTTGGCAATTCCAATCAAGAAACAAAATAGACACTATTTCAACACATTTTAAGTTTCCCACACTCATGCAAGCATATATCTAGACTCCATTCATCAAAAGAGAGCACCTAGCAATTCCAATCAACAACCACGTAAAAACCAATTTAACACAATAACTCTAAACGAAAAAGATCATTTCTTGCATCTAAGTCATGAAAAGATGAAACCTGTCTTCTCAAATCCATCTCAAGACACTGATCGCTATTATGCAACAGCTTGGCAATAAGATTTGCCAATATAAGATAACAAATTCAAGGTTAACTCTATTCAAGCAGTCCTAAAACCCTAATTAGTCTACAAGGGTTTAGAAACCCAAAAAAACACAAGGATCCTTTCCAACCCAGGGGTAAAGACACTGATGGCTATTATGCAACAGCTTGGCAATAAGAGTTGCCAATATAAGATGACAAATTCAAGGTTAACTCTATTCAAGCAGTCCTAAAACCCTAATTAGTTTACAAGAGTTTAGAAACCCAAAAAAACACGAGGTTCCTTTCCAACCCAGGGGTAAATTAAGAGGTTCTACTGCTGAACTGGCTCATTCATTCCATATACCAAGAAAAAAGAGAACCAAATGCTCAACATAGTACCATTACCTAAATATCTGAATAAAAAAGAGTGAAATCTGAATGAAAAAGATCTCCAAGTCTTGAGCATCAAAAGAAACAGAGTGCTGCAAATCACCTCAGACGAACAAAATTGGAGCTGATCACAATGCAGACACTACTCACGCAACACAAACCAACAAATGATCAAGGAAATAACATATAATCACATCACGTCTTAATAATCTGATGAAGCATTAAACACACAAATGATGAGGCAGAAAATTGACACCAACTGAAACAAAACGAGTGCTTAATTCATTGCAACATAATCCTTAACACAAATCTCTGACAACTCCATGATTTTAAGAAACAAAAACAATCCGAAAACAAGATGGGCAATCAAACTTGTTAGCTACGCAGAGCATATTGGAGAAGGTGACTTCAGCGAAGTCTCCTAGCTTCTCTCTCGGACTCGAGAAGGGTGAGGATATCACCTTCTCTGACTGGTCCCTTAACATTCCGCATGATGAATCGATTTTGATCATCCAACATCTTGACCCTCACCTGAGTCACCTGACCCCTTGAGCCTGTCCGTCCCATCACCTTGACCACCAAAGCGTGCTTAATACCAGTATCCATTCTGTTCCTGAAATACAAACAACACAACAACAAAAACGAAATCCGATCAGCTCATCTACTCAATCGCTTGCCATTCATATACAAAAATAACAGAACATGGGTTAACGTTGAAAACGTGTGGCATGAATCTTGATTAAACACAACAAATCAAGAGAAATTATAGACAGAACCCTAAAATAACTTCACAGAAGCAGAAAGTGATGGATGCGAGGAGAACCTGAGGAGCGGCGGCAGCTGAAGCGGTTTCTTTGTTGTAACGACAAAATGTGGAAGCGGAGTGAATTCTTAGGGTTTAGAGAGTTTATATAGAAGAAGTTTGTAGTATATTAAATGACTGTTATAGCCTTACAGTCTTATGAAAATTTCAGTTTAATATTTTGAAAAATAGTGGTCTTTTTGTTTTCAATAAAAATAAAACGACGTTCGGTTCCACTTGTCATATTTCTAAAACAAAATAAAAAAGAATAAATATGTGTATCATAATTTTGCTTTTATCTGTTTTGTTTTCTTCTTGGATGAAAATACATGTCGTTGGATAGAGTGTGTACAGATAGTTGATGACCATATCAAGAGTCTGTACAGCACTTTGAGGTAAATTCTTCGAACCTTCATCATCATAAAGCAAACCATACTAGAACAAGGCAACGATGCCATGTATGGGACAAAGAGAAGCAACTCATTCCTGGTTGTTTTATTGGAAATTTGGGAGCTGGAGATACAGAGGACTTGTAAATCTTGTAAAATCAGTTGGGTGTTCCAAAGAACAGGTTCGAAGAATAATACACACCATCGCAACTTTTAGCTCTTTCTTCATTTGTTTCATGTTTACTGATAAAAGTTAAAACTCTTGTGGGTCAAGTCAATTTTTAGAAAAGATAATAACTTTGGTGCCGATTGTAAGAATTCTTGCCAAACCCATATGTAAACTATGTAGGAATGAAGTTTGCTGTAGTTTAAGGTTTGACCTTTCGCTATCTCTGTGTTGCACAAACTGCATGTTTCTCATCATTGTGTTTGGTTCTCAGTTACATGAATGGTATGGTTGTTGATAATCATCACGTTGTAGCTATGGTCTTGTGGTTGATGACTTTCTTTGTCTTGTAGCATATTTTAATTGATAACATGGAGGAAGGATTTAGTAACCCTCTGGATTTTCCCTTTTGTTGATTTGCTAGTGGCAGAAGTGTAAATAATTATGGATCGACTTGAGGGTTCTGCGCGCCTTATGGTTGTTTCAGACCTTGATTGTACAATGGTACGGTTAATTTGCTACCAGCTTATCGGTTTTGTGCTAAGTTTGGTCTCCAGTAATTTTGGTCATTTAGTGAGTGGCTTGTGATTGCAGGTGGATCATGATGACCCGGATAACGTGTCTCTTCTTAGGTTTAATGCTTTATGGGAGGCCTATTACCGCCAAGATTCTTTGCTAGTATTCTCCACTGGAAGGTCACCTGCGAGTTATCTGAAGTTAAGAAATAAGAAGCCCTTGTTGACCCCAGATATAACCATATCATCTGTGGGAACAGAAATTATGTATGGTGAATCTATGGTTAGGGATGATTACTGGGAAGAAAATCTGAACCAGAAATGGGACAAGCAGATAGTCACAGAGGAGACTGCCAAGTTCCCTGAGCTTATTCCTCAGGTATGTTCCTATGGCCAGCTAGACATTTGCCACGAACTATTTAAGGTCGTATGGATAATTATTGTAACTGGTGAAAAAGGACACATTTGGTTTTGATACTATACAAAGATTAGATAGAAAACTGGACATGCGAATGGATTTGTAGGTCTGCCTATTACAAAAAATTAAGTTTAATCTGCTATGTAATTGCAGCCAGAAATACAAAACAGACCACACAAGGTGAGCTTTTTTGTGGACAAGGTTAAAGCCTTTGCAGTTATGAATGCTCTCTCAGAACGTCTGGAGAAACGTGGGGTAAGAATGTATAAATGCATCTGAACCTTCATACTATTGTTGGTTTAATCTATGTGATAAGATTGCATGTGTCAATGTCACCTTCCCGCTTCATGTTCTGTTCTTCCTGTTTTGATCTCCATTTCTTGTTGGTCAGTTAGAAGTGAAACTGCTATTCAGTAGTGGAGCAGCTTTGGATGTATTACCAAAAGGTGCTGGCAAAGGAAAGGCTCTTGCATATTTGCTTACAAAATTTCAGCTTGATGGAAAAGTTCCTATTAATACCCTTGTCTGTGGTGACTCTGGTAATGACGCCGACCTGTACAGTGTCCCTGAAGTCTATGGCGTGATGGTTCGTACTCTTACAAGCTTTGTTGGGGGCTATAAGTTATATATCTGTATATTTATCATTCCTGTTATCTACTGACTCTTATCTCCTGAAAATGCAGGTCAGCAATTCACAGGAAGAATTGCTGCAGTGGCGTAATGAAAATGCAAAGAACAATACTAATATAGTTCATGCAACAGAAAGATGTGCAGCTGCAATTATGCAAGCCATTGGTAATTTTGGTCTAGGTCCAAATGTCTCGCCCAGAGATATTAGAGACTTCCAGAAATGCAAAGTGGAATCTTTCAGCCCGGCTCACGAGGTTGTGAAGTTTTATCTATTTTATGAGAGATGGAGACGTGCGGAAGTTGCAAAGTCTGAGGATTATATGCAAAATTTGAAACTAGTACTCGTAAGTATGGTACCATCCCTTTCCTACGGAAATGAAATTCAATCATCTTCTGCATTATATATAAAAGCAGTGAGAGAGGACATCATAGATGCGGATTCACCAGTATAATTGTTAATTAGACACTAGGGAAGAATGGATCAAATAGGAATTATGTGATTGATACAAACTGACTGCATATGACTTTGTGGGGACAAGTTTCAAGCTTCCAATTGTGTCATCAGTTTAAGCCTTGGATCCTCCGTGATTAATGTTGATGATGCGCCTGATAACCATGTAGTGGAACTTTGTTTTCCCTTGGCTTTTACATCTCTCTTTTCTCACCATCCCCATAGTGTATGAGACAAATGTATGCGTTCCGATTAGGATCGTTGAAATGTTACAAACTTTGCTATTGGCTAATGAAAGTCTGTTTGCATGAACTACTTGATCTATCTTGTCACTTGTATTTTGCGGTGGCTTAGGGTCTTGTAATATTGCTGGAGCATCTTTTCATTTCTTTTACCTACTTTTATTTATTTTTTTCCTCAATTTATTTTGGCCAAATACTCTGCTGAACATTTAATTGGCTTATTCTCCTTTTATCTTCAGTTTCCAGCGGGTACATCTGTGCATCCCTCTGGAGTTGAGCGACCTTTCAGTCACTGCTTAGATGTTATGGCAAGGTTATACGGGGATAAACAAGGATTGCAGTACTCTGTATGGTTGGATCGAGTTTCTTCAGCTGAAATTTGCACAGGCACATGGCTAGTAAAGTTTTACAAGTTGGAGTCTTCTGGTGAGAATTTTGTAACTTGTAATATTGTACTTTGTTTTTCTAGTTTCAGCAGGACTACATGCTGTTGCCTGAGTTTCTGTTTAGGCATGAACTCGATCTAGATAACCAATCATATCATCTGACATGTGCCCTTTTTTCAGCTTGAGTTTGAAACTTTCAATTCATTTTCCTGAACTTTACGCGCTCTGATAGGAAGTTTAACCAATTTATGTGTTACATAATCATGATAAATTTCTTGGCACAAACTGCCTTTACAAGTGATGGCTTCATTGATGAACTGGGCCCTTTTTATCTGCACATGACCATTAGATTAGTTTTATTGCAACAGAAAACTGCTTTTACTTTGGTGGCATGATAAGGGTTTGATTTCATCGGGAAAGTATAAGCATCGATGAAAATTCAATTTTTACATTCTTGCTACTTCCACATATGACTGGTGTTATATTAACCGTGCAGGGTTGGATCAGCATTGCTGTTTGACCACAGTCCTGCTGAGCTCAAAGGTATATAATCCATGTGCATTATTGGGGTGTTCTTTATGTTCAATGCATCACTTCCTAACTTGTTGATTCACGTATATGATTGCTCCTACGGGGACATCCGATACAATTGGAACGATACGCTTTTTTGTAATGGTTTGATGATAACCAACTAAACTAAATTGGATTGTTATTATATGGTTGTGTTTGAGCAGGCCAAGGTCCCGGATGGGTTCACATGGGTGCACCTACATCAGACTTGGTTGGATGGTTCAGAACCAGAGGACCAAACTGCCTGGTTGTTCTAATCAATTGCATATAATTTTTTGCATGGTAACTTCCCTTTTTTACTGATTGCTTCCTGGGTAGTGAAAAAAGAATAAAACGAGGAAAATATCAAAATATCTTCTTTTTTAAGAATAGAAACGTCTGATTCTTGTAATAATTCCTCTGCAACTATTGATGGATATGGATGTGATCATATATGTTACCATTATTTTCCTGAGTTTCCATATCTGGCTTTGTTCATGGACGTTGATGATGATTGGTTATCGGAAAAAAACATGGTTGATGATTAATTACTCATGGAAAAAAAATTACTTATTTTTGCTTTTTTTTCCTGGCAAAATGTAAGCTCCCTTATGTGTTGTATTCCAAATTTTGGACTCAAAAGCATTATAGTTTTTTTTTTTCATAAACGGAGTGAGATTCGAACCTAAATCCACATTTGCAATTAAGTCAAATTTTCTATCACATAACTTTTGTGGCCATGAATTATGAAAACAAATGTATCAACCAAGCATTTTCCTGACCACTGCAGACGTGTTCTAGCTCAAGGACAAGGACAAGTGGATGTGATGTCATACGTTACTTTCACAAAATCATGAGTCGTTCAGATAATATGTTTGATGGCCATAGTCGTGCAGATAAATATAATTGGATGACCATAATAGAAGTCGTTCAGGTGAATTTCTTGGAACATTCCAAGCAAAACATAAATCACAATCGACACGAAACGTCGTCGGCTACTCCACCAAACAAGAACAAGCCCACGAGACTGTGGTACAAAAAGCAAACTCAGTTCTAGTTGTTGATTGGGAATTTTACTAGCTAGAGATACAGACAACTGGTAAAATCTTGCAGAACCCATTTGGGTATTCCAAAGAACAGGTAATAGCAACTTTACATAAACTCTTTGTTCATTTGTGTTTCATGTTGACTAATAAAAATTTAATGGGTCAAGTCAATTTTCTAAAGGAAAATGATTTCTTTGCTGCCGCCTGTAAGAATTCATGCCAAACTCATGTGTACTATGTAGGAGTGAAATTTGCTTTAGTTTAAGGTTACCCTTTTGCTACATAGTTATATGAATATTTATGGTTGTTAATAATCATCATGTACCAACATTGTTATTGTAGTGGAGTGGTAAGGACTTGTCTTTTGTTAATAATCATCATGTACCAACATTGTTATTGTAGTGGAGTGGTAAGGACTTGTCTTTGTCCTTAACTCAGATCAAGATGAGAAATGGAAAAAACTATGTTGGGAGACCATCCTTTCTCGATCATGTTCGAATGAGATTAATATTTTACTCAGACTGAGTAGAGAGGATTTCCGGAGAGGTCGAAAAAAGAAAATGGTCATGTTGTAGCTATGGTCTTTTTGTTGATGTCTGTTCCTTTGTCTTAGACGGAGAACTTAGTGACCTTTCTATTGGTTTTTTTTCCTTTCTGTTGATTGTTATTTTTGTTCTTTACTTTCAGTCCTAGTGACAAAGTGCAGAGGAATTATTGATCGGCTTGAAGGCCCTTATGGTTGTTTCGGACCTGGATTAGACAATGGTAGAGTTAAATTTGCTGCATGCTTATTGGTTTCATGCTTAGTTTGAATTTCGATCATGCTATCGCTTGTGATTGCAGGTTGATCGGGATGACCCTCGTAACGCGTCTCTTCTTAGGTTTAGTGCTTTATGGGAGGCCCATTACCGCCAAGATTCTTTGCTAGTTTTCTCCTCTGGAAGGCCACCTGCAGCTTATCAAGATATGAGAAATGACAAGCCCTTGATGACCCCAGATATAACCTTATTGTCTGTGGGAACAGAAATTATGTATGGTGAATCCATGGTTACGGATGATTTCTGGGGAGAATATCTGAATCAGAAGTGGGACAAGGAAATAGTCTTAGAGGAAACTGCCAAGTTTCCTGAGCTTGTTCCTCGGGTATGTTTCTATAGCCAGCTAGTAGGGATTCATTGTTTTTATGTGTGGAAGAAGTTTAATCTGCTATGTTATTGCAGCCAGAATCACATAACAGACCACACAAGGTGAGCTTTTTTGTGGACAAGGTCAAAGCCTTCGAAGTTATGAAAGCTCTCTCGGAAAGTCTGGAGAAACGTGGGGTAAGAACGTTTAAATGCATCTGAGCCTTCATACTATCGTTTTCGCAGGTTTTGTTTAATTATATGATATGATTTGTGTGTTGATGTATAGAAGAGCAACTTCTTGAATCTTGTCGTATTCTGTTCTGCATATTTGTTCTTCATTTCTTCTTGTCCAGGTAGAAGTGAAACTGATATTTAGTCATGGAAGGGACTTGGATGTCTTGGCGAAAGGGGCTGATAAAGGACAGGCACTTGCATACTTGCTTAAAAAGTTTCGGCTTGATGGAAAAGTTCCTGTTAATACCCTTGTCTGTGGTGACTCGGGTAATGATGCCGACCTGTACAGTGTCCCTGAAGTCTATGGCGTGATGGTTCGTATCCTTACAAGCTTTGTGTTGGGTCATAAGTTCTATTTGTGTATATTTAACATTCCTGTTATCTACCGGCTTGTACCTCCTAAATATGTAGGTGCAGCAATTCACAAGAAGAATTGCTGCAGTGGCGCGATGAAAATGCAAAGAACAATACTAATATAGTTCATGCGACGGAAAGATGTGCAGCTGCAATTATGCAAGCCATTGGTCATTTTGGTCTAGGTCCAAATGTCTCTCCAAGAGATTTTAGAGACTTCCAGAAATGCAAATTGGAAAATTTTCAGTCCCGCTCATGAGGCTGTGAAGTTTTATGTATTTTATGAGAGATGGAGACGTGCGGAAGTTCCAAAGTCTGAGGAGTATATGCAACATTTGAAATTAGTATTTGTAAGTATGATACCATCTCTTCCATTTTTTACTTTGGAGAAATTCGACTAACTTCATTGACATTGGTTGACCAGTATAATTGTTAACTTCATAGTCTCCTTTTATCTTCATCTGTGCATCCCTCTGGAGTAGAGCGACCTTTCTGCCACTGCTTAGATGTTATGGAAAGGTTATACGGCGATAAACAAGGATTGCAGTACTGTGTATGGTTGGACCGAGTTTCTACATCTGAAATCGGCGCAGACACATTGGCTTGTGAAGTTTTATAAGTGGGAGTCTTCTGGTGAGAATTTTGTATGTTGTGATTTTTTCTTAGTTAAACTTGTTTCTGATTTCCAACTAACATTGCTATTCATTTTTGTGTATTCTGAAGTTACTTGAGTATACAAGCTGCTGCCTAGTGTTTCTGCTTACGCATTAACTCAATCTAGATAACAATATCGCATCATCTGACATTTCAGCTTTTGTTTGAAACTTTGAGTACATTTTCATGAACTTTGCGCGTTCAATTCTGTTGTGATAGGAAGTTTAACCGATTTATGTTTACCATAAGTATCTTGGCGCCAACTGCCTTTACAAGCGATGACTTCATTGATGAATTGGCTGGACCCTTTTTATCTGCATAGGCCATTAGATCAGTTCTGTTGCAGTAGAGATCGGGTTTTTATTTGGCACCATAACTGATTAAGGGTTTGGAGTCATCTGGAAAGTATAAGCATCGATGAAAATTAGAATTTACGTTCGGATTATGAATTGTTAGATGAAAATAGGTTACAAAAGTTAGTTAACAAGTAAATTGGAACATATCAAATGAAAATTGATTGTATAAATTGTTATAAAATATTACTATAAAATCGATATGAAGAATAAAGATTAAATCACGTTTAAAGTGATTGGTCAATAAACATGTTTGAAAAAAAATTCCACGCCTTCTTTAAATAATAAATGAATAATGCTTGAAATAGTGATTATTTTACTAATAAAATTGTACAAAATTATGTATCAAAATATGATTAGGGTTTATCCCTTCATAATTAGGTTATATTATTATTTTTATTTAATATTCTATGAAGCACAATCATTGACACATACATTAGTACTATGACGCGAGAAAATTAAAAATAATAAGACACGAATACGACACATATACGTGTATATATTTTACAAAAATAAATTATAAATTATATGTTTAGGTATAAAATTACTAGAATTTTGGAGAAAAATTAGGAATTTATTATTAATATCATTTACATTAATATAAAAAGTGTGTTTCACATATATTTTGCACGAAATATCTATTTGACATCATTAAATGTAAAGGATTATGACCAAATAAATTAAACACGGAAGATAGCTAGTCCGATACGTATTGTGATACGTGCCGGTACCCGTTGAGTGTCGATGTAAAAAATAAATTTGACGTGAGACACCATGAAAAAATGAATGTGCTAGATACTTAATATTATATCATTAATATAGAAATGGTAATATAAAATTAAAGCATTTATGTAAGCAAAATCTTAAATATATGCTCGCTCTAAATATTTATATGAAATATCCATAATTTTTTTTATCTCATAAATTACCAAAATAAAATTAGTATATTATATAAAGTATGGGAAAATAATTTTTCAAGAAATTACTTTTTACTACCTCCAAACATCAGAAAATATTTTCCTACTGAACAATCAAACAGCAAAAATCAACTCATTTTCAAGAAAATAGATTTCACAAAAAATATTTTTGTTATTATTTATTTTTTAAATGGAGCATTATAGTTGTGGAAAGAGAGTACATGCGATTGTCATTATTGAAGAAACAACAAGCCTTTATATTTTGGATTTCCTATCAAAAGTTCAATTATCAAGACACCATAATATTGTTGTACCCGAATAGAAAAATTATGTTTGGTACCACATCATGCATCATTTAGCCCACAAACATTATTGATATGCTTATTGTTTTTCCTTTTTCTTTTTTCATTTAAAAAATATTACATCAATCAAGTACACCGCAACATAGTAGACGTTAACTAAATATCCATTAAGCTCCTTGATCATTGATGTATGAACAGTTTAACAATTTCAATATCTTAAGTAAGTGATCATCGATTCGATAGTTTTTATACATTGAGTAAGTTTTTATACATTGAGTAAGTACACAATGGAAGCACTTCATTCCTTTACTAGTGAACCAACTTAATGCAAATAAGACTTCCAACTCTCATTAATGGACCGACTTAATGTACTAACAACAATATCAATTTTCATATTTGACATGTATCGCGGATATAACTGAACAAAAAATATAATGTTTAATGAAGAGAGTCTTTAGTAATAAAAGCTTAAAGCTTATTTACGCAAGATGGAGTTATCTTAAAAATGAAGCAAGTTTTGAAGAAAAATGAGATTGATAATGAAGATATCCACACAAAAAATGAAGACTCAAGAATGGTTATTTAGTTATTGTTTGATTTAGTAAGTATATGCTCTTACAAACTCAATAGTATATATAGCCTCAATGCATGTTGGTAAACTGGATTTTAATGTGTTTTAATTAATGAATAATTGCATAAATATTTTGTAAGTGATGTGATTAAAATTGAGTTTAAAAATTATCTTTAAAAAGATTTTTTTAGTGGTATGTCTAGTGGTATGTTTCGGAAAAAACGTTAAGTCCTTAGATTTCGTTGGGTCTAACAGTATACTCTCAGACATACCACTAGCGATCAGAATTTAAAAAATAACGGGTAATTTTTTGGTCCCAATAACTATGAACTACTAGTTTTCTCTCTCACTCTAAAATACATATTTATACCATTAGTGAGATAAAAGCTTGAAAACATTTAAAACAAAAAACATACTTTTTCAAAAATAAACCAAGAAAATTCTAATTTGGGCATTTTTAGCTCTTGCTTTATTTTGAATGTGTAAGTTTGCTTTCATCTCGAGGCTATTCATTGTGATTATTAATGTTGTTTTGCTTATACATATTTCATATACCAAACAATGATTGTACTTAAATTGTATTGTTCTTATTTATACTTTGTGAAGGTTTGAATGTGTACCATAAACAATTTAGGTTTTGGGTTAGAGTTCTTAATCTTGAAGAAAACTTAGGTTGTGAGTCTTTAGCATTTAAAAAGACTAAAATAAAATTGTGTCTTGAAAAAATAAAATTGTAAAAGTTGTAGTCGAGCTTTGAAAAAATATTGTAATTCGTTGAGGATCCAGTTTAATATAACCTGACTCCAATATTTAAAAGGCAAAAGTTAAAGGAGAACAAGCCAGTCTCATGATTAACTAAATTTGACCATAAAAGGCAAAATATAGAGATTTGTCACCCCACTCTAAGATAGTGTTTGGGGTTAAGGGTTGGGTTTAGGGCTGTCAACCAGTCCCGAGACCCGAAGACCCGGCCCGAGTCCCGGGATTTTTTTCGGGACCGGGACCAGGTTTTCGGTCCCGAATTATGTCCGGGTCGGGTCTGGACCTGACCCGTATAAGGCCGGGTCTGACCCGACGGGTCTCGGGTCTGTCCCGAGACCCGGTAACTTTACTCTAAAATTATTTTCATTTCTCATTTCAATTCAATCTCTCAGTCTCACCGCCGCTCCCTTCCCTTCTCATCGCCACCACCTCTCGCCAGCACTGAATGGAGATGTCTGTGCCTTTTTTAATCAACATCCTTTCCCATACAGGAAGGTGTTTGATGCCCAAAGAGCAGCGGAGGAAGAGGAATTTGGAAATTCCCACTTTAAGGGTTCTAATAATACGAAAGATTCCAAGTCAGAAGCAAGGTAATCAATCAACTGTGACTATTTATTCCAATTTGAATATTTCCTAAATAGTTCTTAAGTTGATCCATCTCCATTTGTGTGATAGCCGCACAACTATCCCAAGGGTTTAATTGTTGCCTTTACATTAAAGAGCATTGTGACTGGAGTTTCTAAAGAGCAGAATGGTGCTCAAGTCCAGGATGATGCAAATGCCTCTATGGCAGACGTCGAAGAGAATGTGTCTGAAAATGCCAACACTGATGGAATTGAGGAGAAGAATAATACAGAGGAGAAGGCAGACAAGGTTGAGGCGGAAAATGGGTCTGAAAGTGAAGAAAAAAATTCGGGAGGGGAGAAATCATCTGAAAGTGAAGGAATGAAACCTGAAACAGAGGAGAAATCATCTGAAGATATTGGTGAAAAGAAGGACAAGTCTTGCGTTGCTACCTACAAAGACAACATGAATGTTGTTATCCGAGAAGATTTGAAGGCTGTTTTTGAAACTTTTGGCACTGTCAAGGTAGGAGGAAGATTCCAAATTTTTTTTAAAAATAAAAATATATATACCCGGGTCCGGGTCTGGTCCCGGATCCGGACCAGACCCACCGGGCCGGGACCGGGACTGAGAATCTGGACCCGTATTTTGTCGGGTCAGGTCTGGCCGGGTCTGGACCCGCAGACCCGTTTTGACAGCCCTAGTTGGGTTGGGTTGGGTTGGAAAAACTGGTGAAAGTAATTCTAGATCCACTTTTCCTATTTTTATTAATTTTTTAAAAATGGGTTTTATACTCCAACTATTTCATTTTTATAGTTTTACCAAACACCAAAAATAACTTCTCGTTTCCCACTGCACTTTTAAGAAATGTTTACCAAACAGTATACTAGCTTTTCCAGAAGTACTTTTGCCACAACACTTTTCGGACTAGAACCGGAACGCCAAACAGACCTAAGAGTAAACAACGTTATACTTTTAAGTTTCAACCACTCAAAGTTCCTATCTATATCAGAGATGAAATACGAAAAGATCACGAGGTTCAATACTAACCAGATGGACCACAAAAATAGCATTGGCAATTCCTTCTCCACTATTATCCTAATTGTTCCTTCTGTTTATGCTGTGCAGGCTTCTGAACTTTCCATAGAGGGATTTGTTGTGGGCTACCCTTTTGACAAGCACCGAACCACTAACGATGTGTGTTTTTATCCTTGTTGTTAATCATACTTATACACTCTCACTTATTCACCCAATACTTGTTGTAAAGTGGATTTTAATGTGTTTTACTGAATGAATAATTGCATAAATATTTTGTAAGTGATGTGATTAAAATTGAGTTTAAAAAATATCTTTAAAAAGATTTTTTTAGTGGTATGTCTAGTGGTATGTTTCGGGAAAAACGTTAAGCTCTTAGATTTCGTTGGGTCTAATAGTATACTCTCAGACATACCACTAGCGATCAGAATTTGAAAAATAACGGGTAGTTTTTTGGTCCCAACAACTATGAACTACTATTTTTCTCTCTCACTTTAAAATACATATTTATACCATTAGTGAGATAAAAGCTTGAAAACATTTAAAACAAAAAACATACTTTTTCAAAAATAAACCAAGAAAATTCTAATTTGGGCATTTTTAGCTCTTGCTTTATTTTGAATGTGTAAGTTTGCTTTCATCTTGAGGCTATTCATTGTGATTATTAATGTTGTTTTGCTTATACATATTTCATCTACCAAACAATGATTGTACTTAAATTGTATTGTTCTTATTTATACTTTGTGAAGGTTTGAATGTGTACCATAAACAATTTAGGTTTTGGGTTAGAGTTCTTAATCTTGAAGAAAACTTAGGTTGTGAGTCTTTAGCCTTTAAAAAGACTAAAATAAAATTGTGTCTTGAAAAAATAAAATTGTAAAAGTTGTAGTTGAGTTTTGAAAAAATATTGTAATTCGTTGAGGATCCAGTGGATTTGTAAATTTCTAAATGAAAAGTCTTTAGGTAGTAGACTACCTTTGGTTGTGAAGGGAGGAACCACTCTAAATCTTTATATTGTTACTTTTATTATCCTTACTAGTTTAGGTATGCCTAATTGCGTGAATTTTAAGAATTTGTGTTAGGTCTATTTACCCCTCCTTCGTTAGACCATTTCGCTTCTCATGCTACACTATGAGACTCCATCTCTTATAATCTTTTAACAGTTTTGAACCATTAACAAAAATAAAAGATATCACCCCGTGAACAATGGGATTAAACCTCATGAAAAAATAATAAAAATATGCCACAAAATTATTTTATTGAAATAAAAGGAGATAAACAATGTTTTTCATAACTCTAATATACAAAAATAGTTCAATATCTAAACATGGAAAAAAACTTAAAAGACAAAGATAATATGAATTTAGATCACACAAGAAACAAAGAGTAAAGGATGACACAATAGTGGAGAGAGGTGGTTAGTATCTTTATTCTATAATTGCTCAGAAATTGACTTTTCGTATCATGACTTTGTTTGCATTGCACAATATCTCTACTTGAATATTTTCTCCGCGCAACTCAAGGGCTTGGAAAAAGATGTTAAGAAGCCGAAGGATACACTAAAAAATGCATCTTCATTCCCAATAGACCGTAAGAGTATATACATGTCTATCTTCACCATTTGTTCTCCACACACTCAAATTGGAACAAATATGATGAATGTTTTAAGATACAAGAGCCAAATTAATAGTGTAGCTCTAGTACAAGAGTTACTAATATCATTAACTCATATGCTTATCATGAATTCATCATCTCCTTCTCATGGAGTTGTATCTTTGTGTTTTATCTTAATTTCTGGTAGTAGTTAATGAATGAATCAATATATGTTTACAACTTTATTTTAATATTATTAAGTATAATTAATAATATTAATTACTATTGTGTTGCACACAATGAGCGAACAAAAATCTATCTAAATATAAAGACTTTTTTTAGGAAATTTATTACAAAAAGTTAAATTTACAATTCACTAACAATAGTTTTACGATGCTAGTTGAATATAACCTGACTCCAATATTTAAAAGACAAAGGTTAAAGGAATACAAACCAGTCAATGATTAACTAAATTTGACCATAAAAGACAAAATATAGAAATTTGTCACCCCACTCTTAGAGTAAACAACGTTATTCTTTTAAGTTTAAACCACTTAAAGTTCCTATCTATATCAGAGATGAAATACGAAAAGATCACGAGGTTCAATACTAACCTGATGGACCACAAAAATGACATACAAAAGTGCTTGCCAAACTTCTAATATACCACAAGATGCCATTGCATAGATTTCCTCAACGATGAGATTTTACACCTGCTTATTAGGGTTGTTTACAGATTGAGTATCAAACTTGTTTATATTTTTAGTTCGGGTACTCAATTTAATCGGTTTAATTCAAATCTTTGATTTTCTGATCCAGTCAAATCAGTTACCTGTTTGAGTGAGTATCAAGTTAAACCAGATCAGATCAGTTTGGTTAATTAGTTATTTGGATGTGAGTTTCAGTTTGAAAATTTGGGTATGTTAAATGGATAAGTTTATTTCCGTAATTGAGTCAAGTTTGGTGAATCAAGTCACTTTTATCAACCATCATTTCTTGTAGTTTATTTTTTTGTTAATTCCTTTTACTTCGTTTGATATATTATATTTTTTTATATGACTGAGTAGTATTACTTAGATTAAATAATTTGAACAAAAGAATATTGCTCTTTGATCAAGCTTCAGTGGAATTTCATAGGAATAAATATATTTAATCAGATAAAAAATATTAATGATAGAATGAAAAAGAAGAAGTTAAATATGGTTATTGATTAATAGTTAGTTTATATGTAAAGAAAAATTAAGTATTTACTTGATTGGAAAAATTATATATATATATGATCCACTAAAGTTGTTTATTTGGGTTGAGTTTTTAAGTTTTCTAACGAGTCTTATAGGTTTTCAAATAAGTTAAAATGGAATAATATTCTGGTAGATCGAGTTAATTGGATATCAAAATTCTTTTGAATCGGATACTTAATACTTAAAAAATATTTCGATTTAGTTTCGGATGTGTTTTTATTTTATTTTAAGAGAATCCTTTTGCTTTAGAATCACCAAATTATCCTTATTTATTTATTTTTGAAGAGAACCGCCAAATTATCCTTAACAATGAAGAAAAGCCTCTTTACCATTTTCGTAAATTTATCTATTTTTAAACCTTCTTCTATAACTAACTTTTAAAATAAATATCAGTCACGCTTCATTTTACGAGCAAATCTTCTACGAAACTCACTCACTCACTCAGTCATCTCACACTTCTTCTGCAAAAGGTACGTTTCTTATGAAACAAACCCTAGAATTCAATTGCTTATTAGTTTCAACTGGTCATAGGAAAAGATAGGCTTCCGCGATCTGTTATTACTTCATATGGTTAGGTTTCGTTTGTTAGAGATAGTTATACTACATGTATAAATTTGTGATTGCTTGATGGGGAAAGGGAGGCCAAGGGCTGTGGAGAAAGGGGGATTAGGCTTAGGGCAGAATTTGTGTTTACCATCGACATCGTCTTTATTAAATGGATCATCATTGCATGTGCCACCTGCGCCTGTGTATTACCCTAATGAGGAGGAGTTTAAGGATCCTTTAGAGTATATTGACAGCATTAGGGCTGAAGCAGAGCCATATGGGATTTGTAGGATTGTGCCACCGAAAAATTGGGCCCCGCCATCTGTGTTGAACTTGGAGACTTTTAGTTTCCCTACGAAAACACAAGCGATTCATCAGTTGCAGGTGCGTGCAGCGTCATGTGATGGGAAAACATTTGAGTTGGAGTATAATAGGTTTTTGGAAGAGCATTGTGGGAAGAAGTTGAAAAGGAAGGTGATCTTTGAAGGAGAAGAGCTGGATCTGTGTAAATTGTTTAATGCGGTTAAGAGGTTTGGTGGGTATGATAAGGTTGTGAATCATAAGAAGTGGGGTGACGTTTCAAGGTTTTTGAGGTCTGGAAAGAAAATTTCAGAATGTGCCAAGCATGTTTTGTGTCAGCTGTATCGAGAGCACTTGTATGATTATGAAGAGTATTATAATCGGTTAAATAAGGTAGTGACAGGCAAGGGTTCTAAGCGAGGTGTGAGGGGGGATAAGAAGAGGGGGCTTGAGGTTGAGTTGTCTTCATGCTCAAAAAGGAGGCGAAAAAATGATGATAATGAGAAAGTTAAAGTTTGTAAAAAGGTGGAAATAGAGGAAGATTTTGATCAGATATGTGAGCAATGCAGAAGCGGTTTGCATGGGGAAGTAATGCTGTTGTGCGATAGGTGTAATAAGGGGTGGCATATTTATTGTCTCTCTCCACCATTAAAGCAAGTCCCACCAGGCAATTGGTACTGTTTTGATTGCTTGAACTCTGACAAGGAAACTTTTGGTTTTGTTCCTGGTAAATGGTTTACAGTGGAAGCTTTTAGGCGTGTAGCTGATCGGATCAGGAAGAAATGGTTTGGATCAGGATTTACTTCGCGAGTGCAATTGGAGAAAAAATTTTGGGAGATCGTGGAGGGTTCTGCTGGTGAAGTGGAGGTTATTTATGGGAGCGATTTGGACACTTCTATATGTGGCAGTGGTTTTCCTCGGGTAAGTGATCAAAGACCAGAATCAGTTGGGGCTGAGGTATGGGAGGAGTATTGTGGCAGCCCGTGGAATCTTAATAACTTACCCAAGTTGAAAGGTTCAATGCTTCGAGCAGTTCATCAAAATATCACTGGTGTTATGGTGCCCTGGCTGTATGTTGGCATGCTGTTCTCTTCTTTCTGCTGGCATTTTGAAGACCACTGTTTCTATTCAATGAACTATCTGCACTGGTATGTGTCATCAACATGTCTCCTCTTCTACGCGGCACTTTTATTGGATTGTAGAAAAACAATCACAATGCTTTTTAAACAATAATATAAGTTACATAACCTGAAGGAGTTGTTTATTCCTTTCATTGAGTTTTTAAACTGTACTACATGATGAAAATGCTAAGCTGAACAGGAAAATGAAAAAAAAAGGAACTTTGAATCTTAAATCTGTTTACAACTCTGTATCTTTAGTTTTCCTGAAGTTCCTCACAAGCTCAAATTTGTGGAATAAATTTTAGTTGAAGTAATTATTAGTTTTGTCTGAAACTTGTTCCTATATCAGTTTTTAGGTGTGTGGACTGTAATATCCAGCAATTTATTTACTTGTTTTAGTCATCAACCAGTGATCCAACCTAAATTAGTCTTTTCTATACAGAATCCTGTCAGTTTTATGTACACGCCTGTTTTGGTTCTTTCTTTCTTCTATTGGTGGCTCGTCCTTTTCATAGTGGTGCATTTGTATGTCGCCTTGCATAGCAGATATATTGATACACGACTTTTGCCCATTTTCCTTTGTTTCTCTACGTTTTTCATTAACTGAACTGCAATAACATATTGGAAACGACTTTAGTATCTGCAGTGTTGCTTTTATAAGAAAAATCTTAGGTGGTGTGAATGTAATTGTGCACTTTTGTGGAAAATGATCCATCATATCCACCAAACAGTCATTATAATTATCAATAGGCTAGATATCATCATGAAACATTCTACATGCTCACCACTCGATAAATGCTTTAGTTATCTCTGTCTTGCTCCTGATTTAAGTCTAGTTTGTCCTTCTACATTAAATGATATGGGCTTCTCTTTCTAAGCAGGGATTAACAGTATTTACAATTACGTGCTTTATATGACTTTTGAAATTAGCTTGCAAAGGGCTGTCACATCTTGTATGGAAATTAGTAGTGCTGTGACAATGTTGGACTGGGACAATAATCAATTAGATAACTGCTGCATGAAGTTATCTTGCCAATAACTGAAATATAAGCTAACACAGGTAAGATTACATGGGAAGCTAACATGACTCTGGAATATTCTTAGTTTCATAATAAATATGGGAACCTAATGTAGTTAGGAAAAGGAAGGGAAATTTTACTAGGGAAAGGAAAGGAAGAAAATCAACTTTTTATTTCCTTTGTATGAGTGGCATCTTAGGAAGAGAAGAAAATGACAAGTGAATTTACTTTTATGTTTAATTGATGAATATTTAGAAGATGAAATGTAGAAGGTTTTTTCTTTTTTTTTGATAAGTTAAAATAGGAAGACATGAGTTAATATTTTAATTTCCTTCTAAGTGGGAATTTTTTTTTAAGTTAAGAGGGAAATTGAGCTATCTATTTTCCCTTCCTTTCCATTGGTCATTTTTATTCACATAGAAAGAAATTTGACAAATTTCCATTCCATTCCTTTACTTTCCCTCGTCCCATACATAGTGTACATAAACCATTTAATTCTGCACCTTGAGACGTTCAACTTTAGCCTTGCATAAGCCTATTTACTGTGAGCTTATTTCTTGAGCGTTTCTTTAACTTTTGTAGTTGTTTTCTTGCTTACTTGCTGAGTTCAACTTACTTACGTTGTGAGATTGTTTTATTATACAAATGTATATTGCCTCTGAAAGTTGTTCTCTCTTTTGTTCTCAGGGGAGAGCCAAAATGTTGGTATAGTGTCCCAGGTAGTAAAGCCAGTGCTTTTGAGGAGGTAGTTCTCACACTTATTGTATTTGTGCATCTTTGACATCTTTCTACATGATGCCTGACCAATTTTTTTTATTGTTCTGCTTACCCTGTGAGAACTCTGTAATTTGTTTGTTACAATTGTTGCTGTCCTCTTTCTGTAGGTGATGCGGAGTAGTCTTCCTGATCTTTTTGAAGCACAGCCAGATTTACTGTTTCAGCTTGTCACCATGCTGAACCCATCTGTATTGCAAAACCACGGAGTTCCAGTCTATAGTGTGCTGCAGGTCTGATACTCAAAGACTTGAAACTCCATTTCCATTTCTATTGTTTTTGGCATTTCCAGTTTGAAATTGCAGTACAGTATTCAAGTGGAGTTTAGGGTGTTGCACATATGGAGTTAAAGAGTGTACATGTTAAGAAGAATTAAAATTAAAACTCATACTGTTTTATATATTGATTTATTGCTCGAGTATAACTGCGTTGGTGTAGGCTGCATCTGCAAACTTCTTTATTCGGTCGCAAGCTCGTCACCTGTGAACTTTTTGTTTAGTATTTTTCTTGCAAGTGCTTAAACCGTAGCTGCAAAAGGCTGTTTTTTCTTTGTAATTGCTGTTGGATACTTTTGTCATCTTTCCTCCATATTTGCCTTTTTCCAGGAGGCTGGTAATTTTGTCATCACGTTCCCCAGGTCTTACCATGGAGGATTCAATTTGGGTATGCTGCAGATGTCATGTTTTAAATCAATCAAAGGAATTGATTAATTTGTGTAATTTGCTAATGAATCCCAATTTTGATTCTTTTTTTCTTTCCAGGTTTGAATTGTGCTGAAGCTGTGAATTTTGCTCCTGCTGACTGGCTACCTCATGGTGGGTTCGGAGCAGAGCTGTATCAGAAGTATCACAAAACCGCTGTTTTATCCCATGAGGAGCTTCTTTGTGTGGTAGCCAAGGTTTTAATTTTCTCATGTCCTTACTCTTAAATTTGGCAAATAACAGTGTAAAGTGGAAGTTTATGTTCAATAATCTGTCATTAAAGAAAAATGAGCTTCAGATGTTGTAAATCAAAGCTCACAGTAAGATAAACTTTAGCTGCTCCCTTCAGTTTCTTCACTGTGGGCTTTCTTTTTTTTGAACGGATTTCTGTGGTCGCTTCACTCAATTTTGTGTACCATATTAATCATTCTAATATTTTTTAGCAGAGTGATTGTGATATCAAAACATCGCTGCATTTGAAGAAAGAATTGCTTAGAGTTTATACCAAAGAAAAAAGCTGGAGAGAGAGGCTGTGGAAAAGTGGAATTGTTAAATCATCTACAATGGCTCCTCGAAAATGTCCTGAATTTGTTGGAACTGAAGAGGTAATACATAATGGGTGCGCACGTCTGATTTTTGTATTCTTCAATACCGTTAAAGTTATTCTTAAATTATTGTTTGCTGCACGTTGACAGTTATGTCCTGGTGGATTTTTCAGGATCCAACATGCATGATATGCAAGCAACAGCTTTACTTCTCTGCAGTTGTTTGCCGTTGTAGGCCATCTGTATTTGTGTGTCTAGAGGTATGTTCACCTGATACATTAGGGTGTAGGCCGATATTATTGAATTAACTTTTGGAAGTCAAATAAGTCTTAGCTTTCCCTGTTAATTTCTTTTGTACTTAACTTTGTTTAATCAATTAAGTCTGATATACTTGTCAATTACAATAAAGAAGATAAAACTTCTGTCTGACACTCTGACTATAGTTAAGTTATATCATTGTTTGTTGATATAAAAGGGTCTTCAAATTCGAAGTAGGGCTAAGAAAGCCCTATATTGCGTAAACTGAGTCAGTGGGACCAGTCAGCTTAGCTTGGCTCTAGCTTTATAAATAACTGGAGGTTGGCTTGGCACACGAGTTATGAGACTTAATAAACTAAATTGAATGAGCTTCTATAGTGGTGAACTTCAAGGTACTCAATTCAAACAGTTGGTTCTTCCCATTTTCATCCCTAGAAAAATGACACTTGAATCCTGGGGAGTTATTGTTTCTGATGCGTTCTTGAACCAAGAATAATCCAAGAACCCTAATCTTGATGATCTATGTTCAAGAGAAACTGAAACTGAATCTTGATTGAGAGGTTATTCTCCTTTGGTTGTAGTTTGAACTCTTAGGCTTTTACACGTTAGAAAGCTTGTGATTGCAACTAGATTGCTTTTAACACGTAAGATTGAGGTCTAGGTTTGCATCTTTGATAAAATTTATTAGATTTCAGCTAGTTTGTTATTCACAAGTTGGCATAAGGGTTTAATCAATCAAATTTTGGTTTCTTGAGCAAAATTGGCTGAAAGATTTGTGTTCTTAGATATTGGAACCGAGAACATATCATTTTCTCTATAGTAATTGATGGTATTTCCTGTCGTGCAGCACTGGGAACACATCTGTGAATGCAAAACCAGCAGACTTCGCCTTCTTTATCGCTATACTCTCGCTGAATTGTATGATTCGGTCATTGCAGTAGACAAACTTACTTTCAAAGATCAATCTCTGAGTAATAATTTACAGAAAAAGACCTCATTTTCCAATGAGTTGAATTGCTTGACAAGGAAGGTATTGGTCTTGCTTTATTAATGTTTCTATTGCCTGCTATTCCAAAGATAAGTTTCTTTAGTCACTTATTTGTCACTTTGTTTTTGATAAATTGTTTTGAATCATTGACCTCTTAAAAGATCCCTAATCCCTCACCTCACCATTGGCCCAACTCCAGTTGCTTTTACTACTTGAAAGCAAGAAACAATATCTAGATTTGTACATGTTGAGATGTTAATTGTTGCAGCCCATTTCTGTTCTTTTGCTCAAATGTCAAAGGAATGAACTTAGAGTGATGTTTTCTTGGTAGCATGGTCTATTATTTAAGTTAAACACAGCAGATGTTATGATAATGGATTGACTTAAATAAGTGGATGAAGTTTGCTCAGTGTTTACTATTTAGTATTGGTGCTGCGGCAGTTTACTAATGGCATCTTATTGCTCAAAATGAAGATGATGGTCAACTTATATGGTGTATAGATAATCGCAGTGGCTATGGGGCATGTTTTACTTGTCATTGACATTATTTTTTGTTTGTTTTTGTTATATTTTTGTGTAGACCTCATGGATACAATTTTCATTATCGAAACATGCATGTGAGAAGTTAGTATGTGATATATGGTCCCCAGTCATAATACTATAGTCAATTTGTGATCATTATTGAGGCTATTTGGCTATAATGTGGCATACCATGAACATAAATTATGCTCTTATTATTGCCATTTCATTTGACATCTTGAATTGCATTTAGGTCAATGGTGGCCATGTGAGTCTGGCTCAACTTGCTGAACAATGGTTTTTACGGGCTAGTAATATGTTTCAAAGTCCTTGCTCAAGGGATGCATGTGCTGCCCTATTAAAGGAAGCTGAACAATTTCTCTGGGCAGGTTCTGAGATGGATCCGGTTAGTTTAGAAGCTTCATCTCTTTGATGTTTGTGCTGCTCATTTCGGTATGGATGTTGAGAATTGTTCTTTTTAGGTGCGGGACATGGTAAAAAAATTGATTGCAGCTCAAAAGTGGGCAGGAGGAATAAGAAAATGTCTTTCTAAGATTCGGAAGTTTTATAATGATTGCAATCACGAGAGGGTGCAAATGGAGTATATAGTTGAGCTACTTAATTTTGATCCTCTTCCTTGTAATGAACCTGGACATCTTAAATTGAAGGTAATAATGGTTTTCAGAGGAATTTCTAGTGCACTTTTTCTTGTCCTGACATATTTTGGTTTCTCTTGCACAGGAGCATGTAGATGAGGCCAGGCAGCTGGTTGTGGAAATTGATTCTGCTCTGTCATCGTGCTCAAAAGTATCTTCTACATGCATTAGTGCATTTTATCTGTTTATGAACCTTATATGTATAACTTCCCTGATGCTGCTGGAAGCCTTTGTTGCCTTTGAAATAGTCTATTTGTCTTTCAATACCTTGTTTTCTGTATCTATTTTAACCAATATTTTCACTCTTTATAATTACACACCAGGTGTCTGAATTGGAATCACTCTACTCTAGAGTGCAGAGCTTCCCTATCTATGTAAAAGAAAGTGAAAAGTTATTGCAAAAGATTTCTTCTGTAAAGGTAGTCTTTATTGACACCCATGTCTTTCTGTTGGAATTTTATGAACTTCGGTTAGTTACTTGTTGCAAAATTAGTTAGATTTTCTTTTCTTAGCTCTATATGAATGTTTACACTACTCTTTTTGTGTCTTCTTATGAGCTGTTGCAATTAGATAGACTTTTTGTTTTTGTTGATTATGCCTCTAGATTGTAGGAGTTGTTGCCCCTCTTTCGGCTTCTCTTTTATATATTTTCTTCATTGCTGGTTAAAAGGGAAGGAGATTTAACCTTGGACTTTCACCAGGCTTTTAGAGCAGAGTAACTTGGGCTCTGTAAACCTAGGACTCCCAATAACTGAACCAACTTGCCAGTTTTGTTCAGTTTTAATGTTTTTGTACTGTCTGGATTCAGTTTCCTTCACCACACCCTCATAACTCAAGCATGTAAGTAACTGAGAATGATATTGCTGGCTTGTTGGGATGCTTTTCGGAAAGAAGACCTGGCCTTTTCTTTTTAAACGATTCTTCTTGATGTTCTTCCTTACATGATCTTGCTTCTTGAAAGACTAGGCTCAGGCTGTAAACATTTGGGTTATGTTCTTCCAATCCAAACAGGGTTGATTCCCTTGTTTCTCCTCTGCTGAGTTTTGCACATCTGGGTGGTTATTTTGCTTATCTAATGGTATTGTCGGGAGCTGGGTGGTTCAGACTTGAGTGTCTTTTGTACACTTCCATGCCATAAAAATGATTATGTTATTCTACTTATACACCATTTCCCTTTGTCAAATTAGGTTTTCTCTAGAAGTTAGATCCACAATGATTTCAATCACGATGAAGCTTTATTTCATATCATTTTTAAGTTTTCTTTCATGTGAATGCTATGGAACAGAAACAAAGCAATTGTTTTTACTGTGGAGTGGTATCAATGGCATTGCTTACTTTCCTTGATCATTCTCAAATTCCTCTTTTTTTTAATCATTTTCAATGTTTCTCAATAACATCTATTTAGGGTGCTTTTATGGTGAATTTATTTCCTGGGAGAAGTCATTTTGCTGATGTGAGCGACTTCCTAGGAGTTGTTTTGTTCTACTAGTCATCTTTCTGTATTATTGTTGCTTATCTGGTTACATGGTCACCTAGGTCTGGATAGACAGTGCAAGGAGATGTATATCAGAGAGACGCTTTGCTGCAGTTGGTGTTGAATTACTTTACAAGCTGAAGGCTGAGGTAATTTGTATCTTCTTTTTCTGTAAATTACAAGCAACTTCTTCCTTATTATGAATTCCCTGTTATTTTTTAATAATATTTCTTTGTTTGGTTTCATAGATATCAGGGCTCCAAGTTCAACTTCCAGAAACTGAAATGCTTTTGGACCTATTAAGGCAAGCTGAATTATGTCAGGCTCGGTGCTCTGATATCTTGAAATCTCCTTGTAGTCTAAAGGTTAGAAAACTTCTCTTTGGCTTTCCTTGGATTCTGTAACTTCTGGTCTTTAAACTTGAGTTTTGGATGCAGGGTGTTGAGATGCTTCTCAAAGAATTGGATAATTTTCCTGTCAATGTCCCAGAGTTAATGCTCCTAAAGCAATGCCATGCTGATGCAGTTTCCTGGATTGCCCGCTACAATGATGTTTCGGCAAATGCTCATGAACGAGAAGATCAAGATAACGTAGTTGGCGAATTAAATTGCCTTATGAAAGATGGGGCGCCTTTAAGAATTCAAGGTTTCCTTATTGAAATATTGTACTGTGATTTTTTTACTGACAATTTTGGTATCTGTTTGCGCTGCCATTCTTTTGGCTTATTGTTTGGTCAATTTGTTGAACAGTTGATGAATTGCCCCTTCTGGAGGGTGAGTTGAAGAAGGCTTGTTGCAGAGGAAAAGCTCTGAAGGTAATTATCCATTTCCTTTCTGTTCATTTGTTTCTTTGTTGAATATTTTTGTTACCTCTTGGATATATAGTTTGATGTGATGTGATGTATAATCCTTTTTCTACTCTCCAATTTTTTTTTACCATTCATCTTTTTCAAAAAGATAATTTGTCCTTTGTTGTTTAGTTGCTGATGAGTAAAATATACAGTCATGATGTGCATTCTTCATGTATTTATTCTGAACACTTTTTTTCCGCAGGCACGTGATACTAAAATGCCTTTGGACGTCATTGAGCATTTGATTGTGGAGGCCACTGTGTATGTTTTTCTTGCCTCAATACAATATAAAACAGTTTTGAAGTTTTTATTACTTACATGGCTTGTGTTTTTTCTACCCAGACTACAGATTGAGGAAGAGAAATTGTTTGTTCAATTGTCTGGAGTCCTTGCAGCTGCTATCTGCTGGGAGGAAAGAGCAACAAAAGTCCTTGCATGTGGGGCTCAAATGTCAGAGTTTGAGGATATCTTAAGGTATTAAATGTGCTTTACTTTCTTGTTTTAGCTGAATGGGTTTTGTTTTATTGACCTCGGTGCCTAAAATTTTCAAGCTTTGACCTTTCAGGAGTTCTGCAGACATCTTTGCAATTCTACCTTCCCTAGATGATGTTGCAGATACCATATCATCAGCTAAATCCTGGTTGAAAAGTTCTGCTCCATTTTTGGTGTCATCTTCGTCATTAATAACTGGCCCTTGTTCTTTGCTCAAACTTGATGTCCTAAAGGTTCATCTTTTCTCATGAATTTACTCTGTTCACAAGTATCAATTAATTGACCATGGTTTTGAAATAAATTAATTACATTTTGTTATGCAGGAGTTGGTTTCCCAGTCAAAGGCTCTTAAGATATCTCTAGATGAACCAAGATTACTGGAAAAGGATTTGAAAAAATGTGAGGAATGGGTACTGGATGCTTGCTCTGTGTTGCAGGAGGCAGCATGTGTACTTGATGCGAGCAACAGTGGTGATGGGAAGGGCGATAATCTTATTACCGAAATTGAAGCTTCAGTTAGTAAATTGGAATCCATCACAGAATCTGGTTTATCCCTTGGTTTGGACTTCCTTGAGATCCCAAAGCTGCAAGATGTTTGTTCTATACTGCGGTGGTGCATTAGGACCCTCTCCTTCTGCTCAGATGCTCCTTCTATTGAGGTCAGATTCGTCATTTTTACTGTGTATCTTTATCTTTCTTTTGAGTTTTACAATAAAGCATGTGCTACTTGTTTGATGCAAATTATAAATGGCTCTTTTAATAAAATGGCAATGATCTACTACTTTGTGCTTATTTTAGTTTATACTTTATATGTAATTCATTTCTGTGAAGTACAGCAAATTCTCTTGAGTTATTGCATCTTCGGTCTTAGGAAGTTTTCTTTTTTATTTTAATTAATTCTAGGATATTTTTTATTGCAATAGAGTGACTAAATATCATTGATCTGCTGGTTTGTGCATATTCATAGCTGTGAAGTGCAAACAAATTCTCGAGTTATTGCCTCTTGGGCTTTAGCAACTTCTGTTTTTTTTTGTTTTCATTTTAATTAATTCTAGGATATCTTTCATTGCAATAGCATGACTATGGTTCTGGTACCTGATCATTAGCTACTCTGTTGTTATTCTCCATAGTTCATATCTGTCAATTGTGGGCCTACTCCTTGGGATAAACAGCCCCAGCAAGGATTTAGCTTTTGCCTTATATGATATTGAAGTTTTGGTTTCATTGTTTTTCCTACTTTTCTGCAAGTGCTTGGTTTCTTTGCGGTTGGTTCACTATGAAGGTTTTTTAACTTTTCTTTGCTGCAGGATGCTGAGAGTTTGATGGTGGCTGCAGAAAGCCTTTCTGTTGCATGTGGATCCTGGTCTCTATGGAGCTCACTCATTAATGGTGTCAAGTGGCTTAGGAAAGCCTTGAAGGTGATTTCCAAGTCGAGCAATTTCGGAAAATGGAAGTTGAGTGATGCTGAAGAGGTTCTTGCTGAATCTAAGGTACTTAAATTTAATGGCAGTCCTTTGCTTTAATTTTTCTTAGAGGGCAGCTTCTTGTTAGTGTTCAATTTGTAACTGACTTTGATTTATGTGATATCCTTGTATTTCTGATTCCAGTGTTTAAACATCTCCTTTCCACTGGTGGTTGATCAGCTGACAAGCGCTATTCTGAAACACAAGTGAGTCGTATTCTTTTCTGTCTATTTCTACCCTCCAGAACTCATTTTTTGTGTTGTGAATTATGTGATGCTTGCTTTCACTTATATTAAATAAATGCATTTTCTGGTATTCTTGCACAAGTTAGGACTGCAATATGAATTGGAACTGTAAAATTTTCTTGTCGATTCTTTATGAATAAAGCTACTTTGAGCTGAATTAAGTTGCAGTAGTTAACTTTCAGGAAGAAAAGGCCGAAATGTTTTTCTGCCTGCTTTTTTGCTAGGTTTGTTATGCCCATTGGCCCCATTCCAATTTTGATTTCTTATATACTTCTCTCTTTCCAAGTTCAATCCTCTTGGTGCATGCGTGCAACTTTCTACCATTCATTCAACACCAATTTTACCAAATGCATTGTGGCTTGAAATATTAGAGAGTAACTATTAATGATATGGGCAGTGCCTTACTTAACGTGAAACACCAGACACATTGAAAGTAATGCTTTATGTACCCAAAAGATCAGCTTGTTGTGGAGGCAGACATTTTGTGGATCATTGTTAATTGCTTGATGCGTTTCTTTGATTAATGACTAACAAAAAGTTTGGTGGTTTTGTAACGTCGACCTGTAAAATGTAGGTCATGGCAACAGCAAGCAGATCACTTTTTGAGTCTCGACTCTGATAAACGTTATTGGTCTCTAGCACTTGAGCTTAAAGTATGGCTTCTTTCCTTTTTTTTCATGGATCTTTTATTTGGAGCTTGGACACTAGCAATTAGTTATGTAAAGGCTTTCATGAATGATGGTCTAAAGCTTCATTGCTTGTTGTGTCAGTCAATGAAGGATTAATCAAGGATGATGTTGTGAAAATAATCAGAAAGATGATTCTGTTAGTCATTACCTTTTTCCAAAACATGTTGGCCAGACAACATATGATTGCTTTCGTCAGATATCAAAGTTAGGGAATGCAAATGTGCGATTGTGCTTCATGAGATGCCTTGGTTTGATGTGGTTGCACACACTAGTAAACTTTTGGAGATATTATGGTGGTAATACACTTTTCTTGCATTTGGTAATTGGTTATTTGTTGAAGTCAATCTATATCTATATTTATGTAAATATAAAAAGGATGTAGTGAAACTCTCATGGAGGCTTGAGAGGAAGCCACCTAGGATCCTTGAATCCCTCCCGTGATGCCATGTGGCATCCCTTGCATACTTTAGAAATTGATGTGTCATATAATTAATAATTTTATATAATTTGATATTATTTTCCATCAAACTTATTCATTAGATAAGTTAAAAACCTTTGGGTTGCACTCTTAAATTTAATCAATTAGAAATTATGATATAAGCTATGGAATTTGAAAGGATTGAATTTCAATCATATGAAAATCCACACAATTCTATATATATATGTGTTCACAAGTGCCTCATTTTGTTCACAAGTATTTATTGGGTAGTGTTCATAGATACTACTGGAAGCTAAGGTTAGTTTCATTTTTCATTTGATTAATTATAAAATTATTTATTTTATTTACCTTATAATTATATTTAGCTGAGAATTATTATATAGTGTATTATCTTTTTTGTATTATATATATGAAAATTAATGCATTTTTTTTTATAGTTTTCTCAATAATCTAACTGCAGCTCAAAGCGCGGGTTTGAGACTAGTTGTTTAAATGTATATTATGTCATGACCTGATAAAAAAATTGCATCATGTTTTGACTCTAGATACTTGCGGGTTAGTGTTTAATTCTTTTACACTTCTTAGATTTACAAGTTAAGTTTCAGATTTCAGAATTTTGTTTTTTGCTTTCTATCTGCCATCTTTGTTCTATTGTTGTTATGTATCATGCTATTGTTGGCCAATGCAATTTTATTATTCAGGAACATGGGCAGGTTGATGCATTTAGCTGTAAAGAGCTAGATATCATCTTATCTGAAGTAGGGAAAGTTGAAAATTGGAAGCAGCAGTGCATGGAGGTTATAGGGAATGCTGTAGATAATAGGCATGGATTGCTTGGTGCTTTGGAACAGGTTTTGGTTAAGTGTTCATGTTCATTCTTGTATCTGTCGTAGATTTCATTGCTCCAGTATTTATCAGATCTTTCCAATCTTGTATAGGTTAAACAGTCACTGGATTTTTCTTTAAACATCTATGACAATTCATGGAGCTGTAGAGACAAAACTTTATGCATTTCCTGCACTGCATGGGTTGAAGATCAGGAGTTTCAAACTTGTTCAACATGCAATGATAGGTAATGTTCTCTTTGCCATGCTCAAGTGTTTGCTTTTACTTCAATTTGTGTGCATATATGATCTAATGCTAAGTGCTCTCAGAATGTGGCCTGCAAATCTAATCCAATTATGCCTCAATTCATTTGAGCATTTGACAGTTTGTAAATTGTGACTCACTTGTATGTTGACATTTCAAATCCACCTATGAATTTTATTTTTTTGATCTTATAAGGGACTAATAATTGAGCAATAAAATTCATTACCATTAGCATTGGACTTTTCTATCCTCTTTCCATGGAGAATTACGGAAGGTCCAACTATGAATCATGTCATGTTGTTGGTGTTATAAGATCCTTTTTCATTTGTGCTTCATTGTTTGATCTTGTCTGTTAAGCCCAATTAATTGCTTACTATATATTTTGCTGTGCTACACTTGAACAGCTACCATTTGCGATGCCTAGATCCGGTACTAGTCAGTGAAAATAATGGACTTTTTATTTGCCATTATTGCCATTTTTCCAAGGATGGATCAATATTTCAAGATGGAGGTGGTCCTCTGGTATGAATGTATTTATTTGTTTTTTGAAGTGTTTTTAAAAAGGTTTGAATATGCTTCTCACTTGTTCATATTTTTTTTTATATCACAGATCTCTGTGGGGAGGCGACCTGAATTAGGAATGCTAATTGAACTTCTATCTGATGCTAACAAATTTTCCATAGGGTAATATGCTAATTGAAATTCTATGCCAATGGAAATATCCTTGTGGGACCGTCAATTTTGTTTAGCACGACCTTTGTCATTATTTATTTGTTCTTTCTAGTTGCTTGTTATGATTATACAAAAAGTGTTGCTGGGCATTTGTTGATTTTTGAGCTTCAAGTGAGCTAGATGTGGTAGCTCTGGAAAAGATGAAATCTGTTAGAAGATTTGGTTACTTTTTAATCTCTGAAAATGCTTGATGGGCAGTCTTTCTCCTCTAGTCTATACTGTCCAACAAGAGGGTGCACACTCTCATGAATTGGGAACAGTAATTTGTTAGCTATTTAGTCTTATGTAAGAGGGCTTCAAGTACTGAGTCGCTTCAAGAATTTCCTCATAGATGCAGGCTAGATTATTCTAGAGTGTTTAGCATATGTTTACTTGTAATCTTTTGCTGAGAAATTGATGGTCTTGTAATTCTTTTTCTTTTTGTGTCTGGTTTTAATGTGGTCAGAGAATTTATTTCATTGCATAAGTTGAAGTTGCTTCTGGTCTCACAGGATTGAGGAAAGGGACGCATTACAACATGTTGTGGAGCAAGCTCTTAAATATAGAACATGTTTAAGAGAAATATTAGATCTCACATTGTCATATGTGGGTATGGATGCCAGTGCTGTCAGCAAAAAACTAGCCATTGCTTTAAAGGTGCTCATTTTCTTCAAACATGGAAAACTTGTTTTTTCCTAAACTTTATATTAAGGAATGTTGTTACCAAAAGCAAATGCTTAGATGCTACCAACTGGTTAAGATTTTGCTGATTGGCATGCTTTACAGGCGAGGAAAGTGGCTGGTGTGGAAGATCGTCAAAGTGAACGTGACCTTCTGCTAGCATCAACAAGGAATTGTTGGAGAGTTAGAGTTAACAGATTGTTGGAGGGCATACAGAAGCCCACATTGCAACAGATACAGCGGCATGTGAAGGAGGTACATTTTATGCATATTTTGTAGTTTCATGCTTATGCTGCTACTTTAATGATGGGAATGGTTATCCGCAGGATTCTTGAGTGCTCTTTAGTGATAGTTTAATAGCTTTAAAAAATGTATTAGCTTGACACTATTATTTGCAAAATGGTTTCACTTGATACTATCGGTTGCCTATGTTCATAACTTAGGGAATTGCTTAGCTTATGGAGTTTCATTTTGCTTGCTTACATCAATCACTAACTTGTTGTTTGAAGCTTCTAGACCACTACTCCAATGACTCGCAAGTTTTAAGTCAGAGCATGATCTACGAATGAGAATTTATGATCAAGTTTCCTATGCATAACAATTCTATGTAACCTTTGGTAGAGTGGAAGCTTATTACTGTCTGTAGCTAAAACTGTTATGGATATGTTTAATGCCAATTCTTTATCGTCTTTTTCACCATACCTTCAACATGATAGAGTCTCTTGTAATTAATCTCCTTTTTTTCTCTCCTGGTATTGGCATGACAGCTTTCAAGTCTTGTTTGTAAATATGCTGCACATTAGTATATCATCTAACGGTAGAAATTGTTGTGAACTTGTGGCAGGCAGTGGCTATGAGCATACCTCCTGCAGATTGCTTCTGGAAGAAACTTACAGAGCTAAAACGCATTGGCTTGCAGTGGGCTGAACAGGCAAAGAAGGTTGACAGAACTTTGCTAATAGCTTTCAGTTAGTTTCGATATTGTTTATTGATTTGGTAGTTCTCTTTTGGGGATGCACAGGTTGCTGCAGATTCTGGGGTCCTCAGCTTGGAAAAAGTTTATGAACTCATCTTAGAGGGTGAAAATTTGCCCGTTTACATAGAGAAGGAGCTCGAGGTAAGCGAAGCTGATCATATCTCCTAATAGAAGATGCTTTAACATTTCATTTACAATTGGTTGTTTGAGTTTGCAGTTATTAAGAGCTCGATCTATGCTTTTCTGCATTTGTCGTAAACCCTATGACAGAAGGGCAAATGTTACATGCGATTGGTGTGGAGAGTGGTACCATCTTGATTGCATCAAGTTGTTCCACTCCCCAAAGACTTACGTGTGTGCTGCTTGTAAACCTCAAACGGGAGAGCCGTCTGCACCTCCACTGACGGATCTTGAAAGGTTGAGTTGTAATGCAATTCTCAGTTTCTTGCTAGTTTCGTGAACTTTGACAATCTGTTCAATACCTTGAACACCAACTTAGGAATAACTGTGTTTTGAATGCTTTGGCAGAACATCAAGCCTGAGATTTGTGGAGCCGAAAACACCGTCGCCTCGACACACGAATTCAAAAAAGAAGGCTGGTGAAGATGAATGTGGTCAAGTGCAGGAGAAGCTTCCAATTGCAACCAATAATAGCGTAGTTAGCCGTGCTAGTGGGATAGATGAGCTGTGGTGGCGAAACCGGAAACCTTTTAGAAGGTCGGCTAAGAAACGAGCTGATCTCCGAAGTCTATCTCCATTTTTTCTTGCGCAACAACAAACATGAGAATAGAAAGTACATGACTAGTTTCTTTCAATTATTTAATCATTCGATTGATTCTTATGGCTGCAGGTTTTCTTCTGTTTCAATGTCATTATGCAGTTCATAAAGAACTGATTTGCGGTAGTCAAGTCATGAAAATAATATAACAAGGCACAATGATAAGAAAAGAGAGGCATTGCTAGGTTACTCCTTCCCAAAATCTCTCGCTCACACAAACTCTCCCAAATTAACGTCATTTTTTAAGCTCTAACGTGCCAGTAGTACAAAAATTAATAATACACTTAAATTAAATTAATTTTTTTTGTAACAAGCTCTCTATTATATTACATTAATGATTTTTAATATTTTAAAATTATATTATATACGTATGTACTAAAAATTTAATAAAATTATTATTTATAATGTATTATAGTACTAATTATATATTTTTATTATATCTTATTTTATATTTTATATTTTTATTAATTGAAAGTAGGATATTAATACACCGTGCATTACGGATGGATGACCTGGAATCTACTGCTCCCTCTCTCTCTCGTTCCTCGCGATGGTGTGATTGATCATTCATAGCCTTCTCACATTCTCCAATCATGCCATCATCGTCATCTCCTTCCTTCTAATCCTAGTGTATAAAACGATGGAAAGGAAAAAAGATTGAGACAATCTAGTGTTTTTCTGGTGTATTTTTAATTATTTCAGCTGACCACATGCATTCTCTTCCTTCGTAGTGCATTTCTATTTTCCTTTTAGGGAAAAATTAAATCTATTATAATGGGCCAAAGGCCCATCTCATTTTACTGGTCAAAAGCCCAATTCAGAAAGCCCAAAGTAAAAACCGAATCAAAAACCCTATCCTAGAAGTGAGAACTTTTTCATATGATGTTCACCATACGGGGACGTTTTTTATTAGACACCTGACGCGTCTGTTTTTCCCCCTACTTCCCCTGCGTCCATCGCTCTACTTCACCTTTCATGAACACCATCTAATCCTATAATCTAAGGTACGATCACTTCACTCTTCCTTAGCTAAATTCTCCTTCTCTCTCTGTGCATAAAATTTCTCCTCTGTCGTTGTCCACTAGCTGTTTGTCAAAATGTCACAGTAACATTGAAGACGATTTATGTGATGAGAAAAGATGGAAATTTCTTCACTTATGTTTGATTTTGGGTTTAGTTAGTGAATGATGTAAAAAGAAAGTTATGCTTATTGCAGATGAAGTATGCAAAGCCATTAAACTTGTTCAAAGACTTGTTGAAAACAAATTCAACAAAACCAGGAAGGTTGCTTGGTTTGGACGTTGGTGACAAGTACGTTGGAATAGCTGTCTCTGACAAACATAACAAAATTGCAGAACCTGTAAGGTATAATTGCCTATTTTTATGTCTTTTTTCCTTGTTGATAACATTTCCCCATGTTTATGGGTATTCTTATTGGATGTCTAAGTAGCTTCCTCAATTGTGCAGGGTTCTTCTAAGGACAAAAACTAATATTGAGTTGATGGCCCGTGATTTCCAAGGTCTGGTAAGTTTATTTTTCTCCATTGTTGTTTGGGTTTAGTCATTAAACCCTATCTTCGGTACGTTATGAGGTTTCCTTCATGTTTGCTAGATTTGCAAAAATGGACAGCATTGGCAATTCCTTCTCCACTGTTATCCTAATTGTTCTATGCTGTGCAGGTTTCTGACCTTTCCATAGAGGGATTTGTTGTGGGCTTCCCTTTTGACAGGCACCGAATTACTAACGAAGTGTGTTTTTATCGTTGTTGTTAGTCATACTTGTACACTCTCACTTATTCACCCAATACTCGTGTCTCATTCTTTTCGACTTTTACTAGGATACACAGATTAAGAGCTTGATGGGTGACCTCTTTAAGACAGGGAAATTTGAAGGAATAAAGTACACCTATTGGGATGAATGCTTCACTTCAAAGGTTGGTTCTTCGAGAAAACTTAGATGTGTGTGCCTACTTTATGATATGGTTTACTGTTTGCAAAATGTCCCAAGACAGTGGATGTCAGCGGTATTTGAATAAATATGCTGTCTTTTATTTTGCTTCTCCTATTGAATCTCTACAAATCTTATGTTCTAAACCCCACCTTCGACTCTAAGTTGAATGAAAATGTAAAGAGAAAGTAGTTTAGAACTTGGTAAAACTATGAAAACAAAAAAAGTCTGCATTGGACGTACGTGAATTGCATGGATTCTCATTGTTCTTGTTGTTCACAGAGTGTGGGACTGCTATTACAGCCTCTGGATTTGCATCCAGTCCATGCTAAATCTATATCGGACAAGTTTGCTGCAGTTTTGATACTTCAGGTAGCTTCTTCTAATCCATCCCATGCAAGTCTAGAGGGTGCATGAAACCTGTGGTATTTTGAAAAGGTTGCAGGTGAAATCATAATGCATCAATTGATCCTTATACAGATTTCTGACAACGGATGTGTGTTTCCTTGGTTGGAAAGAAGTAAAGCCATTAACCGTTGTAATATATAGCATGAGAAAAAAACTCCCTGACATCTTCGTATTTTGACATTCCAAATTTTGAAATTCCTAAAATTTGAAATTCCATGATTTTAGCTGATTATGTATTTCCTTTGCAATTTTGACCAGTTTTGGTCATAATCATTGGCCTTTTAGACATCAATGAACATGCTTTTCATTTGCAGGGGTACCTTGATTTTGTGAACCGCAAGCTGAAGTCAGAGACGCCAGAATCAGGAGATTCAAGTGAAAGTAAGTATCAGTTTTTATCTTTCTTCATTCAAATACGAACACATCTTTATTAGTATTGTTTTTTTCTACCAAGAAGTGTGTATTGTACTTTGCTTGTGAACTTTCTAGTAGATGCTGCAGTCTCTTTAATTGTTGCCTGAGCGAACTTATAAATTGGGACTGCCCACTGTAGTGTAGAATGATGGTTGCTTCAAACAATTGTGGTCCTCTGACATGTTTTTAGTGTTGATAGAGAAACCTCATAGCGTGTAGTCAAGATGAAGATGATGATACTAATTCATTTAAGTTAGCATTCCTGTTGCTTGAAATATTTCTAGATGAACTCTTACTGCAAAGAGAACCTAGCAAGTTCAGTCACTCGCAATCAGCATTGTTGTTGCTTGAAAAAATTGTAAATGTGCTCTTACTGCAAAGAGAAGCTAGCAAGTTCAGTCACACGCACAAATGACAGTTTTCTCACATATCTTCATCCTACATCTTGTTGCAGGTCACTAGTCAGTTATGATAGCACGCAGCAGTCGAAGTTCAGGAATATACATTTTGGATGAAGTAAAAGCCAAGTTGGACCTTTTCCCCTTCAAGTTTACCCCTTGTGCATTTTTCGGATTACCTTGTAACATGAAAGTTGGAATTTCATTGCACTGAAAGTAAGTGCATCGCTTTACTCCCTTGGTCACAGTGCTCTAGTGCAAGCTTTTGTCTGCAACTTTCTTTTTTACAGTTCTGTCTGGATTTCAAAAGCAAAAGCTTGGAGCCATTAATGTTGCTTTCATGCTGGTTTAATGAGAATATCTTGTTCATATTATTTTGTTTATTCAAATGTAACTTAGCAGAAAAAGCTTGGCGTTTGCTTATCTGGAAACTGGGCCAATCATTTTTCACCTTACACAATAGTATAAATGAGTTGACTTCACTTTTATCATGGTAGTTTTCTTGTAGGATAGATGATGACAATTTGCTTGAGGCACCTCAGCGTACTCGTTATCTCTCGTGTGTTATAGAATTGAAGATGTCAAACACATTCTTAACCCACCCTTTTTGCGCACCCTAATTTATTCAATAAAGATTTCGACTTATTTTCCTTGCTGAGAATGAAGCATTTGATTTATTTCTTCCACTTAAGAGCTTTAGGGTGTTACTTCTACCTCATGTTGTTGGGATGAGTAAGTTTCTTGATTTAGTTGAAATTAGTGTTGACACTATTAGATAGGAAAGATGCTCTTCCATCCTGTCTTGTTGTAAGGTTTACTACTGCATTGGTAGTACTAATTGCAATCTGATTAGGCCACCACCACACTTTCATTGTTAATCACTTACTCTCTAGTTTTTTTTAGTCAGTAAATAAAAGAAAAATTGGTTGAAACCACCATTGTCAATCACTTACTACTTAGTCTTTGGTCTTTCATTTTGTTTATTCCAATCTAACTTTGCAGAACAAGCAATTGGGATTGATTTTATCAGAAATTAGGGAATTAAACAACACATCACTGTCAATAATGTGATAAAGTCCTGCAAGGCTGGCTGGATAGTCTCTATTCTCATCCTCAGCTAGAAATGCCTTCCAATACCAATCAGTGTCTTTAATTGTCCAGCCTTTCCTCTGAGTCAGTTCTCCACTGCCCACCGACGAATATGTCGATGAATATGCACAAGAGTGGTGTTAGCTGAGACTTTTTGTTTAAGATAGTTTCGATTCTGTTTTTATCAAAATCTGATCTAATAACCAAATTTGATGTTTATGGTCATTAGATTAAAACAGAATTTACTAGAAGCTATCCCAAATAGACCCGCTGCCAAGCAGATCTTCCGCAATGCGGTTGTGAGTTCCATCAGGGTTCATGAAGGGTTTGCGTGCACTCTCAAAGTTGGACAGGAAGAACCACGGGTCATTGTGTAGATGTACTACACAGTGCAAGAATTAGAATCATAGTAAATGCAACCAAACTTAGCTTGCATCCACTCGAAAGTAACATCTTATGAAATTAGATAAAACATTCATTCAATTTATCATTCAGCAAATGCCAAATAGTACTGCTTTCCTTCAGGAAAAAAAGAGGGAACAGGGAAATGCAGTAGAAAATTATGGATCAACATGATTCTAACTCAATTATAATCTTAAACAAAAACACACATGTAATATAATCAACGGTACGTATTCCAAGAGAAACGAAATAAATGAGAAAAAAATCCATTTGGTTTGAATTCCCTATATTTTTTTACATTCTAATTTTTTTCACTTTTTTTTCTTCATATTTTCTTGTTTTTTTTTTGAAATTTATTTTATTTATTTATAATTTTTAAAAAATGTATATTTTTTCTGGTTTTTTAATTTTTCTAGAATTTTTTAAAAGTTTTTAAGATTTTTCTCCCTATTTTTCATTTTTTTATTTTTTAAAATGCTGACGTGACATATCATTCAATAGAAAATAATAATTAATGCCACATCATTAGATAACGGTCACGTGTCAATTATTTAACACTGTTAGTCAAAATTGAGTGACACGGTAATAACATTGTCTAAATGCAAAAATATGAATAGTTAATTTATTTGACAGAGAAATCTTGAGTATCAAATTGATCAATTACAAAAGTGGGTGACTAAATTGTATTTTTTAGTCAATATTGAATGACAATTAGCTCCCGATTATATTAAATCAAAATTAATCTTACTCGTATAGAAGATTACACTTCTGTATTTATTTTCTTGTTGAACATTGTCTTGTCCGTTTCTCCTCAAGACCCCCCCTCCCATCTGCCAATGCACCATAAGCTCAGTTTTCATCAAAGTGGTAATAGTAAAACCAAAACCAGTGAAAGTGTCATGATGACAAAGGTATATGTTAGAGAGTGTTAGAGAGAGAAGGGCTGGAATTGGATCACGCTGATGAATGAAGGAAGGGCTCACTGTCCTAAGCAAGGACAATGGCAATCTGATAAGGACAATTTGGTGTAAGGTTTGGTACTCTTTTGGTAGTAGGAGCCTAGTAGGCCACCACCACACAATACTACTGTCACTCACTCACTAACTCTGCCGTCAATCAAAAAAATAATAAAAATAAAAATAAAAAAATGCTTTGCAGTTTGCACAACACTCTTCTCTCTACAGTCTACACACTACTCTACATCTACGTTACACAACACTACACACTACACACTACACAGTCCTCACTTAACAGCAGGCCCCTGACCACTAACTAAGCAATAAAGAAACAAAAGGAAGCTCTTTATTTGAACCTTTAATTCAAAAAAAGTTCACAAAACATAAACATATTTTCAATTCACTTCCTCTCACTCTCTCTCTCACTTTGTCTTTTCCTGCCCTCTCTTTTTCCCTCACCAACACCTCTTGGATTTTCCTTTCAAAACCCTAGATTTCAAATGATCTAGGGTTTTGTTGGCTCCTTGATGCGTGGCTACATGGTTCCAGCCTTTTTGGGTTCTGCAGTTTGTTTAGCTTATGTAAGTGCTATGGTTTTGTGATTCTCATCCACATTCGCTCACTGAAATAATGTCATTTGGTTGGGCTTGAGAGGGTGGAGGTAATTCCTGTTGCAACACCGTTTTCCTTTCTTAACTTAGTTTGTTTGGCTTGAATTTACTTTCACTATCTGAATCAGAAACCCATGTAAAACCCTTATTGTAGAACTACCTTGCTTTTGGGTTTTCGGCAGATTGAGGGAAAAAAAGGGTTTTTTCGTTTTGTCTTTGTTCTTTCTAATCTTTCTAAGTTGAAAATTTGAACCTTTCGTCGTTCTAGTAGCATTTTCAAATTTAGGAGGAGAATCCTTGTAAAACCCCTTGCAAAATCCTGGTTGTCTTCTCTTTGGTAGCTTATTGTTGTGTTAGTGTTGAAGAGTGTGTTTAAACAGACAGTTTTGTTCTACCGAAAGGAGAGGGGTAAATAGTCTTCTTTTGTTGCTGTGATCTTGTACTTCGTAAATGCATGGATGGAAGAGAAGCCATGGCATTATCTAGTGGATCAACTCCATTTTACATCCACAGAGGAGGTGGGTATGTTGGTTCTGGGTCTGGATCACAAACGGGTCCATTACATACCCCACCTGGGTTTAGAGGCTTGTCAAATCACACCCTTGTACCTCATTCAAATTCCAGGCCTGGATCTTCTGGGACAGCATTTTCAACTGAGCCATCAAATGTCAATTTTGGTCATGGTGTGAATATGAGTGCCCCTCCTGGGGTGCCTGGGGTTGAGCCAGTGAAGAAGAAGAGAGGGAGGCCTCGGAAATATGCATCGGATGGGCAGGTTTCTCTGGGATTGTCTCCCTTGCCTGTAAAGCCTAAGCCCTCTTCTGGGCAGGATTCTTCAGGCCCAAAGCGGAATAGAGGGCGACCTCCTGGGAGTGGGAGGAAGCAACGGCTGGCTCTTCTCGGTGAGCATTCATATCTGAACTTTGATAAACTATGGTATATTCAATTGACTGTTGCTAAAATGCTGCTGTTTAAAGTTATTGCAGTTTAGTTGTGTTATTATACTTGACAGCTAGATGGGTATTAGTTAATATGACTGTTCTGGATTTGTAGTTGCATTAACCAGTGTAGAAGATATTAAATTGGATTCTTCTACTATGTTAGCATTCAAATTTGGCAAAGTGAATTATTCTTATGATTTTGGTAATTCAAACAAGGCTTTTATCTGATTCTTCGGTTGCTTCTGTTTGGTTTTTATCATTTGTTTTGTAAACCAATAAAAAAGTATGGTTCATTTTGTGAATACGCGTCATGGATTTCTATTGCATCCTCCGTTGCAAGGTTATGAGATGGTGATTTTTTGGCAAAGCATAGCTGCTTCTTTTATGGAAGCAGACAAGTCCCTGGTACCAAGGGTTTCTAACTCACTGTTAGTCTTTAAAGTAGGAAGATTCAGGTCTTTTGTTCAAGTCCTAGCTTTGCAGATTAATCAGAAAGGAGTTTAGTCTCTCTGTGCCATCATTAAATTTATGTTTACCATTGAATTTTCCCTTTATGTATCTCGGCTATGCAATTTTTTTCCAGTTCATGAAGTCTTTAATTGATTTGAACAGGTGAATGGATGAATAGTTCTGCAGGGGTAGCTTTTTCACCACATGTGATCAGTATAGGAGTTGGAGAGGTATGCCATATTGTTTACACTTTACAGTTTACAGCTGCCTGATGTAACAAGGATAGGTATTGGAATTGAACTTAAAATGCTTATTTGTGCCACAGTTTAGAGGAGGAAAATAATTATTACTACAACTACTTGTTCCTTATTTCCTTCCCCTCCATTGAAGCTTCTATATATGCTTTTAGTTACAGTAGAGTATCAACTGTGTGGGTATATGAGCAGTTTAAATAGAAAATTTCATTTTGTTGTAGATACTTACGTGAGCACAAATGTGCAGATGTGTTTCTGATGGTGCATTGTCATTGTCCAAAGATGTGTTGGTTTGAACCTCTTTACATTGTTCTTTGTAGGATATTGTTTCCAAAGTACTATCGTTTGCCCAGCAGAGGCCAAGAGCTGTTTGCGTAATGTCAGGCACTGGTACAGTTTCCTCAGTAACACTGCGCCAGCCAGCATCTTCCGAGCCCACTGTCACATATGAGGTTGAACAAGTCTAACTCTCATGTTTTTTATATCAATACTTTTACAGCTCAATGACTTTGCATCACTATTCTAGTCGAGATCTACTGATCTTTGCCTCTACAATTTAATATATCAAAGTTTTATTGTCATCTATGTTTTATGTTGACATGGATATGGAAATGTATGAAATCTGAATTTAAGGATTAATTGGTCTTCTGTACCTTTTATGGCTTTGCGATTGCATGCTGACTATTCAGTCATCTTTTATTAAGTCAGTGATCATAATTGGTTTTCTTACCCATTTATGTCTTTCTGATTGCACACTGCTGGCTTGCAGCTGTTGAAGTTCGCAATGTTTAGCTTATTTGTTTAGTTGGGTTCTTTTGGCTAATTGTTAGAATCCTGGGATATAGTGTCTTTGTGAAATCCATGTCATGGCTGCTAATATGAGTTCATGGCACATTTGGATGAAGTAGGTCATGTTTTCAGGTGATGTTGGATTTAGAACACAAAAAAAACAGTTTGAAGGAAGGTCTCTGGTTTATGGCATGGGGATTATATATCAGACGTGAAGAAAGAAAAATAGATGAGACTGGAAATAGATGGGGGCATAATTAAGGGTCAACCCAAAAATATTTCTGGAGCTGGAACCATTATAGTGGATTGTTGGATAACCTACTTCGATTTTAATGAAAAGATGGTCGGTGGTCTTCTTTTTTGAGATTGAACATTTACTGGTTTGCTTGAGGAATGTTCGGGTCTTTAGTAAATGGGTTTGCGGGTTGAGCTTTTTAAAAGAACGAATTGACCTGACTTGACCCATCTATTTATTGGGTCAGAAAGTGTTATCTGTACCTGACATGAATGCAACACAAGCGGGTCGTGGTCATGGGTCGAGTCACTTTCTGCCACCCCTAATATATCGAGAGGAAAGGGATTATGAGATTTGATTCCAATTTAAACATCGATGGAAAGTGTAACCTTTGCTTGTAATAATGTGAATGATGTATCACAGAGTGAAGAGATCAAAGTTGACATTACATATTGTTATACATTTGAGAAAGTACTGTTTTTATACTTAAACTTTGGACTTTGGGCCAATTTTGTGCTGCAAATAAATGTTGCAGATGAGTGCCCTTAACTCGTATGCACTAGTAGTAGGCTAGATATTAGTTTTAGCCTTATATCAAACTTTCAAAATGTGGAGCGAGCATCTCTCTAGTCATTAGATTCTAAGAGGGAAGTTATAATAAATACATAGGATGTTGATTTCTGAGGTTTCTCTGTATTCCTGGTTTTGGTTTAAAAGAGAGTAATATGATGTGCTCTCTTTCTTTCTTTCCTAGTTATCCTGGCTCCAGGACATTTGTTCGCCTCAAGACTGTTCCATTTATTTTAGCAGTCTTAACAATTTCCTTGCTACGTAATAGAAAGGAGTGTGGTGTGACAAACAAACACACTAAAACTGGCATAGCTATGCATGGAGACTATATATCTGTCAAAAGTCTAAATAGTTGGAATCAAACTTTGCCTTCTCTCTTTGAGTTTCTTATTACTATCTTAACAACTTTTAAGCTGATTAGAGGATAATTATTTGGTGTTTTTACTTTTGTAGGGACGGTTTGAGATATTATGTTTATCAGGTTCTTACTTGGTCGCTGAGGATGGTGGACCACGCCATCGAACTGGTGGTGTTAGTGCTTCTCTTGCCAGTCCTGATGGCCAAGTCATTGGTGGTGCAATTGCAATGCTTATTGCAGCTAGCGCAGTTCAGGTAGTGTTTATTTGTGTATTTTGGCTCTGGACTTTGTTAAACCTACTCTGCACCATTAGATTTTTTTTTGTCACTGCATAATATATGTGTTGTGCTAAGATTTTTTAAGTTTGGTTGTGTTCAATTCGTTTGGCTGAGATTAATGTTTGTCCGAGACGACCATCAGTTTTAAGTGGATCCAACCAGAAGAATGAATATGTTGAATAGTATGGGTTTATGGATCCTGGGCTCTCAAGTTGAATACCGTATGCAAAAATTATCTATAAGGGTTCCTTTTGAGAATGAGTTTCACATGTTCCAGAACTTATATTTTCTGGAACTAGGTGTGGTATGTCTTTTTCAACGATCAGGTATAATACAGCTTAGGTAAAAGGTCTAGCAATCTGAAACTAGGGGAAATCCTTTGGCATCTCGGGATGCAACACAATCCTAGATTGCAAATCCCAAAGGTTACCAAAGAATCTGTTTTGTGCATATAAGTAAGTGTGCATCTATTTGGTGTTCCATCTCTTGTCAGTTTATGAGTTGTAATGGTAGGGACAATCAAGGATTACAATACATGCCCATGTAATCTGCACTGTATTATAAGCATGAGCGTTTATTGATGACGATTGGAACGCATAACTGGTCTTGACTGTCTGATTTCCTTGTTGAACTCGTAACATGAAATTGTTATATGTTTGATGTATCTGGTTGTATGAAATGGTTGATAAGAGATCGTAAACAGCCAAATCAAATAAAATGACAAGATCTTTCTTGCTGCAGGTGGTGGTATGTAGTTTTGTGTATGGTTCTACCAAGAACAAGGAAAAACAAGTGGGTCGTCCCAAGCTTGAGAAGAACCAAGCATTTCAATCCCAACCCCAACCCCAACCAGATGAAAAGCCAGTTGCAACAACAATGTCTGCTATCCCTAACATGGGACATCCTAATCAAAATTTCCCTCCGTCATCGATGAATGTCTGGCCTGGTTCACGAGCAGTTGATATGAGAAATCCCCACACAGATATTGACTTGACCCGAGGATGACTGTTTGCTGCAACAGAAACATGGCATTTCTGTACATATCTGTTGTTGTAAATGTACCAGATTTGTGATAATTGTGAGACATTTGTATTCATCCTCGTCTCCCCACCGCTAGAAATGTTTGTTCTAAGTTCTAACCTTAGCTTTGTAACCAGAGTTTTATCATTTTAAGATCTTCAGGTAGCAATGAATTTCTGGAAAGATTGTTCTAATAGGTTGTGGTCTAGTAGGTACAATTCATTTGTATGCTATTGCCCTTTTTCAATTTAGTTGTTTTCTGAACTGACGGATTGCAAGAAATTTCTTGCAAGCTCAGCTTTCTTTTAGGAATCAAAAGCACCAAAGTATGAGCCAATTCTGTAGGAAATGTTTTGTAAGTTTTGTACTTGTTCTGGAGGGAGTGTTTGTTTTTGGCTATTAGGAGGGTATTGGCAGTAGGGATGTGCGTGGTACAAATTACTACCACACTATAATTGTGAAATTTACACTATTTCAAATCTATAACCTATTTAATTCCCGTCAAAATTACTACCACACTATAATTGTGAAATTTACACTATTTCAAATTTACAATCTCCACACGAATTATTTATAGTTAATGGTTATTCACTAGTAAAAAAAATACTCAATTAATTTGATAAAAATAGTAATTATATAATAAATTGAAATGAAAACTATGGTATAAAAATCTAACCATTTTAATTATTTTAGTAACAATGGAATTACATATAATTATATATATTTAATTGGATATAAATTTTATGTATTATCTATTATTATAATTATTAATTTTATTAAATATATTTATAAATATATAAAAGTATAAAATATATATAAACATTAATCGGATATGGTTAATAAGTGGTTTTTAAGATACAAAACCACAATCTAATTCCTTAATACGGTTCATTACAAATCTAAAATCACAATTTCACCATTTATAAACGGTTATTAAAAATAGTTAATTAGCGGTTATGAACGACAAGCTCATTGGATTATCTTAAATGAATTAACTATTAAAAAATTAAAATAATTAAAATGGATTTTTTTTTTGATAAAAAATGGATTGTTTTAAAGGCATTATAAACAATGTGTTTGATTTCAATAAAATCTTATATTTTTCTTCTAAAAATAAAAACAAATGTATACTAATTTATTAATTAATAAATTAATAAAATTAAGAGTTCCCTTACGCAAAGCAGCGGTGACAAACAGCATCATATAACGAGCCGACTAAACACTCTCTTTTGTTCATCTCTTTCAGCAGGTAAAACCCACATCAGTTTTATTTTTCTTGATGTTTGTTTCAGTTGCTCGATGGCTTGTGGTAAAGCAAATCATCCATCGTGCCGTTGCTAAGCACTTTCTTATGCAAAGTTTCGTGCTTTATTGATTTTCCACAGAGAAGTAACATGGCTAGATTGCTGTCAAGCTCGCTCTTGAAGGGCATTTCTGGATTCCAAGCATCGCGCTCTTGCAGAATTGTAAGAACCCACTACGAACTGTTAATGTCATCTGTGTAAATATTAGGTCTGTTCTGCTCGGTTAGTTTATGGTAACGGATTTGACTAGCTTTGAGTGTAAGGTTTTCTTTTTCCTTTAATGAAGTATGCTTTATTAGTTCTGGTCAGAAGATGGCTTCGGTAGAAACTTGGGTTGTTTTGAGGAAGAAAATGGAATAGTTCTGTAAAGTTAGGAGCTTTCATCTTGGATTGTAGTTTTTAATTTGAGCTCCAAATTGAATATGTGGTGATTGGATGTTGGCTGATTAATGTTAGGTAGGGGTCTATGGGAAAACACTCCAAGTTTGGGACATTCATGTTAGATTTGAGGTTTAGGGTTTTGGTGGTTTTGGGAATTGGAATTCATAACATGTACTGTGGGTGAGATTTGAAATTAGTTTAACCAAAAAGCTTGGGCTGTTTCTTGTGGCTGTTTTTATTTTCCCAAATGGTCATGTTGGGTGAAGTGGAAAACTTTCTCTTGTGTTGCATGCTTCTTGAGCGGAAAGTTGTACTTTGTTACTGGGTCTGGCAAAATAGGAACCTGTTTGTGGAAAAAATTGAAGTTTAGATAGTTTAAAAACTGGCTAAGGCACTTTCTCAGCGTGGTTGCTTTTTTCAGTGGTTCTCCTAGCAGTAATTGGAGTCTTTGTATCAAAATAGAAAGTCTCTAATTCGTAATGTGGTGAAAGTGGAAATTATATGTTGGTTTGTACTATTGACAAGGGATAGAGTTTCAGTGATGTATGATATGAGACCATGTTACATGGATGATCAATAAAATATCGAGTGCTAAGTTTAACCTTGAGTTTACTCTAGTGTAATTAGAGAAACTATCCAGTAATTTGACCAGTTGGTTGATCCTTCTTTGGTTTGCTTTTAGGTACCTGGGTCCTTTATTCACAATGGACTGACATATTCAACGTCTGTGCCCAGTGATCCTGACACACACGAAGATTTTCAACCTACTAATAAGGTTGGGAGCTCTGGAGTGTCTTTGAAGGACATAGTTGAACAGGTTTGGCTGTGTCTAAATTATATGTTACCTTTTACTTTCCAGATGGGAGTTCTCTCTTGTGCGTTCTGGTACAATGATTTCTTCTGTTGCAGGATGTAAGAGATAATCCAATTATGATTTACATGAAAGGGATACCAGATTTTCCTCAATGTGGATTCAGTGCACTAGCAGTTAGAGTACTGAAGCAATACAGTGAGTGTTTAAAGTTTCGTTTTAATCACCTGAGTTCTTTTCCTTGATAGTGCTTATAGACCACTAATTAAAGGTCAACACCTGCCTCATTCCTGTTTCTCGGAGTATTTAAAAAGCCTAAATTACTGCCTTAGTTATTTGTACTTTGTTGTGATTTTTTGGAATTTCTTGTCATTTTGAAAACCTGTTGGTGAGAATGTACATGTTTTTCTAAGGAGTCAGAAGAAACCGATCAAATTGGGGCTATAAATTAAAGGATTTATGACATTGCAGAGGGGGGGGGGGGGATTGTTAGAATTGAAGTTTTAAATGGTTTTCCTCAGGTGAAGGTTTAAAGGAAATAGGTTTTGATGTTTTAGTTTTGGAGTCTTTTACAAAAATGCCAGTTCCAAATGTTTACTTTTTGTTATCATGGTAGCCTTTGCCTATTAGCATTTTATATTGTTGGTCCAATAATCTGACTTTGGGTGTCAGTCAAGTGTATGAGAAATAGGTTTTGATGTTTTAGTTTTGGAGTCTTTTACGAAAATGCCAGTTCCAAATGTTTACTTTTTGTTATCATGGTAGCCTTTGCCTATTAGCATTTTATATTGTTGGTCCAATAATCTGACTTTGGGTGTCAGTCAAGTGTATGAGAACTGATGTGGTATTCTTACTATTGCTTATGCAGATGTTCCCATAAGTGCTAGAAATATTTTGGAGAACCCTGACCTGAAAACTGCAGTAAAAGGATTCAGGTAAGTTATGTTCAGTGTGCTATATAAGTAATTGATGGCTACCCATAACATTTATTCCATGCATAATTAAAAGGAAAACAGAATCTCTTGCTTATAGTTTTCTCCGATGCTCTTTAATTGTTGTTTAGACAAACTGCAGTGGTCGACAGCATTATGCACTCTTTGTATAAAGTCATTGCTATTATGCTTTCTCTGGCATGTTTTAAAGTCATTGCATTTGATGGAGGCCTATATTCTATGTCCAGCTCAGGGCCGTGCTTCTCTATTTTAGTTTTTGTTAATCTGATATCCAAAAAAATTCCCAGACTGTTGATTGTTTCAGGACTTCGGCAGATTAAATGGAGAAATTCTTAGGTGAACTCACTTCACCACGTAGGATGGTGGACTAAACCAATAACATTTTGACAAGTGTTTAAAAAATGAGACATCATTCGAAACAGACACCTCATCATAGTTTATAATTTAATCTAATAAATATAAAAAAATTACTAATAACAATAATATTATTTGTTAGGGTATGATATGAATCATGTATCCCTTCAATTCTAACTCATTTCCTTTCATCGCCACCGCAATCTCCTCCTTCACCATTTCTGCAATCACTACCTCCTGCTCCACCACTAACAATACCAACGTCTCCTCCTCTAAATCTCCACATCCTCAATCCCACCCCACCCCACCCAAACTCCAATCCTAACGCAGTTTTCTCCTCCTCCTTCACTTGGCCTATTACTTGAAGATGGATTTTGCTTGAGGTTTACAAAATTGAATTCAATAATTATGTCTCTTAATTGGATGATCATGATTTACTGAGTTAGAAAAAATGAGCGTCTACCTTTTTTTTTCGGAAATTGGTTTTAGAGTAAAAGAAATAAAAACTATTAAAGTTGATGAGGTGGAATACATTAAACATGTGTAACTTTTTTAAATGATGCGTCGTCTTCTTAAACACTTGTCAAAATATTATTGGCTTAATCCACCATCCTACGTGATGGACTGAATTCACCTAAGAATTTCTCGATTAAATAATACTTAGCCCTTTTTATTAAAAAAAAGTTACTGAACTTGTTCATAACCCCCTTTCGCTTGGTCTAGGAGTTGCCCGAGCAGATATCCTCTGAATCTGCTTTCGTGAGTTTCCTGAAAAAGGAAATCTTCCCCTTCCCAACCATTTCTGGTTTCATGACCACCAAAATCTATAGTTTTCTTTCCCCTGCTTTAGTATAGAGGATAAATGGAATTGTAAAAGACACTCTATCAAACTATCTGCATAAGTAGTTTTTTCTGTTTTGAAATTAGTAAATTGATTACTGTTAGTGCCCTATATGAGAATTAAATGAGCATCGATACTCATGCCTGACATGCCCAAATGCAAACACTTAAAAGCATGTGTCTCTGTTGTATGCCAACTTTTGTTAGTTGTGTAACTAGTGAATTCACCCCTCATTTCTCCAGTAAGTTATCTGAGGTATAGACTATGTGCTTGTTTACTAGAGAACCAGCCCCTTTGTGCTTATTTCAGTGAGGATATTCTAGCATTCATGTTTGAGAGAAAAAATTGACCATATAAGGCAATATGCATGACCGTGGCGTACTAATTTCTTACAATTTCAATGCAGCAATTGGCCTACCTTCCCTCAGATTTTCATCAAGGGAGAGTTCATTGGTGGTTCTGATATTATTATGAGTATGCACCAGGTTAGGTTCTTAAAGTAGACCATTCTGCCTCTTTGGTTTTCTTTGGACTGTGATAACAATGTGCTGATCTGAATCAACGGAATGTCCTTTGCAGAATGGAGAACTGAAAGAAAAGCTTCAAGATGGAGGCGAACAAAAGGCTGAATAAGTTTTCTCAAGGAACCAATAGGTTATTATCACCTTTTCTATTTTCCTCCTTTATTATTGAAAAGTGAAGAGGGAAGACATGCAAGTTTTAAGTTAAGATTGTTTTGTTGTATGATGAGGTTGAGCTGCGCTTACTTTGACAATAAAGCAGCATATATGAAATCCTTTTGGAAATTGTGTACGCTGCGGGCAAAACATGCTACCGTGTTTGAAACCTCTGTAGTTATCAAATGTGTTGGTCTGTGTGTTCTGCTCTACTAATTTGTTGTTACTTCGCATATATAATTGTTCACCCTTTTGCAATTTCTCACGAGGAGCTTAGGAATTGAAACCATGGTCCGGCTATAAGATGCATGTTTGTTTATACTAACGTGCTCATAGCCATTAGATTAGGACTAGAGATTAGCACCACTTCAGTGCGCGTCTCATAGCCGGACCCATTTCGAATACTTTACCTGAAACCTATGGTCTCTAGACTCTCTACCACAATCACTATTGCTGTTATGTTAACAACTTGTGCGTTCTTGGCGGATTTCCTCCCTTGTTTTGCACGACTGCGCTGCCATCCAAGTGTCCTTAGTTGGACTTCTGGATTTGTTATTACTTCACTTTCATATTTTGGCGTGAAGTACTTTGTTTAGTCTGTGTATTGTCCGGTTTTTTTCAAATAACTCTATATTATCATCCTTTTTCCCCCCTCCAAAAATCGAATTTCTAATTTTGGAAGATACTTTTTAAGTCTTCATGGCACCTAGTAATTGTCATATTCCGTGACACACCACTGTTACATGGTGCTAATTGCTAAATGTGAAATTAAACATATTGGAGGTTTAATCTGAGATTTTGCTGATACACGGAGTTTGTTAGGAAAATTAAACAAATACAGGCACTAAAGTAAAGAGGGTCTTATTCCTAATATCCATGGCATCCACGGCGGCGTCCACGGCTGGCCTAGCATGTCTTTTCATGAGGCACGAGTAAATAAGGAGGAAGGCCTTCAGTATTGCGATTGCGAGAACCGCAATTTTGGAAAAAAACTGTCGATGAACATTTTTCAAATTTTTAAAAATTCATAAACCATTCATAGAAGCTCATGCAATAACAAACACTCTTTTTTTTGTCAATTGATTCGACATGACCTAGAACCTGCATTTGGGAAGAAGCTCTCGTTCATTTTAAATACTACTTTCGGGAAATCGATTTCACCTACACTGATCCATATTCAATAGCGCAATAAAGAGTGGCAAATGAAACACAGAATATAAGGAAAACATAACGCGACTGGACAATAGGTGCGACTGATTTCACGCAGTCCAGCCCAGGCTGTGATCCCTCATCGTCGTCAAGGTTTGTCTGGTCTTGCGGCATAGATTCTATGTACTAGTAAGCATTTTTCATGAGTTCATGCATAGAAAGATTCCAAATACCATAATCCAAAAGTTCTAGCCAAGGAAACAAAAGTTGGGAAGGAATATTGCACACCACATGAATCCCACCTGCTCATGGTATCCCCAAAAGCTTCTTTATATCATGCTGCAACAATGTCAAACTAAGTTTGAGAACAACCTCTACGGGAATGATTACAAGCCAGTACAACTTATAAGATGAAGTTTAGATCTGGACGTGCTCGTGAGTTTACCTCGAAACTAAGAGGAGAAGTTGTGGGGTAGTAGCGATCGACAACTTGCCCATCCTTGTTGACAAGGAACTTAGCAAAGTTCCATTGAATATCATCACCGAAAATTCCCCATTTTCCGGACTTTAGAAACTTGTACAGTGGAGAAGAACCTTCACCATTGACTTCGATCTGGTTATAATGAAACATCAAACATCAGTTGGAATGATTTCACGTTGTAACAAGAAAACTCCAGCACTCAGTAAACAGATCAGGCATTTGCAACATTTAAAAGCAAAGAGTTGCTTCTAAACAGCCAGTGGACTAGTTGGTTATATTAAGTTGCACAGGAAGTACTACAGTTGAAAAACACAGACAACAAAATCACGACGCATACTGGCTAATGTGGTTGTATATGTCAATCCGAAAACCAAAGACCGCCACTCATCGAAAGGAATGATGGTAAATGACAATGCTGTCTCCATTATAATCATCAAAACAGTTAAAAGCCCACTTCTTGAAGTTCATTACTACTACTTGAGTTATTGATGCAAATCCAAAGTTCCAAAGAGGTCAGGCAGTGATTATTGACACAGGCTCAGCCTCAAGAGAGGGATGAATTGCATTTTCTTTTTGCGGACGGAAAGAAAAAAAGAGGCTTTTGGAAGGTCATTAAAATAAAGTCAGAAAAAAAATATATAACTGGGTGTTTCTGATTCCATGAATCTAAATCTTACCTTGTCAAAAATTGGAAATTCTGATTTGAAGCGAGTGCAGACAAATTCTGAAATCTCATCATTACTTCCTGGTTCTTCTGCACCAAATTGATTGCATGGAAATGCCAGTATCTCGAGACCTGGATTAAGACATAAAAGGTCAAAGGGTAACACAGGATGTGGAAAACAGAAAAAGGAACAAAGAAATAGATGTGTAATCTTTGCAAGAAGGAATTCCTATTCCTACACACTCATTCCCAAAATTCCCAATCCTCATCACTTAAGCAGATGGAGGAGAAATGAAATGCCAGCAATGAAATGGAAATGTAAAAGAACAGAACACCTTAGTATGCCCAGAAACACGATTGCAAGGTGCAGAGGGTATAGGATCCATCAAAATGGTTTTCTAGCCTCTTATGATTTTGAAGGCTATGAATATGGAGACTTCACCTGATAAGAATCAAGTTTAAATTGCTAACCTAGCTTGTTGTACTTCTCGTACACTTGATTCAACTCCGTGTAGTTTGAATTTGTCATTCCACTGTGCAATCCAACAACAATAACACACACTCTTAAAGAGATTGAACAAGAGAGAAAAATTATAGAAAGGATGAAAGGATGACACTGATTTGAATGTGAGAAACAGAAAGAACAAAAAAAAGAACGAAAGAGTTACTTGATACAATTCTACATATGCCACACAAATTTTATGAAGAACCGAATTTGAAATCAATCTCCTTAATTGGTCAGAAAGAAAAGAACCCTTTTCCAAAAGAAGATGGCAATACCATTTCGATGCGACATTAACAATTAGTAGGACCTTTCCCTTGAAAATGCTAAGATCCACATCAGTTCCCTTTGTATCCTGTGAGCAATACAAGAAACATACACTTCATATCTTAAGAAGACGGAAAGAAACCGGGATAGCAGTGTGCAAATGAAGCTCTGTTACCAAGGGTAGATATTAGCCAGGACAAAAGTAAACAAGCTACCCCTACTCATGTAAAGGAGAAGAAAGAAAAGGAAGGGAAAATGGGTGCTAAAAGAATATCAAAAGCCACAACTACAGAGCAAAAAGAGTGCAGCACGAAAACAAACAGTACAAGAAAAGAAGTGCTTCGCCTATCCACACCAACTCAAGTGAGGAAAAAGAAGAGAGTACATTTTCATTGATCTCAAGTTCTGAGCTTTGGGCGAAAACAATATCAAACCACCATAAAAATTTCTTCCTATAGTCATACTCAAACTCATACAGTACTAAATCTATTTAACCAAACTTAAGCAACCTGTTCAAGAAACAGAGAAATCGAATAACACAAACCCAAGTTTTCGATTCGTGTAAATTGCGCAGAGTAGCATAGTTTAGACAAATTCAGGACTTTTCCCGCACTATCTTATGTAAAACCCATCAATTTTGAGAGAGGAAAGCAACCCATTTGATCGTTTTCCATCAAAAAGCAAGATAGATGCCTTAGCAGTTGGAAACTTGATACAGGGTATAAAAGAGTAATAAAAACGAGAGATGACGCGCCTACAAGTATTAGGATCAGCACAGTACCTTGATGGTGAAGTCGTAAACTGACTCTGGGTACTTTTTCACTTGACTTGCCATCAATGATCAAACAAGGTAGTGAAGAGGGAGAATAGATGAAACCAGTTGAGCCTGACCAGACCAGCCAAAACCATGAAACGCTGGCAAAAACTCCAGTACTACCGTGGTACTCAAAACTCAATACCTCTCCACGCTAAATTTTGACACGTGTTCATCATATGTTTTTTAAATATAATTTAGATATTCTTTTTCTATGTCCCTAATTGGTTAAGAAGAAAAACAACCACTTGTGTCATCTCCTCCACCATTGTTGAACGACACTGAATTGAATAATTTTATTATTATTGTTTATTAAGATTCCAATACAACTCCGTTAAAAGAAAGCACAAAGGTCAAACCTTTATTTTCCGTCTGTCCATTTTTCATGCTTTTTTGGTTGAAATTTCTGGATATTTATACAAAAGACCTTCTAACTCTTCACATGAAGTGTGGATCTGGGAGGGAGGGAGGAAGCCATAGTTGATTAGCTTTTAAGAACAAATTCAAAGGTGCAAAATCCAAGTTAAAGTGGTTATGTGTAGGTTCTTTTACAGTGTTGATGGAGGTTGCTTTCTGGAAATTGGATCTAGAAAGGAAAGGAAAAAAGAGAGGAGGGAGGCATACAGTGATTTGAATAGAAAATAGTACTCTTTCCGTCCATTAAAAAATGGACGTTTGGGGCGTGAATCCACGTTCACATTTTTTTTTTCTTTTAAAATTGCCTTTCAAATTATGTATCATTCGGCTTAAATTACGCGTTATACAAGTGATTAAACAGAAATGACTCAATGAGAGATAGCTCAAACTACTTGGGTTAGTCTTTTGAGCACTTACGATTTAGTGAAATTTTATTCTTTTCTGCGTCAGCTTTACTCTATTGGTTCATTGTTAATGATGGAAATTGTTACGGTTGATTCTGATTGACTTAGTCAATTGTTTAATTATGTGGTTGTTATGATATTGGTAAAACAGTTGGTTTTGCTCTTTAGCATTGATTGAAAAGTTATCTTGATCGTAATTTGGGCCGGGAACAGCTTGCATCGGTTGTGGACTTGAAATGATCATTTTCTTCATGTTTGTGATGTGAGGAATGTGACTTTGGCAGGTGATAAGAATGAGGAGAAAGAGAAGGAGATGAAGCAGGAGTTTGGCCAAACATGTGACTGGATTAAGAAGCGGTTGGCTGATAAAGTTGCCAGCGTTCAGATCTCTAACAGACTGAGCTCATCCCCCTGTGTACTTGCATCAGGGAAATTTGGCTGGTCTGCCAACATGGAGAGGTATGGTGCTTGCTTCTTTGAGTATGGGTTGTGCAAAGATTCTATTGAGCATGTTTAATATAAACCGGAACCTATTGCAGGCTAATGAAGTCGCAAACAGTTGGTGATATGTCTAGCATGGACTTCATGAGAGGCAGAAGGGTGTTTGAGATCAATCCTGAACATCCAATCATAAAGAACTTAAGTGTATGTTGGAAATTTCTCCGTGTCACATACTCTCGTATAATGTGATATTATCACTGATAATCCAAAGAAGGATATGAGGGTTCTTCCGTCAAATGGCATCTTGGAGTGAGGTGGTCGGAATTCCTTGAACGCCATGAGCAACCTGCACAGCGCCGGAGGTGGACTCCGGCGTAGAAACTCCGATGCCAAAGTCAGTGTTTGGTCTTATTTTGAGAATGTTCTACGTATGTGTGTGTAAGAGTGAATGAATGGATCCCCCCCTTTGTGTGGCTTCCCTCCATCCCTTATAGTGGGTTGGAGTGGTTAGATGATCTGACCACCTTCCTCTTTTTTGGGGTTAAAGTGGTTAGATCTACTGACACCTTTCCCCTTTTTTCCACAAAGTGGTTAGAAAGTAGGAATAAATAATAGAAAAGTATATATAGTGCCTTTGGGAGAATAAATATTCCTCCTATCCAAGGACTTTATCAGAGTTGAGTGGGAGTAGGACATGTTGTCTCCCATGCGTGGCTGTGACCACTGATTTAATAGGAAAAAGTATACAGTGTACCTTTGTTTGGAGTTTATGCCGTTTGTGGCGAATCGGCAAGGAGCCGTTTGTAGTGAATCGGCCGAGTGCCGTTGTCTTCGCCTTTATTGATGAATCGGCTCTGTGCCGTTTTGGTGATAACGGGCTGGACTTGTCCTTTAGTCACTTATTCCCGTTGACCTGGTCAATCGATCACGATGCCGTTTTATATGGTTGACTTGGTCAAACCGGTCATGTGCCGTTTTGACCGGTCAACGGTACTTTGTGAGGGTACAATGTCCGTTTTGCCCTTATGATAATTTTATGTATTATCAGAGGCCCAACAACAAACGAGCCCGAGTGTTTACCAAGGGCTTGCCGTTTCTAGCCTGGTGCTTGATAATCGGCATGTTGCCGTTCATGCGTGACAATCGGCATGCTGCCGTTTTGTTCTTTAGCTTGATGCAGTTATTGAGTTTTTTCTCTCAATCCTGCAAATATATAATAACTAGCAATAAAGGGATTAATGCATTTAAATGCGTACCTGTGACGTGGCGCTTTAATGGCCAAGTGTTTGTAACTGCTCGTGACTTTGAGGAGGGTGCCTTTTCATTTGTAAAGTTTTTTGAAATTTGAATTTCAAAAATCCTTTGGGGAAACGCGTGCGCCGTTTCACATTAAATGCTTGGCTCAGCTTTATTGGAAACTTGCTGCTTTTTCTGAACATGCCTGCCACTTGTCAGTGACCGATTGGGCATGCTGACGGTTGGAGAGATGTTTCATTTAAAAAGGGTTTCTTATTGGAAAAAACCCTAAATCATTTTCTCTTTCACAAGCGCCGTTCTCACTCATCTTCTTCTTTCAAACTTCTCTCTTCCTCTCACTTTTGCGAATCTGCTTCTTCAAGTTCTGGGCTTCGTTCTTCAAAGGTTTCTGCTATTCCTGGTATTTCTCAACCTTCTCTTCTTCTCTGTGTTGTTTGCGTTTGATATATGGCTCCTAGGCGTCCAGTTATTACCACCGATGAGCAGATTGAACAGACTGCTACCAAACTTGTGTCTGCTGATGACTTAGCTTTAGAAATAGAAAAGCATGATATTGTGCTGCCCGAAGGATATACTCCCACTGTAGCTTCCCCAGATACTAGGTTGAACAGTGTTTTTGCCGATAATCATAGAGTTTTGTACTCTAAGATGTTTGCCTATGGTTTTCGCCTTCCTCTGCATTCCTTAGTGCTGACCCTTTTGAAGGTGCATGTTTTGAATCCTGCCCAGCTTACTCCCAATTCGTGGGCTTCAATTTATGCCTTTATCAACGTCTGCCACTGTTTGAAGATTAAAAAACCTCCAATCCAGCTTTTTAGATATTTCTTCCACCTAAGTACTCGTAGCAGTTTGATCACCATTCGTCCCCGCAAGGACAATGACCTTCAGCCATTTCTGCGGCATTTTGACAAATATGAATCTTCCATTAAGGGATGGAAAGATCATTTTTTCTTGGTTTCTTCTGTTGAAAAGCCTCAGTGGATATCTGGGTTTAACCCAGCAATGAACGAGCTGCAGTGGGTGAAGCCCGAGGATCCTTCTGGTCCGCTGCAGGCTCAGATCGATGTTCTAATGGCCTTTGACACGAGATTCCATGTGCAAAGGATGGCCCTGGGTGTGCCGTTGTCGGACTGTGCCCTTGATGGTGAGTTACCGATTTGCTTATGAAATATAACCTGTATTTGCTTTGTGAAATTCTGATGCCGATTTCACTTTGTGCAGGAGAGGGACGTCTCATTAGATCGGTCTTACCAACACGATCGACTCCGATTCCTTTGTCTTCTACCGATTCCGAGGGCGAAGGTGCCATGGGGGCGGAAGGTGAGGCCGTTGCTGAAGGTGAAGGTTGCTCGGACGTTCCTGTGGTGGATCGGTCAGCATCTGACGAAGGGTCCCTTTTTAGGCGAAAGAAGACCAGCCGGGGCACCTTTGAGCAGTTTCCCTCAGGGACTCCCGATCTGCAGATTCTTGAAGGGGTCCAACGGGTTCTCAAGAAAAGGAAGAGGGTTGCCGAAAAGAAAGAAAAAGCTGCCGAAACCAGACGGGCTGCTAGAGAGGCTGCTATGGCCGAAAATAAAGCAAATCGGCAAGGGGCCGTTCCAGAGGATGGCGGTCCTTCTGTTGCCGCTCCTCCTGAGTCTGAGCAAGAAGATCGGCAAGCTGCCGTTTCCGAGCCGGTTGACATCGGCCAGGCTGATGCCGTTATAGAGGATGCCGATCAAGCTGAACCTGCTCCTGAGCCAGCTATTGGCGAAAGTTCTTCCGTTCCTCCTCCAAGGGTTCCCCTAGAGAGAGAAAATCAAACAACTGTCTCATCCGATGTTCCTACTGCCGATTCCTCAGGTTCTTCTCCCGTTGTTCTTCATTGGGTTGCCGGTCCGCCAATGCCCGATCCTTTCATCTCGGATGACTATGCGCTTGCGCCTGCTGCCGATCTTCGAGCCCATCTCTCAAGTCAGGGTCCTGATGGCGAGACGACACATATCGTGAACATGCAGAACTTTGGGGACGCCGGCTGCCGTTCCCTTGGATTAGATGTTCCAAGCAGTGCCGACAGGCGAACCGGGCAGCTGATTGCCGAAATGCTGGCCAACGAAGGGGATCGACAACGGTTCAAAGAGATGGCATTTAGTGCGCAGTTTTCTAACGCCGAATGCAATATCTATCGCAGCTTGTGCAACATTCGCTATCTTGCAGAATCGACCGACCAGAAGCTAGCCGATCTTAGGCAAAGCTTTGAAGCCGAGAAAGCTTCCCTCCGAAAAGAGATAAAAGAGCTAACGGCCGCCCGAGAAAGTGATAAGAAGGTCGTTCTTGAGACACGAAAGAGGCTGGCCGATAGTCTGAATGAAAGGGACGGCCTTTCTGCAAAGATCAGGGAAGAGCAAGTGCGGATCGAGGAGCTGTCAAGAGAGAACTCTGCCTTGGCCGATTCCATGAACCGGGTACAAGCAACTAATATCGCGATGGTCAACGATTTGAACAATACCATTATAGAGCGAGACGCGGCCCATGCCGATTTGGAGATCAGAACGGCAGAGTTGGAGACGGCCAATAGCGATATTGCCGATAGGGATGCGGAGCTGGCACAAGTCCCATGGAAGATCGGCTGGTGGCGGTAGAAAATGAAGGACATCATGATCGACAGCTACATGGAATTCTATGGGGAGATTAACTTTGATGCCACGAAGATCGGCACATATGTTAACTCTTTGGAGAGAGAGGCCGAAGCAAAAGAATATCAGTCCTCTTCAGAGGATGAATCATAGAAACCTGTAGCTTAATCCTTCTGCCTTTTTGATTATTGCCGCTTTGGCATGTTTTGTAATGAACAATTAGTATACGGAATAAATATATAGTTTTGCAATTTTTAGTAATTGCTAATGTTTAATGATTTCTGTTATATATATATTACTCCAGAAAAATTTAAAAAGATAAAACAATTGTAACTTGAACTTATCTTTATTTTGGCAAATCGGCAAGTTGTCGTTTGAGGAATCTGTTTCCATTCGCTTAAGGTGGCCGTTTCGACCTTTCGGCACTGGGCCATTTTGAACTTTCGGCACTGGGCCGTTTTGAACTTTCGGCACTGAGCCGTTTTGGAGATATTGTTTTTGCGTTGTCGCTTCACTATCTGGTTTACTAAGACACAGATAGGTTTGAGTCTTTATTACCTGGTTTACGAAGACACAGGTACTTCTATCTGGTTTACTAAGACACCGATAGGGTTGCATCTTTATTACCTGGTTTACAAAGACACAGGTACTTCTATCTGGTTTACTAAGACACAGATAGGTTTGAATCTTTTTCTACCTGGTTTACTAAGACACAGGTACTTCTATCTGGTTTACTAAGACACAGATAGGTTTGAATCTTTTTCTACCTGGTTTACTAAGACACAGGTACTTCTATCTGGTTTACTAAGACACAGATAGGTTTGAATCTTTGATTTTGATAACGCGGTTCAGTCTAAAATGACCTACGTCCACGGTTGATTTGATTTTTGTTTTCTCAAGATCTGCAATCATAGGAGAAACAACGCTTGCAAATATATATTTTTCGTTGCTTGGAAATATTCGATAATTCGCGTTATACATAATATTCCAGAAATTTTAACAAGATAAAATAAATTGGACTTATCTCTGTTTTGACGATTCGGCTTGATGCCGTTTTGACTGAACCGTTTGAGGTCATTCGGCACTAGGCCGTTTTGAGAATATTGCCGTTTCCTCCTCTGATCTGGACAACGACATTAAAGGGAAATCGGCTGACCAATCTGCATATCGGCTTCATGCCGTTTGCTTCTTTTCTTCACTCTGGAGATCGGGTTCCTCCCGTTTCCTCCTTCGGTAGTCTGCTTCTTCCATTCTGGAATATTTTTCCACCTCAATCCTCAAAAGATCTAAGGTTTTAGGGGTGCTTGCAATCAAAGCATTTTCCAACTCCCGATATTTACAATTTCTTTTTAAAGCTTCGGCAGCCAAGACAGGAGCTACCTCAGGAAGAACGGCCAATTCCTTGTTGAATCTCGCCACATATGCAGCCAACGACTCCCCTGACTTTCGCGTCATGTCAAACAGAACGGCTGAAGATTTTTCCATCGGAATGTATGAGCTGAATCGGCTTCTGAATGCCTTTTCTAGATGCTCAAAACAGTCAACAGATCCGGCTGGTAACTTCTCAAACCAAACGTTGGCTATCCCTTTAAGGGTTATCACAAATATTTGGCATAAAGCATCATCATTTCTAGTAAAAAACTTAACATGTTTCTTTACCAGACTCACATGGACCGTAGGATCTGTTGTCCCATGGTAGTTATCGGATGGTAGCTTAACATGCCTGCTCACTTGATGTCTCCGAATCCGAAAGGTCAACGGATTCTTTGGATCATCATCTTGCTCTTCCCGATCTGGTCGGGAGACAGAGCCTCTGGAAGCATTCCAATCAGCTCTCCCTTGATTTCTTTCGGATTGAAATCGATCCTTTGATCTCTCTCTACCTCTTCTTCTCTCGGATCTTCCTTGAGATGGTTGACTGGTGTGCTGGTGCACAAATCTGACTGGCTGGAATAGAGATGGAGTCACCACTGGTCGATCATGGATCTGCTGGGGAACAGCTGGCTGGTTGACTGGTGGAGGAATCCTCCCTATGAACGTCTGCATCATCACATCCATCCTTCGGTGCAGGGCAGCAAACTCGAGTATGATTGCTGGTGCAATAACTTCTGTTGCCGGTTGACCCGGCTGAGGAGTGCCCGGAAATGATATTTCTGGAATTTCTGGAAAACTGAACCGACGAGCAGCAGCATTTAATTCCACACGTGAGGATGAAGCTTGCGTTGGTGGAGTTTCATGCTGACCAGCAGCACCACCAGTGGATTGGTTTGATTGAAAGTTCGTGTTGGATGCCATTTTTCTGGAAATGAAACCCCAAGAAAGTAGAAGAAGAAGAGTTTTGAACTTCAAGGTGACTCACTTAAAATTCAAAAGCTCTCAATGAAAGCACCATTTGATAATCCAAAGAAGGATATGAGGGTTCTTCCGTCAAATGGCATCTTGGAGTGAGGTGGTCGGAATTCCTTGAACGCCATGAGCAACCTGCACAGCGCCGGAGGTGGACTCCGGCGTAGAAACTCCGATGCCAAAGTCAGTGTTTGGTCTTATTTTGAGAATGTTCTACGTATGTGTGTGTAAGAGTGAATGAATGGATCCCCCCCTTTGTGTGGCTTCCCTCCATCCCTTATAGTGGGTTGGAGTGGTTAGATGATCTGACCACCTTCCTCTTTTTTGGGGTTAAAGTGGTTAGATCTACTGACACCTTTCCCCTTTTTTCCACAAAGTGGTTAGAAAGTAGGAATAAATAATAAAAAAGTATATATAGTGCCTTTGGGAGAATAAATATTCCTCCTATCCAAGGACTTTATCAGAGTTGAGTGGGAGTAGGACATGTTGTCTCCCATGCGTGGCTGTGACCACTGATTTAATAGGAAAAAGTATACAGTGTACCTTTGTTTGGAGTTTATGCCGTTTGTGGCGAATCGGCAAGGAGCCGTTTGTAGTGAATCGGCCGAGTGCCGTTGTCTTCGCCTTTATTGATGAATCGGCTCTGTGCCGTTTTGGTGATAACGGGCTGGACTTGTCCTTTAGTCACTTATTCCCGTTGACCTGGTCAATCGATCACGATGCCGTTTTATATGGTTGACTTGGTTTGTCAAACCGGTCATGTGCCGTTTTGACCGGTCAACGGTACTTTGTGAGGGTACAATGTCCGTTTTGCCCTTATGATAATTTTATGTATTATCAATCACATCATTTGAAATAATCACCTTGCTGAATGTAAATGCTGTTTGCAGGGTGCATGCAGGACTAGCCCAGATGATGAAGATGCCCTAAGAGCCATAGATCTTCTTTATGACGCAGCTTTGGTTTCTAGTGGGTATACTGTAAGTGATCATGTTAATGCCTTAACTTATAATAAACCAATGATGCAAGGCTTGAAGCTTTTAGTTTGGAGGTCCTTTTGGTTCCCGAAACTTGAATTTTGTTTAATGTATTCTTTTATTGATGCAGCCTGAGAATCCGGCGCAACTTGGTGGGAAGATATATGATATGATGGGGATGGCTCTTTCCGGGAAATGGTCAGCTCCTGGTGAGGTACAGCATTCAGCATCTCCTAGACCTAATGTGCATGCAGAAACATTGGAAGCAGAAGTGGTTGAGGCAGTTGGAGCTGGTGGGCAGAAGTGATTGTTTATTCATTGTTTCATCATCTCATGCAAATACTAGGAAAAGCTTGTTTGGGCTTTAGCTCATGAATGCTGGATGAAATAGAATGTAAAATTGCAGTGATGCAGTGATCTTCTGAATAGAGCCTCTTTTTTTTCCCAATAAATTGTAAGTTAGACAACTCGAATTTGAGACAACAATTTGAATGTTGATGTTAGAACTAATACTGTTTTGCTGGAAGCTGTGGTTCTGAACTATCTTGTGGATAGAGTATGAACTTGCGACTGCTGATTTGGATAGGGGAGTTGCTGAGATGCAAAAGTTGTAGGAAGCAATTCTGATGGCTGACGTGTAATAAATGAGATCTGAACTCTAAAGTCAACATTACAATTTTGCACAAAAAAAATGGTCAACATTACAACAACAACAACAGTCCAAATTCCAAAAACCTAGAAATACGATTCAATCAGGACGCCGGCCAGACTCTTACGCGTTTTCAAATATTCAATTGATTTTTAGTATTATCTTTTTGAGTAAAAAAAATTCAAATATTCAATTGGGTCTTTAGCGTAATACTTATTGATATTTTGTTTTGTTCACCTTTATTTGTGGTGTTGAAGGAAGAAAAATTATCCAAACGAAATTTTAAAATTAAACTAAACCCTTGATTTTAGATGAATATAAACTGAAGCTATAACTAAAAGAAAGGACAAAATAAGGTAATGGTGGTGTCAAATGAAAAACAGAAAGTTGCTAAGGAGTTAATCTAATATTTTGAAAACATGAGGGACTTCCAGACTAGCAACTCTGCAACTGGACAAAATGACCGATTATTACTGCAAGATTTACAACAATACCAGTCAGCCTCAAGCAACCGGCCACCGGATGAGGCGTTAATTTCCACACTGAGAATCGAAAGAAATGAAACACTACAGTCACTGCGCAGTGCGCACACCGCACAGTCACACCAAAATCCCTTCTTTCTTGTGTACAGAGAGTTGAGTCTGAGTCTTTGGTGGCGCAGGGGCAAAACTGTAAAAGGGCACATGACCTCAAAATCTTCTCTCTCGCTTCGCTTGTCATCCCTCTCCTCCTCTTCTTCATCGATCGCTCCATCCAGCGGTTCCCTGCGGTTCCCTGCGGTTAGTACTCTCTCTTCCCCTCCCCTCCATTTTTAGATTCCAGTTTCTGTTTGGCTCCATAGAAAACGAAGGAAAGGAAAACAAAAGAGGAATATTGATTTTTCTGCCTTCATTTTGTTTGCTAATTTCCTTAATTATTGGTTCTTGTTCAAGTCCTGCTCTCGTTTTCCTACCGCTTCTCACCAACCTAAAAGATCATCACTTTCTCATCTACTCTTCTTCTTCAATCTGTTATTTTTTCTGTGTTTACCACCATGTCTGAGCAGCAGCTGTTCTAGTCTTATATTTTGGAAGCTATGAGCAAAAAAACAAAGTGTAAATTGTAACTTATGATGTAAGTGTTGGATGACTTGTCATGCTCTGTCTTTTGTAAATTGTAGATTGGTTGATGGGTGCATCCTCTGGCTCTAACATCCACCAACAACCTTCTTCCAAAATGCTACCTCCGCCTCGTCAGCAGTATGATGGGTGATTTTAGAACTTGGGTGTATTGATTCCTTAGGATTCAGTCAAAACAGAGGAGTAGGGAGAGAAGCTGAGGGACGCTGAGGTCTGGAGGAAGCGGGAGAGGAGGTGGGTGCGGTGGTGGAGGCCGGTGGAGAGGATGAAGGCTATTTTTTCCCATACCCGTTCGGGTATTTTGCGAGTTCCATACCCAATTATACCCGCAATTATAAATGCGGGTATGCGGGTATGGGTACCCATTGCCATCCCTAGAATTGATACTGAGACGAGTAGCTTGAGCTTTGCCGCATCTTCTGCTCCTCTCCGGCCTCAGACACGAAACTGTGTTTTTCTATTTCCTCTTAACCGTCAAGGTACGCGAATTACTGTCCAGTTGATGCACTGATTTCTCAAAGTTCTCTTTTTGCTCTCCTATTGTTATATTCATCTTGAATCCATGTTCATTTTTTTGCTTCACTCATGCTAAAAGCAACAAAGCTCGCTTCCCATGTGAGCAAAACCTTGCATTTTCTCCCCATAATCCATTTCTTAACCCTCTCCGCAGCTGGGTTTTTCAGAAGCTACGGCAATTCCAACATTAAAAATGGTGATGAGCCAGAACATGAAACTGAATGGGAAAGGCTGCTTAAGCCTTTTGACCTGAAAGAGCTCAGAAAATCATTTCATAAGATCACCCCTTTCCAGCTTCGCAAACTTCTTGAATTACCACTTAATGTGCACACATCGTTGGAGATGTTCCAATGGGCAGGTGCCCAGAAGGGTTATTGCCACTCATTTGATGTGTACTATGCACTGTTCGATAAGCTTGGTGCTGCCAAGGAATTTAAGGTTATTGATAGGTTGTTGTTGCGAATGAAAGAGGAAGATGTTGTTTTCAGAGAGTCTATTTTTATTTTGATTATGAATTATTACGGGAAATCAGGTTTGCCTGGGCAAGCTACTAGGTTGCTCTTGGACATGAAGGTTTTGTTCTCTTGCGAACCAACTTTTAATTCCTATAATGCTGTCTTGCGCATTCTTGTGGATTCTAACTGTCCTAGTGTTGCATCCAATGTTTTCTATGACATGTTGGGTAAGGGTGTTTTGCCTGATGTTTACACATTTGGGGTAGTTATGAAAGCCATGTGTATGGTTAATGAAGTGGACAATGCGTGCTCACTGCTTAGGGACATGGCGAAACATGGGTGTGTGCCAAGTTCAGTGATATACCAGACTCTGATAGATGCACTTTCCAAGAGAGAGCGATTGGATGAGGCAATGAAACTCTTGGACGAAATGTTCCTAATGGGATGCACACCAGATGTTGATACCTTCAATGTTGTTATTCACGGCTTGTGCAGGCTCAAGCGTATTCATGAGGGGGCGAAATTGGTTGACCGAATGCTTCTTCGTGGTTTTTCTCCTAACGATATGACATATGGAGTTCTAATGCATGGGCTGTGTAGAATCAGACGAGTTGATGAAGCACATGCACTTTTGAGCAAAATACCAGCTGCAAATGTTGTGCACTATAACACTGTGCTTAATGGGTATGTCATGGCTGGTCAGTTGGATGAAGCCAAGGCTTTGCTGTATGATAGGATGTTAAATAATGGCCATGAACCAGATGTATTCACATTTAACATACTTATTCATGGACTTTGCACCAAGGGGTTTATGGGTTCTGCTCTTGAACTGGTCCATGACATGGATAAGAAGGGTTGCAAGCCAAATGTAATGACGTACACCAGTTTGATTGATGGATTCTGCAAGAGAGGCCAACTAGAGGAAGCTCGACATGTTTTACATGAGATGATAACCAAGGGACTCAGTCTAAATACAGTTGGATACAATGTCCTTATATCTGCTTTATGCAAGGGTGAAAAGATTCATGACGCCCTGGACATGTTTCGTGAAATGTCAAATAAAGGGAGTAAACCTGATATATTTACATTTAATACTCTAATATTTGGTCTTTGCAAGGTTGATAGGATGGATGATGCTCTAGGATTGTACCATGATATGTTGTTAGAGGGTATTATTGCCAATACAGTAACTTACAACACATTGATTCATACTTTTTTGAGGAGAGGTTCAATGCAAGAAGGACTTAAGCTTGTGAATGATATGCTGTTTAGAGGGTACCAGCTTGATGAAATTACTTACAACGTCCTTATAAAGGCACTCTGCAAAGAAGGTGCTGTTGAGAAAGGACTGGGTTTATTTGAAGAAATGATCAGGAAGGGACTCAGCCCCAGTAATATCTCACGTAATACATTGATCAATGGCTTCTGTAGAGCTGGAAAAATACGCAAGGCACTAGAGTTCCTGAGGGATATGGTTCATCAAGGTTTTGCGCCTGACATAGTCACTTATAACAGCCTGATAAATGGTTTTTGCAAGATGGGACGCATTCAGGAAGCTTTTGTACTCTTTGAAAAATTGCAACTTGAAGGAATACAACCTGATGCTATTACTTATAATACTTTAATTTGTTGGTTCTGCCGTCAGAAGATGTTTGATGATGCGTATTTACTTCTCCATCGAGGGGTTGAGAATAATTTTGTTCCTACTGAGGTGACCTGGTATATCCTGATCTGCAATTTTGTTAAGGAAAGTGATGAAGAAAATCAGTTCTCCTTCTGTTAGGTTAAGTGACTGGAAGGAAACTTTGCTCATTTCTATCTTCTTCATCTAATCTTAGGCTCTGTATCAAGTTGGTCATTTTGTGTAATTCTATAATTGCTTGTTAAGCCAACATGCTTCTAATCTCTCAATGGGCAATACAGAGTGGAATCATCATTTGTATTCATTATTAGATTTGATTTTTTCAGGATACTAGGTGAATTTACTCTCTTATTGTATATTCATATAGCTTCCTATTCTCTTGCTTTCCACAATTGGCTCTGAATGTAAACAAATAATTTGAATGGTGATGTATGCATTACTGCTGTCAATCTCAGATACAGTGATAAATTTTCAATAGAGATCATCCTACCATAATTTTCCCCTCCCTAGTTGTGTCTTGCCTTGCGGAAATACAAAATAAACTAAAATGCTTTTTGAGATTTTTTTGTCTGTTTTATATACCACATCTATCATGTTCTTTAGTTCCCGTATAACTAAATAGGTTTTAATCTTTGAGTTTTGGTAGACTGACTCTGAAGTCCATATTCACTGGAAGGGAGCAGCTGAGATTTACCCTTTGCCCATCAATTTAACTTTTTTTATTAAATATGATAGTCGTAATGTTGTGGTGCTGGAAATGGTTCTGTCTCCCCATGTGAAGGTTGAAAAAATAATTTGGGATATCTCAGCTTTTTTAAGTAACTTTTGGGTATTAACTTTTTGTTCTAAAAACCTTTTGCAGGAGTTTTTCAGGACTGCTATTGATGAAATGGCCGCGCAAAGCTTGCAGTGTGTTGCCATTGCATACAGATCATATGAATGGGACAAAGTTCCAACTGATGAAAAGGGCTTAGACAATTGGGTATTACCTGAAGATAATCTTGTTTTGCTTGCCGTTGTTGGCATTAAGGTGCACATCCTGGAGTGTTCTCTTGTTTTTCTTCTGACTTCTTTTATTCTGACCTCTCTCTCTCTCTCACTGACATACCACTCCCACCCACCCTGTCGCCGCCACCACCGCCACCGCCCTCCTGTTGTTGATTATGTAAATATGACATGGATAGCATTTCTATGCATGTTATTTGTATTTTTCTTGGCAAACTTTGCTCAGTTAGGAAGTTTCATTTGGTGTCCTGCACTGAGCTTTATTTATTTATTTACTTGTGTATGATTGACCAATTTCATGCTTTTGCTTAACTAGAAAACTGTCTTGATAGAAATTAACCTTGATTCATCATTCACCACATTCAACTATGTTTTTTAACTCATCGTGTTTCACGTGTAGGATCCTTGTCGCCCTGGTGTGAAAGATGCAGTGCAAATTTGCACCAGTTCTGGTGTTAAGGTGGATATTTCCCTAACTTGTTTTAGATTTTACCTTATCCTGATGGCCACTCCTTTATATGTGCTGAGGGATTTCGTTCATTCACCTTAGAGCCTACGGCAAGCTGTAAATTATAAGCTCCATTTCTGCATTTTCCTCTGCTCTATCTTTGGTCTGTTTCAAGAGACACCGATTGTGTATTAAATCATCTTTGGTGCCATCACAATTTTATACATGTATATATATGGCTAACTGGAATGTGTTTATGAAACTACAGGTACGAATGGTAACTGGTGACAATATCGAAACAGCAAAAGCAATAGCTCTGGAGTGCTGGATTCTTGATTCAAATGAAGATGCAGCAGAGCCTAATGTCATTGAAGGAAGGGTATTCTGCGCCTATTCAGAAAAAGAAAGAGAACAAATTGCCAAGAAAATAACGGTATGCGCCAAATTTCTATGGCTTGAGATATATAAAGATTCTAATTAATAATATGGTTTTATAGTTTCTATGGCTTCAGGAAAGTTGCATTTTTGGTTATTTCAAGTGTGTAAGTGATGATACTCAGGTCATGGGGAGGTTGTCTCCGAATGACAAGCTCTTGCTTGTGCAAGCCCTACATAAAGGAGGTGAAGTTGTAGCTGTGACCGGAGAAGGCACAAATGATGCCCCTGCACTGCACAAGGTATTTCATCCTCCTTTGTTTATTAAATGCCATGTGATTTTTCAGAAGTGTAACATTTATGAACACAAACACACCCAATTCATGTTGTGTGCTTGGTAACTTTAATTTCTGAGAGAATTATATGGACTTTTTCAATAGTTGCGACCTACAGGGATGGAGTTGTAGTTTCAGATGAACCAATTGTGTCCCTGGCCAACAAAAGTTAATGTATTCCTGAGCAGCTGCACTTGTCTTTTATGCAAAATCATGCATCTATTTAGGATGTTTGATGCCAACTCAACGTTGGCTCAGCAGTTGAGTAGTTGTTCACTTGCCATTAGAGGCTTGGTTCAAGCAAGCCAACTGTAACCCTCGGTTGGTGGCAACTCTATCAGTGGAGGTATAACAAGCTTCTGCCACAGCATGGATAATAGTCGGGGTAACCACCATGTTTATGGGTGCAGCCAGGAGTTTTGGATAGCTCATTTTTACTGTCATGTGCATGGGTTTTTAGATATTGTACAATGTAATGTGCTCCTGTTGTAGTGATTGCATCTTTACCAAGAGACGGAAGTTGCAAAAGAAAGCTCGGATATCATTATCTTGGATGATAATTTTGCTTCTGTTGTGAAGGTTAGTACGTATATTACTTGATGAGATGACTTTTTGCAAGCCTCTCCTTTACAGTGGGGGAAGTGTAATTTCGACTCCTCATTTTCTAAGATGAAAATTGTTTCAGCTACAGTCTGAAGTTACAATTGGATATTAATTGTTCTCACTTTTTATTTTTAGCCCAAATGCTTTACCTTTCTTCTGTTTCCCTTTTTTTCATACCATTCTCATCATTACTAATTTGCGAGTCTACTTTATGTGTAGGTTGTCCAATGGGGGAGGTCTGTGTATGCTAATATTCAGAAGTTCATACAATTCCAACTCACGGTCAATGTTGCAGCTCTTGTAATCAATGTTGTTGCCGGCGATCTCTTCAGGCGATGTTCCTTTGAATGCGGTACAGGTATATCTCTCCTTTATATCATGCTGCAACAATGTCAAACTAAGTTTGAGAACAACCTCTACGGGAATGATTACAAGCCAGTACAACTTATAAGATGAAGTTTAGATCTGGACGTGCTCGTGAGTTTACCTCGAAACTAAGAGGAGAAGTTGTGGGGTAGTAGCGATCGACAACTTGCCCATCCTTGTTGACAAGGAACTTAGCAAAGTTCCATTGAATATCATCACCGAAAATTCCCCATTTTCCGGACTTTAGAAACTTGTACAGTGGAGAAGAACCTTCACCATTGACTTCGATCTGGTTATAATGAAACATCAAACATCAGTTGGAATGATTTCACGTTGTAACAAGAAAACTCCAGCACTCAGTAAACAGATCAGGCATTTGCAACATTTAAAAGCAAAGAGTTGCTTCTAAACAGCCAGTGGACTAGTTGGTTATATTAAGTTGCACAGGAAGTACTACAGTTGAAAAACAGAGACAACAAAATCACGACGCATACTGGCTAATGTGGTTGTATATGTCAATCCAAAAACCAAAGACCGCCACTCATCGAAAGGAATGATGGTAAATGACAATGCTGTCTCCATTATAATCATCAAAACAGTTAAAAGCCCACTTCTTGAAGTTCATTACTACTACTTGAGTTATTGATGCAAATCCAAAGTTCCAAAGAGGTCAGGCAGTGATTATTGACACAGGCTCAGCCTCAAGAGAGGGATGAATTGCATTCTTTTTTTGCGGACGGAAAGAAAAAAAGAGGCTTTTGGAAGGTCATTAAAATAAAGTCAGAAAAAAAATATATAACTGGGTGTTTCTGATTCCATGAATCTAAATCTTACCTTGTCAAAAATTGGAAATTCTGATTTGAAGCGAGTGCAGACAAATTCTGAAATCTCATCATTACTTCCTGGTTCTTCTGCACCAAATTGATTGCATGGAAATGCCAGTATCTCGAGACCTGGATTAAGACATAAAAGGTCAAAGGGTAACACAGGATGTGGAAAACAGAAAAAGGAACAAAGAAATAGATGTGTAATCTTTGCAAGAAGGAATTCCTATTCCTACACACTCATTCCCAAAATTCCCAATCCTCATCACTTAAGCAGATGGAGGAGAAATGAAATGCCAGCAATGAAATGGAAATGTAAAAGAACAGAACACCTTAGTATGCCCAGAAACACGATTGCAAGGTGCAAAGGGTATAGGATCCATCAAAATGGTTTTCTAGCCTCTTATGATTTTGAAGGCTATGAATATGGAGACTTCACCTGATAAGAATCAAGTTTAAATTGCTAACCTAGCTTGTTGTACTTCTCGTACACTTGATTCAACTCCGTGTAGTTTGAATTTGTCATTCCACTGTGCAATCCAACAACAATAACACACACTCTTAAAGAGATTGAACAAGAGAGAAAAATTATAGAAAGGATGAAAGGATGACACTGATTTGAATGTGAGAAACAGAAAGAACAAAAAAAAGAACGAAAGAGTTACTTGATACAATTCTACATATGCCACACAAATTTTATGAAGAACCGAATTTGAAATCAATCTCCTTAATTGGTCAGAAAGAAAAGAACCCTTTTCCAAAAGAAGATGGCAATACCATTTCGATGCGACATTAACAATTAGTAGGACCTTTCCCTTGAAAATGCTAAGATCCACATCAGTTCCCTTTGTATCCTGTGAGCAATACAAGAAACATACACTTCATATCTTAAGAAGACGGAAAGAAACCGGGATAGCAGTGTGCAAATGAAGCTCTGTTACCAAGGGTAGATATTAGCCAGGACAAAAGTAAACAAGCTACCCCTACTCATGTAAAGGAGAAGAAAGAAAAGGAAGGGAAAATGGGTGCTAAAAGAATATCAAAAGCCACAACTACAGAGCAAAAAGAGTGCAGCACGAAAACAAACAGTACAAGAAAAGAAGTGCTTCGCCTATCCACACCAACTCAAGTGAGGAAAAAGAAGAGAGTACATTTTCATTGATCTCAAGTTCTGAGCTTTGGGCGAAAACAATATCAAACCACCATAAAAATTTCTTCCTATAGTCATACTCAAACTCATACAGTACTAAATCTATTTAACCAAACTTAAGCAACCTGTTCAAGAAACAGAGAAATCGAATAACACAAACCCAAGTTTTCGATTCGTGTAAATTGCGCAGAGTAGCATAGTTTAGACAAATTCAGGACTTTTCCCGCACTATCTTATGTAAAACCCATCAATTTTGAGAGAGGAAAGCAACCCATTTGATCGTTTTCCATCAAAAAGCAAGATAGATGCCTTAGCAGTTGGAAACTTGATACAGGGTATAAAAGAGTAATAAAAACGAGAGATGACGCGCCTACAAGTATTAGGATCAGCACAGTACCTTGATGGTGAAGTCGTAAACTGACTCTGGGTACTTTTTCACTTGACTTGCCATCAATGATCAAACAAGGTAGTGAAGAGGGAGAATAGATGAAACCAGTTGAGCCTGACCAGACCAGCCAAAACCATGAAACGCTGGCAAAAACTCCAGTACTACCGTGGTACTCAAAACTCAATACCTCTCCACGCTAAATTTTGACACGTGTTCATCATATGTTTTTTAAATATAATTTAGATATTCTTTTTCTATGTCCCTAATTGGTTAAGAAGAAAAACAACCACTTGTGTCATCTCCTCCACCATTGTTGAACGACACTGAATTGAATAATTTTATTATTATTGTTTATTAAGATTCCAATACAACTCTGTTAAAAGAAAGCACAAAGGTCAAACCTTTATTTTCCGTCTGTCCATTTTTCATGCTTTTTTGGTTGAAATTTCTGGATATTTATACAAAAGACCTTCTAACTCTTCACATGAAGTGTGGATCTGGGAGGGAGGGAGGAAGCCATAGTTGATTAGCTTTTAAGAACAAATTCAAAGGTGCAAAATCCAAGTTAAAGTGGTTATGTGTAGGTTCTTTTACAGTGTTGATGGAGGTTGCTTTCTGGAAATTGGATCTAGAAAGGAAAGGAAAAAAGAGGAGGGAGGCATACAGTGATTTGAATAGAAAATAGTACTCTTTCCGTCCATTAAAAAATGGACGTTTGGGGCGTGAATCCACGTTCACATTTTTTTTTCTTTTAAAATTGCCTTTCAAATTATGTATCATTCGACTTAAATTACGCATTATACAAGTGATTAAATAGAAATAAGAGAGAGCTCAAACTACGTTATGCATGTGATTAAACAGAAATGGGAGAGAGCTCAAGTCTGCTGACAATGGGTTGGGTTGGGTTTGCGTTCAATTCAGCCCAAAGTTAAGCTGGCTCACGCGTTCAACAGCTGGTTTTAATAACCGTCCTTATGAGCCCACTGTTTATTTAATAAACAGAGGAAGTATTTCTTTAGGCTTTAGCCAATCTTAATTAGTGCGCATAGATACAAAACAGCAACTAATTCATTCGGGAAGATTATTTTTATTTTCTTTGGCCAAAGATTAGGATTTAATGTTGTAGAATAAGTTGCAAGACAGTAGTTGAAAACAGGATTATTTTAGTAAACTTCACACCTACAACTACTGAACTGGACATACATTATCCATTTTAACATGACTACGCATATTCATAACAAAACTTATAGAAAGGTTTTATTATTACACTTTATTGAGCTTCATTATTCCAGCAGCTGGTAGCTGCTCCATTAACCCTTCTTCCTTTTGCATTCACTCGACCCCGAGTAGTTTCTTGATGTTTTTCTGCATAGAATGAGATGATCAGACATTCGAGTTCAGATGTGGTTGCTAGTGTCTAAAAGGAATGTGAGTTGAGACCAGAAAGGTTTATATACCTCAATACTGAGAGGGGAAGTGGTGGGAGCATAACGCTCCACAACATGCCCATCTTTGTCTACCAGGAACTTGGAGAAATTCCACTTAATACCATCACCGAAGAGACCACCTTTGCTGGACTTCAAGAACTTGTAAATCGGAGCAGCGTTTGAACCATTCACATCAACCTATACCAAGAGAACAACCAAACTAAGTAAAGGTCGACATAGCATAACATCATTACATCATCTTTAGGTTTGAGATCACGAGACAATTAGGTGGTATAAGAGCAGCATCAGACACAATTTTTCGCAGAAAATGTTGAAAGCACCACAAAAGCAACTGCAGCGCCTACCTTATCAAATATGGGATACTCAGCCTTAAAGCGAGTACAAGCAAACTCCATGATCTCCTCGTTGCTACCTGGCTCCTGATTTCCAAACTGATTGCATGGAAAAGCCAGGATCTCCAAACCTGCATCAACACAAAAAGAAGTATAAAATAAAAGAAATAACACTCCAGCAAAGTCACAATTTCTCAAAATGATTGATCATGCTCAAGGAGGTCTATCCCTAATGGTCTTCACAAGTGATACGCAAGATGTATGTTAAGTAACTCGTAACGGAGTGAAACACATGTAATAGAAAGCAGACATAATAATCACAAGGAGGGAAAGTAAATGCGATACGAGTTCAGCTATATATGCTCCCACTGCTGGAGTTAGTATCAGATAAATATTGCACTCGTATTCGTCCTCTAAAGTTCCAATAAAACCAAACCAAAAGAAGTATTAATAACAAACCTTGATCCTTGTACTTCTGGTATAACTGAGCCAGTTCAGTGTAGTTAGCGTTGGTCAAACCACTGCAGAAAAACCAAAACATAAGTTTAATGGCAATGGTATACGGAAAAGAAAAATCGAATAACTTGAATGAAGAGATTAGTCTTGCTTAGGTTTTCCATCAAAATGAAAATGCAATATGATGTTAAAGATGATTTGATCAGCACCAAGAAAATTTAAGGGCAAAATATTACTAATGAAGATGGGAATTCTTCCTCAAATGTCTAATCCCTATATCCTAGCCAGAAAACATATTTTATATCTCCCCTTCACGCACAAGAAGAACAGAAGCAAAGTAATACCATTGTGAAGCAACATTAACAATCAGAAGGACCTTCCCCTTGTAAATGCTAAGATCCACATCATTTCCCCTAGCATCCTGCAAGCAATCAGCTTAAAAGCATTAGTCAAATTCCTATTAGTAGACCAAGAGAGTATCAACAGCTCACATATGAAAGAAAATCTCCAATGAATTCATTGCATATGCATCCAAACAAATAAGATAAATAACTTGAATTGAAAACCCTTTGTAGGTTTGATGATTAAAGAAGCAGCAAATAGACCAACCATTAAAGCATCAATTTTTAGACTCAATACAAATCTATAATAATTTTTTAGACTCAATACAAATCCCACTTCATGAATTTCAACCGCTAAATAACAGTGGCAAATGAAAACACACCAATCTCCACCAACCTCAAGCAAAGCACCCTTTCTTCTACACTAACTCAAATTAAACAAAACCCAGATGCCCAAAGCACTAAAAAAGCAAACAAACAAATGAAACTACCTTTACAGTGAAGTCGTGAACTGATTGAGATTGGCTAGCCATGGTAGAGTTTAATCGGAAAGGAGTTAGTACAGGTCTTAAAACCCCTGACTTGTTAGATCCAGAAACCACAGAAACTGGTGATTTGTGCAGAGATGGAAGAAAGATTTGCGCGTAAGTGAAAGATGATTGCTTTGACAAAGCTTGAGAAGCGGATACGGATACCAAGAGTAGATTTTTTGGAGAGATGACGCGAGTTGAAGAAGAGAACATTTGCGCGTTTTATAAGGGAAACGTACAGATCAGTGGGTCCAATTTATACGGGTGTACCGTGTGTAGTATACAGGGAAGAAATTGGTCAAATTTCGTGTTGTGCTGAAGGGAAGGCGCTAAGGTTTACGTGGCTATTCCTGAAGACTACACGTGGATGAGATTGGACCATGTGTCTGCCTAGAGAACGAAATGATTGGACGGTCTGGATTGTTTAGTGACAGACAAAGCAGTGTCAGATATTAACGGCGATTTTTGCAGCTGAGCAGAACCTAAAAGATGAAAACGAAAGGAGTGACATCAGTTGTTGCAATGTAGATTTGGCTGCTTCGATTGTTGCTGGCTTGCTGCCCGGGTAAAGGAAAGAGGAATCTTCAATTGTTCCGGATTGGGTGTCTAGATTCTAGAACATTTTTGTTAATCCTGCTAACAATTTTGTAATCCTCACATTTTTTTTTGTTAGTCTTACATTTATTTTGTCCATTGCTAAGATTTTTTTTCTTTTTGGGTCAAATTGCATTGTTAAGGTTGGGTTGGTAAAACATTTTGTTTGATCAGCTCACGTGAAATACCATACCGAAAAAATAAAAAGTCCATTTTTTTATTATTCGTATATTTTAAGATTGTTGTTCGAATTGATTTTTTACTATACATTTCATTTCACTACAATTTGTTAACTCTCTCACGAAGATTGTTTACGGTTATGGAGAATGCATCCTGAAACTTGTCAAGCTGAGAATTCGAATCTCCATAAACCAACCCAGGCAGTAATTCAAACACTATATACCTTCTCATATCCTGTCTTGCCCTTGTTGAAACATTCATCAGCTTCTCCACCACATTCACCTTCATCTTCCTCACTTCTTCTTGATTGATAAACACCGAATACTGATCATGGTCCTCAGGAAAATGCCATGGATATTGGTAGTACACGGTGAAGGGATCGAACAGTACAGGTATGCAGCCCGAGACAAGTGAATCGAATACTGATTTTCTTGTTGGACTATCACCAGGAGGCTGTAAACAGAATTCAGAATCCATGAACAGCTCGATTACTGACTCGGGTTGGTCACATTCACCTGATTTACAGTTCAGCAGCTTGCATTTGTCACTTCTTGAAGTACATTGGTTGATCAAAGCTGACCTTATGTTCTCAGGATGATCAGGCCGCGGAGCCCCTGCGAAACTCACTAGGTTCTTTCGAGGTGCTCGGATAATCTTCAGCTGCCAGGAGATAATGTCATCATCAGAATGGGGATGGAAGAAGGTAGGATGTGGGATGCCAATATCATTAACTTCCCACGGCTGCCGTTCGATCATGAGCTTTATTGGATTTTGCATCTGCTCAAGCTCTAGGAATCGAGTCCCCCATGAAGAATCGATTAGTCTCCTGAAATCCCATGAAATTTTCCCCAGCACAAACACATGATCTTTACCAGAATTTTGAACCCAAGATTTCTTGGACGCCAGCCATTTCAAAAGATCCAGTGACAAAGTGTCTTTAACATCATTGGACACATTCTTGAAATGCCATCTCAAGATGTCTAAGCCACCATAGTACGGGACGTAGAAGAGCTTCGCTTCGTTTTCATTGTAAACCCTGCAAGGATGCTTCAGAATCCTTCCATGGAATATCGGCTCCAGTGAGTACTGATGAGTGTGAAACCAGCCTTTGCCAAGTTTGTCTATAGGCACACCTAAACCATCGTTCTTGAAATGAACACAGATATCTTCCCATGGAATCATGTCGCCGCATTGACCCACCAGGTCCTTGTTGAACTTCGATGGCAGATCATAGACATATACCCCCCTCCCATCACAATTGTCATGCTTCGTGTTCGATATCCATGACCGATGCATTTGCAGTTGCTCTTCGACCGCCTTATTAGCAACGGCAATCTCATCACTGTCTTCACTTATCATGTCCATAACCGTCAAACCTGATCCCCGCCCTGCAGCGTACTCAATCTCTTTGATGCTGCCATCGCCAGAACTAACACCATTGACGAAGCTCTCTTTGATAGGGCCATCAGTTTCATGACTAACCTCTTTGGTGTTGTCGCCAACGCTGGCTGTTCTCAAACTAACGGCATTGACGATGCTCTCTTCGATATTGCCATCAGTGTCAGGGCTAACAACATCTTTGACAATCTCTTTGATGTTGTCGCCAACGCCGGTAGTTCTTGAACTAACATCAATGTTTTGGGTATCACCATTGATGAGAGGACCTGAGGAACCATTGTTGACAACTGGAATTGGGATTTCAAAGTTAGGCTGGGAGCCTGCAGATAGGCAATACAGGTTGTTGAGTTTCCTCGACGAGACACACACATGAACTATCTTGCCTGAGATGATGGTTGTGGAGGAAGACCAGAGGAAGACGAGGATCAAAAGAAAAATAGCAGCAGGGATTCGAGTCAGACATTTGAACAAGAATAGATCACAGAAGCAGAGCTCTCTTGTTTCTGCCTTTCTTGATGATTTAGATTTCCTTCTGGGTATGGATACTGCCATTTTTGGACAGAAGGCTGCAGTTTGAGGAGCAGCATCGGGTTTTGTCTGGTTTTTCTACTACTGGAAAGAAACATCTTTACCAAACAGATGAACTTGTTTTTTTAACTTGGTTGCACGTAGACGGTTAGTGCCTAAATTGTATCCACGTCTGTTTCAGCAATTATGAAGCAATATAAGTTTAATAAGAATATTCAATTCTAGAACAGAATCCTGATTCCTGATGTGGAAATCTCCTAGGCATTCCCTGCTCTTTTCTTTTCTGTTTAATAGAAGAGAAATAAAAAGAAATGAATTTGGAGCCCACTTTATGCATGACTCAGTTCTATACCTAATTATTAAAAATTGAGTTCTAATTAGTTAATGTTTCTCCTCTAAAAACAAATAGTACCAAAGTTTTGATAATTTTCAGGTCAACTAATAGAAAATTCTTGTGTTAGCAAACCACCGACAAGAAGATTATCAATGATAGTAAATGCCAAAGGCTCAAACACTCCAGCATCTAAGCAGATCCCCATGTAAAGTTGACAATGGAAGGTGGAATCAAAACTATATGCTTCAAAAGTATATAATGTGTTTGCGATATATGCTTCAACTAAGAAAACTGGCATGTATAAGTGTCTAACCTATCATTCATGTTTAGACATCGACAGGTTGGTGGACTATAGGTTTGATCAGGGTCGTGATATTAGTTAGCATTCCATGTTCAAACTACAAACACACAAATCATGATTACCTCCTAAAGGGAAAGATCCATCCATACCATAAAACATGTTTCTATTTAACAACTGTTCGGTCAAGTTCGCCAGATACAAATTATTCATTGTCTATCTTTGCTACTAAACAACAGTCTCGGCCAACAGCAAGTAAACAAGAAACATTAAGGGAAGAAACCATGAAAAGGACTTACAAATTCATATAGGCCAGTGCAAAACATCCAACGACCGATTCATAACACACTATCTGTCCTGGAAGACAGCCGACAGAAGAAGTTCATGGGAACCGAGCGAGTCTTGTAGCAGAATCTTGGATGCCTCATCATGTAGAAGCCAGCCAAAGCTGCTACCACTTGAAATGGTGTCACAAACAAGACTAGCGCAGCTATTAGAGAGAACAAAACAAAGATGGCAGTAGCACGCGGGTATCGCCAGCTTAAGAGCGCTTGAAAGTGCTCCACTTGGGTTGCTATATCACCGCCAACAGTCTGGATCCTACCGGCCACACTTCTCATCCTGTCATACCTCATCCTCACCAGATCAGTGTTCTTGGTTGTTGGGAATGTATCAAATTCCTCATCGAGCTCATCCGGGTCCACGACCTCAAGATGTGAGAGCAATATGTCTATATGGGGAGGGTGCCTTGGTCTATAGCGATAATTCCAAATCCCTTTAAGAAACATGTAAAGGAACGCTGTGGGAAGAATGAAGTCCTGGGAAGCAAGCCAGCATAAGATAGAGAATGTGAACAAGGACTGTCGTCACTGGATTCTTCCACATGAAAACATCTCGAAACCATTTCCCAGCAGTGAATGACCCTGAGAAACCAAAACATACTCCAAAGGTGCGAGTCCACATCAGACGTACCCCACCACCTCCTTAGTGATTGGAGGTTCTGCACGGCCAAATCGCATTGCCACTATGTTGACAGTTTGTTGGCGAAGCATGTCCAGCTGCAAGACGCTGATTGGCCTAACATAGTGCATTTTTGGCAGAAGAGGCTTTGAGTACTGATAAAGCATGTTTGGGAAAGAAGTGCATGTAAATCTAATTGCCATATGCAATTCGTCCATCTTTACTCCAGTAGGATGAAGGACAAGTAACGGATAGGAGTGTGTGTAAACATGGCCAGTTTCAAGTGTAGATATGCGAATCCGAACCTTACCAATTTTCAAGTCCTTTCCACTCTTTTCCCCAAGTTGGCCGTTGTCAAATACACCAATTGTAAGAACTGTGGCTGGATCGAAAACCTCCCAGGCATATTGCTCATTGTATTTGGGGGACAGGTTATCTATGAGGGTAATTGTCCGGACCCATTTGTGGCCATACTTTGCTACACAATATGTATCTGATGTACCCCTTCCATCCCTTGTTTTCATGGGATGGAGCCCCCTGGCATCTAAGATGCCGAGTCCCAATAACCCAATAGGTGGCCTCCACAGCTGTTTTGCTGTGGGGCGAAGATCACTACTATAATGAGTTGCCTCATCAAGAACATGGTATCCTCCATCAAGACAGACCTGAAGATGGATACGGCTGGAAAACTTATCCTTCTTCAACTGATCTACATCCACAAGAACAGGCTTTTCCAGGTTAAACCAACGAGAATGAATTATCTGATCATCAGCACGCTTCTCAACAGCACTCAAAGGTATGGGACCTTCTGCTCTTCAGTCTTCCCACTACTTAATGCTAATACAGGAGTCAATGATATATCGGATTCTTCTTCCTTCCTTGATATGTAAACAGTTAATAAAGAAACAAAATCAAGATCAGTAAACAGGTCAATGCACACAAGTTATGGAGGAGGCAAGGAAAAAGAAAAGAATTTAAGTACTGAATTTAATCATAATAAACAAAATGAGGTTTTAACCCTGCACATTCTTACCACAGAAATGTAATAAATTTCAGCTGAAAAATTAAGACCTAGAATAGAAAAACTGGGTTGTGAATGATTCCAAGACGTAGCTACTAGCTAGGTCATTACCAACATCACCTTCCAAAGCCAGATGTGTATTATGATATAGAATACTGAAATAACGGCTAGGTGGCAGAGAGGTGGACAGAAAATGACCCTTTCAATACACCTATGTCCTCTGATATATGAATATGATACAACCCTCAGATTTTCCATGCAGCAACAGCGAAGGAGAGGATTATATGAACAAGGGAAAAAATATTGGGAAAAAAGTGGAAGTGAATGTTCAAAACCACATCAAAATCCCAATCTTCCCATTAGGAATGATGAGAGAATTTTATGACAAATGCTTTGATGAGTACTTGTCAAAAACAACTTTAGAAGAATTTCCTGAAACCCTACCTTTGTGGAAAGTTCACATCATAAAAAACCCAACAAAAAATGCAGAAGGCATTATCATTTTCAATATCCACCATTCCATTGGAGATGGGTACTCTATACTGTATACTCTTTTTTCCTGCTTCAAAAGAGCTGACGACCTTTCTCTTCCATTGACATTTCCTTATGCCAAAATGCGTAAGTTCTGCAGATTTTTATGGCCAGAACAATAATAATGTCTATTCCACTTTTTAAGAGATTGAATTGGGTTTTATCCTTGTTTGTTAACACTGTATCAGATTTTTCTTGGGGCATTTTAAAGGGTAATTTTATTGATGACGATAAATCACCGATCTGGTCAGTGGAAGATGGAGATGAGTTTCGGCCGAGCTTTGTGTCAACAGTGAAGTTCTCACTTGCTCATATCAAGGAAATTAAGGCCAAACTTGGAGTGGTAATGATATATTTTTTCAAAAATTCAAAAATCCAAAAATCTAAACCCTAAAACTAGAAATCAAATCCAAAAATCTGTGAATAGGAGAGGGGAAATTCTCACAACCGAGACAAACCTACGAATAGGAGATCGTGCCGCTGTCATGCCGCCGCGATCGTGCTCTCCTCTGCGATCGTGCTGCTGCTGTTTTAGCTTTTTTGGGAGCGTAGAAGAAAGGGAGAAGGGCCATATCTTAGACGGTATACATTAAAGTAATAAATTAATTAATTATTAAAGGTATATATTTAAGTAATAAATTAATTAATTATTAAAAAGTGAAATGAATCCCCCAAAAATCAAACCTATTTTTTCTATGTTTCAACTTTGTAAAAGTTGAATTCGTTTAAAGTTGACAATGGAAGGTGGAACCAAAACTATATGCTTCAAAAGTATTATCTGTTTGCGATATATGCTTCAACTAAGAAAACTGGCATGTAAAAGTGTCTAACCTATATCATTCATGTTTAGACATCGATAGTTAGACATCGATAGGTTGGTGGACTATAGGTTTGATCAGGGTAACATTCACGTATGGCGATCAAAATGTAGGTTTGTGATATTAGTTAGCATTCCATGTAAAAACTACAAACACACAAATCATGCTGACCTCCGAAAGAGAAAGATCCATACCATAAAACATGTTCTATTTAACTACTGTTTGGTCAAGTTCGCCAGATACAAATTATTCATTGTCTATCTTTGCTACTAAACAACAGTCTCGGCCAACAACCAGTAAACAAGAAACATTAAGGGAAGAAACAATGAAAAGAACTTACAAATGCATATAGGCCAGTGCAAAACATCCAACGATCGATTTACAACATACTATCTGTCCTGGCAGACAGCCGACGGAAGAAGTTAATGGGAACAGAGGGGGTCCTGTAGCGGAATCTTGGATGCCTCATCATGTAGAAGCCAGCCAAAGCTGCTACCACTTGAAATGGTGTCACAAACAAGACTAGCGCAGCTACTAGACAGAACAAAACAAAGATGGCAGTAGCACGCGGGTCTCGCCAGCTTAAGAGTGCTTGAAATCGCTCCCCTTGGGTTGCTATATCACCAACAACAGTCTGGATCCTACCGGACACACTTCTCAGCCTGTCATACCTAATCCTCACCAGATCAGGATTCTTGGTTGTTGGGAATGTATCAAATTCCTCATCGAGCTCATCCGGGTGCACTACCTCAGCTTGTGAGATCTTTATGTTCATATGGGGAGGGTACCTTGGTCTATAGCGATAATTCCAAATCCCTATAAGAAACATGTAAAGGAACGCTGTGGGAAGAATAAGTTCTGGGAAGCAAGCCAGCATAAGATAGAGAACGTGAACAAGGACTGTCGTCACTGGATTCTTCCACATGCAAACATCTCCAAACCATTTCCCAGCAGCAAATAACCCTGAGAAAACTGTCATTATTCGGAAAAAATTGGCCTTGCTTCTCCGCATACTCCAAAGGTGCGAGTCCATATCAGACATGTACTCCACCACCTCCTTCCTGAGTGGCGGTTCTGCACGGCCTAATCGCATTGCCACTATGTTGACAGCTTGGTGGCGAAGCATGTCCAGCTGCATGACACTGAATGGCCTAACATAGTGCATTTTTGGCAGAAGAGGCATTGAGTACTGATAAAGCATGTTTGCAAAAGAAGTGCAAGTAAACCTAATTGCCAAATGCAATTCACCCATTTTCTTTACTCCAGTAGGATGAAGGACAAGTAACGGATAGGAGTGTGTGTAAACACGGCCAGTTTCAAGTGTAGATATGCGAATCCGAACCTTACCAATTTTCAAGTCCTTTCCACTCTTTTCCCCAAGTTGGCTATTGTCAAATACACCAATTGTAAGAACTGTGGCTGGATCGAAAACCTCCCAGGTATATTGCTCATTGTATTTGGGGGACAGGTTATCTATGAGGGTGCGTGTCCGGACCCATTTGTGACCATACTTTGCCACACAATATGTATCTGATGTACCCCTTCCATCCCTTGTTTTCATGGGATGGAGCCCCACGGCATTTAAGATGCCGAGTTCCAATAACCCAATAGGTGGCCTCCACAGCTGTTTTGCTGTGGGGCGAAGATCACTACTATAATGAGTTGACTCATCAAGGACATGGTACCCTCCATCAAGACAGACCCGAAGATGGATACGGCTAGAGAACTTATCCTTCTTCAACTGATCTACATCCACAAGAACAGGCTTTTCCAGGTTAAACCAACGAGAATGAATTATCCGGTCATCAGCACGCTTCTCAACAGCACTCAAAGGTATGATGACCCTCCCAAGTATCTCATCTTTTCCAGGTCCCACACGATCCTCAACAGAAAGGATGAGATGGTCGTCAAAGGGTTCAGCAGCAACAAACACAAGATCTTCATTCCAGAGAGCACTAAAAGTCCGAGCCTGACATGACTTAGTTTTTAACACCTGGTTTCCTATTTGTACCTTAACATAGACATCAGGGAAACGATTCTTCTCTGTTGGGACCAAGTCTTGAGCCTCAACAATATTAACCCGCAGATACCACAGGCGTGGCGCATGATAGACCTTTGAACGTATAAGTGTGGAGGCAGTTGGTGTACTATCTACGGGCATAACTGCATCAGAATGCCATGCATCACTAAAAGCCTCATCCGCTTGGGTACCAATCCAAACTGCAAGCATCAGCTCACCCTTTATCTTTTCTCCTTTTTTATCCACAAGTCGATACCATTCTGGAGCCAACGGACTGTCAGGTGGGACCCGCATTGGAATCTCATTGATGTCAAACCTTATACAGCCTACATAGTCATCTTTGACAAGATCCTTGTCTTTAATCACAACTTCTAGCATAGAAGCTTGCATACGATCCCTTGAGAAGGCGAATACTTGGTTCCACACAGGATTTTGTTTCTTTTCAAAATGCTTTGTAATTCCTTTGTAGTTTCCAATTTTCACCTCAACATATGGATCAAGACTTCCGGTAAGATCCATGGCAGGAAGATCACGAGCCTTAACAACCTGTACGTACAGAAAATACATCCGTTCAACGAGATCATATGTGCTTGCAGTTTTATCTCCACGAATAACGCGACCTCCAACAACTCTTCCTCCACCAAGGAAAGGGCTTGTTTCTTTAAGTGCAAAATCAGCAGGTTGAGATGGTGACCCAGAGTACATCCGAACTAACTTTGTAGGCTGTAGTTCTGCAGCTTTCATCTCATCAGCGATATACTTTGGTACGTGATGATGAGTAGTAACTGCAGCAACAGAAGAATTATTCTGAACTGGTTGTTGGTGATTTTGGTGAGGGAGATGATGAAAGGTGTGACGCACAGCTTTTTTATGAGGAACAGTATCTGCAACAGGGTGACCCTTCTGAGCTGACAAGGATTCATCAGCAGGCATAGGAGTAGATGATTTTAGGGATGCATCATCAGTGATATAAACTTTCAGGCCGAGCTCTCCTCTAACACGTGAGAAGATGCCACGTTTCTCCAGCGGGTAATGCAAGACAACAGCATCAGTGTGAGGAACAAATGAATTCCCAGAAAGGCAAACCTTCCCGAGGAAGGACCTGGAGTTGGCAGCTCTGACATTATTGTAGATGTACGCTTCAAGAGAAAGATAGTGGAGGTTAGAAGGGTTGGAAATGTTGAAGTAGAAACTCTCGTTCCAAACTGGATTCAGATCCTTCTCTTTGATGGTGGTGCGGAACTTCTGGCCATCAAAGCAGAGCTCCACAAAGGCACTTGATGAACCATGCTCATCTTTCGGAAGAAGATTGTGGGCACCGACAACCTCAACCCCGAGCTTCAGATTGCTCATAGCGCGACAAAATATGAGCAATCAGAAAGACGGAAGATAACTAACTACAGACACCTGCAGTGAAGAAGAAAACTAAGTATTATTATGTGTAACAGCCGGTAATACAAAACATTAAACAAGAACCTATTGTAGAAGATTAGACAGAAGAAACACAGTAGTGAAAGACGAAAATAACGCGAATCAAGAAATGCAGAAACTCTGTAATTGTACACGCATAAAGGAGATTATAATCGAAGAAAAGCCACAAGTTAAAACCAATGCATGCTCAAGCAACTACAATGGTAGCAACTAGAACAAGGGACATGCCTTCGGAGATGGTGAAAAAAGTGTCACAGTTTCAGACCACATTGATCATCCAAACGCACCAAGCTGACCAGTTTGGTTTGGCTGTTGCTATCACCAAAGAGTGAGCTTAATAGCAGCTAGAAAATGGAAAATTATAACTGACTATCCATATTTATAGATCACAAATTCAAAGTAGTATACATAGATCTTCTCATGTCATCTAAACATGCATACCAAGCATTTGGTTATTAGAAGTAAGCAGTAAAAAGAATCTAATTAATTACTGTATAAAGGGAAGGAGACAAGTCTGATAGTCACGCAAAAAAGAGCAGAAAGCGACATGAACAACAAGAAGAAGAAGCTGTAAATGAAAGGCATTTGATTAAGAGAAAAAGCAAGTCAAGACTTTTAAAGCAGAGGCATGTGCAACAGATTCCTAGTGATAGAAGATGAAAGAAAATGTAAAACGCAAACAAGAGTAAGACAAATACGATCGTCCACTTTCTGCAGATCCAAAAACCACGCTCAAGACACATGCTTAACTTTTTTAATATACAACATACAGAAACCGTAATAACATGAATAAATAATCTTAAACACCTTCTTTCTGCGCGTGGCTTCCTCAATTTTCTCGCCATTCAAACAGAGATTCACACATTGACAAATTAATGAAGAAAACACAGAAATGGAGAGTTTGAGATTCACCTGGAACTGAAAGTTTCAGCTAGCGTTTGAAACTTAAAATTATCAGAATGCAACGCATCTACGAGAGGAAATAGAACAGATTTTCGAAATTGTAAATTATTCTTTTAAGAAACCGTTTCAATTCACTCTCTCGCACACACACTGGTAGAGACTTAGAATGAAGAAAGAGAATGCATTGATAGCAAGATCAGTTTTCTTTCTCTTCTGTTACCTTAGGGGGAAGGATAAACGTCGTCGTTTCGAGGTGGAGGCGAGAGAAGAAACTATGAATTATATGGGATGGTGCATTTAATTGTAGTGGAGTAGAGCATGTGATGGAAGGATGGAGAAGAAGATAGGGATGGGGTGGGATGGAACACGAAAACCGAGGAGAGGGAGCTCTCTCCTTTCCCTTCAAATGATAATTGCGTCTGTTGTGGGTGGCTGGAGGAGAAAGAGGAAGGAGAAGGGTGCTGTGCTGTACTAGCTAGCATCACTACTAGTAGTAGTAGTAGGCTAGTAGCTACGCACCAAAAACCAAAACTGACCAAAACCAGAGGTGGCAGTTATCAGTAATAAAAAAATTATATTTCTTATTTTCAAGTTTTCCCGGTCTTGGGGAGGGGTGATTGTGTGTGGTCGACTTCACTGTCGTTATCTTGGATTTCTTTTTAACTATGACTGGTAGTATTAGGATAGGGTGGCTGAACCGCTGGGGTAGTGGACCACCGGAATTTAGTTCTGTGTGCCAGATAGAAAACGTCTCGGTATATGTTACCACCGTCTCCAACGAGACGGAAGTAGTAATACTACTCCCTTTATTTGTACTAAATGTTAAGTTAAGTCCTTAAAGATTTTTGGAGTAGAATAGGAAGAAAACACTTATATTGATACATTTCGTTGTATTCTAGTATGAAACGATTTTTTTTGATTCTCAAGTACCTTAACTTTAGTATTATTGTTTTTTTCTCTCACAATATTATATTTTAGTTGATGATTTCGTTGGAACTAGTTTCTTATTACTAGTAAAGATAATAATTAAACCGTGAGATCTAATTAATTTTAATAATTTTTGATAGGTTATAAAACATTTCTTTTATTAATGGTAAAATAATAATGTAAATAAATCATATTAATGGAGAAAAAAACTCTTCAAATTTCATGAATAGAAAATATAATAACTAATATTTGATATTGACAAATGTTAAAATATAGTAAAAGTTTAAAAAAATTAGCAACCATGCAAGGCGGAACGTCTAAAAATTAAACAAGAGTTTCCTCTCTTAATTATCTCTAGCAACAACAATCATATCAAGTTACATAAAGAGTTTGAATGAAATATGTGTTAGTTGCCTGATTTGGCAGACTAGGCTTGAATCAGCTATGGATGGTTGATGGCCATCTAGCAGGAATTGGCTTTACTAACCTTGAGCCAAACAGACTCATCTTCGATAGGGATGCAGACAAAACTTTCTCAGCTTCAGCAGCAGCTAGTGGATTCAAAGGGTAAGCCAAGTGCAGGGGTACAGCATTCTGAACCAATCCAACTGAGAAAAGAAAAACAAAAGAACAGGATGATCTAAACTTGTATCAATATGACATTATCAAAGATCATTAACTTACACTTGGATGATAAATAAAAAAACTGATTTCAATAAAAGTTTCTAACAAAGCTAACCGTAGGGGACCTTATCTAAAAGAGACGAAGTTACCAGAGCTGCAGTGGAGACGATGATGATGGAGGTTTTTTTCAAAAAAAAAAATTTGGACCATTTCTCGATTTGTGCGTGTCATCCTTGCGCAGGGGCCATGCTAATCTTCTCTGTATCGTTCCAATTTTATCGGATGTCCCCGAAGGGACAATAGTGTGGCTGTTCGTTCCGTATATATAGCCTTTGCTGCGTTCCTTAACTGAGCGATGTGGTATTTGGTTCGACTCCATTCACTGTACGCTGTCGTTTCTGGACCACATTCAGTTTTGTATAACCTTTGTATACTTCTTTAAAACAATATTAAATAATTTAATTTTTATTATCTAGAGTTTTTGTAAAATATTGTTTTTTTAGATATTTCTGATTTTTTTTTTATTTACTATATTTTAATTTTTTTTATAAATCTGACATATTACATCCAAAAAAAATTTAAAATTAATAGAGTTTATTTTTGTTAACTATTATTATTACTAAGTCGAAAATATCACAATATAAAATTCACAACTACATACCCAAAGGTTAGAATAAATAATTAAAAAGTTAAAATAAGTAGAAAATTAAACTTACATTAATTTTCAGGTTAAGCAGGGGAATCCATCAAAAACGACGACGTGTTTAGCACCGGACAGGCGGGAGTCAAATGGATAACTTCATTAAGGCTCTGGTAAGAAAAGGTCAAAAACCGTCTCCAGCTACAAAAAATCAAGAGTCTTAATTCTTTCAGTCTCGAGAAGCAGAGGAAAGGTCGGAAAATGGCGCTAAAAGTATACGCAGACCGCATGTCACAACCATCACGTGCAGTTATCATCTTCTGCAAGTAATTTTCTCACTTGGGCCTCCACCTTTTACAGTATAAATTCTGTTTCTTGACGTAGAAAATCATCTGAATGTTTTGATTATTCTTGTAATTAAGGGTCAATCGGATAGATTTTGAGGAGGTTAAAGTCGACTTAGCTAAGCGTCAGCATCTGTCTCCTGAATTCAAAGGTAATGACCCAATTTTTGATTTGTTTTACCGTTTGTAAAGAAAACAATGACGACAAGGTGTTCGATTCTTTGTCTGTGTGTGTTTGTTGCAATGTTTTAATTGCAGAGATTAACCCCTTGAGAAAAGTGCCTGCTGTAGTTGATGGAAGGTTCAAGCTTTGGGAGAGGTATTTGTAGAATTCCTAGTCTTTCTTCAGCCCACCTTAAAAGTTTAACTTTTGGATTCCCTTTGAAATCGTAATTTATTTTGTTTTATTGTTGGGTATTTCTCAGCCATGCGATCCTGATTTATCTTGCTTGTGCATTTCCTGGAGTTGCTGATCATTGGTAAGTTTACTTATTTACTGTTGTCGAATTTTCTCATCCCACATAGATTGCTAGTAACGAAATACTCTTATGAGATTAATGTGGATAGGGTGTTAGCTGTGTTGATCTTAAAATTTCAAATTTCTCATAAAGAATGTGTTTTTTTAAGGTGCTTCTGAGGAAGTTTGTGAACTATACTTTTACTTTGGAGATTTATATGTATGTTGCAGCTGCTGAGTTCTGAATTTTCTGGTTCATGGTTTTAGGTATCCAGCTGATCTTTTTAAGAGGGCTAAGATACATTCTGTTTTAGATTGGCATCACTCTAATTTGCGTGCTGGTGCAGGTAACTCCATAGTTCATCTGAGCTATAGTGATTTTTTTCTTAAAAGATGATTAATATCTTGTATTATAACTTGCCTTTAACTGGAAAATGCCAAAGAAATTCTATTAAACAACAAATTGGTTCTAGTTATCCTCTTTCTATCCCCGGGAATTTCCTTGTTAAGAGTTATGTTTGGCTCTCATGTCCTTTTTTTGTGCAATCAATGAGTTGGGGGGTAAATCTGCTGAAGTTGAAAGCATTACTCTACCTTCTTTTAGTACATTGGATACCTATTTTCATGCGATGATTAAGAGCAACTATCAAACTTTACCCCGTTAAATATGGTGCACTCAGTTTCAGTAATAGATCAATTTTTTAGCATGTCTCCTGTCTAAAATGGCGTACATTAGTTACCTTGTTTTCTCATATACTGATTAATTGGTTTACCATCTCAAATGTTAGATTCTCTTATGTATTTAATTGCTACCTCTTTCAGCGTTCCTTATTCTCTGATGTTTCTGTTTCAAATGCTAACCTGCTGGTTAACCTAACTAACATGTTCAAGTTTACATCTTTCTAATGCCCTAGTGCTTTTCATTTTGATGCTTCTTCTTTAGCTGGATTTGTTCTGAATACTACATTAGCACCTGCGCTTGGCCTACCTCTGAATCCACAAGCAGCTGCCCAGGCTGAGAAAGTTCTTTCTTCATCTCTGTCAATGATAGAATCTGTGTGGCTAAAGGGAAGTGGAAAGTTCTTGCTAAGTGGAAATCAGCCATCCATAGCAGATCTTAGCCTTGTTTGTGAGATAATGCAACTGGAGGTATGTATAATGGGGTCTTAACTTTCTGTTATTCCAGTTATTAATTGAGTTGACTACGACGATAGATAACAACAGGCGAGGTGGATAGAACTTTAGTGAGAGTTTCAGATAGGAGGATTCAATTTTAGGTTTGAGGACTAACTCAAAATTTTAAATTCAAGGACAAACTCCTTCTTTCTATTTCATTCTGCCTTTCTCTAACCCCCAACAGCCGTGTACTTGTGTTCCTGCACCTATCTGAACAAAGATGCAAAATTGAGAGGAACAAAATGCTAACAGGGTTACATCATATCTAGCAGTTTTATCAAGTTAAGTTCTTCCTCTTAGAGGAGCTCCTTCCCTTTTGTTCTATATAAAAGCGTATCATATCGCTCATGAGGAAATGTCATCTGTATGCTCTCCTTTGATTTTCTGATGATTTTAAATGTTAGCTAGCATTGGTCAAGTGAACACCCAATCCAGCTTTGTTATCTCAAGCAATGCCATGTGCTGTCAGAAAGAGCATGCCTCTTTTCTCTATTATACATTTATACATGGTTTTTCTAAGGAGAGATCAAACCTAGAAAGCAGTTATTTACGCATCTGGTATGTGCTGTTAGGCAGACCAGTCCTCTTTCCTCCAGTTCAGGTTGTTCTTAAGACAGAGCTTAAACCTATAGCACAGTTTCACCAGGAATTTACTGGTTCGTTTCTAGAAGTAAAGGATGGTCTGTACATTTTCCTAACTTGAATACTTGGCTCTTGCCTGTTGGGGACCTTAAAAGTTGTTAATTTAGTATTAGAAAAAGAAGTTTCTCATGTACTTTGTTACTGGATTAAGGTTGTTAACGAAAATGATCGGGATCGCGTGCTTGGCCCACATAAGAAAGTGCAGCAGTGGATTGAGGATACGAGGAATGCAACAAGGCCGCACTTCGATGAAGTGCACAAAATCCTCATCAAAGCCAAAACAAACTTGCAGAAGCTGCGGTTGGCGACGGGTGCCAATACTGAGATTGGATCTAGCTCAACTGCAAAATTGCCCTCAAAGATGTAAATGTTGTCAAAACCAAAGACAGTAATAATGATTGTTGTCTGTTGACTTCTGCTATGGCTTGAGCCAAGAGTTGCAGACAGTAAACAACTTGGAGCAAATAAGGTTATATTGTATTGGCTTCTACTATGTTTAAGAATTCAAACAGAAGAAGAGAAGGAAAAGAGAAACCTTTTTAACTAAATCGATAACTTTATTAATCAATAAAACCCGAGTAAGCACTACTTTGAGCGATTCGGAAACAAGATTCTTGAGCTAATAATGCCTTCACTCGAAAGCCCATTGGTTCTCCTTGCGAACTGCTTCCTCTTCCTCGGACTAAAATCGCGTCCGCAACTTTTTGGCAGCACAGGTCCAGCAACGACTTCACGTCCAGATAGTTCGCGGCCATGATCCGATCATACAGAGTCTTCTGGTCCACGTCCATGAACTTTGCATCCCAAGCTTTCAGAGCATCAGAATCCTTCTCCTTCACATGCTTCTTGCAGTACTCAATCACTTCCCCCAAGACTTTGCCTTCCACATTGGCCAACGGAATCGCATTGTCTGCGCAGCCGTCCTCCACCAAGTGTTTGATGGTTTGCGACTGCAGAATCGCCTCCTCCTCCACCTTGTAAGTATGGTTGTCAGAACTCTTTAGGATGATCGTCTTCTTCTGGGTTGGGGGAGACGCAGCCATGAATTGATGATGATAATGATGATGGGTCTGGTTGAAATTGATTAGTAGTAGTAATTGGGTTGCTCGAGTGACTTGAGAGAAAGCAGAGCAAGGGTTTGGCAGTTCTTCTTCCATTCGGAGTAGGTTTTTGAAGTCCCGGAGGGGAAATCGAATAGGAGTAGGATTCGAATTATAGACCCATACACCCATCAGGCTTTTGGTGATTACAAGAAACACAAAGGTCAGGCAGGTGTTTTAGTTATTTTGAGTGGTGTCCTTCCAAAGGAAATAGGAAACATGGAAAATTTAGGATCCTTGGATCTTTTCCAGAACAAATTGTCTGAGTAGTTGCATAAGCCTTGAATAATGGATACTTACTTCTGCACAACATCTTTAAAAGGCTATGCTACTCCTCCACGTTGTTCATAGCAGGATTTTCATTCACAAGCTAACAAAAGTTTCTCACATATTCCGCTGCTGTCAGGATTTTATGGGGACTGAGGTTGCAATAAGTTATGGTATTCTTCTGCTGGAAATGTTCACGAGAAAGAGAGCTGTGGAAGATGCCTTAATGGCAGCCCCAGGTGAGTAAAATTCAAGAAACAAGAGCAGCAGCCAAGCAGCCTGGTTCTTTTTCAAAATTAACGTCAAGAAACTGCATCCATGGATTAGGGAATTCTGCTTCTTTATGTTGCCATCAGAATCATAAACAGTATTACAACATCTTGTAATTGTAATGATAAGGCAACTCTTGCAAGGGAGGAAACATTACGTACGTGAGCAATTTGTATAACTCTTTATTTTAAAAATAATAATAGAAATTGTTCTTGCTTGGTGATTTTAACAATATACTACTTTTTTCTCCCATATATTCTTTTTTTCATTTTCTATTTCTTTGTTATTTTTATTTGCATTTTAAACTTTAGTTCTCCATCTCTAAAAATTAGAAACCGAACCACAGAAATTCTGAACTCCTTTCATATATATATATAATTTTTACAAATTCTTGCATCAATAAACAACATCGATTATGATGTTTAAAAATTTATCGTTTCGAACCAACCGTTATGAAATGATTCAGTTCGATTCTCGTATTTTTAAACTCATAAATTTCCGATTTTTCCGTGTACACCCATACCCACATTGCAAAAAATAGTTCATAATGTTGCCACAAAATATAAATACCTAAAAAGCGTTCATGAATATTTTATTTTATTATAGTTTTATTATAAAAAAAATGATTTTTGAGTCAAGAAATAGAAATAAGTAGGATTTCTTTCTTTTACAAAGAAAACATCATTAATTCGAATAACAACACTGTAAAAAGATAACTTTTGAAAAAGAAAAAAAGAAATTGTAGTAAAAAAAGATAGAATTTAATTACTATTCCCTCCGTCCCACAAAGAATGACTTTTTCGCATCCCAATATTCAGTAGGGAACGCATATCAAGGAGGCCGGATGAGGCACTATTTGATCCCAAAAAAATCCGATTTTTTTTTTAAACGTTTTAACGTACTTCTCAGAAAAAATTAGAGACAAAATTGTCTCAAATAGTAAATCTACCGGCCATTCTAAGATACGTACCGAAACAGTAAAAAAAAAACTAAAACGTCATCTTTTGTGTGGGAGGAGTACTAATCACCAGCCACCACCGATGGTGAAAGCAAAAAATCCTACAAGCTTGTCAACAAATCAGTGATGTAATGTCTTGGCTCATCTCCTCTGGACTCTTGTCGTCAAATGTGTCAAGATAAGATTATATAACTGGGTCCTCTGTGACTCTGTTTCCACCTTCAATTTTGCTCCTCAGCCATCTCTCTGCATCCCAGCACAAGCAGAAGTTCCAATTTGAGTCAAAGATCTGAAGTAATGGAGCTGAAAGTGTATGTCGACCGCCTGTCACAGCCATCAAGGGCGATTCTCATCTTCTGCAAGTAAATCTCTCACTTGGGTCCTTTCTAATTTTGCTTGTTTCTTGCTCACTGCTCAGCAACCCATAAACCTGATCAAATCTCATATAGATCACCACTATTATACATTATTTCTTCTAGTTCTAACGCTTTTTTATTATGATCTAAAAAGGGTAAATGGGATCGACTTTGAGGAGGTTGAGGTATCCTTAGCCCAGCGTCAGCACATAGCTCCTGAATACGCAGGTACCACCCTCATTCTTTTGTACTTTTGCTTTACAATTTATGGGAAACTTGTGACTGAAAGAGTCCGTATTGATTCAATTTTCAGAGATAAATCCTATGAAACAAGTGCCTGCTATAGCTCATGGAGATTTCAAGCTTTTTGAGAGGTATAATTTGAAGAAATTCTTCATATGGGACTCTTGTCATTTTTTTTTATTCATATTTGTTAATGAACACTTGGGATCTTTGAAGCGCCTGTCGATTTGGGTAAGGAATTCGATACGTTGATTGAATTGTTTATCTGTTGATTGTTCCTTGCAGTCATGCAATCCTTACCTATCTTGCCTCTGCATTTCCTAGTGTTGCCGATCACTGGTATGTCCAGTTGCTCACCTCAGCTTTTTCTGGTTATTCCGATCTTGATTGTGTGGGGTTTATATAAATCTGATTCCTATGGCCATCTCACCCAGTATGCTTTATTGATTATGTGCTCTTTCTTTAATCACAAGAGTTTTTATTTATTATATATTCAATGAATTTTGCACTTGTTTTCAGTTCTTATTGAAGTTCTCCTATTAACAGTTGTTTTTTCTTTTTTCACAAACCTAGGTATCCGGCTGATCTTTGCAAGAGAGCTAAGGTTCAGTCTATACTAGATTGGCATCACTCCAATTTACGCCGCGGTTCAGGTGCTTCATAGTTAGTTTAATTTGAAACATCCCTGAGAAAATATTATGTTTTGGTTTCGTTGACTTACTTGCTTGTGACAGACAGAATGTTAGCTAGGACATGCATACATATCTGCAGGAGTTAACAACTTCACCTTGTTTAGTTTATTCATTATTTTAAGTCAAGTTTGATAAATAGCATCAACTAAAAGATCTACCTTTCTCTTATGTTCATAATTAACCTTTTCCATGTCCAAAAAGATTGTCCAAATTGACCATCTTTGGGATGTCACAGATTGACAATATTAGATCCTTCAGCTTTTTGTTTTTCTCTTCTTTATATATATATATACATATATATATATATATTTCTGATGACCTAATTCTTTTTTAATTCCATGCTTCTTCAGTGGGATTGATTATGAATACTGTACTAGGGCCTATACTAGGCTTTTCAATGGATCCAAAGGCAGCTGCTGAAGGTGAAAAACTTTTGTCTGCATCTCTATCAACCATCGAGTCGTTTTGGCTCAAGGGAAAATCTCAATTCTTGCTGGATGCCGATCAGCCATCCTTAGCAGATCTGGCCCTAGTCTGCGAAATCATGCAGCTAGAGGTAAACTTACATGCTTGATGCTTATTATTGTGTTACCACAGTACAGATCCCAGAACTGATAGGCCTTGGATATCTCTAGTTTTGCATGTTTGTCTGCAAATTGCATTCCCGTGCATGTTAATATTATTTTCTTTACATGAATAAACAAGGCTAGCGATCAAAGCCACATGAGCTGTATCGAAGATTTGTATGTACTGTTGACAGAAGAAATTTTAGTTGATGTCAAAGAAAATTTTCATTTTGGGATGCAGTTTTTGGGTGAAGAGCATAAAAGGCGGATACTCAAACCACATAAAAAGGTCCAGAAGTGGATTGAGAACACAAAGCGTGCAACAAATCCACATTTTGATGAGGTGCACCAGACTCTTTACGGGGTCCAAGAAATAATACAGGTGGGCAGGTCAGCTGGCGCAACCCAGGAGTCTGGATCGGCTTGAAACCAGATTGCAGCTGAAGATGCAAGAAGAATTGTGGTCAAGTGTGACACAAGATATGCAATAAGTCACTTTCCTGAGTATGACGGAAGGTTGCGTGTACGTTCCTTGTTACAAGTAATTTCCTGCAAGTGCATCTTGATATAAAAACTCTTACCTTTAAGATCTGATCATATAATAAAGTACGTACCGGTTGTGGTATTACTGCGCATTGAAGGAATTTCGGTTCTTATTGCCCTGCTTGAACGCGAGAAGATAAAATTTTACATGATAGGTTAAGATTTAGTGGAAAACAAACCTTAAGCATAGGCTCATTAATACAACCCTATAAGAGCTTCAGACAATATACATTTATCTACATGGATACTGCAAAGCCATTAGGACAAACAACCCACATCACAAACTACATGATTATCACAATCCTACACAGTTCAAGCTCATTATTTGATTCGAAAGTGAATTTTTTCACCCCTGTACATTTGCACAAAATACTGGATGAAACCATTGGTATCAATCACTCGATCATTATGCCGCGAATATCGAGATTTTCCAGCTTCTTCGGTCGTCTGTAGTACTTCAACAAGAGTGAGCAAACAACCACACTGACCGAAGAGGCTGCCATGGCAGCTCCAGCAATCCATGGAGGTAACCGGAATCCAGTAGATGGGAAAAGAGCCCCAGCAGCAATGGGGATGCCCAACAGATTGTACCCCATAGCCCAGATGTAGTTTAGTCGAATCCGGGAAAAGGTCTTCCTTGAAAGGTCTATGGCAGTGATCACATCCTCCAAGTTGCTCTTCATGAGAACTATATCTGCCGCCTCAATTGCAATATCTGTGCCTGCACCAATCGCCATTCCAACATCTGCTGCTACAAGTGCTGGCGAATCGTTTATGCCATCGCCTACCATTGCCACTACATAACCTTGAGCCTGTGAAGGAGAAACAAGTATTACAATTGAGCTAAGTGAAATAAACTTATAAGACAGAAATATGTACCTGCAATTCCTTCACTTTCTCAGCCTTCTGCTCAGGTTTGGCTTCTGCAATGACATCTTCGATCCCAACTTCCCGAGCAATCGACTTGGCAGTTCCCCAATTATCACCCGTCACCATCATGCTTCTAACTTTCATGGACTTGAGAATGGAAATGACTTCTTGTGCACCTGGTTTCAGAAGATCAGATATGGCTAGAACTCCAGTCAGTTCCCCATCTATAGACACCAAAATCCCTGTTTGAGCCATTCCTTCAGTTTCTGATAGCATCTCTTCAGCATCAACTGGAATGGCGATGTTGTGCGCAAACATCAAGCTCTTATTTCCTACTATTATTTCCTTGTTCCGGACAGCAGCTTTCACTCCATGGCCCGTAATGGATTCAAAATCCCGTGCTTCAGGCCAAGTTGGATTCTCTTCGTCTTCCCTGAACTTCTTAGCATATTCCACAATGGCCTTGGCTAATGGATGTTCACTGTTGACCTGCGAAGGACACATTACAATAGCAGAAGCAGTTAGAAGATCTCGACAGTATGATAATAAAACTTAAGTTTTCTCTAGCATTGATGAGTTTCTGACTGACGGGAAAAGCATACCTCAGCTGCAGCAACAAATTCATAAAAGTCTCTTAGGACCATATTTTTCAAGAGCTTTGTGTTGACAACCACTGGCTTTCCAACAGTAAGAGTTCCTGTCTTGTCAAATATAACACAATTCACCTGCAGGATCATTCATGAGATCCATTATAAGCATATTCGATAAATAGGTTCCTCCAAAACAATTATATGAGAGGAGTCATATCATATCTAAATGGAAAACACAAATATACACGAGCAGGATGAAAGCTTAGAAATCGGTCTTGTTTACTCTTCCTAAGACTCTCTAAACTCATCCAACAATTTTAAGAATATCCAATTCGGCAAATGGGAAGCTGGATCTTTTACCTTGTGCGCACTCTCTAAAGCTTGGCCACCTTTAATCAGAATACCCTGAGATGCGCCAACACCAGTGCCAACCATGACAGCAGTTGGAGTCGCTAGTCCAAGTGCACATGGGCATGCTATGACCATCACTGAGATTCCAAATTGAAGTGCAAGTTGAAAGCTATCCATAGACTTCGGAATCCAAGATTCTGGGTAGCGATGGAACTTTCCAACTAAAAACCAGGTAAGCCAGGTTGAAAATGAAAGAATGATAACCTACAAAATAGCCAATTATTAACAAATATACAGTCACCTGAACTTTCAACGGGAGATGATGAATTTGCGTCTTTTATAACCAACAAATTACTTACTAAAGGCACAAAAAATTTGGAAATACGATCAGCAAACTTCTGCACGGGAGCTTTGGCCATCTGAGCTGACTCAACGAGTCGAACTATTTGTGAAAGGGCACTCTCTGAACCAACCCTAGTTGCCTCAATATGCAGCACCCCATTCTCATTTACTGTGCCTCCAATCACTGGGTCACCTTTCCTCTTTGCCACTGGTCTTGCTTCTCCTGTTATCATGCTCTCATTCACATGACTCTGCCCCCATGTAACAAAACCATCTGAAGCTACTTTTGCACCAGGAATTATTTTTATCACATCGTTCTTTTGTATCAATCGACTGTCAATTTCTTCTTCACTTATCACATTCCCTTCTGGGTCTAGAGCCAACAATATAGCAGTCTCAGGTGCCAAGTCCATAAGCTTGGCTATGGCGTCGGATGTTTTTCCTTTGGCCAAAACCTCCAAATACTTCCCAAGAAGAATGAATGAGATTAGCATTGAGCTGGTCTCAAAGAAATCCATGCTCTCAAAATCTGGAGAAGTAGCAGCTCTCAGCACTGAGTAAACCGAATAGAAATAGGCAGTATTTGTTCCTAAAGCAATCAACACATCCATATTTGCAGAACCATTCCTCAATGCTTTATAGGACCCTACATAGAACCTCCGGCCTATAAAGAACTGAACAGGACTGGATAACACCCATCTCAGAATTGCTCCTATAGACAGCATATTGACCACTTTGGTATCCAGTCCATGCTTCAATCCAGGGATATACATAAAAACCATGGCTATTAAAAATACTGGAACTGTGAAAACCAAACTCCACAGGAAGGATTGATAATATTGCCTGATTTCCTCTTTTCTGTAACTCTCTCGTCCTCCCCCTTCAGGAAATATCCTAGCCTTGAATCGCCCGGATCCCATAGATTCAATGACTCTGATGAAATTTCTAGGACCAGTCATATCGGATTTGTAAGAAAGTGAAAATTTGTTGAGCTCAGGGTCTATGTCTACACCTTGAACACCAGGAAGTGCTTGGAGAGAATTTTCAATTATTCTCATGGACTTATCTGTCCTTATACCATCTACTTTAAGCCCTATCTTGCCCATGTCCTCACCAGTACTGATAAGTACAGCTTGAAATCCTGTATCATCTATTGCTTCTAGGAGCTGAGTGTGGCTAAGGATCTTAGGATCATAATGAATTTCTGCTTCCTCAGTCGCTAAGGCTACCTGAGCCTTTTGGACACCTTGAATCGCTTGCAACGCTTGTTCAACAGTGGAAGAGCAGGAAGTGCAGGTCATTCCATTAATGCGTATCCGGCATACTTGAATGGATTTATCATTGGTTTCTTCTTGAATCAGTGCAGCCTCAAACCCAGCATCTTCAATGGTCTCACGTATGGTCTCTTCCTATCATATGCAAAATTTGTCAATATTCACAAACTTCGACCAAATTCACGGGATTTAGGAATACACAATTGGACACAACTGACTGGAAATCATAAGTTGCAAAAGAGAAGCAGGCTCCAGCTCCATTGCTGAAACCAGGAAGAGATTGTACGTATTTCGGCCAACATCGATAACGTCATGACAGCACAAGAGGTTGGCATAGTAGTGACGTTAATGAGAAATAGCAGAGCAGACAGACAGACAGCCAAGTAGAACTCTAGATTAAGTGTCACAATTAAACTATTGCTTATATTTCAATGGAAGGAAAAGAAGTTTTCTTAAAAATGGGAAAGTGAAAGAGTCACGTTTAAGGTTTGAAACCACAAAAGGAAACCATCTTTCTTAATTTCTGACATCAACAGGAAACATTGTAGCTCACGGAAAAGAGCAACTGGAGGCACAAACCATCAATTGGCATTAATTAAATACTAGCGTCCATTATTAAAAGTTGTCAAAATCAAATTTGAGACCACTGCCAAAAAGAGCTATCAAAATTAAATCCATCCAGACATATGTGCGTGGTTAGAGTATAAACCACACAATAAATTGCATCCATTATTGGCTCTCATGAACTCCATACAGAACTTGAAAGTTCAAGATTTGCAGTAGAAATATTTGTCTTCTTAAAATTTACTAAGGAAACAAAACATGAATAAATACAATAACTTTATTCTAATTGAACAACAAATGATCACCCCACAAAAAATGAGTTATTGTGTTTAAATTAACACGAGTTAACAAACTTCTAATTTAGTGGTACTTCGTTCAAATGCAGGAAGAATCCATTTAGGTTTCGATTTCGAGTACCCAACTTGGCAAAAAAAAAAGTTTGAATTAGCATCAAACAACAAATCATCCCAAAAAGAGCACCACTATATATGTGTAAAAAGTCAAAATAGTTAGACCCATATTATAAAGCATAAGGATCATTCGTTTTGTTTTAAAGAAAATCAAAATCCAATGATTCCTTCCACTTCACCCTTTTAGAATTTAAAAATTCATTCCCTTTCCTTCAAGCAAAAACCAACACAAAATAAATAAAATCCCCAATAATTAAAGATGATAAAAAAAGAAGCAAGAAAATGAATATGAATCGAAATTTCACTTACGTTGACAAAGTTTGGGTAGAATAGGACTTGAGCTTTGCTATTCAGGACATCGACGACGGCTTCTTTGATTCCGGGGAGCCTTTTGACAGCTTTTTCGACGGAACCGGCGCAGGCAGAGCACGTCATTCCCATAACCGAGAACACTGCTTTGGCCTCCGATATTCCCTCCACGTCCTCCGAAACACCTTTCGGATATCTCGGCATGGATGGGTAACGCGGCCGTGGAGACAGCGAGACTGGCCCAGAAGTCTCGCCGCCGCCGCGCATGCATGTCAGCGCCAAGAACTTGGTCGCCATTTTTATCAGACTACTACTGTAGGCTCCTTGATCTGCGGAAATAAGCTTATAAAACTATTCTGCTTTGCGTTTGCTTTTTAGTTCGAACACATGTTTTTTATAGTGTTTCATTTTCTGTTTTTTTGTTTTTTTAAATCCCACAGATGGCGTATCACATTTTATGGCGATAACATAATTTATATTTTCATTTTTTTATAGTACTGTTTTCTTTTTCTTTTTCATCAAGGAAAAAAACAGTACTAAAGGGTGACATCGGGACTCATCAAATGGCTCAATTTGTAAAAGAAATTGGTGGCTATTTCATATACATGGTATGTGATGATTTCGCGTGAAAAATTGAGTTAACTGACAGGTGTTAAATCAGACTAATATCGTGTGATAACTAATAAAGCACTCGGTGGTAGATTTGTCCAAAATCTTTAATGGTGGTGATAAATCTGGGTTGCAATAGTTGGGTGACCAATTTGGTAATACATATAGAATTCTCTCTTTTGTAACTTGTATCGAATTTGTATTTCATATAAAAGATAAATAAACTATATATACAAGTTTGTATCTTGACAAAAAGTTGTCCAAGTTCATTTCGGAAGTTCGTACTTTTCTAGTGAGCATATCAACAAGAAACCGGTGATCTCCATCACAAATCAGTTTGAAGCAATTGATGAACCGGAAAAAAATAGTTGAATTGGTCGTAACAAATGGAAGTAACCAACGAAGGGGGGTTTTATAAGAACTAATTGATAAAATAATGCAATTAAAGTAATAAACAAACAAGTAATAAATAGAATCAGATGATAGGAAATTCTCGGTAAAGGCATACCCAAGGTCATAATTCACATGTATTGATCATTGATGTAAAAATGTTTAAAACTGAGTTTCATAAGGTAGCTATAAAAGTCAGGTTCACTTTGACCTCCTACTCTCCTCTTAATCAAATTTCTTAAAGAAATCTCTCTATTAAAACCCCTAACCTTCTAGCAACCTTAAGATTCACTTATAAGATTTAACTAGTTGTTTGATAAAAACAGGGAGAGACCATCTATAGGCCTAGGGATCAGTTCACTCGCCCCTATAAACCTAATTTTTCTCTTTCTCTAATTGAGTCTACATATTCTTTCTAACAATATAGACCTAAAGTCATTAAAAAAGTTGTAATTGTTTCTGTTTAAAATCTAAGTTGATCACTCTTAAATCAAACAAGAATAAATTGACAAGAAATCAGAAAGAGAAGAAATACAAAACTCATAATTTATTAAATACGTTTAGATCTCACAATACTAGAATCATAAACTTTAAAGTTTTTACCATGAACGAATTACTTAGCTAGAAACAAACATAATAAAATAAAATACGAAATTTAATTGTATAAAATAAATCTCCTCATTTCAAGGAAGAAGACGAGGAGAGCAAGAACAATGAAGTTGCGTACAAGTCTGGTTGCAGAGAGAACGAAAAAGAGGGGAGAAGATAGTTTCAAATCCGAGAGTCTCCTAAGCTAAACAAGGAAAGATTAAATAGTCTCCTTTTTTCCTTGTTTTCTTAGAATTTAAGATAAATACAAAAATGAATTGTTCTCTTCCCTCATGATGTTTAACAACTTTGAAACTCCTTCTGGAAGTCTTCTTTCGAATGCAGGAGTGTTGGCGCGCTTTGCCTTGGTTTGTGGCTCAGGCCCACTTCGCTGGCCCATTGGTCCCATTGACAGCTTCCTAGGTCTAGTGCAGATGTGCTCTCTCATTGACCTAGGGAAGAGACATGTTCCTTCTGATTCAGCTCTTCGATCACCATTGTTTTCTTTTTGCTCTTGTTTCTGGGCACTTCAGTTCCTTTCTTTCTTCTTTGATCTTTCTGACTGGTTTCTGCAAAAAATAAAAGAATACGTCCAAATTAGCAAAATCATTATCTAAAAAGAAGTAAAATAGACGATGAAATTGTACAAACTAAGCATTCAATCAACTAATATTTTATAAAATTATGTGTTCAAAATCTTTCATTTCGAACTTTACATTTTTAAAATTTACAATAGCAACCAATAATTGTTTAGGAGTTACTACAATTTTAGTATTTTTATATAGGTAAAGAAATCAAAAGAAAGGTATGGAATTGAAGAAAAAACTACTAAAGTTGGGGAATATAACAAGAATATAGTAGTGTCTACCGTACAAAAAAGCTCAATGCAAAAAATATATAAAAAAGATCCAAAAGAAAATCCAATAAATTTTAAAAAAAAAACTAAATTAAAGATTATTATAATAAGATCTAAAAGTATATAGACGACTGGAGTAAAAGATTTTTTAAAATTTAGAGTTTCTTATGTACTTATCCCATTCCCAGTGTCGTGTATAACAAGTCAACTGCAGTGATGATCATGGTGAAATATTTATATTCGTTTGTGTCCCCTTCTTCCATACATACATCACCACCGAACATATTTTAGAATATAGCTGCGAATCTTTTCCGGGGGATCCAAATGTTTGGAATCAACAGTTTGCATCTTCACCAAATGATCCAAAAGAGATACGCACTGACTTTAATGATGAAAATAATGGATGTTGCGCATATTATAATTATCCAAACATGCTTCTATAAAATAGAGTAAATTTACGAGACACGATGAAAAAATCACTTTTTTTTAAGGATTCGAAAGAAGTTGAACGAGATTAATGAGAAAAATTCGAGGAAAAAAAAATCATGGGAAAAATTCGAGGGAACGAGATTTGTGACATAAATCAAGTATTTTCACCATTTCTTGTAAGACTGTCATGGAAGAAAGTTACATAAAATTTTGTAAAATCTTAATGACATGAACCATTTCGTCATGAAACATTGTAAAATCTCCATACCATACCAAACTCGAATCATAAAATGACAAGCTTTACATTTTTAAGAGAAATATAAAAAGAAAATATCATATGAACCGGAAGGGTTGACATGGACTAGTTTTGGCTTTTAATCAACAAATGTCAACTGGCATGGCGCGAATTTTGAATTTAATATAAAGCCTAGGCGCCATTTTTGAAATTTGAATTTTAAACACAATTTGATTGGGCCTGAAAGAAGGCAGGTCCATTTTAATACCATTAGAACCTACATCATATCACTTTCCGCTCTCTTTTTTCTAAAGCCCAAATTGTCCATACTCGCAAATTTCTTATTCCTACCAATTTAACTTTTTCGGACTCGGATTACTCTAAACTTTTTTTCGGATCTCTCCCAGTATCCATTCTTTTGGAATCAGTTTAAATAGTTTGAATTTAGTTTTTTATAATAAAGAAGTTGAATCGCTAGCTAGGTGAGGTTTAATTATACCTCAAGGTGACATTTGGTTCTCAGAATGTAACTCTTTATTCCCCGTGGAATTATTCATGGAAAAATGATTCTTCGGAAAATTATATTCCATTGTTTGGTTGATATTTGTAGATTCTCACAAAATTATATACATTTGTTTGGTAATCTTTTGGAATCCTTATAAAAGTAGTTAAAAATATTTTTACACTCTTGATTTAAATCAATTATTAATAGTCTTAATTTTTAATTTTTGATAACAACAACATGTAATTTTACTACTATTACACCTACGCTTCATAAAAATAACATAATTGAATATAAAATTAATTATTCATAATCTAGATAAATCAAATTATTCCTTAGAAATATCATTAAAATTTTTATTGATGTACATGTAAGATGAGTACAGGAGACTTACCTTGATGCGGGGAGTAAGCAACTTCTACTGCTACTAGGGTTTATGTTCGTACAAGATAAACGTTGGGTTATATCAATAATGATAAATATGTATCTTTTATTACTTATAAAAATAAAAAAGTGAGGTTTTAATTGTCAAAATATAAATATTAACTTTCTAAGTATTTGGGAAAGTTGAATTTCTGATTTATTTTTCACTAATCATTCTTCCTTTTTTATTACCATCTTTAAAGACTTGAGAATGTAAAATTCTCCCGAGTATAATATTCCGAAGACGAACAAAATACTAGAAAAGTCAGGAATTTAACTTTCCAAACCTATTTTCTTCTTATTTTCCGAGACCCAAACGGAATCAGAGTTAGACAGAATTGAATCGAAATTATTGAAATTAAGAATTCTAGAGGTTCAGAGATTAGCCAAAAGAAAGTGAGCGGAACTGACTCTTTTATTTATTTGGTAAGGTCACTTTAAATAAATTTTATCACTGGAATCATTACCAAACAATTATTATGGAAAACATCATGGGCCGTACACGAGCCAGCAAACATAGTTCAAGCTTGGGCTCTAACTTCTTAGCCCAGCCCGTTGTTGACCTGCTACTCAAGATATTGGACTCTGGCTTAGGGTCCAAAACTCTCAGTCAAGCTTCGTTCACGGAATATAAAAAAACAAATTAGTACCTGAAAATGAATAAGTATAAAAAAAGGAAGAAGAATTGAAATGCAAAGGTGGAGCTAGACTGTACAGGCAAATTAGAGGCTACTTAAAAGGGGTCATTTTGGAACAGTAGACCCTAGAGGGGTCATTTGAATAACTCCAACCTTTCTTGTTCATAATAAGGCAGGCCAGTGTTGGCGCCTTCGCGGTGGCTGTGGGTATTTAGTGTACGCTCGAAAAAAAGTACGAATTTTTTTGGGGTCAAATAGTGAGCTATCCGACTTCCTTAATATGCGTACTCAAATAGTAAGAGTCGTTTAAAACAAACCAGAAGGAATATTCGATATCTTTCCACATAAAAAAATAATATGCGATAATAATTTAGTTATAATTTTCACTTGAAAAAAAAATCTTTAAATAAAAAAAAAAATATATAATTTAGCATGAAAATTAACACGTGTTAATTTTTTACGTGGAGTGGTAGTGCCGAATTAGGTACTCCATTTACCTAAGATTTTCAGCTCGGAAAGGGCGAAGGGGTATGGCAAATCACAACATGAGCCTTTTCTTCGCCTCTTGAAGTGCGTAAGTGCTTACGTTTATTTTTACAAGCACACGGCTCCTTCGGAATCCGTTCGTAACGCCGATGCGGACCCCACTTCTATAGTGATTTGTGGACGAGGAGAGGAGCCAGCCACAGCCACAGCCAGCATCTTTGCTTTTACCAAGTGCCAAATCACACGCTCCAATATGCGAGACGACAAGTTGGAAGATGGGACATGTCGTTGGTCTTCACGAAGTTATAAACTATTTTCTCTTTTTCGTTTCAGCATGTAAAGTTGTAATTGTAAACGAAGATCACTTAACTAATAATATTTTGAAATTTTAAAATTTTAAAAACTGAAGTAACAGTGAGTAAACTTTTAATGAATTCGCTTATAGATAACAACTCACTTATAACGTGTCATGATTTTATTTGTTGGACGATTCTTTTATACACACTTAGATGAAAAATTGAGAATAATGTATAATTTCTCTTCTCTCACTCACCGAAATTAAGTTATCCTATTACATGGATTTTTGTTCTATTTTCTTTTATTTCATTCCACGCAACTAGTACAAAACAATAATAAATAAAAAGAAGTTTTTCTAAAAATAAATTCAGAAAATAAATTTTAAATTTTTTGAACGAAATAGATTAATATATTCTTAAAATTTAGATTAATGTTGAAGTTTTGGAAATTTTTACAGTGACGTGCTTATTATAACGTTATTTGAGTTGTATTGTTGTATAATTATAGAATATTGGCATGTATAAATCTTACGATTAATTTTTTTTAATGAAATTTACTGTTTTTTTCTATAAAAAAAATCTTACAATTAAAAATATATTATATTATTAAATAGATCAAAGGGTTAATTAATGATAGTCATTTATTTTAAAGTGTCGATATGTTACTGTAGAAAACAACTTAAAAGTTTTATCTTTTGGTTTCATTCTTTATATATATATATTCCCTCCGTCAATTATTAATTGATGTCTTCGTTCGTGCTATTTTTTTTAAATATTTTTTTCTGACATGAGCCCACCAATAAAATTACTTTTTTATTTTTTAATACTTATTTTCTGACACAGGCCCCACGTATTTTAAAATTTGTGTTTTCTCTACTCGCATCAATTAATAATTGATGGAGGGAGTGTATATTAAGATTGATTTGACTTCAAATACTCAAAATGCTTTATTCATTTCACTTCAAAGTATCATCCCGTCGGTGGGAGTTTAATCGATATAAATGATGTCGGAATGTCATATTTTTTAAGAGAATATCGTCCAAAAACATTATTAACGGACATTCTCATCGCAAACAATAAAAAGAGTGTGCTTATCGATACTTTAGGACGCCCATGATATTTCCATGGATGCACATCTCATCGATAACGCACAAAAATAATTCCGCTAATAAACCGTTGAAAATTTTCGAGGTTAATATAACTATCAATAATTATGATTGACATTTTGGAATTTAAAGACTCTACAATCTTTACATAAATGTTTATAGACCTAAGAAATGATTTTATACCAGCGTTAATATAACGCTAAACAAGAACTCATTGTTTACTCGAGCAAGTTGTAGAATTATGCCTGTTTTCTTAATGGAGTATATATGATGATGTCGTGGAAGTGTGCTGACAATATCTAACACGTTATTAGATTATTAAGTAAGGTTAATAAATCCGTTTTTAGATTTTTCATAATTAATTATAATAAGTTCTTCCATTAACAGCATGATTAGCCTAAAAAAAGCATGATTAGTATTCGTGTCCACCTCTACTAAGAATTCCATCAGAGTAAAATATAGAAGTACTATTAGCAGAAACATCTGTCCATCTTTTGATGATCTAAAAGGACACTCATGTAAGTGTTCTCCATTAATAATAAACAAAACCAACCATGCGTGTCCGTCCCCCACTTCTCTCAGAAGTAGGGTAAACAAAAACCGAATTAGAAATTGAATTGGATTAGTCGGTTTGAGTCGGTTTAGTTCTGGTTATTTAATTAGAAAAAAGATTGGTCAAAATTAAAATCGACCCAAAATCATAAACAAAGAAACGAATCAAACCGAATTATAGATGATAAATTTTCAAACTCGTAAATTTTCGATTTGGTTTGATTCTTCTCACAAAACTGGTGCGAATTAAACCCTGTAGACCCCTATTTTGAAGTTGCTGCTCTTCTCCGCAGGCAAAATAAGAATTCAATGAAGGAAACAAAGGTTGATATTTGGTTGGTCAAAGCAGTCCAGACCATGAGATTTCTCCAAGGGCATGACGATGGTCATGAGTAACGACAAAGATCAAATCAATTGATACCAAGAGAAATCCAGTTTTTTCATCACTCTCTCTTTTATCTCGTTAATTCAATAAACGTCTTCTTTTATGTAACTTTATTATTATATAAAATTAAAAGCTCATAATTCGAAAAATATTATTTTTTAATAATTTATTATACGCTTAATTTTCCTTTTAAAAGTCTATTTGTATCCTTAATTAATTTATTTATTTATATCAAACCAATTTTTTTCATTTCCTTAATTCAACTTTAGAATGTTATATTGGAAATCACTCAAAACTCAAAAGACTCCAAATTTTAGTGTTTTTCCCCGTTACTTTTTCCTTTTTTCTCTATATTTAAGTTAGCAATTTTTTTTAAAGTACTTTTTTCTGAATTTTATTAACTGTCGTTAAAAAGTAAAAAATGACAGTTAATAAAATTCGAAGGGAGTAATATATTTTTATAAACTTAATTTTTAATTTTCTAAGTTATATAATAATAAATTTAATCTATTAATATTGATTATAGTTAAATAGTAAAAAATTTTAAAATTTATAATTCGAGTTTTAAAAATGGAGAACAAGAGAGATTTACTCCTTTTTTAAAGTTCAGGTTTTCTATCACAGCGTACGCAAAGATCTGTCTAACCAATAAAATTGTAGATAGTGGGTGATGACGAATCCAATGGCACAGCAACCGAGTTACTCCGAATCCACGTGTCAGGTTCACGGAAACCCCAGCTCTCCATTCTCCATTGGCACACACAATCTGACCGACGTTAACACCCACGCGTAACCTCTTAATATTCAGATCGTCCAACTGAATCCAGTGGCACAGCAACCGAGTTACTTCGAATCCACGTGTCTGCTCTCCACTCCCTCCATTCCCCACTGGCACACACAATCTGACCGACGTTAATACCCACGTGTCACCACTCACCCCCTAATAATCCCGAATCCCCAGGTACAACCTCCACCCTTACGCCCTATTAAACCCCGCCTCTCTTCATCCTCCACCACCACACCATCTTGATCTTCGCACCAAAAACGCAAAGGAACGACACTTACATTCAATTTTACACCAAATACTCGAATAAAAAATAAAACAAAAACATTTATTTCAGAAATCTCCCAAAAATGGAGACCACAACCTTGACTGGTTTGTTAAAGAAATCCGCCACTGACTTCCCCAACCGCCGTGCTCTCTCCGTCTCCGGCAAACTCGATCTAACCCACTCGGAGTTGCAACACCTCGTTGATCACGCCGCCTCCCTCCTCATCTCCTCCGGCATCGCCCCCGGCGATGTCGTCGCACTCACCTTCCCCAACACTGTCGAGGTAATTTCAATCAAAAAGCAATTGAACCTCGTTTTATTTGTGGAATTTATAATACTATAATCGGAAATGGTTTTGATTTTGATTTCCCCCCCTTTTTCCCCAGTTTGTGGTGATGTTTTTGGCTGTAGTACGGTGTCGTGCCACAGCTGCTCCTTTGAATGCTGCTTACACCGCTGAGGAGTTCGAATTTTATCTATCCGACTCCGAATCCAAGCTTCTGATCACCGCGCATGAACCAATCGCGGCGGCTCTAGTCGCGGCTTCAAAGCTCAAAATCCGTCACGCCACTAGCACGCTTGATTTCCATACCAAGACGCTTTCCCTCTCCACGTCGCCGTCTCCTGCAGCGTCGCTCCCCAACAATGAGCCGTCTGATGGGGCCCTCTTTCTCCACACCTCCGGCACCACAAGCCGTCCTAAAGGTGTGCCGTTGACGCAGCTCAACCTGGGGTCATCGGTCCTAAACATCAAATCGGTTTACAAATTCACCGAGTCCGACTCAACTGTAGTGGTATTACCATTGTTTCATGTTCACGGCTTATTAGCCGGCCTACTGAGCTCGTTGATATCTGGCGCAGCCGTTACCCTTCCGGCCGCCGGTAGATTCTCGGCTTCAACATTTTGGCAGGATATGAAATATTACAATGCCACGTGGTACACTGCAGTCCCTACGATTCACCAAATTATACTCGAGCGCCACCTAAGCAAGCCGGAGCCTAGTTACCCGAAGCTCCGATTTATCCGGAGCTGCAGCGCTTCGTTGGCTCCTGCTATACTTGAAAGGCTTGAGGAGGCCTTCAATGCGCCTGTATTGGAGGCGTACGCAATGACTGAGGCATCACATTTGATGGCGTCTAATCCGTTGCCAGAAGATGGCCCGCACAAGGCCGGGTCAGTGGGGAGACCCGTGGGGCAGGAAATGGCCACTTTGGATGAGAATGGGAAGGTGCTGGAGGCAGGGCAGAACGGCGAGGTGTGTATTAGGGGGGATAATGTGACCAAAGGGTATAAGAACAATCCTGAAGCCAACAAATCGGCCTTCCAATTCGGTTGGTTTCATACAGGGGATGTGGGGTTCTTTGATGAGGATGGGTATTTGCATTTGGTGGGTCGGATCAAGGAGCTCATCAATCGTGGAGGTATGACTTTTGCAACTTCTTTATTCTTACACTTTGGTCTTTTTTTTTTTTGTGGGTCAGGACTGTGAACTGTTATCTTAGTTATACGCATTGTTTTTTGTATATCTTGTTTCATTTGAGGTCATTGGTCAACAAATTAATTTGTGAAAAGGGCTGAAGAAAGAGTAAGACAAATCTAATTGACTATTCTTCCTTATTCCTTTGATTCCTTGGGTCAAGCAGTTTGGATTGATTTGTGTGTCAATTGAGTTAGTTGATCTTTTTTTTGAAGCACTTGAATCCTGATGCAAGTAGAAAATTTAGAGGTTGGTTCAAGAAAGCGTGTTTGCTTTGTGTTATTTTTTAAGCTATGGGTTGTTCTTGGTCAAAACATTGCTTTCCTAGAAATTTCATATTCATATTTATGTACTTTCTGGATGGGGATTGGACCGTCTAGGGATCGGTTGTTCATTGTTGCTAGCTTGCTGTAGTTGACCTGAGCTGAAAGTGATTGAAATCTTTGCGTGTCAATTTTGGAGGAGGAAATTGGGTCTAAGGGTTTAAAATATTCTTTGACTTGATAGTTGCAGCAATTCTTGAACTTAATTTTGTTGATTCGTCTAACTCTTGATTTGCAACAGTTCTTGTATCTTCAGTGCATTCATCTTGTATGTATGCTCAAAAATTGAATGTGAGGGTTTATGGAATGTGAAATGAAAAACGATAATACCTTATTCTGTGTGGTAATTGATTTTAACTTTTGAAGTAGTTGACTTATAATTCTGTGCTCCAATTCTCTTCAGGGGAGAAGATATCACCAATTGAAGTGGACGCAGTGCTTCTGTCTCATCCCGATGTTGCTCAGGCAGTTGCCTTTGGAGTACCGGATGAAAAGTACGGTGAAGAGGTGAGATACCCATCCCCCTTCAGAACCCCAACTGGTTTAAGAAATGTTGTTCAGTGACTCTGATAGCTGAAGTGCTTGTGGCCTTAATCTTTTGTTCTTGCTTTACTTGCAGATAAATTGTGCTATAATTCCAAGGGAAGGATCAGGTATAGATGAGGGTGAGATGCTCCGATTTTGCAGGAAAAACCTTGCAGGTTTCAAGGTTCCGAAGAAGGTCTTCATAACCGATTCAGTACCGAAGACTGCCTCTGGAAAGATTCAGCGCAGGCTCGTAGCAGAACATTTTCTTACTCAAATCTCTACTGCCAAAGTGCCCAAGTTTGGAGCTTAAGCATCTAATTTCTTCGTTGTGTTTGTGTGTTGAACTTGTGCTACTGGTTACAGATGGAATTGTTCTCGACTCGTTCACATTTTAGTTTATATGCAGAAAATCCAGATCAAGAAAAACAGAAGATAGCATCCTAGAATAGTATAGATGCAGGCATCAAAAGAAGCTTTGATTCTTTGTGTCAATTAATAAACCTCAAAATTCTTTTTATTAAATGAATGATATAAGTTTTAAGTTACAGTAACATTATAAACGAAGGATCATTTTCTTTCTACTTCATTGATTCCTCTTGCAAAAAAGAAGCTATATAATGCTGCTGGAAAAGTAACCCAGAGAGAGAAAAAAAAACAGAGCTATATATAAAACTACCAACAGCTTATCGAAAAAGAAAAAAAACTGAGCTACCAAGAACCCCTCTAAATCAAGGGACGAGCACAAGTTTTTGGTTTGCTACCAAAATTGTTACAGTAGTTTTCTAATAAGTGCAAGAAAAATTGCATACAAGTTTTTGGTTTGCTAGAACATCAGCACCAATTGGCCTGGTGAATCGAGGCTTCTGACATTTGAAGACCAGCATCTTCCAAAAACCCTAACGTTAGAAACAGAGAGAGACGAGGATAAAATGGTTTCTTACACTCCAGGTCATATTATTTGTTCTGCTCTGGCAACTTTTCCTTGGATGCAATGCCTATTGCTAAAGATTTCAATTTTTTATGTAATTGCTACAAAAGTTTCTGTCTTTCTTTACATTTTTCCAACAGAGCTCAGGAAAAAAATGGGTTGGTATTGGTAAAACCGTAAAAGTAAAAGAAGGAGGTACTCAGTCACAGTTTCAACTTCTAAGTACTGATTCATCAGTGGTTTAGGTTGAAGGATTTTATTTCAGAGATTTTGCTGACCCTGGGACCCATCTCCTGCACCTGATTGACTCATCCTTTCTAGTAGTTTGAGCAAAACACATTTCATGTCCCTAAGAAATCCACTTGTTTCCAATATCATCCCCTAACAACTACATTAGACAATATAACACCCAAATTACTGTTCTGCTAAACACTTCCATGATCCATCCCCACAACACCTTTCTGGTACTCAAATGTACCCCTAGTACTGGGCCATCTCTCTCTAACATCACACGTTAGTAACATTTAATTTAATTTACTAGAAAAAAAAAGAAAAAATTATGGTTTCAAATAATTTTTACTATCAACAATTCAGAAAATAATTTATATACTCCCTCTAAATTTTATTAACTATCATTTTTTTGTTAGAAAAAAAAAATAATAGTTAATAAAGTTCGGAACAAATATAATTTATACCTTCAATACAGTCTTTTTTTGGCAATGAAAGATGTAAATATTTACAAGTATCCTGTGGGAAAAGGAAGAAACGTATGGACCCCAAAGTTTTTTATTTTTTTGGCAAGAGTGCTGGTTGTGACGTAATCAACAACTAAATGCTGATTTGATTGCAAACTGCCAAGGCACCAAATTCAAAGTCAGTGATCATTTCGTCAGTTTGCATAGGCATGTACTACTACTGGTTCGGTTCGAAAAGAACCAGAAAAGGTTGATAGAGAAAACAAGCACAACGCCGGTAATGTAGCAATATGAAGAAATTTACCAAAAGAGCCCTGAACTTCCTCTTCTTAGTTCTTAGTATAAATGTCAAGCTGGCAATATTGGAATTAATCACTTCTTTCCCACGCAGTGGACCACTATAGTACAAAGCAGAAGAGCAGATTCTGAAGAAACTAGTTTGGGCTTTCTTCTACAAGGTTTTGTATCAAAAATGGTGGTGGATTTGAGAATTAAGGCTGCTAGGCTTCACATTGAGGAGATAAGAAGCAAGAAGTTCTCTATTGGCAAAAAAGAATCAAACCCATTAACCAAAGACCTTCATCATGCTGTTGCTAGTCTTTCTGCTGAGCTTTACACCAAAGATGTCCACTTCCTTATGGAGCTCATTCAGGTTTCTCTCTTCTTTCTTATGAATTTCCTATCTACCTAAAATTCAACACAACCGAAGTTCTTGAAAGCTAATTTCCTTTTTGGTTTTTGTTTTGCAGAATGCTGAGGACAATGAGTACCCAGCTGGTGTAGACCCAACTCTTCAATTTGTGCTTACAAAGAAAGACATAACAGGACTTGGTGCACCTGCAACTCTCTTGATCTTCAATAATGAAATTGGCTTCTCAAGGCAGAATGTGGAGTCTATCTGTAGTGTTGGGCTCTCCACCAAGAAAGGGAAGAGAAAGTTGGGTTTTATTGGTGAAAAAGGTCATAAAGTTTATAGCTTTCCATCCATTACACCAACATTCTGTTATCATAGTTTGATACTGTTTATACTTTATACCCATTTTCTTCCTTCTTATAGAAAATGGACCGACCATGTTTAGTGTTGTGTGCTTAGAACTGTTTGAAACAACTCCACCTAGATAAGCCATAATAGCCATTAACCCACCTTAAAATCAGAATGCAAAAAAAGAAAAAAATGTCTTCCTTTCCTTTCAGGACACTAGAAATTGATATTTAAGGGTAGTGCATTTCACTTCTTACGACTTGTACATCTTTGTAACTCCACTTAGACAAATTACTTTTAAAAAAAAGAAAGATTTAATTTAGGGTTTTGTTTTATTCCATAGTTCCTCTCCTTATACTGCTTAGATAGGTAGATATCAAAATTGTGGTTCTGTGTTGCAGTAAGATGATTGAAAACACTTAGAAAAAGAAAAGAAAGCAGATATCACCAGGGGAACCTATCTTGTTTTTTTTTTTAGCACCAAATGGAATCTATCTGATAGCTTCTGTTGGGTGATATTCATAAACTATAGATAAGTGTTTTTTTAAATTCCACAAATTATGGCTCATTAGTTCCATTACTATCTGTCAATTATCCTATGATGTGCTATGACTGAGAGTAGTATAAGCTTTTCGGTTGTTTGCTGCTTGGCTCTAGATATTAACACATTGGCATTCTTCGAGTGAGTATTGTCTAACATGTTGAGCTCACGTATTGAATCTCAATGCAGGCATTGGATTCAAGAGTGTGTTTCTTGTGAGTAGTACTCCTCATATATTTAGCAATGGATATCGCATCAAGTTCAGTGAAAAGCCTGATAAAGATTGTGGCATTGGTTTTATTGTTCCCAAGTGGGTTGGTGCAAAGCCTTCTGTTTCAGATATTCAGGGCCTATACAGATCCAAAGGTTCATTGCCTACGACAGTCATAGTCCTCCCATTGAAACCTGGGAAGGTTGCGGCTGTCAAAGCACAGCTGTCAGAGCTACACCCAGAGCTTCTCTTATTCTTAATCAAGATAAAGCGATTATATGTGCATGATAAGGAGTTCGGGCATCAAGCATCTCATAATGTCTCAACAATTTCGTGCAGTGAGACTGATCGTGTAGAGATGAAGGATAAAAGAGCTGATTCTCGGGTAGTAGAGCTTTCAGTTAAAGCTATGGTTTCTGTTGCAGAGGAAACATGCAAATATTACTTGTGGAAGCAGGCATTTCCAGTAAAGTTAGAAAGTAGGGTCGATGCAAGGAGGGATGTTGATGAATGGATTATCACACTTGCATTTCCCCTCGGAAAGAGACCCACAATGGGAACCTCCTGTGTTGGTGTCTTTGCTTTCCTGCCTACAGCAATGGTGACAAACTTCGGTTTTGCAATTCAAGCTGATTTTCTTCTTGCTTCTTCTAGAGAAACCATTCTGTTAGATAGCAAATGGAACTTGGGAATTCTTGATTGTGTCCCTTCAGCATTCATGGATGCTTTTTTCCATTGTCTGAAGAAATCCTCCTCGCCCTTTTCACTGCCTAGGGCTTTTGAATTACTGCCAGTAGAGGCTTCTTCTTATCCTGAACTTAACAAAGTAAGAGAGACTATTGGAGCGTCGTTGCAAGCATCAGAGATTGTCCCTTGTGCCACTTTCATTGATGAAATTTCTTTTTGCAAACCTGCTCATGCTATGAGGATTCTGCCAAGCTTTCGGGAATTGTTGGGCAAGGTGAAGAACCAAGGGGTCACCTTGGATGGCTTATACTTGCTTGAAAAAAAGATGCTACACCCAGCTTTGGACTGTGACAACTATGATGCTATTTTGAGCTTTCTGGGTGTTGCATCCGTTGATGAGAGTGGTGATTGGTATGCAGAATGTGTAGAGGCATGCAATCTTGCTTTGCTGGCATCTGAGGATGCCTACATAGATCTTCTTTGCTTTATTGCTGATAGTGACTGGGCGTCTCTCTATCAAATTCCTGTGCTGAGGTACACCAATAGCAGAGGAACTGTGGAGCTGCGCACTCTTGATAGTGAAAGTGGGGAAGTATGTAAGGTGGGTTATGCCTTGGAGCCAGAGCTTCATGATTGGCTGAACAAATGCAATATGGAGTTTGGATGCCCTGATAGCCTGTTTTTTCTGCCTAATTCCACTCAACGAGCTCTAGTACATCATAGTCGATGGACTTTTCTTCTGGAATGGCTTACAGATTTTGGACTGAGGCTTAAATCTTTTTCAGCATTAGATTATGGGTATTCTCTTGACAGGTTTGTAGTCGGCAAACAGGATGTAACTCTTGCTTTTACATTGGCCCAGTACATTTATCATTCTCACAGAAAGAGTTTTATTAATGACTCTGGAGTGCATAATCTCTGCCGTAGAATCCCGATTGTTGATGGTTCTAAGCAGTTAAGAGCATTAAGAGATGCAACTCTTGTCCCTGCATCAGGGAGCAAATGGGTGAGGTTATTAGGACCTAAGAATCCATTTATTATGCAGCATTATATTGATCTGGGGGATATTTACGGTGAAAGTGGTCAATTTGCTGGAGAGCTTACTCCTGAAAAAGAACTCCTCATTTTCCTTAGTAAGTACTGTGGAGCTGTGGACTTAGATGGACTCCGCCCTCCATATGCTGTACTAGAAGTGGCATCGTCCAAGTTGGCTTGTGACAAAGCTTTTTTACTCTTGGATTGGATTCGTTCATCACAAGCCAGAAGGGAATATATTCCTGGCATTTTTGTTGGGAGTATCAAGAATGGAAAATGGTTGAAGACATATTCTGGCTTTTCATCTCCCAGTAAGTCCATCCTTCCTGATGCTACTGGAAAGGTTATTTTTGATATGATGAAGAATTTCATGGGAGGCAGTGCATTAGTGGACCAAGAGTTCTATGCCAATAAAATTTCACTCTATGCAGATGTGCTGAAATTTCTTGGCGTGGGGTTTGGATTAGATGACATACATAAGCTGGTACATGATCGTTGTAAAGATTGCGCGTCATCTCCGATGAGTAAAAATTGTGCCCTTTCTTTGTTGATGTTTATGGCATACTTGAAGGCAAGTGATACAGTTAATGGGGCTTGGTTGAAAGCTCTAAAAGAGGGGAAATGGCTGAAGACCTCTCAGGGTTATTGCGCTCCAAGTGATAGTGTTCTTCTTCAGGATGGAGTAGCAGCTGAAGCTGTTTCAAGCATTTCAAAAGTACCTGTCGTTGATGAAGACTTTTATGGATGCAAGATTACTTCATTCTCAAGTGAATTAGAACTTCTTGGCGTAGTCTCGAACATGGAGCAAATGTATAAGTTGATAGTAGAGAAGATGGTTTCACCATTAAGGCTGACATCTGTGGATCGCAGCAGTGGGTTGTTGATACTGAAATGCATTCGCCATTCAGGATCTGCATCAAGTGCCTTGGTTGATAAAGTAAGAAATCAGTCATGGTTGAAAACGCATATGGGCGAGAAATGTCCTGCACAGTCCATACTTCTAGATTCAGGATGGAGTCACTTGTTGAATGGCTTTAAGATGCCCAACATCGACGAAAACTTCTATGGAGATGAGATCAGATCTTTCATGGCTGAACTTAAAGCAATTGGGGTAGCCGTTGAATTTGACCATGCAGTAAAGATCATAACTGATCAGTTGAAGTCACTTGTATCATCCTCCCTTCCGACTCCTGATAATGTCATGAGGCTACTAGAAGGCATTAGACTGGTAAATCAAATCCTACCCATGCACTTGCCTGATCTTCAGAACTACCTGTTGAAGAAGTCCTGGTTAAAGACCCGTCATGGCTACAAGTCCCCCAATGAATCAATCCTCTTGAATTTGAAGTGGGGGACATTGTCATTGTTTGTCGATCTTCCTCTTGTTGATGATTCTTACTACGGTATTCAACTGTATGGCTACAAGAATGAACTAAAGTTGATCGGGGTCATAACTGACATTGAAGGAGGAGCTGCATTTGTGGCTAAGGGTCTGACCAAGCAAATTGAACCAAGTGATATAACACCTGAGGCCACAATTTCACTGTTAGAATGTATCAGCTGTGTGATGCCAAATTCTGCTGATGAAGTAACTTTTGGCTTTCTTGAGAATCTCAGAAGCAGTGCATGGTTGAAGACTCATACTGGTTACAAGAAACCAGAGGAGTGCCTCCTGTTTGATCCAGCCTGGGATGGCATTCTACGCCAAGCTGACATGCCAACCTTCATTGACCACATGTTTTATCCAGCAAACATTTCTTCGTACAAGAATCAGCTGAGGATTATTGGCGTAAAAGTGGACTGTGAGGATGTTTGCACTATACTTTTTCGCCTTCTTTTGACATTTGCAGACACAGATGTAATAACAAGGATTTACAAGTTCTTCTGCAAGTTCAACTGGGAACCAGAGTCGGTGGACAGACGTGATTTTCAGGTATGGATTCCTGATCGATGCAACTTGGACGAAGGGAAATGGGTGAATTCAGAACAGTGCGTTCTCCATGACGTCAACGATCTTTTTGGTTCCCAGTTGTTCTCTCTCGATAAATACTACTCAGAAGAGCTACTGCGCTTCTTTGAGTTTAATTTTGGTGTAGCTGTATTCCCCTCCATCACTGATTACCAGCAGTTGTGGAGTAGCTGGGTTTTGAGACCAAATCACCAGGTGACTCTTCAAGAATGCTGCACATTCTGGGCCTATATCGTGGACAATTGGAAGTTGAACGCAGAGGATATTCTGAAGCAGACTCTCACTCATGTACCTGTCACATTATCTGGCAGTGAGGAAATTTACTTGGTGAGCAAAAAGGATCTTTTCATTCCTGATGACCTGCGAATGGAGAGCTTATTTTCCGGTGCTCGTAGAGTTCCCTTGTTTGTATGGTTTCCGAAGTGCCGTACCTCACCATACGTGTCTTCAAAGAGGCTGTGTGATATCTATCAGATACTGGGAGTAAGAAAGGTTTCTGAATCAGTTGAATGCGTTATCGATCTTCCATCTGTGGATCATGCTAGGAAGGCTGACCTAAGAAATGGTTTGATTGGGAAGGGTCTCATCAAAATTGTTTTGTGTTCTCTTGCTGCTTGTGAGAGTGATGGGCCAGAAGAAAAGAGGCACCAGGCTGCAAAGTCATTGCTTGAGCTGCAAGTATATGACACCGAGGATCCTATCCAAGTCAGCTATCGACTGAAGCAATCTGAGAGTGTTCTAGCGGTGAAAAGGGAGCAGATGGTGTTTTGGGAGAAAAATACTCGAAAACTCTTCATCGACAAGGCAGGGTATGAAGATCGAAAGAATAATGCGGAGTTTGTGATCTGTTTTGCTCAGGAAATTGCAGGAGGACTGCTTGGCAAAGAAAGAGGAGATTTAGTGAATGCTCTCAGTTATATCATTCAGGTGGCTCTCATGTTTGATTTCAGGGAGGATGTTGTTGACTTGTTGCTTGCGAAAGGAAGCGTGAAGCTGCTAAAGGAAGATGAAGCTTTCCTTGCTGCAGAATTCTCTTCTACTGAAGATTCTGATGTTGGTGTTTACCGAAAGCGCATGCGCTCACTGGCAGAGCCATCTGGTCCTTCAACACCAGTGGCTTCATGCAAGAAGCTGTGCAAATGAAGCAAGGTTTACTTCTGGAGTAGTAGTACTGACACTTTTTGTTTTTGTTAACACATGGCCAGGTTTGTAAACTGGGCTTAATATTTTGGCCATTACAATTTTGGACAAGAAATTGATGTATATGGTATGTCCTAACCGTATGGTGAATCAGATGCTAACAGCAGTATCTTTTGTGCATCTAAAAGTCCTCATTCTTGTTTATGATTGTGACCGTTGCCATGAATGTGATTACCCATTTAACTCACTTCAGGATGCACAGGCACTGCCTTCCTTTGGTGCACGGTTAGCGCGGCGGAACGCAGAAGGTTTATACATACAGACACAGTAATGGAACTAGAAAATTGAATGCCATGTTTATTACTCGTTTTTGCTAATTGAGTGTGTGTCAGTGTGTGCTGTAGGAGAGTATTGTGCTCTGAGCAAATGAATGTACAGGTTGGTCGGTTTCTGTAAACATATTGTTTTCACAAGTCTTTGAATGGCCGCTTTGCCTTATTGATTATATCAAATCTCTTGATGTTCTTATTTATTTACTAGGATCTATATTTTCCTCCGTAAGTTCAATTAGAGAAGCCACAACCTCTCTTGATGTATGTTCGTGATCAAAATGTGTGTTTGTTTCTTATTTTGACCGGCACAAGTAAGACTCGAACCTGAAATCTACTAGTACTTTACTATTAGAAAACAACCGTTGAACTATTTGTCCGATAATATAATGACATTTTTTTTAATTTCATAATATAAAACTCGCCCTTTTTTCTAACTTAACATAAAATTGGTTATTAAAAAATAATGAATTTCATAAATAGAATGAGTGAATTATCTAACAAAAAATTTCAAATCGTCCAAAAGAAAACTTCTTGGACTAAATAGAATGAGTAAGGATGCGTTTGGTATTTTTTGTTTTCTGATCGTTAAAAATCAAAAATTGTTTACCGAAAACACCCTAAATTAGTCGAGTTTATTTATCATCCGCAAACGGCATCGTTTAGTCCTTTTTTTTTTGGCTACGGTTATTGCTTCCTGAAACAGAAGCCACAACAGACACAAAGTCAAACTCCAGAGACTCATCGGGTTTTCTTGGTCCCTCTATATACCGTAAGTAAATCTTTCTTCATTCAAGTTCTCCACTTTTCTATAGAGTTCTCACTAGCTGAAGTGAGTTTGTTTCATTTTGGTGAATGCTTGAAGCTTTGCGCACCCTTTTTGTTCTTGTTTGTCTTTATTGATTGTGACTATTTTGGAAATTTGTTTGCTGGGCTTTTTTATTTAAGCAGGAGCACCCTTATGATACCAGGAATTTAATTTTGATGTTTTTGGTTAAGATATGGGTTGTGGATTCTTGTTGTGGTTGGATAATTGTTATCCTCTTTGCTCATGTGTTGATGTTAATTAGACATGCAAATTCCTCTTTTTAATGGGAAGTCAATGTGATTTTGCAATACGATTTTGTTGGTATGTGACAGACGACTAAAGTTGGTTTTATATCTGTTTCCTTGAGTAACAGAGTAACTTAGCCTGCATTGGTACTATGGATATGGAAGCAAAGGGTGAAATTGATAAGGAGAAGTATGCTGCAGATATCTTCAGCATAAGAGAAGCTCAAAAGCGCATTAACTCATTCATACACAAAACACCGGTAGTCACTTCTGAATCTCTAGATGCTATGTCTGGAAAGAAGCTATTTCTTAAATGTGAATGTTTCCAGAAGGGGTAAGACCATTAGCAAAATTCATGTGCTATTTGGTCCTTGCATTCTTATAATCTGTTTTTGGTGTAATGCTTTTCTTTTAACAGTGGGGCATTCAAATTCCGAGGTGCCTGTAATGCCATATCTTCCCTTGATGATGGTGAGGCGGCTAAAGGGGTTGTTACACACAGCAGGTTAGTTCCAATTACCTGCACTTTGTGATTGATCAACATTCAGCCGTTTACATGAGTATTCTCTGATTACATCCTTCATAATAGCGGCAACCATGCTGCAGCATTGGCTCTGGCTGCTAATTTACGGGGGATCCCTGCGTATATAGTAATACCTAAAAATGCTCCAAAATGCAAAGTTGAGAATGTCTTGCGTTATGGAGGTCAGATTATATGGAGTGAGAATACAATCCAGTCAAGGGAGTCTACTGCCGAGAAGGTGATTCAAGAAACTGGTGCAGTTCTTGTTCATCCTTATAATGATAGGCGCATCATAAGGTATTATCCTAGTTCGAGTTTGTCTGTTTTTTCATTCGTCTTGAAATTGAACCATTGAAGTGTCTTGAAAATGAACATCTAGCTTGAACGTGCATATCGGATGAAGTATTTTCATTGTGTTTGCAGTGGGCAGGGTACTATATCATTGGAGCTTCTGGAGCAGGCCCCACAAATCGACACTATAGTAGTCCCCATAAGTGGTTTGTCTAACATTCCTTTTAGCATCAACTCAGCTTTTGTTTGCATCACAATTACTGCTGTTGGAAAATTCTCTTGCTAAAACAAATAAATTATCGATTAAATTGCAGGAGGTGGTTTGATATCAGGAGTGGCATTGGCTGCCAAGTCCATCAACCCTTCAATTCGAGTTTTAGCTGCTGAACCAAGGGGAGCTAATGATGCCGCTCTATCAAAAGCAGCAGGTCGGATTATAACACTGCCTCAAACCAACACTGTTGCTGATGGCCTCCGAGCTTCTCTTGGCCCTCTTACATGGTAAAGGCAAACTCATGCTTATATACAGCTTAAGGTTGAGGATTTATTTAGTTTTTTAACAGGTTTCTTTCTTACTTAAATTGCACAAAAGTATGCTTATGTACTGTTATTCACTCTTTTTTCTCACTTGCAATTTTTATGTGAAAAGTCACTTTGACCTTTCTTGGTTTCCTTTTATTAATTAGCTGGTAAGTATCAAGTTTATGTACAGACCTCACACGTAGCTCACCTCTACTGACTATCTTGAGCAGGCCAGTGGTACGCGATTTTGTTGATGATGTCATTACTGTGGAGGACGAGGAGATAATTGAAGCCATGAAACTCTGCTACGAGATTCTGAAAGTTGCAGTGGAACCTAGTGGAGCCATAGGCCTTGCAGCTGTTTTATCAGAGAGTTTTCGAAATAATCCTGCTTGGAAGGATTGCAGCAACATAGGAATTGTCCTTTCCGGAGGTAATGTTGATCTTGGTGTTCTTTGGGATTCATTTAAAAGATAAAAACCAAACTGGTTTCTGCTCCATGTAATAAATACATTCTTTCAACAATGAAACTACTCCTTGGGTGGTCGATTTTTACTTAGCATCTAGTCATGCAAACTAGACTCAGATGCTTATCAACCTTCCGTTCTAGACTCTCCTTAGATACTGATTAATCTTTGATTCTATATCGTGAGGTTTCAGGGTTCGTCAATTAGATAATGGAACTGACATGTTCCGATTGTATCAACGTAGCATGGAATCATTTTATCCCTTGGACTTTAAATTGGGATTTGCAAGCAACAGGACTGTGATGACGGCCAGCAGAAATAAGTAATGCAGAACCTAGTAGCTTTCTGGAAAGACAAGCTTCCAGCAAAGAAAACACCATTAATCCTAATAAGAAGAGAGAGTAGTTATATAAGCAGAACGCAGCTCAGTCAAAGCTGTGTAGACTGTAACCACAGCAAAACATGTAAAACACGCCCAAAAACCATGCAACATAACATTGCAAGAAAATAACTCCACATACATCACGATATAGACTCCAGAGAGACTGAAAAAAGTTAAAAACACAACAAAAGCAAACACCGCCATCTACATCCTATATCCAAACCAGGGGAAAGCTTTATATCTCATGCCATTTTACGCCTCTTCTTCCTGATATCCCTCCTCATCCTCATACTCTTCATCATCAGCAGTGGCGTCTTGGTATTGTTGGTATTCTGAGACCAAGTCATTCATGTTGCTCTCAGCCTCTGTGAACTCCATCTCATCCATGCCCTCTCCGGTATACCAATGCAAGAAAGCCTTCCTGCGGAACATGGCAGTGAACTGCTCGCTAACCCTTCTGAACATCTCTTGGATTGATGTGGAGTTGCCAATGAAAGTGGAGGCCATCTTCAGTCCTGTGGGTGGAATGTCACAGACAGTGGACTTGACATTGTTGGGGATCCATTCCACAAAGTAGGATGAGTTCTTGTTTTGGACATTGATCATTTGCTCATCTACTTCCTTTGTGCTCATTTTGCCCCGGAACATTGCTGAAGCAGTTAGGTATCTGCCATGGCGAGGATCAGCTGCACACATCATGTTCTTAGCATCCCACATTTGTTGGGTGAGTTCTGGTACAGTTAGGGCACGGTATTGCTGAGAACCACGGGATGTGAGAGGTGCAAAGCCAACCATGAAGAAGTGAAGGCGGGGGAATGGGATAAGGTTAACAGCAAGCTTGCGCAAGTCTGAATTGAGCTGACCAGGGAAGCGAAGGCAGCACGTAACACCACTCATGGTAGCAGAGATCAGGTGATTCAAATCCCCAACTGATAACAACAACAAAAAATCCAGTTAGTTCCCACAAAGAAAAAGTTTATTTACCATGTTGGTCATCTTGCAAAAATGGAATCCAAAATGGAAAATCGTGTAAAACACATGTAAAACAAATCAACTACATCAGATGTGTGTCCATCCTTGTGCTAAGTGGATGGTGGTACATCTACATCAGAATGCATCAAAACACAGTACAAATAAAGCCAAAAGCGTTACAAAAGTGAGCTTAAAATGGTAAATCTACGCACCAAAACCAGCAATTTTAAAAAGTCTAGCAAGTGAAACCCATGTGCAGTCACAAGCCTATTTGTGCGTCAGGACAAAAGAATCTGGAAGCCATGTGAGCAAAGAGAGATTCGGCCAGGTTTCAAGTTATGCACACACCTCCTCAGGAGGAAAAAAAAGATCATGAAAGCTCCCCCATAAAACATGATTTTAATGCCCTCGCTATGACATTTGATTTGAAGTTAATGAAGGAATAACAAAGAAATTAAAATTTAATCCATAGAATAAGAAACCTACAATTAACTGTGCCTCCTTACAACTTATCATTGATTCATCTATTAGAAAGTAAGCAGCCATGCTCTTCCATATCTAATTTCACTTTCTCGTTCAGAACTCAGATAGCTATCACTGTTTGATCACATTCCTAGACTCAAAAACCAAAAGTAATACCAAAGAAAAGAGCACAAGACAAACTTCAATTTCACATACACCTACAAGACTACTGAATCATCTTCCAGTACAGTTCACTAAAAGAAACAGAACAAAAGGGTGACCCAGATCACGTTACACAAGGCAAAAGAGAGAAATAATAATGCAAATCCTTCTTGAATTCAATAAACAAATCAAAATCAACAAAAATACAAATAACTTGAAAGTGATGAGAAAAGGGCTTACAGCTGGGTGTGGTGAGCTTGAGAGTGCGGAAGCAGATATCATAAAGAGCTTCATTATCAAGAACCATACACTCATCTGCATTCTCAACAAGCTGGTGAACTGACAAGGTAGCGTTGTAGGGTTCTACAACAGTATCAGAGACTTTTGGAGATGGAAACACAGAAAATGTAAGCATCATCCTGTCTGGATACTCCTCCCTAATCTTCGATATCAACAGTGTTCCCATCCCGGATCCAGTTCCACCTCCCAAGGAATGACATACTTGAAATCCTGCGACCAAAATTGCAAGATCAAAAACAAAAAAAAAACAACGCAAATACTAATAATCTTAAATTCTAAGCTAGTAAATGAAGAAAAAAAGCGTTCACAGTATTACCTTGCAAGCAGTCACAGTTTTCAGCTTCTTTTCGAACAACATCAAGCACCGAATCAATCAGCTCCGCTCCTTCCGTGTAATGCCCTTTCGCCCAGTTATTCCCCGCACCCGATTGCCCGAACACAAAGTTGTCGGGCCGGAAAATCTGCCCGTAAGGCCCAGATCTCACGCTGTCCATGGTACCGGGTTCCAGATCCATAAGAACAGCGCGAGGCACGAAGCGGCCGCAGCTGGCCTCGTTGTAGTACACATTGACCCTCTCCAGCTGGAGTTCCGTGTCCCCATGGTAACGACCGGTGGAGTCGATGCCGTGCTCGGCGCAGACTACTTCCCAGAACTTGGCTCCGATTTGGTTACCGCACTGGCCACCTTGGATGTGGAGGATTTCTCTCATTTTCTGGGGATTTTGGAGGATTTTCTCGGGAAAGTGATGGAAAGTTTGGAGGGAAAGTGCAAAAGTGGAGATGGGGGAGTGAAGAGTTTGGGGATTGAGTATTTTTATAGAGAAGGTGACGTTTGTATTAAGTGACAGTAACGCTTGGTTTTAGTGGGAAAGTGGAATTTTTGAATTTGGGTTTTTGTTGGGTAGTGATGAGAGCTGTTTTCAGTTTTTGCAACCGGCCACGTGGTAAAGAATATTGACTGGATAAATTTGATTGTGATTTTTAATGGAAATGTTTGTTTAATTTTTATTTAAAACTTTGTTATAGACTTTCCAAAAACTATATATATTTGACCAAATCCTTTTTCGGTAGAATTGTACTCCCCTGTCCTTTAATAGTATCGTTTTTCTACGAATTTTTTCTGTTTATAATATTTGTTATTTTTTTTTTTGAGGTATATATTTTGTGCAAATGACAAAAAAAATATTATGTATCAATCCAATTTGATGATGGTGTGGTAATTTGAGTGAAAATTAGGAGTAAAAATGAAATAATGTAGAATAAAATAAGATTAAAGATCATTATTTTCAATTTTCTACTATTCTAAAACGCAAGTTATTAAAAGACAGAATGAGTATAATATTAAAAAATATCACAAGTTGAAGATTTAAAATTTTGATTTATTGGTTGAATCGACTGGCCTAATTTTTATAGCTAGTTAATCTTATTTTCGTTATGGTGAGCTAGTACTAGCTTTACAAAAATATTGCACCAGCGTAACCAAGGATACATTTTTTCACCTTTTTTTTTTTATTTAGCTGCATTTTACACCTAATTCACTTATTTTTCTCTATATATATACGGAGAAGTGGCCAATGTAATCCTTAATACGTAAAAACAAATAACACTCGATATTATTTCTTACGAAATATAAAATAATTAGATCTCGGATTATTCGTGTTAAATTTACGATATGTTATTAGAAAAGCACGTGATAGAATATAGAGACGGTGTATTTTTGTGCAACTGAAGTTACCTTAGTTCCCCATATTCTTTTGCGATCGGCACTTTGGAACCTTGTTTTTTACTCATTCTAGCAACGGAGATCACCACCGTTCATATCTGGAGGCTGACAAAGGTGTGGACCATATATTATATCACAGGATTGCAAAGTGTAACCTAAAATTATTTATAAAAAAAAAAAACAACATGGACAGCCAGAGATGCAAAGTGTTCGTCACGTGAGACCAACGTGAGACCAGACTTACATATCGCAGCTCAATCCTTCGAAGTCAAGAAATGCTTTCCACCCACCTTTAAAAAAAAAATGAAAAAACAACAAAAAGAGCACCCTGCGTAACCGCGAATTTAAATTTCATGTTTATCAATTTAACCGAACTATTCTTCAATTTCGAAATGATCTTTAGATATATTTGACACTCCCCTAAAGTGGCTTTACGGTTTGCTGATGTGAAAAATAAATACCCGTTTAAATATAAAAAAATATAAAAAAATCATTAAAAATTTCAAAATTCAACTAATAATTTAGAATAATAATTCAATCAAGTTGTTATTCAAATTGAAACAAATTAGTTCTACCATATGGTATATATGAATTCCCATGATCTGTTCACATTAATCGAATTTGTTGTTGTATCGTACCAACATCTTTTCGTTTAAATCCCAACCATTGCACATATGTGAAATGATGAAGATGGGTTCAATTTTGATAAAAAAATGATAAACGAGGGATTCAAATTGAACAAAATATAAATTAGGGGTGTGATTCGGATATTGGTATAAATACGGGATATTTTTATTACTTTTTTTTAATTATTAATCAAGATTAATTAGTCCTCTCCTTAGCAGAATAATCCTAGATTTTAGCTTCAATTCTGTTTTTGACCATGTCAGAAAGAAATTAAGAAATTTTAAATTATCATTTTAAGGATATTTTTTACCTTAAAATAAAGATTTACTTCTAAAACGTCATTTATTTAGGAACCTGAAAACAGTCCTTTCGCGAACATCCGATGAAGAATAACGACATATTTTTGTTATTTTTACAGTTTTACAGGCCTATATGAAACTGGTGGACATGATTTATTTTCTCCTCCAAAATCTCTAATCTCACAACCATTCATGACCCCAAGAAACAAGGATCTTCAGTCTCTTTATTGTTCCAACAATTCTCATTCATCCTCTTGCTCCCTCTTTCTATTTCCCTCATCTCTTTTCACATATTTTTTCACAAAGATAGTCTGTCTGTCCTTTTTTAATTTGGTGGCAAAATGGTATGTTCTTCCTTCCTTGACTTCTACTCCTTCTCAATTGCAAACAATATGTGATAATGATAATACTATTTGTCTGTCGTGTGCCCAAAGGAAGGTACCATAATTCCATAATACCTTTCTTTCTTTCTTTTCAATTTCTTCTTTTCATTATTATTAAAAATACTAAACAGTATTGAATTGGGTTTTATTTATGTTTGCATTATTATTATTATATTAGAGAATCTAATTTGCAAATGCCTATAATCAGATCCTTTAGCAATCACGTTAGCATTTGAATCCATAATCTAATCTATGAATGTTGTGTTAAAAAAGAAAAAAAAGAAAAAAATCTAATCAATGGTTGTCTGTTAGTATCATTAAAATTCGAGTCGAGTTGAGTCTCGTCTTCACCTAATGATCGTTTGCAATTAATACTTTAAAGAACATTGACTCAAAAAAAATGAAAAAACTCAATTATACGTATGTTGAGATTTGGTGACATTTATGTGTTACTTATATGGTTTTTTTTTTGGACCGGTATGGTATTTTTAGGCGAATGCTACCTCTGGTATGGCTGTTAATGATGAGTGTAAAATAAGGTTCCAGGAATTAAAAGCGAAGAGGGTCTACAGGTTCATCATCTTCAAGATTGATGAGACCATTCAACAAGTCACTGTTGACAAAGTTGGTGACCCTGGGCAGGGTTACGAAGACTTCAGGGCCAGTTTGCCGGCCCACGAGTGTCGATATGCTGTCTTCGATTTGGATTTCACCACGGACGAGAATGTTCAGAAGAGCAAAATCTTCTTCATTGCATGGTACATAATCATAGAAGAACTGGTGATGACATTCTAGGGAAATTTCCGATATTGGGTAGATTCTTTCAAAATTATAAGAGCAAGTGTTTCCGCTAATAATTGATTTGATTTGATTTGATTGGTTAGGGCTCCTGATACATCGAGAGTGAGGAGTAAAATGGTATATGCTAGTTCAAAGGACAGATTCAGGAGAGAGCTTGACGGGGTCCAAGTTGAGTTGCAGGCAACAGACCCGAGCGAGCTCAGCTTCGACATAATCAAGGAGCGAGCCATCTAAGCAATAATAATAAAGAGATTGTGGCCTAAACTTTTAATAATCTTCCATTTCATTCTTCATGCATGCTTTCGGGGCTGCTTCTTAATACAATAAGTTAAGGAATTTAACGTTCCATGTACTGTACTGTACAGCACGCATGATGGTTTTAGCCAAAGTTATCGGTAATCCGATTTTGACATATTTACTTATGGAGAAAAATTAAATAACTCGATTGATGGATAGATAATTGTATCAAAATAAGAGAAAATACTATAAAATTTTTCATCAAAACTATGAAATTTAAGGTTCGATATATACGCATGTATGTACACGTATCTATGCACGTGTGCGAGATTGATCTTGGGCTAATTCAAGCACGAGACTTTAAAAAAGTTTGGTCTCTTCAAGCCCGTAAGCAGTGGACTTTGCATTGCGATGAGCCCAAAAAATGACGACTAGCAAATTACTAACTCCGCACGTGCTAGTCACGTGGGATCCATCAACCCGATCCTGCTCTCTGTTTATTTTCTCTCTAGAGAGACTAAAACCCTAATAAAACCACCCGGCACATATTTTGCCTCCATCTCTCTCTACCCACATTCTTGGCTCAACCATAACCATGGAGCCGTCTCCGCATCAACCATCAGCACCGCCGCCAGGTCCATGCTGGAGTAACATTGTGAAACAGCAACGGCAGTCTCCGTCGCCGTCTCAGCAACAACCGCAAAAGCAGCAAAACCTAGCAAACCAAGTGTTACAGCTTGATAGCTGCAAATCAGCTCACGGGATCTCAATGGCTGTGATTGATGCCAACGCTGTAATTCAAGGAGGTGAGAAGCTACACAACTTAGCTGACAAATTCGTCACCGTCGCTGAAGTTATGGCTGAAATTCGCGATCCCGTCTCACGTCATCGCCTCTCCCTCATACCCTTCTCCATTGACTCCGTCGAGCCCACACCTGAGTCTCTTAACAAAGGTATTATACCTATCCAACCCTTGTGCTGAAGTATAAGATGTTGTAAAATTTAATTTTCTTCATTTATTTCTTTTAAGAGGGTAGAATTCTGAAAAATGATAAGTTATTACTTCATAGCCACTTTGCCTCTGTTGTTATTGAATTCTACAATCTGAAATTAGAAATGCTGATGACTTGAGTGTCCAATCCTGACTCCATTTCTACTAGAAAAAAATACTATCTGACTTGCAGAAAAGAACGTGAGGTGTAACTTTGTTTTCCTTTTAATACGTTGGTTTGATTTGCAATGTTAAATACTAAAGATTTTTGTGGAATTTTGTTTTTGGTATTATTCGTGGTGTGTGATGTGTGATGTTGATTATGACTGCGTTGCTGAGGGTTTCATTTTTTGGCATACCTTGGCAGTTATAAAATTTGCGAGGGCAACTGGTGACTTGCAGACATTGTCAGATGTTGATCTCAAGCTTATTGCACTGACATACACTTTGGAGGCGCAATTGCATGGAACTCAGCATCTTAGGGATGTTCCTCCTCCTATCCATACAATCAATGTGAAGAGGCTGCCGGAGAAGGACTTGCCTGGATGGGGTTCTAATGTTCCTAACTTGGAAGAGTGGGAGGCATTGGAACATGAAGCTGGGGATGGTTCAGATAAATTCAATTCGAAAATTCTTCCCTTAAAAGACATAAACTTGAACATTATCCAGCTGGACAATCAAGCAGAAGATGGTTCTGTAGGAACTGGAGAGGAAGGAAACTCTGAGAATCATGATATTGAGCATTGTTCAAGGGGATCCAGGAGATATCCACCAAAGAAAACGGTGGTAAACCTTGAAGGGAAGACGGTTGCAGACGGAGTTGATGCATCTCAAGGGCAACTTGATGATGATGCTGGTGACTGGATGCCTGCTGTCAGCCGAAGTACTCACAGAAGATTTCTTAAAAGGAAGGGTAGACGTGAGCAGTATAATGCATTAGCAGAGAAGGATATTCAGCAGGATCTTGAGAAAAGTATGGATAACAACAATATCAATGAATCTATTGTTTCAGATCAGGCACTGGATCATACATCTGGAGCAGTAGATGCTGGAAATGGGATGTCTGAGAGGAATGAGATGGCAGAAGTGACCAGTGACAGTGAAGATCTCTCCTCAATTCTGAAACATATGAGGCTAGAAGAAGGTTCACTGAACACTCTGCAAGAAGGGAAAGAAGAGAGCATCATTTCTACAGAGATAGAGATTAATGACTCCACAGCAATGGAAGCTTCTTCTGGTTATAATGCAGACAGTGTTGCTGAAGATGTTGTTATTGATAGTGCCACTGCAGAGTTAGATCACTTGGAGATCTCAAATCAGACCCATGAAAGTGTTGATGCATCTTACACAGATGATATTGACAGTGAGCATAGCTTGATGCTTAGATCTTTATCAGAATCTAGCGTAGCATGTGTAACTAGTGACTTCGCAATGCAGAATGTACTCCTGCAGATGGGCTTACGACTGTTGGCACCAGGAGGAAACCAGATCCGGCAGCTGCACAGGTATAACAATTATGCTTCTGTTGAACTGGCACATATGGGTTTCCAAATTGATTATCCTTCTCCTTCTGGGAACATATTTCCCTTTCCCATAAGAATATCTTTATGCATACATGTTTTTCAGAGACTCCTAGTACTCTAACTTTCCCACCTTTAACAAAAAAGAGAAGGGGGGATTGAGGAGCATGGTGTCTTTGAAGTAAGTGCATTTGTATTGGAGTCCGTAAGAGTGTCTAGTTTTGGACTTGGGATGGCTGCATTTTTTATCTTTAGCGTGTTGTTTTCTCCAGGTGGGTACTGAAGTGCCATGCTTGCTATACTGTTACTGCTGAAATTGGGAGGATCTTTTGTCCAAAGTGTGGAAACGGTGGCACTTTGCGAAAAGTAGCAGTTACAGTTGGGGAGAATGGGATCACATTGGCAGCCCGTCGACCACGAATTACACTGCGTGGCACAAAAGTAAGTATTTTGTTTGGGTGAAAAAATGAAAAAATATCCATGTAAGTAGCTAAAGAAACTATGGATGCATTTATTTAAATGAATGATGTTGCGATCCCTTAAAGCAGGATTGTTGCATACTTTTAATGTGTGGGGTTCCTATTTTTTAATTGATTGTGATGTTTCCTTGAGAGTTTCCATAGCCTTGTAGGAGAGGTTCTTATCATCTTATAGGCCATGGCCCATGTTGTTGTTTGTGTTAAACCATACGTTGGTACAATTTCCCTTGGATATGCTTCACAATATATAGGTTGTCATTTGCTGACTACGGTGTTTTTCTTGAGCGGTTTCTGCGGCCACATGCGACAGACCCTTCATCAAATCTATGAAGTTGTCTATTTTTTTCACCAAATCTAGTTACTATTGATACTTGTTTAGGGAGCATAGGAAGCTTACTTACTTTTGATGCACCCATTTTCCCTTTTTTTCCAAATCTATCTCGCATGCATTTAGGTATGGACTGATATACGTAGGATGATTTTCCTCTTTGGAATTTTACTGAAGCATGTCTGCTCATGTGTTTTAACATTTTGCCCTGTGCAGTTCTCACTACCTACACCACAAGGTGGAAGGAACGCCATTTCCAAGAACCTCATTTTACGGGAGGATCAACTTCCACAGAAGTTCTTATACCCAAAGACCAAGAAGAAAGCAAATAAAGAGGTTGGCATCATTTCATTTATTGTTTTTTTTTTAAATTCTATCATTTTAGTTGCTATTTGAACATTTTGTTGGAATGGCATGAGCTGATGTATGCAAAAAAATTCATATATAGGGCGATGACTTTGTTCCCGGGGACATCTTCAGTTTCACCCACCATACTGATAAGAAGGCACCGTACCGGCCACCAGTAAGGCAGGCTTTGGCAGTTTTCAGTGGGAAGAGGAATCCCAATGATAATCATTACTCCCGTTCTAAACACTGATTAGGAGAAGCTTAAGTTAAATTTTTTTTCTTTAATTTTTTTTTGTAGTTTGAAATTGTTGTGGAAAGAAACTAGCAGCAGCTTTTGGTCTGCAAGTTCTTGCATTTGCTGAATACCAAGGGCCTGGGTCGTGTGTGTGAGTTAAGCTGGTAAATGAGCAAAATTTTGGCATTTTTTTCTTTCTAATTCCATCGTTAATGCACCTGTTATTTTGGAACTGTTTTTTTCTTTTTTCCTTTTTGTAGACAGATTTCCTGTCAATGATATCATTCGAATCATACTTCTCCCACCAATCAAATGACGTTTAGCTGACATCTGACATGATTTCGATTTTGGGTGACGACTCGCATGCGGATGCTATGTTCGTTGGTCGTTACATAATGTCTTAATTTTATAATAAATAAATGGAATACGTAACCCAAAAATATCATATATTGAAATAATGATATTTTTTGACAGTTCGGCTCAATTTTTTTGTTAATTCGGTATTTTATTTCTTTTTTTTTTGTTGAATTTCATTTATATTTTTATGTTAATTTGGCTCAACAGGTGAATAAATGAGTTTAAAATCTTTTCTTTTTTTTAAATCTGACATATTTAGACACATCAGCTAGATAGTATTAAATAATCTACCAATTAAATAAACTTGAATTTCAGCAACACTATTAAACCTGTCCTTGCCGGCCAAAGTTGATCTCATCTCTCTCCTCCACTCCCAGTTCTAATCAAGATTTCCCAACTCCTAAGCAAAGAAAGGAGAATGGAGCTACTTGTTTGTCACGTCTCAAATAAATCTCAATCAACCATCATTGTCATTTTTATTTTATTAAAACAGTCCTGATACTATCCTTCTCACCCAACCAACTTTTAATAGTTTGAGAACAACAACAAAAAAAGAAGGCAAAGATTTCAGGACTGAAGAACAGAACTAAAACTCACTGTTCTGTGATGTAGAACTTTACTGATCAACCAATGGTATACAATGCAAGTAGTAGGCTTTTTCATGCAAAAAGCTCTTGGATCACTTCTTTTTTCTGGCATGCAAGCATTTACAAGGACCAGAGATAGACATAGACCTGATCTGTTAAAAAAAATGATAGAAAAAGAAGAGAACATTATAACTGTATGTAACTGATTTACAGTATGCCAGCTTCAAGCCTTGAGGTTCTGTCACGAAGACAAGGCGAGCTCCGCCCATGCCAAAGAAGATGCCTTGAAATCAACAGGCACAGAAGTGTCGATTCTGCTTTCCAGTATGTTACTCAACTCCTCTATGGTTGTCTGTTTGTTGGGGTTAGGATTGATGCAACGGTTTACCACTTCACATACCACTTTCAGATCTTCATATTTGAAATTCTTTAGCTCTGGATCAACCATGTAAGACGTCACTTCCGGCAACTCAAGAAAATTCTTAGCCTGTAGAATGGAAGAAGATTTCAAGGCACTCACTAAAGACGTAACGCAACGGGAAGGGTACTCGGACGATAACTCATTCAAGATCACCATAAATGAGATTCGAAAAAGTGTTTTTGCTTGAAAAGATTTCTTACCCATGCCACCAAGCTCCCTTTGTCCTTGCAGTATGGAGGTCTTCCACTGATTATTTCCAACAACAGTACACCAAAGGAGTAAACGTTGCCTTGAACATCAAGATGGCGTCCCTCCAGAGAATTTGGAAGTATGCAAATAGCACCTTGACTGCCGATGGTCCCTGAGTTCTTTTCTGATCTTGTGAGAATACTCTTCCAACTCTCAAAATCAACTAGCTGCAAGAACATTGAAAATGTTACACAGTCCGCAACGTAAGGTGCACTTATAATCTGTACAGCCTAGAAACATGAGCACACTATTATACAATTCGTTCACTTAAAATAAGCTAGGACCCACCCTGATTCAAGCATTTAGCAAAAATGACACATCTTAGTGAGAACTGTTCTGCAAGATATACATGAGTAGAAAATTGACACAAGACTTTGGGAGCACCTTTGGAGAAAAGTCTTCCGTGAGATATACAGCACCAGAATTTAACTCTGATATTGTAAACGGTGGCTCAATTTCTCTATGGAGATACTTGAGTCCACGGGCAATGCCCATAATAATTTTCATACGCCGTGTCCAAGATAGCTGGCCACCTTCTCCATCTGCATGGTTTGAGACTACTTAGTCAGCTCTAAGCTAATAAGACATCTTAAAACTCATGTTCCTAGGGAGATCGTTGACTTACAATGAAGGTGCTCATACAGTGTCCCATTTGATGCATATTCAAAAACCAACATCCTTGTAAATGGACTGCTTTCTCTACAATAGCCCAGTAGCTTTGCAGTATTATCATGATTTAGTCTTGCCAAATCAGCCACCTAAATTGAACAAATTACAAGAATCTTAAAAGAGGCTATATGAAATTTCTCAACTATATAACTCGTTGTTTGCATCTTATCGCCTGAAACTTATCTAAGCCTTAACTAACAGTGAGTGTTCACCTCTCTCTGAAAATACAGTTCAAGATAGCCCGTCCAGTGGTCTTCCTTAACGCAGAGTGATATAACAGCAATCTCAGGCCCACCTTTCATAGTGCCTTTGTAAACCAAACTGTCTGGAGAAGAACCAATGATGTTGCTGAAGTCTTCACAAGCTACTTCAAGCTCTTGTCTGCTGTATCTTGCTACATCTTTCAACATCTCAGAATCTGTGCACAGCAACAAATATTTTAAAGAAACATTGTTAAAGCTTTATTTTTTTTCTTCTATTTGTGCATACTGTTAAGCTCTTTAATATTACTGATATAACTTCTGGCAAGGAAACAAACCTATGTACACTGCCGTATTTTCTTTCTGACTTGATGATTTCTTCCAAGGGATCATGATAGCAGGTTTGCTATTGCATCTTTGGAGAGCCGTTAGAGCAGCAAGAAGAAGGAGAGAGCCCACCATGACTCCAGTCAAAATTTCTAGAGCCAAAAGCCAAACAGGTTTGGACGACTTCTGATGCTGCTTGGAAGAATCTTCAGCAGGCCGGTGTTTAGGTTTGAATGTTTGATGAGGACTAGCAGAGGGGGCACTACCTACAAAATGAATACAATCACTTTCAAGTTTTGACTACTCTGATCATCAAATGATGCAGGCCATAGCATATGCCAGTGTCATGAAGATAAGTTGGTCTTTATAGTGAAACATGTCCAATTGAGTAAGTATTTGGTCTCCGTCGCAATTGAATGCTATGTACGACCATGATACAGGTGACAAAAAAAGTCATAAACCTCAAGCATTTGCGCTTTCCATTTAATGTGTCTCATCTATGACCAAGGATCAATAGACAGAATCATTTTGAAAAAAGAACAACATAGGAAATAATATATCCTTTCCAATCAGGCTCAACTCTAATGATTGTATCATTTCCAGAAAGACAAGGACTGAAAAATGCACTAACATTGAGAGACAGTTTGTTGAAACATTTATGTGATAATGACATTGACTTCAATTCTTCAGAAATAGAGTCCATAAAGGAAATCATGGCATGCGTACCACAAAGGGAACCAGAACGCTGTTTAGGATCTGTATTTTGGAGGCAGTTCCCTTGAAAGCTTGTGCTGTATCACATAGACAATGTTAATGTAAATTCACAGAACAACAATCATCCAGGACAGAAAAGGAAAAGAAAGTGTACCTTGGAAGATAACCCAAGCACTTCGGTATGCTCCCAGTAAAAAAGTTGAATGAGAAATCAGCAGCTTTCAACTGAGATGCTCGACACAAGCCAGTTGTATTCCTGGATGCATACCTGAAGCAGAAATGGACCTAGAGTAAGAAGTTTAAAATAAACTGCACCCCACCGACCTACTTTAAAATTTTGGAGCAATTTCTTTCAGCTTCAAAAACTGCACAAAAATTTAGTGGTACCCCTTCAATCTAGACCAAATCACATACCAATTTTCCTAGTCGGTGAACAATTGTAACCAAGATACACACAAAAAATTGCATATGGTGATACGAGACTCTTAGGAAAAAGAACAAAAAGCCTACAACTCAACAATCTAAAAGGGAAATTCAATTTACAACCTAGCATTTCCCCTGATATGATTTTTAGTCCCCCATCCCATCTAAATGACAACTGAGAGTGACACATCCAATTTGACGGAAATGACACCATCAGCCTAAGCTAATGTATTTTACACACTTGAAATATCCAGAATGCCCCAGAAGATTGCTGCTGCTGTGAATTGCATTAATCTGATCACCTTACCAACCGAGACTAGTGATGAAACAATTAGCTAGTTCATGCATACAATCTTTATTGATTATCTGAAGTTTTCATGAAAAATCCCTTCAGTAAACAGCAACAAACTGAATTTTCAGAATGCATAAATAAAAATGATATAATGCATATTTTATTGAATACTTCAGTGCAGGATATTTTGCTCACATGTGCACGCTAGATGGAAAATCTGCATTGCTAGTTGCAGGAACAACTCCTTGAAGTCTATTTCTATCCAGTCGAAGTTCCTGGAGGTACTTCAAATTGCCAAGCTCAGCAGGCAGAGTGCCAGTAAAGCCATTGGACTGAAGGTTTCTACAATGAAAAAGGAAGACAATAAGTAAGAGAAACCAAACAGCCCAAAGATGTGATTTGAAAGCTAAAGAAAAAAAAAATTAAAACAGAAAAAAGATATCTGTACATTGTCACAACACTGGTTAGAGTTGCTATCTCTGCAGGAATTGGACCAGACAATTGATTCACTCCCAAATCCAAGACCTTGAGATATTTCAGCATGCCCAGTTCTTTTGGCAATATCCCAATAAGTTTATTGTCATGCAAAGCTCTACAAAACATCAGAAACCCAGAAACGTTCAATCTATGAAAATCAATAACGCAGTCCTAAAATCAGTAAATTCTGCAAAGTAAAACATACAGTTCTTGTAAGTAGGTGATCCGACCCAATTCTGGGGCAACAAATCCTCTTAACGACGATCCAGATATATTTCTGCAAAGCAAAATTCCATAAAAAATAGTACTTGTAAAACAATTGTTGCCTGTAAGTGAACCGACATGTTTGACTGAAAAAATAATAGATCATATCTTACATCTTGACAACATGGTCCCGAGCAAAAGAGCATGAAACGCCATTCCAATCACAAGGATCTGCATCTAAGAAATTCCAATTGGACAAAACCAGAAATGGGTCTTCATATATAGCTTCCTTGAATGCTGTAAGCGCCCAAACTGTGCAAATTGTATAATCCGCTTTAGTAAAATAACTAAACTTTCTACAGTTTTACAACATAAAGGATGATTGTAACGTATGAAAATGGCAACATGATTAAAAATCAGTAACTTATAGTACCATACCACACTTCTTGGACTACAAGAATTCAGATCACATGAACACAAAACCACCAGTAGACTTTTGAGTTATCAAGAATGAGGAGAAGCACTACAACTATGCCAGTTTGAACCTTCAGATATACATTGATAGAACACAATTTAGCTAGGTAGCTTGGTTCGTCCTAAACTTAAGAACTCCAAGTTCTGATCATCTTTTCAAACATTTCTCTTAGCCAGCACACAGCTACAGAAAATTATAAAGAGCCAAGATCTGAGAACTGAAAGTGACAACGGCTTACCTTCATCTTTGTCAAAGGAATCACAGATCACAACAAGGGCTAGCGCGACAACACAAAGAAGTTGCACTGAAGTGTTAGATGAACTTCTATCTCCACAAAAAATCCCCATCACTTCTCTTAACTAACCCACACTCTCTTTCAAGAAAACGCAAAATACCCATATGAACTCATCAATACCGCAAAAGAAAACCAAAAAGAAAACCCAAAGAAATGGAAAAAGAAGCAGTGAACACAAAGCTCAAGTCTTTAACAAGAAGGATAAAGGTAAATTGAGGTTTGTTTGTTTTTGAAACAGTAATGTACTGAAAAGAACAGTAGGTTACGTTGGTTTTATCTGTATAATGTGTAGAAAGAAAGTAAGCAGAGCACTGGTTAAGTATATAAATCCAAGATTTGGCAACCACCCACGAAAGCAAAAGGCAGTTAGATGAGTAAAGAGGGTACTACTGGGAAATGTTAAAGGACACAAAAGCCAGAGGAGATGTGAGAGAAACTTGGATTCAAAGAGAGGTTTTGTTTACAGCTTTACAAAAAAGAAGAGAGAAACAACATTTTAAAGTTCGATTTTGATTTTTGATAAAAGATTGGAATGTTTTTGGATTTGTGTCTCTTTCAATGGAGAGGTAAAAGAGGGGAAAGAGACAGAAAAGAAAGGCTTTGCTTTGCTTAATGTTTGATTAAATGGCGGTTTTGAAGTTCAATTGACCAAAAATATTTTCAAGTCTTCATTTTTCTTTGGTTTTTTGTTTTCTGAAAAAGAAGGTATTTTTGGTGATTAGCATGGATGTTTCCTGCCCTAATGATTGATTAAAGCTGATCTGTGCATCTCTTGAGGTGAGAATTTGAAAATAACTTTGTGGGCTCCTTGTGTTTTTAAAATTAAATTAGAAGAATCAAGGTAAATTTATAGTTATTTAAATAACATGTCCACCAACATATTTCAAGCATTTACTTCAATCATCTGTGGTATGCCAATAGTGAAACATGGCATATCAAATAAACTCAAAATTATCATTTTTCCTATCAATCAAGCCATTTTGATGCTTTTGCCCTTAAAATATGCCAAAATAGCTCAAATTCTACACATTCATTTTTTTTGTTAAGATATCATTTGAATAAAATGTATCGATCAATGTTTATTTTAAAGTCATTGCCACTTATATAATAAAAAGTAGAGAAAAAGACAAATAGCGACACCCAACATTTAATTTAGCCACCCATTTTTGAAATTAACCATAGATAAATTTATCACTTGTATTTTCACCGTTAGATAATATTGTCACCGTGCCACTCACTTTTGACTAACGGTATTAAGAATTTGACACGTAACCATTATCTAATGATATGACTTTTTTTTTTAATTCTTTTGGTTAACATGACATATGCCACATAAGTATTTTCACAAAAAAATGAAAATAAATCTATAAAAAAACTATTTAAAAAATCCATAAAAAAATTAGAATTTTATTAAATAATTATAGATTTTTTGTTGTTGAAATTATTGAAAAAACATAGACCAAGACATAAAGTCTCCTTCTTGTTGTTTGATTTAAAAATTTGAAAAAAGAAAAAATATTTTATTTTAATTTTTAAAAAAAATTATAACCTTTTAAATGCTTAAAAATCCAAAAAAAAAAAAAAGGAAAAAATTAAGTTTCAAGCTCACAAGTAACAAAATCCTAGTGGCTTAACAAAAAATGACCAAAATTAGGGATTGAAATTATTCTTACTATCCTGATTAAACTTGTACAACCCCAAAAAAAGAATCCCTTTATGTTGTTTTTTTCCTTTTATATAAATGAAAACTTTAATCCCAATCAGTTTTGAACTTGAAAAAGATAATAATGTTAGTAGTTATGATCCTTATATTTATATTGATTATGGAAACAATGTATGATATCAGTTCTTTAAAGTTAAATTGCGTTATTTTATTTTTTCGAATCTCATTCGAACATTGTTAGGTTCTTAAAAATAATAATTTTTTCAGTATAATTAAAATTATAACAAAACGTATAAAAAAAGTGAATATATATATATTAAAAAAGAGATTTAAAATCCACCATTGTAAACATTTTTAATTTCTAATAAAATATGCATCGGCATTTGTGGGTTTGGTCATTATCTCCCTTCTTCTTCTTCCTCGTCTTCTTCATTGGTCATGGCGTTCTCAGGATTTTCCTGATAAAAAACCCATTTCTAATAAACTCCATCTAGGAAAAGACAAAAACAAGAGAGAAAATAGTTGAAAATTCTTCTCCTATGTTCACATTTTACAGTTGTTTCCCAAAAGCATCATGTCTAATTAATCAAACAAAGGAACATTTCTAATACAACAACCCCCACTTACTCCATTTATGTCTTGATTATTACTAGTATACGTAAATTAGACTACTAAAATTAATTTCCTTATTGTAAAAGTTAAGACAATGATTATTTGTATTTTTTTAGAATATTTTAACAATTAATTTTATTTTAATTCTATCAACTAAATTAATAGCCTCCAAAATAAATCAATAATTAACTAATTTTTAGCATTGAAAATATAAGAATAATATTTTAATAGCAATTACGTTTTTTAGTAGAAAAAATCATTTTATTAGTGACGAATAAAGTATTGCTTATAACCTATACTCCCTCTGGACATTTTTAATTGTCACTTTTAAACAGTAATTTTTAATAAAACAAACACTAAAAAATCAAGTAAAAATATGATAATTAAAAGTGTTCGGAAGAAGTACATATTTATCCGGACAAACTTTACTAATTTCCCATATATTAGTCATTACTACTTTATATATATAAAATTGACCGGTGGTATACCGACACAAGAGAGGAGATTGATGATTGTTTAAGCAAGAAGGGAAAGGTTGTGCAGGACGGACGCTGTTGCCGAGCAATAAACAACTTAATTATAAATTAAACTAAGAAAGTAGGAGAAAGTAGGTAGATTGCTAACTTTGACTATCAATTAATTGGTTTAAGAATTACTACTATAATTTGAAGTTGATTTCTAGACGTGATATAAAACTTTTAAAATAATAAAAATTCGAAATAAATAGTTTTTAATTCGAAATAAATAAAAAAATATAAAAAAAAGTACTATAATTTAAGCTAAATTTTGAGGTCATCTAGAGATAATTTGCTTGATCCTAAACGTTTATATTTTTCACAAATTTGTCATGAATGTACTCACAAAATTTGAACCAAATCTAACCGTTGGATCAAAAATTATTGTTATTTAAAATTTGAATTAAAAGAAAACCAAACCAGCCTTGGGTCGAACAGTCCTATGATCGAACCGGTTGGATCATCAATTTTTGTACAAATTCAACCAAACTATTTTAAAATCAAAATCAGACTGGAACATCAATCGGTTCCCGATTTTTCCTGGTAAATCAGCCGATTCGATCCGATTTTAAGAGGTATGATAAATCCTCAATCAAAACTCAATAATGAAAACATTTATCAACATCTTCATAAGACTAGAACTGGAATATAAAGGTAGTCTTTCGTAATGTTCTCTCTATCTATCCCCCTGGTAAAATACGTGGGCAGTATAAAAGGGGGTGATCCTCTTAACACAAGAATCTCCATTTCGACTTAAGAGTGGACTAAACAAGGGAAAGTTAGAGGCTAGAGGTATTGAGTGGTGGTTTCATGTTTGGTCTATTCAATTTCATTCTGGAAGGGGTCCCTTGTCTTCCTTTATGTGGCCAGGAACATTATTAGTTCATGTGCTTTCTTTTGACACCCGGTTGTTCAAAATTAATACTCCCTCCACAATTTTTTAATTGACGCTCGTACTGTAAGGAGGCCGGATGACGTACTATTTGACCCCAAAAAATTCCGTACTTTTTTTCGAACGTACGAAAATCCTTAACGTACGTCCGAGAAAAAAGAATTTCAATTACAAATCAAATTCTACAGCTACAAGAACTCCCGAAGGAATATGAATTAGAAATGAAGTCGACATATATAAGATTGCTAGATTAGATGAGAATTGTATATAGCTCCAGCGCGATAATGGCTTCCATCAACGATCTCGACGGCGGTTTCCTGATTCAGATTCTGGTGAGACTCCCGAGTGCCAATTTCACAACTCAATGTAAGCTAGTCTCTAAATTTTGGAACTCCATCATCTCCGCTCCCTATTTTATTCTTATCCATATGCGAACACAAACGCCCATATAAATGTAACATTTAACAAAATTTTATAGAACGAAGCCCAAATTAACAGTCTCTAACGGTATACACTAGTTATGGAGACAACAAAACAATTCCAAGCCCAGCCCATTTCTTCTCAAAAACATGGAATTATAAAATAATTAAATTTTTTTTTTCTCAAAGATAATCAATTATTTCTCATCAGGTACAAGCTTCACGAAAATATTTCATAAATAACAAAAGAATTAATTCAATTTTCCATTACTTTCCAGTGGGAAATGGACAAAAAGTTTTATTTGAAAGGGTGGAAACTAAAGAAATTGGCTCCGAGCTAGGCGGTTCGATAGAAATCGTAGATTAAAAAGTCTATGATGATGAGCCTCTCATCTCCTACCCGGGTTGCATCTACTCTCATCTCCTACCGCTGCAGAATAGTGTCCTTACACTCCTCCCCTCTTCCTCCTTTATTCTGTAAATGGAAATTGAGACAAGAAAACGTTAGGTTGCAAGGACTGGACATCTACTTCATCTACAAGAAGGTTGTTGATTGCGTTTCTTTCTTTTGTAGATGGAAATTGAACAAGAAAGCTAAGCTACAAGGACAGTATTTTGCACCCAAAAAAGGGAAACAATCAAGAATACTAATCACGCTTATGTCAATGGGATTGCAACATTTCGTCCAAGGGAGACATTCGCGTATAATTTTTTAACAATTGATGCAATTTCTACAAGACTAAAACTATAGCAACATAGTGTCATTCAGTCTGGCATACCGATTAACCTCATATATTAATCCTACACAAACATAATAAGAACATAGAAATAGCCTGAAAAGACATGAAATATGAAAGTTTTTCCCTCTGAACAAACCCTTCAAGGCTTCAACTACCTACAGATGGATAATGACGATTAACTAGCACTCAGTCAAATTTGAAAGAGAGAACTTTTTCTGACCAATTTTGAGGGCGTTTATTTGTCTAACTTCAAACCATTGTAAACATACGAAAGTTTAGCATTACTGGTGTCTTTTGCATTATACTTAAATGCGATGCAATTTGAATCTCTTAGACCCACCCACATAATGAAGAAAATTACGTTACTATGACTAACTAATTTCTCATAGAAAGAAACGAGAAAATATACCTGCTAAAAGGAAAAGGAGGGATAAAAAATAAAGAACTAGATGCGGACATTACCCGGGAGTGCAGGTAGCACTGTAGGCCAGCAAGGAAGTAGAAGTTGAAATGAATGGTAACGATAGAAACGGAGACTTTCCTCTCTTGGTTCAAGAGGGACACTCTGTTTCCAGCTGCTATCTACTTTTCCCAACTTTATGGTGTTCATATTGAACGAAACAATATGTGCATCTAAGATGAAAAAGTACACCACGTCCTCATCATTTGGATCCAAATACACAGCTTTTACTCTCTTCATGAATTCATTTATTTCATCCATCTCATCAGTAACCCACCCACCCCTCCTAGAATACATAGGAACCTCATGTGTTAATATCCATCCTTCTCCCTCGTAGCCATTGAGCTCAAAAACCCTTAAATCGTGAAGATGAAAATTGTTACGGTCGTACCTTGCCAAATGCACCAATCGCAACGTCCCCTTGCAGATACCAACCCCAATGCACGGAAGTCTGAAACTATGCTGTTCCCCTAGGTGGTGTTGGAGCACCTCACGGGGCAAATCTATAGAACAAAGTCGTCCCCCATCACACAAGTTGTAAACAACAAGGCTCATTCGGTTATCATTACCAAATGCAAGCCAATGCAAAATGCCCTTCCATGACAAGGCTTGCACAGAATAAATGTGTTCTTTGAAATAGTTGAAACATGGGTTCAACACAGCTAAATCAGTCCATTGGTTGGTGTCAGAAGAGAATATGAGCATCCTAAACTCAGAATCAAACTCCACAATGCGGACCACTTTGCAGTGGTAATCATGACAGCATACGAGACCCACAAGGGCATTCCGGTAATAGTCAAACTGGGAAGGGGAGGGTGGGAGAGCGACAGAATCATGGGTGAAAGGATTGCAAATGTGGTAAAAAACTTTACCAGGGAGTGACAAGTCGGTGTATGATGCAAGAAGAAGGAGGTCGTTACAGGATGCTTCGATGATCATCCCTGGAGGCTGATAAGCCCTGGTCTGGAGATGAGAATTATGAAGAATTGAAGAAGGTAACTCCAAGTTCATGCTTCTGATGATTGGATCATGGGAGACGAGGTTGTAGTCGAGAGGTAAATTCCAATTGGAACGAATTAGGGCAAAGGGAATATGATGAGCGTTGACGTAAAGATGAATAAAATAAGGAGTGGAGATGATGGAGTTCCAAAATTTAGAGACTAGCTTACATTGAATTGTGGAATTGGCACTCGGCAGTCTCACCAGAATCTGAATCAGTAAACCGCCGTCGAGATCGTTGATGGAAGCCATTATCTCCCTGGAGCTATATACAATTCTCATCTAACCTAGCAATCGTATATATATCGACTTCATTTCTAATTCATATTCCTTAGGGAGTCCTTGAAGCTGTCGAATTTGATTTGTAATTGAAATTCTTTTTTCTTAAATTGATTTTGAATTATCCTTTTATTATTAACTCATAATTGATTTATAACCAAACTTTACGATTTATTTATTCTCTTCTTTTAATTATTTTTATAAAAAATATAACTTTAACCTTATTAGTGTTCTATCATACTTAGTATACATTTTTTTTTTCTATTTTTTTATTATTTTTCACTTAACGGGATCTTTTAGGGATTTTTTTTTAATATTCCAAAAATGACAATTCAAAAGTAAAAATTGGTATATTTATCCAACAATTAATAGACATGAGTCTATTATTTTACACATCACATAAAAATTAAAACTAATTAATACAGAAATGTACAGCGACAGACTCCTTTCGCTTCCAAGTTCCATCACAGAACTTTGCCGCATCTCTTCCTCTCAAGTGGGCCAGCTACGCCGCTGTCTATCCCCATTGGGATCGGAGGATGACGCCACCGGCGACGAAGAAGACTATTCTGGCGACATCCCCATCGTTTCTTCCGAAATTACGATGATCTATCTCCCGGAAACTCCGACAGACAACGAGAATGACGATTTTGTCCCTTTGGCTAGCCAGAACGACGTCTTTCAAACCCCACACGAAGGATCCTCTGCGCTGGCGATCTCTCAGAGCCAGCAGCAGCCACCAAACACCCCCCTCGTCCATCTAAATGAAGAAGATCAGACGTTGGATATTGCAAGGGATAGTCAAGAGACTGTGGTTGTTGACTTGGGGTTGGAGACAGAGCAAGAGGTTTCTGGGGAGGTTGCAGCATGATAAAGAGGTAATTCTTTGTGAATATATGAAAAGTGGGTCTCCATTTGAAACAATGAAATTTAGGAATGCTAGAGTATCAATTATGGGTTCTTGACTCCAAAACCAAATTGGTCGCTTGTGGAACGAAAAGTAATATTGGATAGATTAGTGAATACTTTGGGGAATGTGAAGTCTAAGTCGCGAAAGTTTGATTCTCATGGTAGAATTTTGGGTTTGGGGACCTCCAGAGAGGGAATTGTTAGTGGTGATTGCAGCATACAATCACCACTGAAGTTTCAGAACGAAGATGTGTACATGGTGAGGGATAGTGGTGGTCAGGAGCATAGTGGAGAGAGTGGGTAAGAGGAAGTTGGTGTTTCCTACAGAGGTGTTGGGAACAGTTTTTCATAAGAATGATGGGGTTTTAGGAGATGGCAAGATTGGAGATGGTGGTGAAGGTACTGAATTGTGTAATTCTAGGGAAGGGCCTTCGAAGAGAAGGAGCATCAATGACATTGACAAGTTTAGGTATGCTGGTTCTAGCGGGTCGAAAAGTTGTTACACAAAGGATAGTGAAGTAGAAGAAAGCACACGATTCTTGCCAATGTCAATTTGCGAGAGCGAAGATAGTGAAGGGGGAGAGGAAATGTTGTGTGATGATGTTTTACCACCTGAGAATTGTAAGGATATACTGCTAATGGTGCTGAAATTGCTTCCAAAGGATGATACACATGAACCTAGTTTGCTAAATTTAAATATATTGGAGGCTGCAAAGAGGTGTGGCGTGACATTTCCTTAGGCATTGCTAGCTAGCAGCCAGATGGAAGATAATAACTTAGAGATATGGAGGAAAGGTGTAGATTTTAATGGAAACAGCAGTCTTTTGGTGAAAAATTGGGTACTCTGGTTTAGTTTGGCTCCTTTTGGGAGGCATGAACTTTTGTTTTGTCTTCTGTATTTCCCAATGGTGCAGGTAACTTTCTGAACTTTTGGAAGGTAGATATAGAGTCATTCAAATTTGTTTACAAGTTTGCAATTTAGGGTATCATTTTGGCCTCTGATGATGTTCATGTTCTGTTGCGGATTTGTAGAAGTGTCGATGCGTATTAGAGTAGAAGCTAGAATATGTTGTCTTGTTTTATATCCTTGTACTGAAATGACTCATTCCTTTATGTACTATATAAAGCACCCTTTTCCCTTTCTTATTTTTTGTAACACCTTTTACTTTTACTTGATGGCTGAACTGAATCAAACTGGACAGTTTTGACACAAAATCTTGCTATAAATTGACTTATTTGTGTTGGTTGAAAGTGGCAAACTAAATACCACGTCGGAAAGGAAAGAGGCTTGCCAAAGCCTTATATATGTGGTTGCCCCCCTTGCTATGTGATGAGGCCTTTTGGGCCATGAAAAGCCATGGGCCTCGTCATCTCTTTGTGTTGCCCGTAAGGGGATATTTCGTTGTTGTGCCCGTATGGGGATATTCTCGGAGTGGTGTGTTGCTCCAACTTTCGTTGAACTTTAAGGAGGCCGAAAAAACCGTGAGAGCTATGCGGTGAGGCCCAAAGCGGACAGTATCATCACGTGTGTGGGGGAGAAAAAAATCAACAATTTGGTCAGCAGACAATGCAACTTAGAAAGTGCTTTCCTTATATATATCTACTATTGAGCATTAATTTATATTCTCGGAGTGGTGTGTTGTTCCAACTTTCGTTGAACTTTAAGGAGGCCGAAAAAACCGTGAGGGCTATGAGGTGAGGCCCAAAGCGGACAGTATCATCACACACACTTTCGTTGAACTTTAAGGAGGCCGAAAAAACCGTGAGGGCTATGCGGTGAGGTCCAAAGCGGACAGTATCATCACGTGTGTGGGGGAGAAAAAAATCAACAATTTGGTCAGCAGACAATGCAACTTATAAAGTGCTTTCCTTATATATATCTACTATTGAGCATTAATTTATATTTGCAACTTAGAAAGTGCTTCGATAGCAGATTTGTCCAGGTAAGGCCTCCACAAGCTAAATTTAGGTTTATCGGTCTTTTTATCTTGTTAGTGCACTCTCGTCCACTCCTGGACACTTTTTGAGGATGATGGCCTATGAAGTATGGATTATGGTTCTTATCTCATTCTAGGCATATATTCTCATGGTGCAAAAGTAAAACTAAGATGAGGATACTTCTTTCTCTCGTGTTGGATTATGGTTCTTATCTCACTCCTGGATACGTCTTTTTTTGTTTGTGCAGGAGGAGCTAAAATCTGTTGAAGGTTTGCAGCCTGCATCCATATACTGCAAAGAGTATGTAAAATTTGGAATTTCCATGTACAGCTTATTGTTCATCAATTTTTCTTTTGGAAAAAGTGCCCATTGTTGGGGTTCTTTAAATCTATCATTAGCCAGTTTGAATTGATTGAAGTAACATTTGTGCAGGGTTACTGATTTTGTGGTGGCAAACTCAGATCCTTTTATACCTGCGTAAGAATGTTAACAGTGGTGGTTAGCACAGCTCACGGGTTGAAATTCACGCAGTCTAAGATTGATTACCATTCCAAGGCAATACCGGATATCGCTTGCCATCATGCTATTGCTAACCCCACAGTGCAAGTGAAGGTAGATTTCGGAGCTGTCATGGATGTTTTGACGACCTATTTGGAAAAGAGCTCCAAAGTAGAATACCTGGTGGTGCCATAGGACTTTGTACTCTTGATTTTTTGAGTTGTGTTTGACAGTTTTTCTCTCTCTTTCTCTAATAAGTTTGTTGTAGGTCGGCTTAGTTTTGTATACGTTGGATATTTTGCTTATTAGGTTTTGATGATTAGAAATCCTATGTAAGTACGTATATGACAACCATGATTTCCTTTTTTGAAATGAGACGAATAATGGTGAGTCGGTGACCTTCAAATAAACAATTTTTCTTACCAAAAAGTAGTAGTACTTTGACGAGCACGAGACTGCTTTGCTGGGCCAAGAACAACCAAGCCCATTTATTTAAAACAATTTTAAACCCAGCCCAACTCCCTCCTTCTTCCTCCATCCGCACCGACGGAGCAACGGCAAGGCAGCAGCAGCGGCGTCAAGAAACAGCAGCGGCAGCAGCACAGCAACGGCATCAAGAAAAATAAGCAGAAAAATATACGCAAAAGGAAGAAGAAAAGGAAGAAAGTAATTAGAGCAAGTAACAAGCAATTAAATGAGAAGAACAAAAGGGAAGAGAAATTAAAGTAATTAGAGCAAGTAACAAGCAATTAAATGAGAAGAACAAAAGGGAAGAGAAATTTCTTGCCTTGGTCTGCCGAGAGAGCGTGAGAAAGAGTGAGTGAAAATTGTGTGTGAATTGGTGAGTGAAATGGTGATGAAGGGCTTGGTATTTATAGGGATGAGGTGAGTGATGAGCAAGTTTGAGAATAGTGGGCATCAAGTTTGGTTTTGGGAAGTGCAAGGAAGGGCAAGGTCGGTGCTGGAAAGGGATTGAAGTGAGGTGCTGGAAAAGTGATGAAGATGAGGATGGAAATGTTGATTTAATTCATTTATTCGGTTCAAGTTAATGGTACGAGCAATCTCATTTGAATGAATAAAAGATCGAACAGAAAATTGCTAAAATATAGAATAAAATGAAACAAAATAAATAGTAAATAGTAAGCAACGAAGAGTCCGATTTATAGTCCGATAAAAATTCACTCGTAAGTGATAAAAGTTCGAACGTGAAAATTGCTAAAATACTAACTAAATGAAATAAAATGAAATGACGCGAAACAAAATAATAATAAATAATAAATAACAAATAAACGAAAAAGTTTGCTCATCGGTTTTGAGAAATTTTATTCGGAATCGATATAAGTTCAGACGAAAAAAATAATAAAATACGGAAAAATATGGAATAAAATTGAAATGACGCGTAATAGAAAAATAAATAGCAGATGAACGAAAATAAACAGGAATACGATTTTAGAAAGTTGACGATAAAAATGCGAAGAAATCGTGACAGAAAAATCAAAATTCGAGTAGTAAGACTGCTACTAGATAGTGTTCTTATGACGTCGAATAATACATATTCCGTTACTTATTAAAAAAAACTAGCTAGTGTCTATCATGTCATTTTGGGTTTTCTCATGTTATTGTAAGATTGTTACTTAGCATGTCTAATGGACAGCTTCTTACGATTTCTAATCTCTTTTAAATTGCCTTGTTAAACATTCCTCTGTTCTTAATCTCAATTAATTATGAATGAAAATCATTGTACATGTTTAAGAAAAAATTAGAGGAGTCAGATTGTGAGACGATTGAGCTCCTCTAATTTTCTATTGAACATGACCAGTCATGTTAGAGGAATCTGAACCGTTCAATAAAATTGGACGAATGAGATTAAAAATTCAAGTCATTAATAAGTTGACCACTAGTTGAATTTTATTAACTGGTCAATTCATTAATGACTTGAATTTTTAATCTCATCCGTCCAATTTTATTGAACGATTCAGATTCCTCTAACATGACTGATCATGTTTAAGAAAAAATTAGAGCAACCAGATTGTGAGAAACAAGTTTGAAAAAGAAAGATCTTAAATCAAAGAACTAACTCGCTTATTCAAAAAAACTGATTTTGGCATATGTTTGTCAAATCAATTCGTTTCCAGAGATCGAACTGGCAGAGATTTCACCACTTTTAGAATTCTGTGGGAGTTTCGGGATTTTGGAAACTGAAGAGAATGACTTTATTTATAATGTTGTGGGTGTTTTGGGGTGTTTTATAGTGTTTTATAAGAATTGTAACGTAAAGTAAGAGAATTGTATTTAAGATTGCATTTTATAAGAATTGTAATGAAAAATAATAAAATCTGAGAATTTATTTTTCTCTTTAATAAATCAAAAACTCTAAATAGGAAATTTTCTAATACAACTGAAAAAACAAGGAAAAAAATATATAATCAAAAACTAAATATGTGTGTTTATTGAGTTGAAAGGTAAGTTACACAAATATTATTTAGTGTAACTTTTTGAAAGGTAAGCTGACTCAAAAAGTCAGCCAAATATCGTCCTAAAATTATAACCATTTTTTAAACTAAAAAAACGAATAACAAAGATGTCTCCCATTAAATTAAAAATGATTTAAAAGGAAAAGAAAAAAGAAGAAGAGTGTATTTAGTGTTTTCAATAAAATGAAAAAATATATTTTCCACCTAGTATTCCAACTAAATGTGCATCTAAATCAATAAAATGGTTATAAATGGACGGGTCCCTTTGAGAATTATCCATCGTTACCTAGGTTTATAGTATTTTTAAATTTTAAAAGGATAAATATGCCTATTTTAGTGCCTACATTTGTTTAAAATTCTAGAATTAGTTCTTACGTTTGTTTTTGACTGAAATTGATTGTATAATTGACTGAAATCAATCCAATTGATTTAATTAAATTAATTTTTATTTTCAAAAAATTCGAGAAAATATGTTTCTTTACTAATATCCTACTTGACCAAAAAATATATTTTTTCATAATTTTGTTATTAATTCCATGTATGATTTTAATAAAGAATAACATTTTCTTTGGAATTTTTGAAAAATAAAAATAAATTAAATTAAATCAATTGGACTGATTTCAGCTAATTATACAAACGTGAGGATCAATTTCATCCAAAGACAAACATATGGACTAATTCTAATTTTTTGGACAAATATAGAGACTAAAATGAGCATTTAACTAATTTAAAATTTTAAAACCGCATAATTTGTAACTGTCAATCCTAACGTATAGTTTTTGTATTGGTTCATGTAAATGAGTGAATATAATAACATAACACACCGAATGTCCTCTATAATTATTCACGTGTGGTTTTTTTACTCTTCATTTTTCCCAAGAGCTGCACTACCAGTGTCATGTGTCTTCAATATCCTGCAAATTTTGCAGGTGTTAGAAATTACACAAACACACACCATCATATAGTTAGTATGTATAATATGTACATATACATAATCATCATTATACACTATTTACATTTAATATATACATTACATAAATAAATATAATAGTATCTATATACAGACACACATAACATTCTGCAATTAATGTACCAAACCAAACCATATATCATATCCATCCATGAATACATGAAAGAAATGCAAATCTCTGATATATCCAACTACCAGACTCTCCCCTCTTCCTCCCCATGTTTCTTCCATGTTTCCTCCATTTTCACATTCTTGATTATTAGAAAAGTTCTTCAAAACATCACCACTACTCCCTCAAAAGTCAAAACCCTACCATAAACCAAACCAAACCAAACCAAAACATACCTAGCTACCTATCTATATGCTCCGCTCCCTCAACTTTCCTTTAATGGAGGAAGAAGATGAGGAAGCCATAGATCTACACCTCCAAACTCCACCTCATCACCACCACCCTAGGCCGCCAAGGCTCCTCACCACCAGCACCCGCCACCTCCTCATCACCTGCGCCGACCTCATCTCCCACTCCGACTTCTCCGCCGCCCACCGCCTCATCACCCTCCTCTCTTCCACCTCCTCCCCTTTCGGAGACTCCACCGAAAGGCTAGTCCATCACTTCATCAAAGCCCTCTCCCTCCGCCTCACCTCCCTCTCCTCCTTCTACCCGCCGCCGCTACTCATCACTAACAACAATAACAACAACACAATCTCAACTAGCAGCACCACCAATAATAACAATGATCAGAAGGAGGAGGAGGAAGAGGAAAGCATCAGATCTTGCTATTTATCCCTAAACCAAATAACCCCTTTCATAAGATTCAGCCATTTAACCGCTAATCAAGCAATCCTAGAAGCCATCCAAGTAGGTCAGCAATCGGTTCACATCATAGATTTAGACATCATGCATGGAGTTCAATGGCCGCCGTTGATGCAAGCATTAGCCGCTCTCCGCCCTCCTCCCACCCTCCGAATCACCGCCACCGGCCACGATTTGTCCCTCCTCCACCGAACCGGTGACCGCCTCTTGAAATTCGCCCAATCATTAGGTCTCACCTTCCACTTCCACCCTCTCCTCCTCCTCAACAACAACAACCACCCCACCTCCTTAGCCCTCTACCTCCCCTCCGCCGTCACAATCCTCCCCGACGAGGCCCTCGCCGTCAACTGCGTCCACTACCTCCACCGCCTGCTGAAAGACGACCCCCGCGATCTCCTCTTGTTCCTCCATAAAGTGAAGGCGCTGAACCCTAGAGTGGTGACGCTGGCGGAGAGGGAGGCGAACCACAACCAGCCGCGGTTCATGGAGAGGTTTGTGGAAGCGGTGGACAGTTACACGGCGGTGTTCGAATCGTTGGAGGCGACGCTGCCGCCGAACAGCAGGGAGAGGATGGCGGTTGAGGAGGTGTGGTTTGGGAGGGAGATTATGGATGTTGTGGGGCCGAATGAAGGTGATCGGAGGAGAGAGCGACATCAAAGGTTGGAGGAGTGGGAGATGATGATGAGGAGCAGCGGTTTTAGTAATGTACCCTTGAGTACTTTTGCGCTGTCTCAGGCGAAGCTGTTGCTAAGGCTCCATTACCCTTCCGCAGGCTATCAGCTTCAGATTCTCAACAATTCTTCCGCACTTTTGGCTTGGCAGACTCGTCCCCTTTTCTCCGTCTCCTCTTGGCGTTGATGATATTTACTAATCTTTCTTTTTCTTGATTTCTTTCTACTTTGTTCTTGAATTAATTATATATATATATATATATATATAACTTGTACTATCAGTTAATAAAATCATCAATTAACTAGAACCATATATATGCTTCATTTACTCTCCTTTTCTTGAACTTCTTGATTTTTTCTCCAAAAAAGGGAAGATAAAAAAGCCCTAGCTATATTAGCTTTCATAAATAAATATAATGAAATAAATGATACCTTAGTGCTTGCTTATAATTAAAAGGAGTTGGTGTAGATTGATGAATGATTAGTACTGTGCATGCATGGGGGTATCTAGCTAGCTAGGTTAATTTGAATGTTTAGGTTTCATGAGGAAAATATTTGGAAAAGAACAGCTTACCACCAACATTAGTCTTCTTCTTGCTAATATATACTGTTACTTGTTTCAGTTGACTGGTTAGTTCTTCCATTTTTATTTGCCTGTTGATAAAAGTTTATACTTAAAGTGTGCATATTTGTTTGTTGTAGCTATTAATAGGTATCTAATGTGGTGCCTGCGTTGACATTAATTTAAGTCCCCTTTTTGTTTACTTTGATCTCTTTATTATCATACTTTATCTACATTTGCACGCATAACTTTTTTTATATATATAAAAAAATCTTAATAATTATCTACACAAACAATTAGTTACATTGTGGTCTGCGGCTGATTGACATGAGTGATTTGATATTCATACCAATTCTTTTAAATTATAGAATTGTTCGTTTAATTATTATATATAGAGTAATAATTTTTTAGGAGGGACTTGCGAATTAGTCATAGTTTAATAAAGTTAGAGATACATTTGTAGTTTCAGATATTAAAAAAAGAAAGAAAAAGAGTTAATTCCACACGTCCAATGTTTGATTAGGAAAGAGCATCAATCTTGTTTCTCCAAGGAGAGGGTTGTTTGTCAATGTCGGTCTAGGTTGTAATATTTAAATAAGGTAATGCTTCACTTTGGTAGGGTTTACAATTTTAAATAATAGTTTTACCTGATTTCGGTGCCTTAATTGGCATCTAATGAAAGACTGAGAGTATGGGTTTGTTCCCTAAAATTCCCCTGTTCCGATGACCAAGGACCCCGTATATACCTATTGCTGTCTTTCATGTGTTATATATAGTAGTAATATATATTGCACCATTAATAACCCTAATATATGTCCTTTGTCCCCTCAACAAAACCATCGAAGTTCCCAAAATGGACCTTTTCATGCCTCCCTTTTGCCTCCCCTACCACACCGTGCACTTGATAATGAAATCAAGGACCACCACCTAATCTCGAATTAGGATATCATATATGGTATCTTTAATTCTTTTCCCTCGCTAGCTAGATTCATGAGTGTTCATGATAAAACAAAAATCAAAACAGCAATTGATCATTACACCCATGTTGAGGATTCTCATCACATGTGTTGTCATAACTCATAAAAATAAGAAAAAAACCCTTTTGTGAATTGAATGTTATCGTGCAAATGGTTTTCAGTATCTCCCCTTACTATGTTTGTTTCTTTCAGACAAGAAACTAATTTCGTTCGAATGTTTCAAACTTCAAAGGGTGTGCGGTGCCGTTTTGGGTATGATTTCTCTAGTAAAGGTTGGTTTTGCAGGAGACATGAGAGATGGCAGCCAGCCAGCCAGCCGGCGAGCCACGTGCAATTGGCACACAATAATAATAAGCTTCTTTTAGGTTTTCTTTGTTCCCAGTTTGATAGCTGACATTGATAAGATGGTCACTCATTAAGTATGGATGGGGTGACGCGCACGCATAGCAAAAAAAAAAACAATAATAAGAAGAAGAAGAAGAAAAGAAAAGAAAAAGAAAAGCCTTTTAAGTTTGCGTGTTGAAGTGAAGACTATAAACTATAAATAATATTGTATATATAAAGGCTATGCGTAGGGTTGGTGCACGCAGACGCAGAGACGCAGGAAAAAAGCATATTATTATGATATATATAGAAGATGGAAAGACAAAAGAGAGAATCAATCTCTCTATCATCCATCCACGTTTCCTTCTGATCCAGACGTAACCTCATGCTATGCTATGCTATGCTCTCTTTTTGTTTTTCTAGCGTGTATTATTCTGAATTTGAGTCGGTATGTTATAAGTTTTAATGCGGTTGCATATTAAGAGTTCAAATTTGAAACTTATGACTATTGCTAGAACAACCCTCTAACTATGGAGAGATATTTATTAGATATATCGGATATATATAACTCACTGTTCAACTGATTTACTGTGGATCTTGTGTTCTTTTCTTTTCTTTTATCTATTTTGGTGTTTTTGTATGGACGACAAACACCACCTTACCTTACTTGTATTACTGTTTCTAACTTGTTATCTGCAATTGATACTCATCTGCCTGCCCCCACCTGCAATTATTAAAATCGTGCATCTGCAGTAGTAATAAGTATCCATATATCCATCCCATTGCATTGATGAGTTGTTTTGTTCACTTCCGCTTCCGCTTCCGCCCACAAATAATAACTATCCTCTATGCTTGCACCTTTACTCTTTCAATCATGCTAATTATCTTACGTCCTCATAAAAAGGACATTCCATGTAATTGTGATGCAAAAGGATATTCGTGTTATTGTTAGGCTTATTAGGTTGACGTGGTTTTTCTCCAATTCATTACACTCAAATTTGAGGCATGTTATTATTCTTCGTTCATTAATTAGGTTCGAACTTAAGACATATTTTTGTTAGGTTTTTAAAATTATTGGGGTGGTTTTCTTCATTTATTAGACTCGAACTTAAAAACATATTTAAAAATGTACAAGTTTTTCTCGAGCACAATTATTGTTGGTTATAAATAGTATTTTTTATAAAATATTGAATATACTAGTAATCATCATTATATGATTACAATACCATATATCAAACCACTAACCTATCTCACAATTAAAAAAGTCACGCGTGAACCAGTTGTGTTGCAGCTCCATATGGTCATGAATGATAGTACTCCATGATTTATGGATCCTATTTGGCATCTCTATGGCACTTTTAGCTAGTCTAGCTCTTCCAAATGCTTCATCCTTTACTTCTCAATTAATGTAGTTCTCGTTAGTGTTTATGCATCGGTTATCCTAACATTGTTGTATGAAGTCTTGTCATGGTCACAAATGTATTAATTTGGTTTTGAAATAAATGTTGTTGGTTTATAGAAAAGAAAATTGCTGTAAGAATGGTCAATTTTACAACAAAAAAAAAATGAATATATATATATATATATATAATGCTCATAAAGTCACATAGAAAACTTTATAAACTATTGCAACTAATTTTCTTATTATTTCATCTTCCTAATGTTTCAATAGTTAAACTAATTATTGATAACATATAAAGCATGAATGCAACAATAAGGGGGATTATACCTTTCTTTTTCTAGCGAAAAAGAAGCTTAACAAGCTCTTTAAACAATGAAAAGGAACATTTCACGAAGAGAGAAGCTAACTCGTCAAAGCAATTACTTACTAGTACCTTTCAAATTTTCAATCATCATTCTAATCATTGATATCTACTCATTAATTGACTTCCTTAAGCTGAAAAACTCAATACACTTTAATCTAATTTAAGTTTTGGAGTGTCTATCACAAGAGGAAACCTTGTGACTTAGCAGGTAAAATACTGAACGGATGAAAATTTACTGAAAGGTACGTATAAAAAGTACGCATTGCGTCGCAGCGCACTAAACAAAATCTTCCATTATCCACACGTTTCAATAAACAATAGGACCAAAAAAAGTTAAAACTTGGGATGCTACTTCTTTTCAGTACCATATGCATGTAATTTAATCTAATCTAAAACCCAAACTCCAGACCTGCATGCATTGACACTGGAACATTTGAACATGCAGCAGACTATCAATAACCATGAAATCCAGATTTCATCGCACAAACAATCGCCAAGTAGCAATCTTCATAGCCACTTCCTCCGACTGGCTGATCTTCTATCACCAGATAGGAACCTCGGGAGGCTTAGAAGACTATTGACTCGAGTAATACCTTCCAATGCAGACCACTCGTCATCCTCTGCACTCGAAATGCACTCAGCCAAGCTCCTCTTCGACACGCTCGTATACTTTACTGAAAGCATTTCTTCTCCTGGCTCTGCTGCAGGTACAATCTCATCAGTACCCTTTACAGAACCTGAAGTGTCAACAGCCGAAGCATGAGGATGATCGCGTATTTCTACTTCCCCAGCATGCTCATCAGTTTTTACCACTCTTTCCACTGGATCACTTGGAACCTTTTTCCTATCAAGCTCGTTCACCTCGCCATTTTGAGTAAGGACCTTTTCGAAGAAAAGGCACACAACAGCACAGTCATCATTCTTTGAGGTAGGATATTTAAGCTTCCATGCCCGAACAGCACAATCTACAAGAGCTCTGGCTGCTGTTGCACGACTGGGGGCTGAAGCCACAATATCAACAGCTTCCTTATTCGATAGGACATCCCAAACCTGTGTGGACAAGACGTCGAAGATAATGCCATTTTCCAGTTAAGTAAATCAGGAATTTGCCAGACAACCAATGCAGAGCGTTGCATTTGAAAAGCTGAACCTAATCTCATGAAACTTCATAGTAGCACAAAGCAACACAGCAAGAGAGCACATATGGACAACAAGGCTAAACATGGTACAAAAGCAAGGCATATAAGCAGAATGGTTAGCCAGTTAAGGATAGCATCCTCTATTAATTCATTGAATTGAAAGTTACGTAGTTTAAAATGAAAGAGGAGAATAATACCCCATCTGTGGCGAGAATAATAAATTCATCTCTATCAGTAAGCTGGCGATAACAAACATCTGGAACAGAAATTAGACCAAAGTCTTTGAGGCAGAAATCCCCAAAAGCTCTAGCCATTGCCAGACCAGGTGAGTCATTATTCGGCAACCATACTCGTGCAACCTCTGGTTCGTCCTGCAGTGCGAAGACCCTTCCCTTGCACTGCTGGATCCTGGCAGCTTCCCCTGAGTACCAGAAAGACATGTTTTACATTACATGATATATGAGCAATCTAGTCCTCAAATGCCATGAAAAGAGCTTTCTAATTTATACTTTCTTTTACAACTGAACCAGTGGTAAAATAAGTGCATGTACATGGATGATTAAGAGATAGAGGGAAAGAGCGAGAGACTTGGAAGATCAGGCTTCAAGTCCACGGTTAATTGTATGGCAACTAACGAGTTGTCTGTGTCTCTGGTTGCCAAAACTGCTCTGGAGTCGCCAACATTTCCAATAACAAGATGCTGACCCTGAAAAGCCACAACTTTACTCAGTAAAATGTTTGATATCAAGTTTTACATAAGATACAATACTAATTGTGTCCCTCAAATTTTAGTAGTAAAAAGACATGGAAAAAAGAGGAGAATTTTATTCAGTAAGGAATAGGGAAGATACAGTAAGGATAACAAGGCATCCACATGAGAAGTCACAAAACAAATCAAGAACATGTTGCTTGTTAGACATGACAAAGTAGGGAGGGTAGGGGAAAATTGGTTTATAGGTGGATATAAATTTTGGCGTCTAAATAACTTTTAAGCAAATTTTGATATCTTCAGTCTTCACAGGGAGTACAGGGCTTTGGAGAGTATGGGGAAAAAAAATTAAAAATCCAGCAACAAAACAAGCTGAGACAGATTAGGTTACAGAAGGAATAATAAAACGATGAGAGCTTGTGGAGAAACATTTACACTTGTATTGGTTTGATAAATAGTAAGACATTAACAGGTCCAGCAACTCTGCTTATAATACTCTCACAGCAAGTCTATGTTTCTGAGGAAGATTTTTCTTTTAACAAAAAAAACTCCTAAATAATTCCAATCCTTATCTGTGTAGAACATAAAACACTACACAGCTTTAAATACACTAAAAACTAGGGAATGCAATTAGCAAATAATGTCACCCTCACTGGTTTTAAAGCTTGAATCAAATAAGAAGACTTTGGTAAATGCAGAATATAACTATGCATCAGCCTTCTTTATCTCATTTTCAGTCATCCAGGTACTTTCACTAGCTGGTTGCCCCAACCATTTCAGAAAGAATGTGTTAAGAAAAAAGAACATATTGGAATGAATGCATCCCCTCGACTTCATCTCTTTGACATCCAAGTTTCTTCAATACCATCAGCTTGGATCTTAGTAAAATGATTAACACCGTCTTCAACAGTAGCAACTTCCTCGTCAAATCCCTCAAGGAGTACAAAATGATTTGCAAATCTAGTAGCAGTTGTAGCAGACCAGCATTTGAAATGATTTTCCTCACTAAATGACCCAAAAATTTCCCTACTAAAGCTTTTGATAAGCACCTCTGAGAACTTTATACTTTTTAAGTGAACAAGCAACAAATTGACTTTATCAAACTCCTTAAGCCTTCCATCCATATTTGTAGTAGTATAGGATTGTTTCCTTAAGCTGATTTTACCTCTTCCATACCCTTTGACATTTACTTGGTAAAATCCTCTTGAATATTACTCACACGAGCATCTTGCAAGAACGGTACCAAATCAAGCACATGCTGAGGTTTCTTTCAATAGTAGCTTCAAATGAAGTCACCTTAATAATCTATTAATGAGAGCTTTACCTTGAGAAGGACTTCCAGAACTTGACACGGATGACTACATGCTTCTTAACTACCCCATTATATCAAATATCATCAAAATACACCACCAAAAAAGACTTAACAAGGGTCTAAATAATCCAGAGCTGACTTACATAAAGGCACTCAGTGTATTAGAAAGATCAAAGGACATCAAAGCCCACTCCTATAGTCCAACTAGAGTCTTGAATGTTGTTTTCCACTCCTCATTTGAACATGATGATAGCTTCAGAAGTTCATCAAGGAAAACCAACAACTCTATAGCTTCAGACCTCAACAGCATTTCCAACTAGATCACTCCCCACAGTTTTGTCAATGCATATAGATTCCCGTCTTATTTACATGAACTTCCAAATTTTCAGCTATATAAATCTGTTGACCTAGCCACTTCGAGGGGAATGAGCATCCTTTTCAGGGATCTCATAGAGGGTGCAAAGTATTCTTCTGTTTACCTCAACAAAAGGTTTGCTTTGTTTGATACGATGCAATGTCTTGGAAATTTAACTAAGGTCTGCCTACCCACTAGAATATGGCCGACATCCATGGGTAAAGTATCACATGATAAAATTTACCAGCAACTATATTTTTTTGGGAGGCCTACCAATCATATAACACTATGGATGCTAACTACGCTCTTGGGAAAAGCAAGGCTATGCTACGAGTCCTCATAGCGGTTCCAGGAAAGGCAACATCACTTGATACATTGCCTCAGCTAGCTTCTTCTTTCAGGCAACAGGCACCTTAATGTCAGGCAATGGGTGCCTTGTTCTAGTCAAAGGGTATCTTGTGTAATGGTCTTCAGTTTAAAAAAGAAAAAACCAAACAGAAGGTATCATCAATCAATTAAGAGCCCTAGAGTGAGAACTTAAAACAGTTGAATGTCACTTTCTTTTCTTTCTACTTCTCTCTCATTTTTATTACGTTGTGGTATTTTTCTTCAATTTATGTTTATAACAACTACATGATATTTCTTTTTCCTTAGCTTTGACTCTTATATTTCATCACAAAATTATGATTCTACGTAATTATGATGCTGCTAGCTAATTTTAGTGGTGCAGACATGCATAGACACATAGTGCAGATGGTGGTGCCTAATGTTACTCAGTCAAGAGCCTCACTTGGTGCCTAGTGCCTAAGGCAACATATAAGACCTTGAGGCCCTGACCGCCTGACCCTTTTACAACACTGGTACATTTAAACTAGCAACGAAACATTACAAATGTACCATCACATTTCATAAGCCATATCATTTCCTAAAAGCATTTTAGTCTTGGAGCTACACCACCAACTGACATAAGATAGCTGATAGCCCTGCTCTTGTATCAGCTGATGTAAGATAAGCATGAAAGGTTCAATAATTGATCACATGATTGGCACAAGCATGTAGTTCAACTACTGCTCTCTGTGTTTAAAAATCAAAGGAGATTAAGGTTTTAGGTTTTCCTTCAATTGAGTCTGACTGCACAAATGTGAGATAATGAGAATGTTGTCTAGGCCTGTGAGCAATACGCAACAGCAGAAAATTCAGGTTTTAATATAAGGAAATTAAGAAAAACATTGTAAGGATCACATCTAGAATTCTTGAGCATCACAACCAAACAACATAAGCATCATGCTTCTTGAAAATTTGACAAAGCTAGGAAACCTTTGATAAATGTAGTAATTTTTGACCCAAAATTAAATGATCAAAAGCATCACTATTTACAAGCTCATACTAATCCCTGGGTTATATGCAAGTAGAATTCCTACAGGGACCAAGATTCCTAACGAACACAAAACTGTTCCTTATCACAGAAAATTCTTGACAGAACTAATTGAAAAAGATAATAAGGTACTACTATAGAATAAAATTATTGCCTAAGAAATCGCCAGCAACCATGGATTGAGGAAATATTCTGACTTGTAAATGAACTAAAACACAGGAACCTGAATTCATTTTCTGACAGTATCCAAATGAAATCACATACTATAAACCTCATTTCCCTTTGTACTCATGATTTGCTGCCAAAAGCATAATTCACTTTGCATTGACATTGAGGAACAAAAGACAAAAAACTCTTTTAGAAGAAAAAAAAAGGACCTTTGTCTCATCTATAAAGGTTGATTGCTAATTCCTTTCAGTTACGTCTCTCAATCCTAGACACCACTTTAGGGAACATAAAAGGAATGAAAGAAATCAATAGCTATGCTGAAAGTCAGAGAAGAAACAGTCGAATTAGAGAATGTCAGCACAACAGACCTGCTTTATAACAGCCACTCCAGTTGATCCACTGCAAAAACAATCTATCGTCGGATGGAACTTTAACTCCTTGTCCATTAGCTTGAAAGCCTTTAATATGGACTTTTTAAGAGGCAGATACGTATCAGGGAATTTTTCAATTTCTTCAGACTCCATAGAATCGTATGAATCATCATCCATACTTATAGATGATGCTGTCTCGTCAGAGTTTGTTCTTCTAGGAATGTTTCCAGCATTATGAGCACTGCCCTGTTCCCCACTCGAAGCAGCATCCCACTGCGTGCATAGTATAAGTGGAAGGGAATCGCGGACTTTCTTGGCAACCATATGACCATAAGGACCATGGCCATCAAATACTCCGCAAAATATTGTATCACTTCTCGAGCTGAAGTTCTACAATAAAAACAGTTGAACACAGTATTTAATTATACATCAATCAACATAAAAAGGGGCAAACTAATAACTCGAGTATATCACGCAGACACTGTTAGCTGGGATTTACCTACAGTAAATGCATTGGACTAGTGATAAAAAAAAGTTAGGCAACCTAAGAGTTTGAACACCAGGGAGGGTAAAAAACAAGGCCAAAACAGCACTTTCTACAAGGAATGGAACTCACAAGTTTGTAAGCACTATTGGGGCGGGATTATTTGCGCATTCATTCCAAACAAGTCTTGTTTCTTGAATAGCAAAGAAGCAAATGTAAGTTCAGATCATGCAGAATGAGTGATCCAGAGCATATAGGTCAAAACGCAAGGAGGCAGAGTATTAAAACCAACCTCCCAAAAGAGCATGGCGTCTTGATTTGTGCCTTTCTTGCCCTGCTGGGTATACAAGCAGGCAAGCTTGGTGGCGCCGTTGGTGGAAAGCCGACCAGGGATGTGAAGAAGAACACTCTGATCCCCGCCGCCGCCAAGACCACCAGACTTATTCTTCCAGAGATGTCTTTTGAGCGAAGAAGCTGCTTTGTCGGCTGCTGACGAAGTGGTACTAGGATGCTCCGCTGTAGGACTAGGATACCTCCCCTTGACACCCATCGTGGAGTAGCAAGAACCCATCACTTATATTTAGTTGCCTTGTTCGAAAATCAAATAAACAGAGCTACCGCCATTTCCGAGTTGGAGGAGGAAATGAGTAAATTACAGAGACAGGAAGACCAAGTTCAGTACTGTTGCAAAGAGAGAAGAAGAATAGATGCAGTTAGTTGACTATTCATCATCCAAAAAAAAAACCAAATGATCAACCTGGGATAGAGAGAAAAAGGGTTAATTGAAGGGCAGAGGGCCAGAGGCAGACAGGCATGAATACACCACTGGAGGAGTGAATGAATAGTCTTTTTCTCCTCTTTTCTTTTCCAGATATGCAGCATAGCCGTTTGTTTTTAATTTAATGAAAAATATATATAATTATAAAAAAAAGAAAAGAATAAGAAGGGTAGAATTATGTGTAGACAATTATTTTGCATCACATCACGGCATTATACAGTTCGTTTAAGCTACTATAGAATAAGATACTTTCATGCTAATTAATGACATCAATTCGCAAACCAAACTCTTTTAATTGAAGTTTATTTTTAGATCAATTTTATTAATTGTGAAGTAGTGATGGATTTTTCTATTTCTACTTTAAGCTAACATAACAAAAAAAACAAATAGAATTTTAATAATTTTTAAATTACAATAATGTATTAAAAACGGTGAAAATGAAATTGTAGCACAACTAATAAGTACATACTTTGATTGATTATTTATTTTTAATATATTTATTGTTTAAACTCTTATAATTTGAACAGTAAAAGCACCGATTAGAGTCACAATTTTTCATTTTTGCATAGGAGAACTTTTGAGACGATTTTGGAAAAAAAATGGATTGAATATGCCACATTTTGGACATGAATTACTCGAAAAATTTCTATGCTAGAAACGAGCACTCTCCCGTCCAGGCCAAAAATATTTTCTAGGGTTAATAAAATATTAGGTGTTGGTTTTCAAAATATAACTTTCCATAAAATATAACTTTTTTTGGGAAAATTATTTATGGTAGTAATTTTCTGAAAAGTTACATTTCTTTTGTTTGACTAATACATGTAAAATTTAGGGGTAATAGTATTTTACACCCCTGTACTATCGCCGAAAAACAGATACCTCCCCTGTACTTTAAAACGTCCATGACACCCCCCTGAACTAATGTTCTCGTGCAAAACGGCCCTTCAATGCACAATTTTACAATTCTAAAAAAAATCTAAAAATTCTAAAAAAAATGTAAAAATTCACAAAAAAATGTAATTAACCTAAAAATCAAGAAACATTGTAAAAAATTCCAAAAATTCACAAAAAAATGTAATTAATTATGGACAGAAGGGCCTTTTTGCCCGAAAATAATAGTCCAGGGGGGTGTCATGGACGTTTTAAAGTACAGGGGAGGTATCTGTTTTTCGGGCATAGTACAAGGGTGTAAAATACTATTACCCCTAAAATTTAAAGAATGTTTAGTAAGAAATAATAAATATATATAAAAAAAATAACTTCATAATTATCAAAATATAAAACATGTGAGGAAAGTTGAATTCTTAAGTTTTTTTTTTCCAGAAATAACTCTTAAGTCGAACCAAACACAGTAAAATTAAAAATCTAACATTTTTGATCTACTTTCTCTTTACATTTCGAGAACCAAGTAGACTTTTAAAGTAGTTGTCTTATTAATGGTAAAAATACTAATAGAAACTCAGATTCCGGTTGAAATATCTTCTCAACCTATAAAAAAAATTAATACAAAAATGTTTAGACCGACAATATTATACTTTCCCGATACGAGCTTCTTGGATGCTGCCACGCTGGCAGATCTTCTTAATCTTATTTGGTAGCTAGAAAATAAAAGGCTGTACTAGTTGGCAACTTGGAACAAATAATTGAGAAGGCAGTATAGAATAAAAGAAGCAAATATTATTGTTGTTACATAGCAACAAAAAAATAGTTGTCATGTTTGAGGGAAACAACAAGGGTTTAATGTATTTTTCAAAAAAAAAAAAAGTTTCATTTATAAAAATATAGTATAATAATAATAAATGTAAGAGTAACCCTCAACTAAATTTTCATTGATTAGGTTTATTGAACTAGTTTTTGTTAAAATTAGTATCAATTTCGTTAGCGATTATGTTGAGATCGTAAACGAGTATTTGTCTTGTAATTCATAAAAGAAATGTAAATTCCATGCAGCAATAACAATGTCAAAAAATTGTTAAAACACGAGACTATTATCAAATAAACGATCCTAATATAAGGTGTTAATTTGCATAAAATAATTAATTTAGTGAGCCAAATTAATAAAAATTTAGTTGTGTATTATGCTGAACTCAAAATCACAAATGCCGCAACAACATAACTGTAAGCCCACCTATGAATCTGTTTCTACCACCAAGTGGCAAGCAGCAAGCCCACCTATGACTGTAAGCCCATCATTGTTGTGTTTCTACCACCAAATTTTGCCTCAACACTATGTGCCCCAGATGAATTTCTCATTTCCAACATGATACCTCCACCCTTACCTCCACTTTTGGCCGCCTCAGCCTTCAATTTCTCGAGAAAATAGAAGATCTTGAGCTCCTCGCCGCCGCGGTAAAGCACGTCACCAACCTGGACAACCGTGGTGGACCCACCAACCCATTTTTCATCCGGCGAGTCTCAACGCCTGCTTGAATTTGCCGAGGTCGCAGTGAAGTTCACCGATTATGACAAGACCCTGGGGCGTCTCCACCGATTGCCGAGGATGCCTGGTGTGAAGAGGAACGGTGGTTTCGGGAGGAGGAGGGGTTATTGGGGGTTTTGGATCTTTGCAGGGTAAGAAGAGGCCGCCGCTGACGGAGAAATCGACGAAAGTGTCGACAAAGGAGGAGAGAAGGGATGGGATATCCTTGCAGATTGAGGATTCTTTCCCTTCCATTCTATCTTACAATTCCTTTGGTCCATAATTCATAATCCTAAAAAATTCCTCTCTTTATAAAAACGTGAAACAAACTAGCTACAAGTTGCTTTAATACTACTACCTAGTAGTACTTTGTTTCAGATGTTCTTGTATTTACAGACCAATGATGTAATAACATTACCAATTGTAAAGTTTTCCCCTTTATATCTTGCCATAATCACGGATCTGCGATTAGCTTTCTGACTGGTATGTGTTAGTTCCCTCAATGATTCTACTGTTTGTTTCCTTTCATGGTTTCTTGAAATGGGTTTTAGTCTTTTCTGCTTAATAACACTGGAATCTGTAGCCTTGCTTTCTTTACTAGATGGTGTTTAGTTGTTGCTGATCCCTTCTTTGTTGGATGTGTCTAATTCGATTTTGATTCGTGTTATTTTCGTAGAATTCATGATTGAATTGTAAGGTCTAATTGGGTCTTGTAATGGTGTTACTTTTATTTTCTGATCATTCTGTAATGGCAGATTGGACTTTTTCTTTTGATCATGCAAGCAATCACCTAATAGAATCCAGAGGTCAAAAGGTTATAAAGTAAAGCATGTTCGGGTTTTTGTTGTTCTTGCCATTGTCTTCTGGTTGATTAACCAACTCAAGCATTCCTATTACAACAAGGAATTTGAGGTTGGTACCAATGGAAGCAAAGCATCTGAAAACGTGAATTTTAAACCCAACCCACACCAAAATCCTTTCAATTAAATCCCAAATCCTCATTTTTCAAATCATCACTACCAATAAATTCATGCCAAAATCAATTCAATCTCTGCCGAAATTCAATCCCTTTATTTAATTCAATTTCTACACCAAATTATCACATATCGATCACCTTCTCAATCTCTCATTCAATTTCAATCCTAAAGTAGAAAACAATTGTAAAAAGTATGTATATTGTATGAATTTTAATGTATAATTATTTTTTTTCTATATTGTCCTCTTATTTATCTTTTTGTTAAGTTTATCTAAATATTTGTTATTTAGTGACGGATACAAACATTTTTTCAATTTTTTGTTCAGCTCGCTTGCCTTCCCTTTAAAATACTCCAAAAAAAAAATTCGGGGGCACATATCCTGAATCCGTCACTGATCTTGCCCCCCCGAACATTGAGGGCAGGATCCGCTACTGATTCCAATCCATGTGGTGCCTACAGTACAGACAAATTATAAGTCGGAGAAACATCTTGTACAAAAAGAGGTAGAATCCCTACAAAGAGAGGTCTCGTGAATCATGATTTTGTGAAGAAAAAAAAAAGATCAAAAAGAAAAGAAAGGAGGAAGAAGGGAGAAGGTGATAAAAGAAATTGCCCCCCACCAACACAGTCTTATAAAAGAGCCCTTCTATGATCACTCAAAGTTTCAGTTTTTGAAGGAAAACCCTTGTTTTTTTTCTTCAAGTTCTAAATATTTAATATTTAATGTATTTATGTAAATGAGAGGAGAAGATGAACATGGTGAGATCCCAAGGGTTTAGTGGTGGTAGTACTAGGTGCCAAGATTGTGGGAACCAAGCCAAGAAAGACTGTATTTACATGAGATGCAGGACTTGCTGCAAGAGTAAAGGTTTCGAGTGCCAAACTCACGTCAAGAGCGCTTGGGTTCCTGCCTATAGGCGCCGCCACAGCCACGGCGTCGACCACCACCACCTCCGCCTCCTCCCCATCAATCCTCACCACCACCACCACCAACACAACCCTAAAAGGCTCAGACAAGATACCCCTTCCTCATCCATAGGTATATATTTTATTTTATTTTTTTATTTTACATCTTCACTTGCCCTACTCTATAGATCTATATAGACACACTGCTTGCTTACACTTGAAGATGGTACACAAAATAACAACCTGGGACTATTGAGATGATTACTGCATAGTTAAGGACGCCAGCAATAAAAACAAAATCGCGTCAAGAATAATCAAGCTTTGAGGCGTGAATAATCGTTATTCTAAGTGTCCTGCACGAGTTATCACATCGTGGAACAATCGATATCATAATTGGTCCTAGCTAATTAATCCATTGTTTGACAATCGATCATATCCCTTTCAGTTTACGTGTTAAGAATGCAATGCCACAACGGATAACATTTAAGTTTTTTAAAGAACGGAGAGGAGATTAAAATTTGACCATTTATATAATTTTAAAATAAAACCACAAATTAGTTAATAGTAATTACTATTAATATCTTGACCTTAACTTTATTTTTAATTTTTTTTTAATTTACCTTTTTATTATTAGGAATTGATAAAACAATTGAGTTCCACATGGTATAATCCGTCCTAATATTCCGTCCTTAACTTTAGAACATAACTAGTTTTGTACCTGCCCAATGAAAAGCTATTATATCAATTTATTCTTTAAAAATAATGAAGTAAAATAACGTTAGTATGCTTTAAATTGATTAAGAAAGTAAACTAGTCTTTAATTTGAGTTAGCCAGTAAAAAAATCAATATTTCATTTTCAATTTAAAAAAAATTAAAAGAATTTATCAGTTTAGTATATATATGTATAAATTTATTTTATTTTTTCTTGAAAATGTAAGATGAATTGAAAGATTTTTTTTCCACTTTTGCGATGCATGACAATTCTTTTTTACTCATCTTTATTGCTATTTTTATCACCAAATTAACATCTTTTTAATTAAGTTAAACTAAAAAACTTAGAAGAAAAAAAATATAAACTTAATTACTTACGATCTGTTTAGAATCATTTTTTAATTCTATTTTTTAGTATAAAATCATTTATGATAGAAACATCGTAATCGTCAAAACTTTAGAATACGTTAGAAGTGTTTCTAGACTAGAAACGGGAAAAAAAGAAAAAAAAGAGAGAGGTCCAGTGTAGTTGACTTTTGTTTATATTTTGTTTATTTTTATTTAAATGTAAAAGTTGAGACATTTGAGGCGATTTTCAGTTTGAAAATTTGCTGATTTTCTAAAATTAGAGAATTTCATTTTTCAATAAAAAACTGAAAAACGTGTTTATTTCGCACTAACTGGAAAAAATTTCCAGGTAAACACAGCCTTGACATTTCCAATGCCAATGGTCTTTACGTATTTATAAACACCTCAATTGTTTCATGCGTTTAGTCCAAAGTTCGACTTTTCTACTTTCTAGTGTCTAACTTTCTATGACTTTATTTTGTTTTTTTATAGATATTAAGACTAATTTCCACGTTGATGGTTGACGAGAGGCTTGATTGGAAATGGTAAATAACTCAAAAATAAAGAAATACGTTGGTCATTGAACAGAGCAAATATGACTGCTTTAATATGTGTACCCATCCCTCAAACGATATTCTTTAAGGGAAGGAGAGAGTACTATAAAATCTGAAACTAGAACTTAAAATTTTGTCATTTATATTTTATAACAAGTATTATTAACTTGTAAGTTCATTTTTCAATAACTAGTATTTTCTAAATTTAAAACTTGTCCTTAAAACTAACCAGCGATCAAGTGATACTTTATCATTATAATTTAATGATTTTCAGCGAAAGAAAAAAACCAAACATAAAAATTAATATACAATAATAATTGAGTTATATTTCACTTGATAATTATTTATTTAAATAAATATATATATAAATCTCAATTATTTTTTATTATATTAATTACTACCTCCTTCCCCATAAGAATGACGTTTACTATTCCGGCACGCATCTCAAAGCGGACAGATGACTCACTATTTGATCTCAAAAAATTCATTATTTTTTTTCCGAGAAAAAATTAGGGGCAAAATTGTCTCAAATAGTGAGTCATCCGGTCGCCTTAAGATGCGTGCTGGAATAATAAACGTCATTCTTTTGGGGAAGGAGGGAGTATAATTTGACAAGGGTAAGAAATGGACTACGCCATATCACACGTAAGGAAGGAGGCTAGGCAGTAGGCTCCACACGTTTTCTTCCGACATTTTTAATATTGCTCGTTGAATGTTTATTATGTCTTCATCTATAAATTTATAGATATGTCTCTTCTCTTTTCATTTCTTATAACTTTTAAATTTATATTTAACAATAATATTTTTTAATTTTATTCTAATTTACCTACTTTATTATTATCACTAATCATTCCTCTTCAGTAACAAAATGTAAATTAATAAAATTAGATAAAAAGTCATCTAAAAGTAGTGAAATATCATTTAATTTGAGACGAAAAAAGTAATTTTTTATACTATTACATTAACGACTAAATTAAATAAAATACTTTTACATTAACGACTAAATTAAATAAAATATGTTTACATTAACGACCAGTTTAAACAAAATACTTTTACATTAACGACCAAATTAAATAAAATACTCTACTTTATAGACCAAAAAATATCATTAAATTTTTCCATATTTTAAAGTTAATTTGAACCACAATATTTTAGAAGGTTAAGATTACTAACTAGGACTAACTATAGTTGATTTTGAGTAAACCATATTAGAGAGTTATTCTTTTTTAAAATCCGATAATATTTAAATGGGATAAATTTTTTATTCATTAAAAGATAAGAGCAACATATGGTAATTAGCTTCTTTCTATTTATTTTTCCCTTGTTTGGTGAACTCCATTTTGACTCGTTTGAAAGATCTTCATGAATAATAGGAATAGTTTGGTATTCTAATATGCGATTGGCTTAATTCTTATATATGACATAACTATTTGCTATTAGCATTTGACTCCTTCGTATGCAGGCAGTACATATATACTTGAACTGGCGTATGTATGACAACGGATGATTACTTCAAGATCGCTCCTTGTATGCTGGAACATTCGTGATCCTTTTTGTGTGCATAAAAGAGCAACTGCGGAACGTAAATACCTGCCGTGCCACTTCCTCCAACACCAGACCCTTATAGTTTACAGAGAAATTTCTATTGGACAGGGCTTAGATGTTTTGTAGGTAGTTGGGACATAAAATATGTCTTTTATTAAATGAGGTTTTATATCATAAAATAATTATTTGTTAAAAAAACAAGCTGTGCTTCCCTGTTGTTGCAATACTCCCTCTTATTTTTGTCTTGCTGCCGATAAATCACCATTTTTTTTATCAAGTTAGCACTCCTCTCTTGGGTTTTGATTAAAAAATAATTTTCTTTAAATATTGGATATTAAAAGACGGAGGGAATATACAACAAGATATATCGGGTCTAATTAATTTAATAAAAAAGGACTTTTCACATGAATAAATAATATCTAGAAGTAATTTAATGAAAGATGTGATTTTTGCTTGCGTTTCCACGTTAAGTTTGAATTTTTCTGGTCAAATTAATTGGTAGGTAACCTATAATATATATCCTCTAATTATCATTCGTTAACTACAAAAATGTACCATTATAAAAACCCCATTATCTAACTAATAATAACACAACAATACCCAAAACCTCAAAAAATGGCTATTCCTCTACTAATTAGGCCAATATTGCTCCCATTTCTTTCTTTTCTTTTCCTATCCTATTCACTTCAGGTTGCCTCATCAGAATCACTAGAAGGACCCTTTGCTCAATGCCTTTTGAAGAATTCCAACCCCTCACACCCCATCTCCTCTGCCATTTACACCCCAAAAGATGATGCTTCCTCATTCTCATCTGTCCTGCAATCCTACATTAGGAATCTGAGATTCAACGAAACCACTACACGAAAACCCTTCCTCATCCTGACCGCGCTGCACGAATCCCACGTGCAGGCAGCCATCATCTGCGCACGCAAACATGGGTTGCAGATGAAAATTCGAAGCGGAGGGCACGATTACGAGGGCATTTCTTATGTCTCCGATGGCCCTTTTTTTATCCTAGACATGTTCAACCTTCGCTCCATCAGTGTCGATGTCAAAACAGAGACTGCTTGGGTTCAGGCAGGAGCGACTCTTGGTGAATTGTTCTATGCAATTGCTAACAAAAGCAAAATTCATGGATTCCCAGCTGGTGTTTGCCCAACAGTTGGTATTGGCGGCCACCTGAGCGGAGGTGGATACGGTAATATGATGAGGAAGTATGGTCTGTCAGTCGATAACATCATCGACACGCAATTGATTGATGTTGATGGCAGAATTCTCGACAGAAAGTCAATGGGAGAGGATCTGTTCTGGGCCATAACTGGTGGAGGAGGAGCTAGTTTCGGAGTTGTTTTAGCTTACAAGGTTAACATTGTTCGCGTCCCCGAAACTGTAACTGTTTTTCGGGTTCAAAGAACACTAGAACAGAATGCAGCAGACATCATAAACCAGTGGCAACAAGTTGCATATAACCTTGATGATGACCTCTTCATCAGGCTTACCATAGGTGCGGTGAACAGTACAACTCAAACAGGCGAAAAGACGATCAGGGCTACCTTCCTGGCATTATATCTTGGTGATTCTGATAAACTTCTCTCAATTATGAACGCTGGCTTCCCTAAACTCGGTTTGATTAAATCGGACTGCATCGAGATGAGTTGGGTCGAATCAGTCCTGTTTTGGACAAATTTCGCAAATGGGACAAAACCTGAAGCATTGCTGAGCCGAATCCCACAAGTTTTGACCCATCTGAAAAGGAAATCCGATTTTGTCAAAGTACCAATTCCAGAACAAGGGTTGGTAGGAATTTTCAAGAAAATGATTGAGCTGGAAGTTGTTTCCCTGACTTTCAACCCATATGGTGGGAAAATGTGGGAGATTCCGGCGACAGAAACTCCTTTCCCGCACCGAGCAGGGAACTTGTGGAAGTTTCAGTATGCAACAAACTGGGATGAAGATGGAACAGAAGCAGCGAATCGGAACATAGATTTGACAAGGAAGTTGTATGCTTATATGACTCCATTTGTGTCCAAGAATCCAAGAGCAGCATTCCTTAACTACAGGGATCTTGATATAGGTATCAACCATAATGGTAAAGGAAGCTACTTTGAAGGACGTGTTTATGGGATCAAATACTTCAAGGACAATTTCGACAGGTTGGTTAAAATCAAGACCAACGTTGATCCTCATAACTTCTTCAGGAATGAACAGAGCATTCCCACTTCTCCGTATTAGTTAAGGAGAGATCAAGGAAGTAAGTTTGTCAATAATTAATTAGTAAGTTTGTAGTAAATTTGTGTTTCATATTGCAACATGATTGTTTGATTGCAAATGATGGGGGAAAAACTTGAAATCTTTGTTAAAAATAAAAAAAAAGTGTGTACTATTCAATTTAAATAAATAAAAAATGTGGTTTTATTCTTCCAGTGTTAGTTCTAATAAATTATTATTTTTCTACTACTTCATAAGACTTCATCATTTTAGGCTGGATTTCAATTTATGACATTTCATGATCCTTTTACTTGCATGAAAATTTTATTTTTACCAAATGAATAGTTCTCAATTATAACTAGTCCTGTTTTTTTATTTAAATTTAGCATTGGGATTTCATTTTTCAATATTCAAGCATAATAAAAAATTGAAAAAAGGCATGTGCCTACTGCATATCCATCCAAATAACTACTCCCTTGTTCTTCCATGGTGCATGGATCGGGCTTTTAATAAACATATCTCTTTCCTCCATCTTGCTTGTACGGAGTTTTTGGGCTTTAACTAAATTGGGTTTGGTGCAATTTTGGACTCGTTTTTGGGCTTTTAAGTTGTTTGGATTTGGATTTGGGTTTTTTCTCAGAAAGCCCATTGTATGTCCTAAATATGCAATTTTGCAGTTTTGTTTTAAACTTGGAAATTGGGCACCAGGTAACTTTTATAAATTGACAAGGAGAGCGGTTGCAGGTTTGTAAATGCGCATTTACTATGGCGGTGCGTCAAGTTTTGTGCCACTAGCGGTTTCAGTGAGGAATCTATTTTATTGTTTTGGTACAGAAAAGATGAGACGCAATATAGCACTGATAACACACGCCTACAAAGGAACAAGTTACACATTACTCCAGCACTTCTGCAAACAAACTTTACAAAAAGTAGGAGAAATTATAGATTAATCTAAATTTTGCCTCAACACTACGTGCCCCAGATGAATTTCTCATTTCCACCATGATACCTCCACCCTTACCTCCACTTTTGGCCGCCTCAGCCTTCAATTTCTCGAGAAAATAGAAGATCTTGAGCTCGTCGCCGCCGCGGTAAAGCACGTCACCAACCTGGACAACCGTGGTGGACCCACCAACCCATTTTTCAGACCCATCAATTAATCCGGCGAGTCGCAACGCCTGCTTGAATTTGCCGAGGTCGCAGTGAAGTTCACCGATTGCGACAAGACCCTGGGGCGTCTCCACCGATTGCCGAGGATGCCTGGTGTGAAGAGGAACGGTGGTTTCGGGAGGAGGAGGGGTTATTGGGGGTTTTGGATCTTTGCAGGGTAAGAAGAGGCCGCCGCTGACGGAGAAATCGACGAAAGTGTCGACAAAGGAGGAGACAAGGGATGGGATATCCTTGCAGATTGAGGATTCTTTCCCTTCCATTCTCTTACAATTCCTTTGGTCCATAATTCATGATCCTAAAAAAATCCTCTTTATAAAAACATGAAACAAACTAGCTACAAGTTGCTTTAATACTACTACCTAGTAGTACTTTGTTTCAGATGTTCTTGTATTTACAGACCAATGATGTAATAACATTACCAATTGTAAAGTTTTCCCCTTTATATCTTGCCATAATCACGGATCTGCGATTACCTTTCTGACTGGTATGTGTTAGTTCCCTCAATGATTCTACTGTTTGTTTCCTTTCATGGTTTCTTGAAATGGGTTTTAGTATTTTCTGCTTAATAACACTGGAATCTGTAGCCTTGCTTTCTTTACTAGATGGTGTTTAGTTGTTGCTGATCCCTTCTTTGTTGGATGTGTCTAATTCGATTTTGATTCGTGTTATTTTCGTAGAATTCATGATTGAATTGTAAGGTCTAATTGGGTCTTGTAATGGTGTTACTTTTATTTTCTGATCATTCTGTAAAGGCAGATTGGCCTTTTTCTTTTGATCATGCTGAAGCAATCACCTAATAAAATCCAGAGGTCAAAAGGATATAAAGTAAAGCATGTTCGGGTTTTTGTTGTTCTTGCCATTGTCTTCTGGTTGATTAACCAACTCAAGCATTCCTATTACAACAAGGAATTTGAGGTTGTTACCAATGGAAGCAAAGCATCTGAAAACGTGTGGAACGACAGTGATGAAGCGATAAAACTTGGGAGGACAGGTTTACATCCGCGATTGGAAAAGGAGATTGAAGAAATTAAACCTAATGAAGTCGATGATTATGGTAGTAGTAGAGGTGGAGGAGATGATGAAATCGATTCGCAAGATCAAGAGGAAGTTGCGGAGGAAGCAGAGGATCTCATTGATGATGTAGATGATAGGGAAAGAGAAGAGGGAGAGGAGAAGATGGGTTTTATCAAACTTTAGCGATTACTAAGAAATAAATGTTCAAAAGAAAAAAGATTGCAGTCGTACAGTATCTCAACTTGCAAGCAACCTCAAGAAAAAGACTAGATGATCCACTCGCTATTGTCATTTCACAACTTTCACCTGCTATGATCCACTCGCTATTGTCATAACAATAGAATTATGTTCAACAAGCAGCCACAGAAAAATAAGGTAAGGTTGGCAAAAATTTAAGATCCAATGTAAGGCTTTAACCTGCTTAAAACAGTATCTCAACGACTGGTCATTTACCCGACAGAACAAAACATTAGCCCTTCGTACCCAAACGGCACGAGAAATCTAAATCAGAAGTTTGATGTTGTTAAGTGGTAACTAACCCATCATGATTGGTAAGAAAGAAGCAACACATGGTAACAGTAGCATCTCGCAATTATCCCATTTCATTCTCATGAATGCTTAAGATTGCTTTTCGTGTGTGCATTCCACTGCAGTAGCATCCACACTATTGAGGTACCTGATAAAAGGAACAGACAGATAAACAAAACAAAGGAAAAATAGTGATTTGAAGTTTTATTGGAGATTCATTGCCAACACAAATGACCTATTACAGCAAAACACCCTCAAAATAGGCTAGCAAATAGGACAAGGCTGACTTTGCTCCACGCACAAGGGAAAAAAAAAGAACTTTAAAACAAAAACCTGAAAAATCAGTTGATCAAGAAAGCTTTAAATGAAATAGGACAAGAAACCTAACAATTTTATATCAATACCAATGCGAAAAACAGAAGAATCATAATCATATCAAGTAAGAAACAGCAGTACCTGCAAATATGCCCACCATTGTTAAATTACCAATAGCCATCGTCTGATACACTAAGGTGGTGTTTGGGGTTCAAGGTTGGCCACCAATCCAACCTTTTCCCCACCCAAAATGGTCTTTTGGTGTTTGGTAACACCACTCCAATTTATCAATGCCCAAATGGGCTCGCATCCCACCGCAGGAAAAGCAAGGAAATGCAAGGATTTTGGGCTGGAGCAAATTGCTCCAGCAGGCGGTTGAACCTCCATTTGACACTCTCTCTCTCCCTTTTTTTTTTTTTTTTTATTTCATTTTAATTTTTTTACTTTATATATTCAACAAAATAAATTAAAAACTATCACAATATAATCTCCATCTCATGATAAGTAATTCTAGATCCATTTTTCCTATTTTTATTAATTTTTTAAAAATAAGTTTTATACCCTTTATGGTCATTTTACATCCAAACTATAGTTTTGAAAATCTATTTACCAAACACCTCAGGTAGATACCAAACAGCACACTCCATTTCCCAAATGTCGTTTTACCATTGAACTTTTCCCCACTGACCATTTCCAACCTAAACTGGAACGCCAAACAGACCCTAAGTATTCCGTCAAAAAATGCCCGAAGGCATAGATGAATGATAAAAATGTAGCCAAATAAAGCGGCTTGTTATCAAGGTTGAACGCACAAAGAAAGCAAATAGTGCAAGTCAAAAGCGTCCAAACTCCAAATGTCCTTCCATGAACTTCAGTCACTATATAAAAGTTACACAGGGAGAAAGAAAAAACTAACAATCAGGAAAGTAAGTGCAATGGAGAGACTAATTTTTCAATAAATAAGTCAAGAAAGCATAATGCAAATAAAACTGACACAATAAATAAATATATCTACTTTCTACGTAACTTTGAATTCTAACTTAGGGTCTGTTTAGCGTTCCGGTTCTGGTCCGAAAAGTGCTTTGAATAAAAGTGCTGTGGAAAAAACACTTTTGCGCAAAGCAGTGTGTTGTTTGGTAAACATTTTTTAAAAGTGCTGTGGGAAACGAGAAGTTGTTTTTGGTGTTTGGTAAAACTATAAAAGTGAAAGAGTTGGAGTATAAAACCCATTTTTAAAAAATTAATAAAAATAGGAAAAGTGGGTCTAGAATTACTTATCTCGAGATGGAGATTTTATTATGATAGTTTTTAATTTATTTTGTGCATTATATAAAGTAAAAAAATAAAATTAAAAAAAAAAAAAAAAAAGGAGGAGAGAGGGTGTAAAACGCAGCTGCCTGCGCAGCTGCGTTGCCCACTGCACCATTTTTGTGCAGTGGGATAAAGAAGGGAGGCAGTGCAAAATTTGGTAGAGCTTTTCCAAAAGCTCTATTGGAAAGGTGTTTACCAAACACCTTTCCTAGCTTTGGGGTTGGGCAAAGTACTTTTCCCCACCTCAACCCCAACCCCAAACACTACCTTAGTACAGTTGGAGAGTCCCTGGTTTGTTCAGATGAAATGAACGTCTCATTATATCTATGACCATGATTTATGCTTCTACATTAACATTACATTTTGAGGCTCTGATTTTAGGTTGACAAACAAGGGTTAAGGAATAGGATTCCCCTCCATTTACCTTCTTTATCTCCCCAACAAAATGTTGAATCGACATACTAGTTTAGTTAACAGTCAAGCAATTAGATCACACATTTTTCTCTCTCTATAAGATTAAAAGCAAAAGGGGTGTAAATTTTGGGACGAGTAGATGCGCAGTGAACCGAAATGCACTTATTTTTACAACTGTTATCTTAAAAGCCACCAAAATCAACTAAGTTTTTTTCCCAATCAAAGCCTATTTCACTTGTCAAATACTATTAAGTTAACAGAAAACAGCAATAAAACATTCATTTTCCAAACAAACGAAGGAAAAGAAAACAACTGTAACATTGGCATGATGAAACTTCACACTCCAGCAACAATCAACCAACCCGTATCCTCCCCTTTCACTCCCGACACAGTCTTTCACTTGAAACACACAATTCCCTTTTCCCTAATCCATGCACCCAAAGGAAATTGATGGTCCAAATCTAAGGACAAGCCAACATAGCACTTACTAACCAAATTAAAATATATCTTAGTTATTTATTTTTTCTCTCTAAATCATCAAAATGGAGGAACCAAAGCATTGGAAACTACACATGAGATCTGCTTTTGAGCAAAGAGAAAGAGACGAAGAAGAAGTAACTTACTGGTGGTATTGGAGAAGACACCAAGTCGGAGAGCCCAGATGTTGAAGAACCCGAACCAAACTGAAGCTAATTGGAGCGAACCCACAAACATTAGCCACCATCCTAAGGCCTTCATTTTTCTTTTTTCCTCTCGGCGACTCAAAGATTGGTAGGAGTCTAAGAGATGGTGAGGAATGAGGATTCTGTTAATGGGCTACTACTGACAGCTAATTTGGTAATTTGAAATTTTAAAAGATTGCAGTTAAGTAGAGCCTTTCTTCCTTTCTTTTAACTTTTTCTTAACTTTATTTTAGTTTAGTGCTCAAAGAACATAATAAAGTTAGAGTGGTTCATGTATATATCGTCAAGTTAATTTGGTCGCCGATAATTTAGCCAACAGTGTTCAAGAATTCCGAACGATCCGAACATTGTCGGACTCGGTATCGGAGGAGGCAACTGGAATCCGAAAATTTTCGGCGTGAAGAGAAAATGATACCGTTTTCTTGATGGGTGCGATTGCTGCAACTCCAAATTCAGAAACGCACAAGTAAGGAGGATGAGAAGGAGAAAGAACAAGAATCGAACTTTGTAAGTAAATACATACACAAATGGGAGAGAGAGAAATGAATCAACACAATACCTCTGCTTGCCGTCTTTTGCGTTTGATTCGGCAGCTAAGAGCGAGATGAAGAACAAGCGGCTGCAAGTTATGGGAGAGACGGTAATGGGTGCAGTGAACCTTGGGCTTTTAGAGTAAAGGGAAATAGAGAATGGACTGGGTACTCATTCTGAGCCCAACTTTTATTTTGCCTGCATACTTTTTTTAAAATAAATAAAATAAAGTAATAAAAATATAGGTGGAAAAAAATGTTTTTGGCATTTTAAGATGAAGATAAATATAAAAGTAATGTTTGAGCTTGGTACAACTCTTTAGTAATTTTTTCATTTAAATGTACATATATGACTGTTTATTTTATTCTAATTTACCCATGTGACTGTGTATTACTATTACGGTAAATTAATAAAGTTAGATAAAAAATTATCTAAAAAGTAGTGAAATATCATTTAATTTGAAACGAAAAGAGTAGTTTTTTATACTTTTACATTAACGACCAGATAAAATAAAATGTTCTACTTTATGGACAAAAAATATCATTAAATTTTTTTATATTTTAAAGTTAATTTGAACCACAATATTTTAGAAGGTTAAGATTACTGACTAAGACTAAGTATACTTAAATTTTATGGACTGATCAATTCATTAATGATTTGAATTTTTAATCTCATTCGTCCAATTTTATTGAATGGTTCAGATTCTTCTAACATGACTGGTTATGTTCAAGTGAAAATTAGAAGAGCTCAATCTTTGGTATTGCATTGTATTGATCCACGGAGAGTAAACCATATTTTAAAGTAAACCACTGTTTGTTTTTAACTTTTTTATGAAAAAAATTATAATAAAAATGAAAGAATAAGAAGGGTAGAATTAGGTGTAGACAATTATTTTGCATCGCATGGCATTATACACTTCGTTTAAGTGTGTCGTATCGTATCAGTTCGCTTAAGCTCTAGAACAAGATACTTTCATGCTAATTAATGACATCAATTCCCGAACCAAACTCTTTTAATTGAATTTACTGTTAGATCAATTTTATTAATTGTGGAGTAGTGATGGATTTTTCTATTTCTAATTTAAGCTAACATAACAAAAAAAATAGAATTTAATGATTTTTAAATTACGACAAATGTATTGAAAAACGGTGCAAATTAAATTGTAGCACATCTAATAAGTACATATTCCGATTGATTGTTTATTTTGAATATATTTGTTGTTTAAACTCTTATAATTTGAACAGTAAAAGTACCGATTAGAGTCACAATCTTTCATTTTTGCAGAGGAGAACTCTTGGGAGGATTTTGGAAAAAAATGGATAGAATATGCCACATTTTGGACATGAATTACTCTAAAATTTTATATGCTAGGAATGAGCACTCTCCCGTCCAGGCCAAAAATATTTTCCGAGGTTAGGAATATTTGTTGGAACCGTATGGGAGATTACATCCCAAGGAACGAATCAATCTCAGTTATTACATGAATTAGATCGGGAGCAGCGGAAGCGTACCTGATAATGATGCCATGATCTGATGTGGAAATCCGGAAACTTGATCTTCTGGTGAATGATTGCTATGGGGTTGGATGGAGAACCAAAGAAGCTGTAAACCTTATGCTTCTTCTCTGCCTTAACCTTCGTTCCTCCTGTTTCTTTTCTTAATAAGGAACTGAGGAATTAATTAATAGCAATTCCACCAGGGATCAATTCCGTCCTTAGAGTTTTTCATTAATTCCGAATCGGTCCATCAACAATTCGGAAATAATCCGGAATCTGCACAATAACCGTATTAACCCCCACACACTATTTCAATTAGACGATTGGACCCCTTAACTTTATTAGATCATCGAATTGGTCCAATTAACCTTATGTTAACAATATATTATATGACGGTACACAAATAACATACGCGTCCATATGTCCCTAATGTGTACGAACGGTACTGACGCACTAGTCCCGTTGTCCAAAATCCAACAATCTCCCACTTGGACAACTCGACAATGTGCGATCCTTACAGCACCACCTTTTATCATACAATCATATGTTAACCCCCGAATGCTAGCATATATCCGTCTAATTCAATCCGGTCCATTAACTTCATCAATACAAGAACCAAAAGAGCAGTCGTCGCAGTTCAAGCGGCTAAACTCATGATGATCACGAGTACTGACTAATTAATGACATGGATCCAGTGTGCATATGCAGCATGGAAATTACATGTGAAATGATCTATACATGTCTATTTCCAACTGATCCTCTTTACTATATGAGATCAAAATTCAGAGCATATATTGAATAAACTGTAAATCAATATCCATAAACTGTGAAATAACATAATACACAGTCAAAACATATACAAGTTACAATAGTACAAACGGAACTCCCACTAATCTCAGGCATCCATCTTTATAACACCCATACTTGATACATGGCCATGAAATGCTATAGGTGTCAATGCCTTAGTGAGCGGATCCGCAACCATATCGTTTGTACCCAGTAACTCTATGTTAACTTGATTGCTTTGAACCCTTTCCTTTACGGCAAGGAACTTTATATCAATGTGCTTCGACCTTGACGTACTCCGATTATTGTTGGAGTACAGCACTGATGCCCGATTGTCACAAAAGATCCTCAAAGGTCTTTCAATACCAGTGACAACTCGCAGTTCCTTAACCATGTTCCGCAGCCATATAGCATGACTGGATGCCTCGTAGCAAGCTACGAACTCAGCCTCCATAGTGGAAGATGCAACAAGTGACTGTTTCGCACTCTTCCATGAAATGGCTCCTTCAGCCAGAAGAAAGACATAACCTGAAGTCGATCTCCGGCTATCCTGGCATCCAGCGAAATCAGAATCAGAATACCCAATGATCTCAAGCTGATCTGATTTCCTGTATGTGAGCATATAGTCTTTCGTTTTCTGCAGGTATCGAAAGACTCTTTTGGCTGCAACCCAATGATCCCTCCCGGGATTGCTCTGGTATCTTCCCAACATGCCAACTATAAATGCAAGATCCGGACGGGTACAAACTTGTGCATACATGATGCTACCCACAGCCGAAGCATATGGAATACCCTCCATGAACTTGCGGTCCAAATCTGTCTTAGGACACTGGTCAAGGCAAAATTTCTCACCTTTGGAGACAGGAGTATCATGTGGTTTACAATTTTGCATGCCGAATCTCTTGAGAACTTTATCGATGTATCCCTTTTGTGATAGCCTTAGGATACCCTGTGAACGATCACGGTGTATCTGAATCCCTAACACAAAAGATGCTTCCCCAAGGTCTTTCATCTCAAAGTTATCTGAAAGAAAAACCTTGGTATCCTGAAGAAGCTTTACATCATTCGTAGCAAGCAAAATGTCATCCACATACAGCAATAGAAATACAAACCTACTCCCACTGAACTTATGGTACAGACAATCCTCCACAGTGTTTACTTCAAAACCGTATGAAGTAATAACACGATGGAACTTTAAGTACCATTGACGGGAAGCTTGCTTGAGCCCATAGATAGATTTCTTTAATCTACAAACCAATTCACTATCCTCGTTGGAGGATAGTCCTTCTGGTTGCCTCATGTAGATTTCTTCCTCAAGATCCCCATTGAGGAAGGCAATCTTTACATCCATCTGATGTAGCTCAAGATCAAAATATGCCACCAGAGCCATAATAGTCCTAAAAGAGTCCTTCGATGAAACTGGAGAGAAGGTCTCTTTATAGTCTATTCCTTCCTTTTGGGTGAATCCTTTCGCAACAAGACGTGCTTTGTACCTCTCTATATTGCCTTGAGAATCCCTTTTGGTTTTAAAAACCCATTTACAACCTATCGGTTTTAGATTCTTAGGCAATGGTACAAGCTCCCAAACGTCATTGTCCTTCATGGATTGGAATTCATCCGACATGGCCTGTATCCACTTTTGAGCATCAGAACAACTAATGGCTTCTTTGAGGGTGAACGGGTCATCCTCCAAAGAGTCAATAGTATCCTCATGTTCTTGAAGAAATACGATATAATCATCCGGAATCGCATTTCTTTTCACTCTAGTGGACCTCCTGAGTGGCATATTTCCTTGGTTCTCAACCATCTGAGGGTGTTGAGTTTGATCCTGATGGACTTCTTGATGATCCTCAAGTATAACTTGTGGATCTTGTCCTGTAGGAAGATTAATGATGTCGTTTCTTGCCTGCTGAGGAACAAAAACAGGAATATGAACATTGAGCTCATCCTGACCCTCAGGAACCGCATGAGAAAGTATAACTGAATCTTCCTCAAAACTGACATCTGAACGTCTATGTTCCCCTCCAAACTCAATATCCTCAAAGAACCGAGCATTTCCCGTCTCAAAAAATATTCTGGTAGTAGGGTTGTAAAACTTATACCCCCTTGACCTCTCCGGATATCCAACAAAATAACAACTAACAGTCCTTAGGTCCAGTTTTCTTTCATCAGGCCTATAAGGCCTTGCCTCAGCTGGACATCCCCAAACCTTTAGGTGCCTTAAGACAGGCTTTCGGCCAGTCAATACCTCATATGGGGTTCTGTTAGTCACTTTAGTTGGTACCCTATTGAGAATGTAGACTGCAGTTTTCAAGGCATCTCCCCAGAGTGACATAGGTAAGGTAGTATTGGCAATCATACTCCTCACCATATCCTTAAGGGTACGGTTCCTCCTTTCAGCTACACCATTCATGGTCGGAGACCCCGGCATGGTGTACTGTGGAACTATCCCACACTCATCGAGAAACTGAGCAAATGGCCCAGGACGCTGTTCACCTGATCCGTCATATCGACCATAGTATTCACCACCACGATCTGATCTGACAGCTTTAATAGTCTTTCCGAGTTGATTTTCAACTTCGGCCTTAAAAGACTTGAAAGCGTCTAATGCCTCAGACTTTTCCTTTAAAAGGTATAGATATCCATATCGAGAGAAATCATCTATAAAACTGATAAAATATCGTTGACCATTCCAGGATGCCGTAGGGAATGGACCACAAATGTCTGTATGTATCAGTTTTAGAGTTTCTGTACATCTCTCGGCCTCAAACCTCCTCTTGTCTGTAGTTTTGCCCTTTATGCACTCAACACAAACCTGTTGGTCTGTATGATCCAGTGCTTCGAGAATTCCATCTGACACAAGTCGGTCTATTCTCCTTGCAGAGATATGACCTAACCGTCTGTGCCATAACCTGAATGAATCCTCAGTTGGCAATTTACGTTTAATCCCTCTGGACTCGCTAACATAACATTCATTATTGCTATCAACCGTATGCAATAAATACAAGTTATCAGAATCAATCAATGCACCGGTTCCAACCAAAGTAGAGTTAAAATGAAGGAGACTTTTATAATTTCCGAATCTGATATCATAACCCTCTTTGTCCAACAAGGAAACAGAAATCAGATTCCGTCTAAAAGACGGTACATACAAAGTCTCTGTTAACTCTAATATATAACCAGTACATAGGATTATCCCAAAAGTAGCGATACCCTCAACCGATACCGGATCACCTGCACCCATATAGAGAAACCTCTCACTTTCCATGGGCCTCCGGTTCGCTCTGCAGCCCTGCAAAGAAACACTTATGTGTTTAGTGGTTCCTGTATCTAACCACCAAGTGTTCTTAGCCACAGAAACAAGAAGGGATTCTGTATTAACAAGAGACAAGGACATACCTTTCTTTATACGCCAAGCTTTATACTTAGCGCAGTCCTTCTTTAAGTGGCCTGCCTTATTACAGAAAAAACATTTTATTCCCTTATGCTCAGTATTTGAGCCCTTATGTTTTTTTCTGAGAACCAGACCCTGCAGTCTCTTTGCCTTTCCTCTTCTTAAAACTGGATGAAGAGGCAGTTGCCAGATGAGCACTGTCCAATGAAACATGTTTCAATCTGTCCTGTTCCTGAACCAGCTGAACCGTAAGCTGATCAATTGTCCATTTCTTTTCTTGACAATTGTAACTCACCTCAAATTGACTGTACTGAGGTGGAAGTGAAGTAAGCACATGATGTACCAGATAATCATCAGGCAAACCAACTTTAAGTGCTTTCAACTTCTCAGACAGATTGACAATTTCTTGAACATGCTCCCTTATGTCACTATCACCCCTGAACTTTATGGTCGAGAATTTGCGAATGGTATCGCTAATCTCAGCCTTCTCTGTATGGGTATAGCGACTAGCTAATATCTCTAAGATCTTACTGGCACTTTGTTCCTTTTCCAGTGAACTCTGCATGGACATAGGGACAGCACTGAGTATGACCAAACGACAAGCTCTATTTGATTGTTGCCAGTCCTCAAAAGCCTGGATTCCCTTATCAGGACTTTCGGGGTCTGGTACCGTAGGACAATCCTTACAGAGTGCCAAATCCTTATTCATACAACACAGTGCTGTCTCTATCTTTCTCTTCCATAACTTGAAGTTACTGGAAGATAACAGTGGTACACTGTTCAGATTGGCAGATACCGAGCTTGCTGAGTTCATATCTGAAAGAACACAACATTTAATCAGCTCACTTTAATAAACTTTATGAAAACAATAACCTTAATGAATAACACACTGAATAAATCAGAAGATTAATTATATGACATTGTGTCCAATCTTTGGACTGAAAACACAACTCACAGTTAATTAACCTGTCATAGTGTGAATTTTATAGCTTGATTTAGCCAAATATTTAACCTTCCTTTGGGCCGATCAAATATTCGCAATAAATCTCTTGATAGCTATAAACCTTAATTCATCACTACCGTATTTATAATTTCTGCCAAATAGTTCCCTTCCTTTGGGCCGACAACTATCCGCATGAAATTATGAATACTACACTTGAAATATCCAACCCGGTAATGTCCGTGGCAGAGGTCACTTTTGTGACTTTACTACTTCCATTAATCGAGTAAAATAAAACAAGCTAAGCTTAAAAGCTTCCTTAGTGTTATTCTGCTTTCCTTTATATAAATCAATTATTTGAACCCGACGAACATCTTAAACCTTATGATGTTCATGTTCAAATAATCGAAGTAACTTTAAGTCCGGCAACCCGAACCAGTACTGATGAACAGTACCTAAATAGTACTCCAAATGATACCCCTGAATAGTACTCAAATAGTACCCAAATAGTGACGTGAATAGTACCCGTGAATAGTACCCATAAATAGTGTCAGTACATATTCAAATAGTATACTAATACGTATCCCAAATAGTATACAAATACGTATCCCAAATAGTATACAAATACGTATCCCAACGAGTATACAAATACGTGCCCAGAGTATACAAATACGTACCCCAACAGTATACACTATTCACAAATCACCACTATTCATGATCACTACTATTCACAAATCACTATTCACTTTCCTTCTTCCCAAAACCAAACGGGAAACAGGAAACAAAAATTGCAGAAACCAACCCCAAAATTCAATCCCCCCAAAATTCAATTAATCAACAACAGAGAATTGAAATCAATTCCCAAAATCAATTAATCAATCAATTCCCAAATCAATTAATCAATCAAAATTGGCAATCGCAGGGATTCAAGCAAATTCCCAGAAAAATCCCAAAATTTCCAATCTTTCAAATCATGCATCATAAACTCACAATCCATGCATAACCAAAATTGATTGGCTCCGCTACCACTTGTTGGAACCGTATGGGAGATTACATCCCAAGGAACGAATCAATCTCAGTTATTACATGAATTAGATCGGGAGCAGCGGAAGCGTACCTGATAATGATGCCATGATCTGATGTGGAAATCCGGAAACTTGATCTTCTGGTGAATGATTGCTATGGGGTTGGATGGAGAACCAAAGAAGCTGTAAACCTTATGCTTCTTCTCTGCCTTAACCTTCGTTCCTCCTGTTTCTTTTCTTAATAAGGAACTGAGGAATTAATTAATAGCAATTCCACCAGGGATCAATTCCGTCCTTAGAGTTTTTCATTAATTCCGAATCGGTCCATCAACAATTCGGAAATAATCCGGAATCTGCACAATAACCGTATTAACCCCCACACACTATTTCAATTAGACGATTGGACCCCTTAACTTTATTAGATCATCGAATTGGTCCAATTAACCTTATGTTAACAATATATTATATGACGGTACACAAATAACATACGCGTCCATATGTCCCTAATGTGTACGAACGGTACTGACGCACTAGTCCCGTTGTCCAAAATCCAACAATATTTTCTTGGTCAGAAGATGTCTGTCGGGACAAAAAAGTAGAGCGTTTACGCTATTGGGCCCAGAACGTGAAAGATGGAAAAGTGCGATTGCTGGCGCCTCTGAATGTTCAGAATTCAAATGAAGATTTGATCTTCTACTTTGTAAATCCTTTTTTGATAAAAATACAATTTAAACTAGTTTTTAAATTTAGGATTTAAATATTAGTTGGAGATAATAAAGGGAGAAAAACTACCTAATCCTTCTTTATCTTATCTACAACCCGGTCAATTTTTTTTCTTTGAATTGCAGTAATTTAGTTTGAACTTCATCTTCTTCCTTAATTCAAGGATTTTCTTTTTATGCAATTTAAATTAAGATTTTCTTTTCTATTCAACTTCTAAAATTAAAAAGATAAAAAATCAATATTATGGTGTTTGTTATATGTGATTATTTATTTTACTTTGACAATAATCATATTATTTAGAGTGAAAACCAAAACAAAATACTTACTTGAAAATCTTGAACGATAAGACGGTGATCTTTTTTGAAATGAATCGGAGAGGAAACCATTTGGTTTGGTACGAAAATGAAGTTGCAAAAAAATTGATGGCAATCGGTTGTAGAGAGTTACTCTAACAGATCCGTTAGTCAAACTGGTCAAATATGGACGGAAGGAACTTAAATGGTTGTCCAGGGGAGACGTCATGGACGTTTTGAAGAATATGGGAGGTATCTGTTTTTCAGTGATAGTTTAGGGGTGGAAAAAACTATTTCCTTATTTTCCTCAATTATGTCTCACTAATTTCTTAATTGATTCTTAGAAAAGATCAATACGAATATAATTATAACATTCGTGAGGCCTTAATGTTTTTTTCTTTCCTATAAACCTATATTTTTCATCCAATAATATAAAATAAAATATTATTTCATAAACGTTGTACTAGTATTAGGTGTTGGTTTTAAAATATAACTTTTTTTGGGAAAATTATTTATGGGAGTGATTTTCTGAAAAGTTACATTTCTTTTGTTTGATTAATACATGTAAAATTTAAAGAATGTTTAGTAAGAAATAATAAATATATATTTTTAAAATTATAAATATATAAAAAAAATAACTTCATAATTATCAAAATATAAAACATGTCAGAAAAGTTGAATTCTTAATTTTTTTTGTCCAGGAATAACTCTTCATTTTTTATTAGCATGTCTAGAGACTTGAAAATGTGAGATATCCTGAAAAGTAACACTCTTAAGTCGAACCAAATACAGTAAAATTAAAAATCTAACATTCCTAATCTATTTTCTCCTTACATTTCGAGAACCAAATAGATTTTTAAAGTGGCTGTCTCATTAATGGTAAAAATACTACTAGAAATTCAGATTTCTGTGGAAATATCTTCTCAATCTATCAAAAAAAAATTAATACAAAAATGTTTAGACCGACAATATTATACTTTCCCGATACGAGCTTCTTGTATGTTAGCCGCCCGTGGATGCTGCCATGCTGGCAGATCTTCTTAATCTTATTTGGTAGCTAGTAAACAAAAGGTTGTACTAGTAGTAGGCAACTTGGAACAAATAATTGAGAAGGCAGTATAGAATAAAAGAAGCAAATATTATTGTTGTTATATAGCAAAAAAAAAAAGTTGTCATGTTTAAGGGAAACAAACAAGGTTTAATGTATTTTTTTTTTTAAAAAAAATGGTTTCATTTATAAAAATATAGTATAATAATAATAAATGTAAGAGTAATCCTCAACTAAATTTTCATTGATTAGGCTTATTTAACAATAATTAGTATCAATTTTGTTAGCGATTATGTTGAGATCGTAAACGAGTATGTCTTGTAATTCATAAAAGAAACGTAAATCCCATGCAACAATAACAATGTCAAAAAATTGTTAAAACACGAAACTGTTATCAAATTGTGACTAAGTTAAACTTATAATTAAATTCAAATTATTACTGATATTTTTACTACTAGAAAAATAAGCATTAGTAAGAGATTTATTTTTATGGGTGGAAGCTTTTGTTTCATGACCCATTGACTAGCTCCACATTAGGAAGAATTAGTATACCAAGTGCACAACATGTATATCACAATTAATGGAGTAAGTGATAAAATAGGTTTTATGTTAGAACCTCTCAACTATTATAGTGATTAAATATTGATTTGAATATGGTGAATAATAATAAAAAAAACAATTGTGAGTAGGATCATAATGTTCAATATCGAGTCTATCACCCCATTTAAAAAATGATCGAGAATAGTGTAAGTCTTTATTGATTGGAGATAGATAGGTCTAGAGGTGTGCATGGAAGGTCATTACTTGTTATAATAGCACAAGATTGTGTAGATCTTTACAGATTCAGAATGTAATTAGGTGTAGATGTATATGGTTTAGTCACGCAATCGGGTGACAACAACTCTCGCCATAATCAAGGCAAAACCTGGCACTTTGAGTCACTGCAATTACGGACTTGATCAGCAATAAGTGTCTTGTTAGGCAAAACCTGGGACTATTGAGATTAGATTACTGCATAATTAAGGACGCCAGCAATAAAAACAAAATCGCGTCTTGAATAATCAAGCTTTGAGGCGAGAATAATCGTTATTCTAAGTGATTATTGTCCTGGACGAGTTATCACATCGTGGAATAATCGATATCGTAATTGGTCCTAGCTAATCCATTCATTGTTTTTGTTGTCAAATTTGACAATCTGATCAGCCGATCATATCCCTTTCAGTTTACGTGTTAAGAATGCAATGCCACAACGGATAAAATTAAGTTTTTTAAAGAACGGAGAGGACCATTTATATAATTTAAAAATAAAACCACAAATTAGTTAATATAGTAATTACTATTAATATCTTGACCTTAACTTTATTTTTTTTAATTTTTTTTTGAAACTAATCTTTTTATTATTAGGAATTGATAAAACAATCGAGTTCCATAGGGCACAACCCGTCCCAATATTCAAGACTTTAATTTTAGAACGTAACTAGTTTGTACATGCCCAATGAAAAGCTATTATATCAATTTATTCTTTAAAAATAATGAAGTAAAATAATTTTTTATTAACTTAGTATGTATACATTGCATTTTTTATTTGTATTATATAAGCACATTAAATCTTTCCTGGTAATGAAAGATGAATTGAAAAATTAAAAATATATATAGTATGATTTGTAGGATTTTTTTTCTTGAAAAATTTTAAAAAAATCAATATTTCATTTCCAATTTTAAAAAAAAATAATTAAAAGAATTTATCAGTTTAGTATATATATGTATAAATTAATTTTTTCTTGAAAATGTAAGATGAATTGGAATTTTTTTTTTCACTTTTACAATGCATGACAACTTTTTTTTTACTCATCTGTATCGCTCTCTTTATCACCAATCAGACAACTAATAAACTACATATCTATTGACATCTTTTTAATTAAGTTCAAGTAAAAAACTTAGAAGAAAAAAGAATATAAACTTAATTACTTACGATCGGTTAGGAATCACTTTTTAGTTCTATTTTTCGGTATAAATTTAATAATCAAAATCATTTCTGATAGAAATATGGTAATATATATTTCTCGTCAAAACTTTAGAATACGTTAGAAGTGCTTCTAGACTAGAAACGGGAAAAAAAGAAAAAAGAGAGAGGTACAGTGTAGTTGACTTTTGTTTATTTATTTTTTATTTTTATTTAAATGTAAAAGTTGAGACATTTGACATTTCCAAATGTCTTTACGTATTTATAAACACCTCAATTGTTTAACTTTAATACGCTTAGTCCAAAGTTCTACTTTTCTACTTTCTAGTGTCTAACTTTCTATGACCTTTTTTTGTTTTTTGTTTTTTCTATGGCATTTCTTATACCTTTTAAATTTATATTTGACAATAATATTTTATTTTATTTTATTTTAATTTATCTACTTTATTATTGTCACTAATCATTCTTTTTTAATAACAAAAGGTAAATTAATAAAATTAGATAAAAAGTAGTAAAATATCATTTAATTTGAGACGAAAAGAATAATTTTTTATACTTTTATATTAACGACCGGATTAAACATAATATTTTTACATTAACCAGATTAAATAAAATACTCTACTTTATGGACCAAAAAATATCATTAAATTTTTCCATATTTTAAAGTTAATTTGAACCACAATATTTTTGAAGGTTAAGATTACTAACTAGGGCAAATCATAGTTGTTTTTGCATTGTATTGATCCACTAAGAGTAAATCATTTTAGAGAATTATTCCTCTTTAAAACCTGATAGTATTTGAATGAGATTAATCTTTTACTCGTTAAAAGATAAGAGCGCAACATATCGTAATTAGCTTCTTTCTATTTATTTTTCCCTTGTTTGGTGAACTCCATTTAGACTCTTTTGAAAGATCTTCATGAATAATAGGAATAGTTTGGTATTCTAATATGCGATTGGCTTAATTCTTATATATGACATAACTATTTGCTATTAGCATTTGACTCCTTCGTATGCAGGCAGTACATATATACTTGAACTGGCGTATGCATGACAACGGATGATTACTTCAAGATCGCTCCCTCTATCTTTCATTATGTGTCGTTTTGGGACATAACATATTATTATTATTATTATTATTATTTTGAAAATAAGACATCGAATTAGATTAATTAAACGTCTGCAAGTATGAAAGACGCAATCGCCTCGAGGCATTCCCCTACCCAAACATTTGCTAAACTGAAAATTAAAACCATTTGGCTTAACTTGTGTGCTGGAACATTCGTGATCTTTTTTGTGTGCATAAATGAGAAATTGCGGAACGTAAATGCCTGTTGTGCCACTTCCTCCAACACCAGGCCCGTATAGTTTACAGAGAAATCTCTATTAGACAGGACTCAGATGTTTTGTAGGCAGTTGGGACATAAAATATGTCTTTTATTAAATGAGGTTTTATATCATAAAATAATTATTTGCTAAAAAAACAAGCTGTGCTTCCCTGTTGTTGCAATACTCCCTCTTATTTTTGTCTTGCTGCCGATAAATCACCATTTTTTTTATCAAGTTAGCACTTCTCTCTTGGGTTTTGATTAAAAAATAATTTTCTTTTAATATTGGATATTAAAAGACGGAGGGAATATACAATAACATATATCGGGTCTAATTAATTTAATAAAAAAGGACTTTTCACATCAATAAATAATATCTAGAAGTAATTTAATGAAAGATGTGATTTTTGCTTGCGTTTCCACGTTAAGTTTGATTTTTTCTGGTCAAATTAATTGGTAGGTAACCTATAATATATATCCTCTAGTTATCATTCGTTAACTACAAAAATGTACCATTATAAAAACCCCATTATCTAACTAATAATAACACAACGATACCCAAAACCTCAAAAAATGGCTATTCCTCTACTAATTAGGCCAATATTGCTCCCATTTCTTTCTTTTCTTTTCCTATCCTATTCACTTCAGGTTGCCTCATCAGAATCACTAGAAGGACCCTTTGCTCAATGCCTTTTGAAGAATTCCAACCCCTCACACCCCATCTCCTCTGCCATTTACACCCCAAAAGATGATGCTTCCTCATTCTCATCTGTCCTGCAATCCTACATTAGGAATCTGAGATTCAACGAAACCACTACACGAAAACCCTTCCTCATCCTGACCGCGCTGCACGAATCCCACGTGCAGGCAGCCATCATCTGCGGGCGCAAACATGGGCTGCAGATGAAAATTCGAAGCGGAGGGCACGATTACGAGGGCATTTCTTATGTCTCCGATGGCCCTTTTTTTATCCTAGACATGTTCAACCTTCGCGCCATCAGTGTCGATGTCAAAACAGAGACTGCTTGGGTTCAGGCAGGAGCGACTCTTGGTGAATTGTTCTATGCAATTGCTAACAAAAGCAAAATTCATGGATTCCCAGCTGGGGTTTGCCCAACAGTTGGTATTGGCGGCCACCTGAGCGGAGGTGGATACGGTAATATGATGAGGAAGTACGGTCTGTCAGTCGATAACATCATCGACGCGCAATTGATTGATGTTGATGGCAGAATTCTCGACAGAAAGTCAATGGGAGAGGATCTGTTCTGGGCCATAACTGGTGGAGGAGGAGCTAGTTTCGGAGTTGTTTTAGCTTACAAGGTTAACATTGTTCGCGTCCCCGAAACTGTAACTGTTTTTCGGGTTCAAAGAACACTAGAACAGAATGCAGCAGACATCATAAACCAGTGGCAACAAGTTGCATATAACCTTGATGATGACCTCTTCATCAGGCTTACCATAGGTGCGGTGAACAGTACAACTCAAACAGGCGAAAAGACGATCAGGGCTACCTTCCTGGCATTATATCTTGGTGATTCTGATAAACTTCTCTCAATTATGAACGCTGGCTTCCCTAAACTCGGTTTGATTAAATCGGACTGCATCGAGATGAGTTGGGTCGAATCAGTCCTGTTTTGGACAAATTTCGCAAATGGGACAAAACCTGAAGCATTGCTGAGCCGAATCCCACAAGTTTTGACCCATCTGAAAAGGAAATCCGATTTTGTCAAAGTACCAATTCCAAAACAAGGGTTGGTAGGAATTTTCAAGAAAATGATTGAGCTGGAAGTTGTTTCCCTGACTTTCAACCCATATGGTGGGAAAATGTGGGAGATTCCGGCGACAGAAACTCCTTTCCCGCACCGAGCAGGTAACTTGTGGAAGTTTCAGTATGCAACAAACTGGAATGAAGATGGAACAGAAGCAGCGAATCGGAACATAGATTTGACAAGGAAGTTGTATGCTTATATGACTCCATTTGTGTCCAAGAATCCAAGAGCAGCATTCCTTAACTACAGAGATCTTGATATAGGTATCAACCATAACGGTAAAGGAAGCTACTTTGAAGGACGTGTTTATGGGATCAAATACTTCAAGGACAATTTCGACAGGTTGGTTAAAATCAAGACCAACGTTGATCCTCATAACTTCTTCAGGAATGAACAGAGCATTCCCACTTCTCCGTATTAGTTAAGGAGAGATCAAGGAAGTAAATTTGCCAATAATTAATTAGTAAGTTTGTAGTAAATTTGTGTTTCATATTGCAACATGATTGTTTGATTGCAAATGATGGGGGAAAAACTTGAAATCTTTGTTCAAAATAAAAAAAAGTGTGTACTATTCAATTTAAATAAATAAAAAAATGTGGTTTTATTCTTCCAGTGTTAGTTTTAATAAATTATTATTCTTCTACTACTTCATAAGACTTCATCATTTTGGGCTTGCTGCAATATTGGTCTCGTTTTTGGGCTTTTAAGTTGTTTGGATTTGGATCTGGGTTTTTTCTCAGAAAGCCCATTATTGTATTTGTCTTAAATATGCAATTTTGCAGTTTTGTTTAAACTTGGAAATTTCACTGCATATTTTTAAAGTACTCCATATAGATTATCTATAAATTGAATCTAGAAATATTAACAAAAATAAATTCTAATAATATAGAAGACACGATGTTATATTTAACTAAATACATATTTGAAAAATAAATTAAAAATTAAAAATTAAAAAATTAAACTTAAGAGAATATGAGATTAACCTTACTTTTTGTGAAATATGCACTATCTAATAAAAATATACAATAAATTGAAAATTTGTGAACATTTATTTAAAGGATCATGCTAGAATAGCTTTTCAAAATTTTAAATATTATTTTTTCTAATTTCACCGCTAACATGCTAACATTTTAATTAAATTATATTAAAAGAATTAATTATACGAATTAAATTAATTTAATAGATTAACCACGAGGTAACTTTTACATTTATACATATAAATGTCATAAAATGACAAGATGAGACTAGCGAGGAATCTAGTTTCCTTTTTGGTACAGAAAAGATGAGACGCAATATAGCACTGATAACACACGCCTACACATTACTACTCCAGCACTTCTGCAAACAAACTTTACGAATAAGTAGGAGAAATTATAGATTAATCTAAATTTTCCATCTACGCGCGTTTATTGGCCGGCAATTTAAGTAGAAGTGTCTTAATAGACTATACCTAAACGATTTAACTAAGAGTGTTTTAATAGACTACCTGAACCACTATATAATTACTTGATCAACAAATCAATCGAGAATGGGAACGCTTTGTTCATGTCTAAAGAAATTAGTAGGATCAACTTGGGTCTTAATTTCAACCAAACGCTTGAAATTACCTTTGAAATACCCCATAAGCACTTGCTTCACTGTAGCTTGCCTTTCCATGGTGATTGATACCCAGATCAAGATCCTTGTAGTTGAGAAATGCTGCTCTTGGATTCTTGGACACAAAGGGAGTCATGTAATCATAGAGCTGTCTTGCCAGATCAAGGTGGTACTTTTCTGCTTCACTTCCTTCTTCTGTCCAGTTTATTTGATACTGAATCTTCCACAAATTCCCGGCTCGATGAGGGAAAGGCACTGATGTTTCTGAAATCTCACTCATTCTCCCACCATAAGGATTAAAAGCCAGTTTGGGCACCTCAAGCTCCATCATTTTTCTCCAAATCCCTTCCAACCCAACTCGAGGAATCGGTTCTTGCACATAATCTGATTTTCTCTTCAGGTGGACTAATGTCTGAGGTTGTCTGTAGAGCAGTGCTTCTTTCGGGCTACCAATCGGGAAATCGTGCCAAAACAGGACAGATTCTGCCCAGCTCATTTCGCCACAGTCCGATTCTACCAAACCCAGATTAGAAAACCTCTCACTCACCATACGAACAAGTTTACTGGTATCTCCAAGAAACAGTCCCACGAATGTAGCCCTCACAGTCTTATAACTTGGGCCATTTTTCACAACATCTAGGACGAGCCGAATGAAGAGATCTTGATCGAGCTGATGTGCGACATTCTGCCACTGGTAGACAATCTCTGTTGCATTCTGTTCCAATGTTCTTCCAACACTAAAAACAGTAACTTCTTCTGGTACTCTAACCAGTTTGATTTTAAATGCAAGAACAACACCAAAGCTAGCTCCTCCGCCTCTAATAGCCCAAAACAGATCTTCTCCCATGGATTCCCTGTCAAGAATTCTTCCATCCGCATCAACCAATCTTGCATCCACAACATTGTCTACAGTTAAACCGTACTTCCTCATCAGATTGCCGTACCCAGCTCCAACAAAATGGCCACCGACACCAACTGTTGGGCAGACTCCAGCAGGAAAACCATGTGTTCTGCTTCTCTCTGCAATTCTGTAGAAGACTTCGCCCAAGGTAGCCCCGGTCTGAACCCATCCAGCCTCGGTCTCCATGTCAAGATCGATGGATCGAAGGTTGCACATGTCGAGGATGAAGAATGGGGCATGTGAGACATAAGATGCGCCCTCGTAGTCGTGGCCACCGCTCCTGATTCTCATCTCCAACCCATGTTTCCTGGCGCAGATGACTGCAGCCTGGACATGAGATTCGTGCAGCGCGGTCAGGATCAGGATAGGCTTTGGAGATGTTGAAGAATTGAACCTGAGGTTTCGAATATAATCCTGCAGAACAGTTGAGAATGAAGTGTTGTCAGGAGTGTAAATTGCTTTGGGGATTGGGTGAGAAGGGTGAGAATGACTCAAAAGGGATTCATACAATGTTTCATGAGCTATACCAATACCACCCATTCTTTCCGATTCTCTTTAACTCCCTTTTTGTTGCAGAAATAAAAACCCATCTTAATGGAACGAGACCTTTCTTAATGTCTACCCCACGTTTCACATTATTGCTAACGAGAGTGGTTTCATAAATAATAGCCACACACCACATGTCTCATACCAAGTTAGTTCATGTTCAAAACAAATTTAAAGATTTTTTTTTAATTTAGTATTTAATCGCGTCTGGTTGGATCGATCACTCAATCAATAAACGATTATACAATACATGATTTGATCTTCCTGAGATTTGAATCTTGTCCATTTATTTGGAGTATGATCACCAACCTAAACATGTACTTACTTTATTAGTTGGGCGATCCAACTAAGTGCGCTTGTCAGTATCATGTCAGATTTTAGTTTATCACTCTTATTACCGATGATATCCAGTAATATTACCTTGCATAAGAGTATTTTATACTTTCAGAATGTCACATCATACTTCACTCACTACTCAGATAAACCGTAATCTTATTCTAATGATAGAATTCATCTTCATAGTGAGCCGTGAATAGTATTTATGAGTAAAAAGTAAAAGATGATGTGATATTTTAAATTATTAATTTTATTTTTTTGACTTTTTTATAAGTGGAATTAGAATTTAAATTTAAATTCGAGTAACTATTTCGGATACATTTATCATTAAATATACAAACAATAAACTATATGTACTCGATAATTTTTTCCCACTTAATCATAGTCTTTATTCAGAATAATAATGGTTGATCTCTTCATTTATGTACATGAGTGTATACTATGACACCATATATATTCCAAGGAGAATACAATAATAATTCTAGACATTACCATCATGATTCAAGACATTATATGGCTAAACCTCTAATTGTATTAGTATTTAAGAATAAACCCCTCACATACTCTCGTAAAGGAGTAATTATACAGTAGACTTGGTGTGTCATGTCATTCCATTCACTCATTTATATTTGTCAATAAAGAAACTACACGTTAGAGTTGATGGTTATAAATTAGGTAGTTTTAAAATTTGAATTTTGAAAATACTATAAATCTAAGCAGTGACGAGATAAATTCCAAAAAAACTCATTTACGTACCCACCTTATTAGTTTGGGTGCACGTTTAGTTGGAATACTTGGTATATTATATAATTTTTCCATGAAAATATTATTATACTATTATTTATAAAACAAAAGGTAACATAAAAAATTGGGGAGCTAAACAATTTTATTTAGTTTATAGATTTTTTTAGTTTGACCAAAAGTATAAAACTATATAAATTCTTCGTTATAATCAATGATTGTACTGAAGTGGTGATGATATGTTTATTTTTAATTAAAATTTGATACTACTTGAATGAAATTATACTTTAAAAATAAATAAAAAAACAGAAAAAAACCACCCCACAAGTTCTGGAGAACATGGTTACCACAAAAGATAAAGTTAGTTCACGTGTATCCCTTCTGTCCTCATGTTCATCATCATCATCATTCGTAACATTTAATGTCACACCATTTCCTGTTGCCTCGCGTTTGTCACATGGTGACTACAGGCATCAACATCATGAAAAAGTCTCGTGGGTATAAAGTAATTATATAGTGTTTCTGGTATTTTTTCTATACACATTAATAAATATATATAAGTTGATAGTTATATTTAAAATGAGCGAGAAAAAATAAATTTAAATTGAAAACACTTTATAATAATGTACTCCCTCCGTCCCCTATTAAACGTCGCCCGCACTGTAGATACGCATATTGAGGAAGTCGCCCGCATACATATATAGTATTATTCCCGTTACATCTATATAATTTACCATTATTTACTGGTTATTGTTATAAAATTATTTGAATATAATAAAAAACTACTCCCTCATAATTTTTTTATATATATTTTTTAAATTAATATAATTTAAATTAATTGGGTTAGTGATTGCGTGCTTAATTTATATATATTTGTCATCTATTTTGATTGCATTTGAGATGATGATACTGCTAATTTGGACATATTTTTCTCTTTCTTACAGAAAAAAGGTAAAAAAAAAGATTGTGAAGAAAATGAGCAAAATAGTTCAGAAAAGATAGCAAAAAGGATCAAGTGACGGTCAAGACCAAATTTCAAAAAATACCAAATAATAGCACTGAAAATGAAAATTTGACATCTAAAAAAACAAAATGACGAAATTGGATTAAACAAATTCGAAGAGAGTATTAAGAAAACACTTTAAGAGAGTATTAATTAAGGGTGGGATTTTTTTCCTCAATTAAGTAAATAATGGTACAAAGTTGTAGCAACGTGATTAAAAGTTGTGGTTAGTAAAAAAAGAGGAGTGAACATTAATAGCAAGAAATGAGAGAAATGATTTGTATTTTTCTTGATCTAAAGGGATTTAACCTTTCTCTCCTTTGTTGGAAATATTGAGGAGACTAAAATCTCTTAAATCTTAAATAATTATCTCCTTATTGCTCTTTTTACCAAAATTGATATTTTAGTTTTACAGACAACGTGAACCCTGAGCTGGAGCCTAAAGCCCAAGCTTAATCAACGTGATTAAAAGTGTCTGGCCAACCTTCATGATCAATTATGGGCTACGGCCCATTAGGCCCATTCTAAATTAGTCCGTAACAAATTGCCCCAACAATTCCTTCAGCTATCTTACAGTGCGGGAATTTTGCAAAGGGAGAATGAATTTGGAGGTAGATAACCTTAGAATGTGTTTTCTAGCAGACGAATTCACTAATTTGAACGAAACATTACACACAGTCATAGGCTGTCAATAACATTATAACAACACTTTGTTGAGTAACTGGATTTTAAAATCAAGACCACACTTTGTTAAATTACACTCCACGGGTCAGCATTACCATTCAAGGCAATCAATTCAACTTTTAGCTTCCAAAATAAGCCAATAAATGTTAATTATGGATTACAAAAAAGTATTGTTAATTGATTTTTTTCATTAAAAATATACAACTAGATTTTAACAATAATAACTTTGTTACCTAGAAGCTTGAGTACGGTAGATAAATGTAGGGTTGGTTTTCGTCAGCCGTATACTTGAAAAGCGCCGAGGGTTGTCCCCAGCATAGAAGCTCCGACGATTAAGTTAGTTGAGGAAAAATATGTGTATAAGGATACCTAAGGTTTAGCATTGTTAGCGTACCTTAAATGCATATGTGTTGTATTTATAGCAAAATTACATCCTTTCGTTATAGGAAGATATTTGTTGCCATAATATAGAAGTTATACACGAGTAGGAGTATAATTACCCTATTTCCTAAAATAGAGGAGAGATAAAGATATTTTTTTAATGAAGGAAAAAGCCGTTCGAGTGTCATACTCCCGATTAAGCTTATGACGCTAAAAAACATAGATGACCATTCTCCTAATAATGATTCTTTATAGCCATTTCACTTAAGACGATTTCTTTTATCAAAGTCATATATAGTATGACGAGATAACGTTCTAAAAAGATACAACAGTCAGCTTTTTCATAAAAGCCATTCTATAAAGGTTATCAATTAATGACAACATATTTTTGTTAAGAAATTATTTTATTATTTACGAAGAAATCTATTAGTTTTCCTTGCTTATTAAAAAAAAATTATATCCTTTCTTCTTGGGTAAATTGCGGTGGTTGAAATTGTAGGATAAGCGAACTAGCGCGTATTTCTTCTCTTCACGTCTAAGCATTATGTCATGGCAGCTTTTGGACTGTCACCCTATTTGTTCTATGCGAGCATGTGATATCAGAAAGTGAAAGTCCAGTCAAAAAGACATTGCTGTATTGCGAAGAAATTAAACATCACATGTTCATATTTATTTTGTAAATCGGGATAGTTAAGGAACTTATTTTCGGTATTTATTTCCAAATTTTTGTTTTCAGCGTAACTGAATGTATAAGATCTTAGCAGTAATGAATATTGAATAGATTGTGTATAAATGAGATGGAAAAGGAAAACATCACTAATAACGGATCCAGAATATAAAATTACTATGCTCTTTGATTTGATTTGAATAAAAATATGAAACATTATCACAAATCATCAAATCAGCTGAGATTAATTCCCAAAATTACGTTTTGCAGATGATAAAAGTTGAACGGGAAAAGATTATATCCAACGCAAAGTCTTTCGATTTCCTCCATAAATACTAAACCCAACGGTTGAAAGGAACAAGCCCCAACAAAAAATGAAGGTTCCAAACACAGTCTTGATTTTTACAAAAGTACTTTTGTTTCTTGTTTCAATTGCAAGTTCAGAGCCAGTTCAGGACAAGTTTCTCCAATGTCTTAGAGAAAAATCTGACCCATCAAATCCAATTTCTGATGCTGTCTACACACCTACCAATTCTTCTTCATACACATCTGTTTTGCAATCCTATGTCAGAAACCTGAGATTCTCCACACCTTCTACTCCCAAACCTCTGGCTATCGTAGCCGCAAAGCACAAATCCCATGTTCAATCCACTGTTGTCTGTGCCAAACAACTCGGCTTGCAGATCAGAATCCGAAGTGGGGGTCATGACTACGACGGCCTTTCGTACGTGTCAGAAGTTCCTTTCGTTGTCCTGGACATGTTTAATCTTCGATCCATCAGCGTCGATATGGAAAACGAAGTTGCTTGGGTTGAGGCAGGGGCGACTACAGGGGAAATTTACTACGCGATCGCTAACAGAAGTAAAGTCCATGGTTTTCCTGCTGGGGTTTGCACAATGCTGGGCGCCGGAGGTCACTTTAGTGGAGGTGGGTATGGGACCATGATGAGGAAATATGGTCTCTCCATCGACAATGTTGTCGATGCAGTGGTCGTAGATGCAGGGGGTGTAGTTAGGGACAGGGCATCCATGGGAGAAGATCTGTTTTGGGCCATCAGAGGAGGAGGTGGAGCAAGTTTCGGAGTCATTCTCGCTTGGAAAATCAAACTGGTTTCGGTTCCTGAAACCGTTACAGTTTTCCAAATTGAGAGAACTCTGGAAGAGGGCGCTACTGATCTTGCTTGGAAATGGCAGAAAGTAGCAGACAAGATCGACCCAGACCTGTTCATAAGGCTGATGGTACAACCGGAAAACGGGACTATAAAGGCAACATTTGTGGCCATGTTTCTCGGCCAAACTGACAGGCTTCTATCAATTCTGAATGGTGTTTTTCCTGAACTGGGTGTCCAGGAAAAGGACTGCATTGAAATGAGCTGGGGAGAATCAATAATGTTCTGGCTTGGGATCCCGAAAGGAGGCGCACCGCTAGAATTCCTGCTTGAAAGGATTCCAAAAGGTGTGTCATACCTGAAACGTGCATCTGACTATGTGAAACAGCCTATTTCAAAGGAAGGGTTGGAGTCGATTTGGAAGGTTATGATTGGACTTGGAGAAGTGGGAATGGCATGGAATCCTTATGGCGGGCGGATGAGTGAGATTCCTGAGACAGCAACTGCATTTCCACACAGAGCTGGAAACATATACAAGATTCAGTATTCAGTGAATTGGAAAGAAGCAGGAATCGAGACGACGAACCGATACTTAAATTTGACGAGAACCCTTTTCGAAGCGATGACCCCTTATGTCTCACAGAATCCGAGGGAAGCGTTTCTGAACTATAGGGACATTGGGATTGGCAGCATTGGCAGCGGCGGAAATGGTACATTTGAAGAAGCAAGTGCTTATGGGAAGAGGTACTTCAAGAATAATTTTGACAGATTGGTGGAAGTAAAAACAAGAGTTGATCCTGATAATTTCTTCAGGTATGAGCAAAGCATCCCAGTTAGGTTGCCATCTTACACCAACATTCTGTGAAGAACTATTTGGTAAAGGGTTAATTATATTATTGTAATCAACTTCTTTGGAATAAAAACACACAGTACTGCAGTTAAGTAAGAAATTCACATAGTTCTTTTCTTTTCTTTCTTAGTGATATATCCTCTTTTCTCTTATCAATCGGTAGAAGATTAAGTTTGCTCGAACATTGTCGGGTCCCAAAGAGCGACTCTCTTTCTTCTAATCTTCTAACTCAATAGTTTGTCATGTGAAATAAGGAAAGTGTGCAGCTGTTGCAGGATGCAGATTCTTCAACAATAGTCAACAATTTGTTGCTTTACTGTTATCTCAGTGTGTGGTTTGAGCTGAACCTTAGCGTGCACTCTTTCTATGCTATCCATCAATTCGCTATACAAATTAGTAGGAAATTTCTATGCTAACCATCAATTCGCTATACAAATTAGGAAATTTCTATGCTATCCATCAATTCGCTATACAAATTAGAAAATTCCACTCGTTGCCATCCCGTGTCTCCGCAAGGAGTAATTCTAACCTATTCTAGAAATTCACCATTAAATCTTGACACTACATTTATGGATTTCAAAATAGTATATTTCATCATTTATATAAGTACAAAAATAAAAAGTAGAAAGTGAGTTTATATTCTCAGAATATATTAGAATTTTCCCATCATTTGTAACAAAATCTCTCCTACAAAACTAAGATCCCACGAAAACTAAGAAAAGAAATGACATAACTAAGAAAAAATAAAATTTCAAAAGATTAAAACATCATCATATATAAGGTTATAATCCTTAATAACGAAAATTAAAAAAGAAATGCTAGTAAAAATGAAAAATTAAACACAAAATGTTATAGTTTAAATGGTTAGTGCATGTCGTCTTGATGACGTAAGGTTATAAATTCGATCTCTCATATTGTAATAATAATTAATAATATAATCAATTTTTTAAATAAAAAATTTGATAAATTAAGAAAATGATAAAAGTATATAAGCCTGGCATTAAAACAAATAAACTTCTCGATAAATATTGGCTAGAAATTGTATAAATTTTAAAATACTAGTAATGAATGAAGTCTATATTGAACGTAGGGGCGATGGGCTGTCATGTGTTTTCCCCACCACCCCTATGAATCAACACACCCACCACCCCTATGAATCAACACACACCCGCACCCGCGCTGCCATTGGCTGTCCGATTATTATTATTATTTTTTTTATAAAAGAACTGATAGTAACCGGTACCAAATTTTGGTACCGGGATCCTACGCATCATTTAACACCCTGCTGCACCAAAAAAAAAAAAAAAAAAAGAATTTGACACCCTTTTGATACCCAGCTGCTGATGGTCTTATATTTAGGGTTTTCGTACAGATGGTTTTATTCTCTTGAGTTGTACTTTGTATTTTCTTTCCTTTACTTGTGATTTTTTACCTGCAAATATACGTTGATTCAAAGGTAAGGTTAATTATTGACAAATTGTTAGAGAGAGGAGCATTAGCAAATTTAGCAGTAAACAAGACGCAAGACTTTCCATTTAGCAGCATATATATAGCAGGAGAATTTGTGTAGAACAATCAGATTATTAATAACTACTCTCCAACTTCGTGTTTGATTAGAACTCAAAAAGGTGAGTATTCCTCTTTGCTTTTTGATGAGAACACTACTCTCTTCAACCGTCTCAATTCTATTACTGCTGCCAATTTTTCTGTTTCATCTATCAATGGCATTCTCAAATTTAGATCCAAAAGAAGAATCTTTACTCCAATGCCTTACTGACCATTCTTTGCCCTTTCCCCCAATCGATTCCGTCACCTATTTCCCCAGCAATCCTCAATACCCAACTGTTCTTGCATCCTACATAAGAAACATCGTCTTCACTTCCTCTGCAACCCCAAAACCTCTGTTCATTCTAACCCCAACCCATGTTTCTCACATCCAAGCATCCATCATCTGTTGCAAGATTCATGGGTTGGAGCTCAGAATCCGAAGTGGGGGTCATGACTATGATGGGCTTTCTTATGTATCAAATGTCCCGTTCATCATTTTAGATATGTTCAATCTCAGATCCATAACTGTTGACATTGAAGATGAGAGTGCTTGGGTTGAATCTGGTGCCACACTTGGTGAAGTTTATTACAAGATTGGTCAGAAATCCAAGATCCATGGATACCCAGCTGGGGTTTGTCCTACAGTTGGTGTTGGAGGTCACTTGAGTGGAGGTGGGTATGGTAATCTCATGAGGAAATTTGGTTTGTCTGTTGATAATATTGTAGATTCTGTAATTGTTGATGCTAATGGTAGGGTTTTGGATAGAGAATCAATGGGGGAGGATCTGTTTTGGGCTATTAGGGGTGGTGGTGGTGCTAGTTTTGGTGTCATTGTGTCATGGAAGATAAAGTTGGTTCCTTTACCTGAAATTGTTACTGTTTTTAGAGTTGAGAAAACACTCGAGCAAGGCGCGGGTGACATTGTTTATCAGTGGCAGCATGTTGCTGATAAAATTCATGAAGATCTTTTCATTAGGGTTGTTTTGATGCCTGTGATTAAGAAGGGCCAGAAGGAGACGATCAAGGCCAAGTTCAATGCTTTATTTCTTGGAAATGCAGAAAGACTTGTTGCTCTAATGGATGCTGAGTTTCCTGAATTGGGTTTATCTGTTCAGGACTGCAGAGAAATGAGTTGGATCGAATCGGTTTTGTTTTGGTCGAATTATCCTAGTGGTACATCAATGGATGTTTTACTTGAGAGACATTCTCAAACAGAGAAGTATCTGAAGAAAAAATCAGACTATGTGCAGAATCCTCTTTCAAAGACTGATCTTGAAGGACTATGGAATGAGATGATCAAACTGCAAAAGCCGGTGCTGACATTCAATCCTTATGGGGGGAGGATGAGTGAGATTTCAGAATTTGAAACACCATTTCCACATAGAGCAGGGAACATTTACAAAATCCAGTATTCAGTGAGTTGGAAAGAAGGAAGTGAAGAAGTGGATCGCATGAGTTTGGATTCGATTCGAAGACTTTACGAGTATATGACTCCATTTGTGTCGAAATCACCAAGGTCTTCATACATAAACTATAGAGATGTTGATATAGGCATCAATGGAATTGGCAATGCAAGTTATGAGGAAGGTAGGATTTGGGGAACAAAATATTTCAAATGCAATTTTGACAGGTTGGTGCACGTAAAGAGCATGGTGGATCCTGGTAATTTCTTTAGGTATGAACAAAGCATCCCATCTCTTAAAGCCTTTGAGGGGAATTTGGTTGCAGAAGAATAGCTGTTTTTTCTCATTTGATGCTTTACAATTTATACTGTAGTATTATTTATTTTTCAATTTGAATTTGAATTTGAATTTGAATTTGAATTTGAATATACAAATATACTTCAAGAGAGGAACATAAATTTTCAGATTTAGTTCTTATTTATTTAAGTGAAAGTTAATTTCTCCTTTTGGGCCGCGATTTTTTGCCTCAAAATTAGTGGCAATCATGTTAAAAAGTTACTAGAATGTATAGTAGAGCTTACAAGAGATGGTTGTAACCTCAGCCAACGTCGCATTTTCTAGTGACATTTCTTTTACTTGACGTTTGGTTCCTTATGATGTAACTTTCCCTTCTTAAAATTTAAGAAATGTTCAATAAGTAACCATCAAATATGTATTTTTAAAACTAGATATATATATAAAAAAAATTATATCATAATTATTAAAATATAAATTTTATTTTTTAAGTTTTAGAAAGTTGAATTCGTAATTTTTTTTTTCAAAAATCACTCTTTATTTTTTATTATCATATCTGGAAAAAGTAACATTTTCAAAATAAATTGAACATAATAAAATTAAAAATTTAATATTACTGACCTACTTTCCCCCCATATTATGAGAACTAAACGAACTTTTGAGTTCCCGACGAAGATCAGTAAGAGCAGATTGCAAGGATATGCGTACGAACAATATCGACTGAAGCAAGGGACGACACCAAGGTACCCCAAACTTGTATGGAAGTCTGCCCAACCCAACGATCAAGGTCATCACTGACGCAATGCATTGCAGGAATTATATGGTTACTTTTTTTTATTCTAGTGATACTTAAAATCCCTCGTGCTTATATGACATGTCACCTCACTATTAAATAATATTTTTTTCACCACTTACATATACCAAGTCACTTGCCACCTTAGAATTTCAATTCGTGAAAAAATATTTTTTATTTTATCTAATATTCAAAATAAATAAAATGATGGCCCTCTCCCACTTAAAAATTCGATGTCATTGGATGAATAAAATAATTATTGTTATTTGAATTTAATTAAATTTAGTTAAGAGATTATTAGAAAGCCTCCTATCTAAAATTAGTTTTAACTAATAATTAGTTTAATTTCATCTGGTGTATTTTAGTTTCAGACGATATGTAAATGAGTGTTAGACTTAGATAGTGATTTTTTAAGTAGGAGCGAGCACATCATTCTTTTAATATTAGACAAAAATAAAAATTAATTTTCCAAAAAAATAAATTCTAATAAAGCAAGTGACGTGGTATATGAGGTGGTAAAATAATATTATTTAATTATGAGGTGGCTTGTCACATCAGCATAAAGGATTTCAAGTATCGCCAAAGTAAAAATAGAAAGACTCAATATATCGAAAAATAAGCAGAGAGACTTAATGTGTCATTTTTTATTAAATAGGGGGACCCGTATGATTTAAATTACAAGCTGTTAGGGTCCCTTTAAAATTGGACGGGCGTGAGGGGTACCCTAGCCACCCTAGCCGTATTGTCGGGATCGTGGGCCGTAGACTGTTGTTGGCGTTCCGGTTCTAGTCCGAAAAGTGCTGCGGCAAAAGTGCTGCGGCAAAAGTACTTCTGGAAAAGCTAGTATGTTGTTTGGTAAACATTTCTTAAAAGTGCTGTGGGAAACGAGAAGTTATTTTTAGTGTTTGGTAAAACTATAAAAATGAAATAATTGGAGTATAAAACCCATTTTATTTTTAAAAAATTAATAAAAATAGGAAAAGTGGATCTAGACTTACTTATCTTGAGATAGAAATTTTATTATGGTAGTTTTTAATTTATTTTATTATATTATATAAAGTAAAAAAATGAAATTAAAATGAAAAAAAAATAATAATAGGAGAGAGAGTGTCAAAAGCAGCGTTGGCTGCTGCCACTGGAGCATTTTGCTCCGTTCCAAGCCGCACCAATTTTGCACAAGATTGTGCTATGCAAAAAGCCAACTTTCCAAAAAGCTCTATGGAAAAGCTGTAGCCAAACACCAATTGTCAGATTTTCAGTGGCAACAGCAGCGTTGGCCACCGAACCATAACGCCAAAGGCGTACTAAAACTTGTGAAGTCTTTTCAAACTGAATTACCAGACACACTGACATGCACTTTAAATATTGAAACGTAATCTTATGGTATCTAGCTAGATGAGCAGTCAGTCTACAAAAGATGAACATAAATAATTAAGGATATGATAAGAAGAGAAGACATACGCTCAGCTTTCGCTTATTATTATATCACTCTGTTCGGATTTTTTTAACCGTCCAATTTAGGTAAATTTTTATTTTGTTTTTTTAGATGTTCATTGTCTCCAATGAGGTTAATTAGTTTTTTTTACTCTTTTTTTATATTTTTCAATAAATTTCTGAAATTGTATAAAATCGGCCAACTATATAAAAAATTAGAGGGAGTAGTTTTTTTTTAATAAGCGACTTTGACTGTTAGTTAATGAGTCTATAATCAAACGGGTCGACCCGACCCGACCCGTTTAATTGTGACCCGTAGGGCCGAGGGTCAAAAATGACCCGACCCGTTTTCTGACCCGCAGGGTAGCGGGTCGACCCGACCCGACCCATCTGACCCGTTAATCAAAACGACGCCGTTTTGACGAATCAAAACGGCGTCGTTTTGACATATATTGTCTTTATGAAGACAAAATTTCAGAGGGTCAAACGGGTCGTAAACGGGTCAGCATGACCCGCGCGCGACCCGTTGACCAGTTGGCGACCCACTGACCAGTTAGTGACCCATGAACAGTACAATACGGGTCAACCCGCTCAAATTCGGGCGGGTCAACCCGTCCAAATTCGGGTGGATCGGCCCGACCCGAATTTTTAAATTTTTAAAAATTTTTTTTAATATGGGTTTTTGTTTTTAAAAGTGATGGTGCATTTAAAATATCAATTTTCTTTACGAAAATTTTTAAAATAAAAATTTATAAAAACAAGTTGTTATTGACTTGATTCTTCGGTTAACAAGCTTTATACTGTATATTTAATGCATTTAAATTTCTAAAAAAATACTACAATGAAATAAACGGATTTAAAATTGAAATTCTAGTATAAACATTAAACAAATTATATTTGTACTAATTCTTACATTAAAATTGCATGTATTTAAATGAAAATTAGCAATCGGAAGTAAAATTAATTCTATACATGCAGTTTAGATTCTTAGAAGAAATAATATTTCCAGTGAACTCCATTCGTATACTATACATCACATCACAAATTAAATGCATGCAGTTTAGATTCTGAGAAGAAAATGACATGAAACTAATTCCAAAAAAAAGGATGAAAAGGTTTTATGTCATCTTCCTTTGCTTTCTCTCAATACCACTCTACATATCCACCTACATATATATGCTTTTCGTATGAAAGAAGAAAGGAAATGAAACAGAACAAGCAAACATACAAACTTGATTGTTGTTCTAAGTCAATATGATGCGAGAACATGACGGAAACCAAATAAAAGGAGATCATGCATAATCACACTTGGTAAAAGATAAAGTCCAAAAAAAACTATAGAGCAAGCTAAGTAGTTTAATCACAGCAATTCCTTACAAAGAAATACTTAATAAAACATTATACCATCTACAGCTTGATTCATTACCATCTACAGCTTTATTTTCTATACAAAACATTTACCACTCTATAGCTCGACAAGTGTTATTAGTCACAGTGTAATTAAACTGACCATATGTATGACATGCAGTTAAATCTGTGTTATGCTTCTTTCTTGATCAGGACATTATGTTCCACAGTTGGCAAGAAAAACGCATACAAAATTGGCATCTTTCATTCATTTATTTTAAATCATGAGATGAACTACATATTAACATTTCAGGTAATTTTCAAGAAAAAATTTAGAATAAAAGTTAAAAATTACTATAATTTGCAGGTAGGGAATGCAGTGACTGACAACTACTATGGCAGCATTGGAACTGTTTCATACTGGTGGACTCATGCAATGATATCAGACATGACTTATCGGTCAATCATGGACAATTGTAACTTCAACGCAGAGAAAACAACCAACAAATGTGATGATGCAGTGAACTATGCTATTAACCATGAATTTGGTGATATTGATCAGTACAACATCTACACTCCCGCTTGCCTGCAACTTCCAAATCAGACAACAACATCATCTCATGCTGTACGACTCAAGAATACCCTTTTGCATTTGCGAAGAAGGGTATCTGGGTTGGTCATGATGATCAACTCAAATGTTATTCAAAGAATATAAACATGTTGCCAGTTCCCATACAATCCCTCACACAGAGCAGAAAAATGGTGTGGATGTAGTAAAATAATGAAAGTAATACTATGATCATATCCAAGGCTGAGAAACAAACAATATTAGATCATAATCATATCCATAAGATCTTGACACCTGACAAATGCTACCCAAGCCCATCCAAGGGCAAGCGTTAAGCAGATAAAACATCCCTGCACCAAAAAGCATGAAGATTCAGAACTACAACAATTCCATCTTTGAGCATCGGAGAGAAACAAAAGTAGGGGATGAGGGTGAAGATCAGGAAGAAAAGAAGAAGAGCGCCCATAATTCTATTAAAAAGAGAGAGTCGGGTAAGAGCCTTTAGTGACCTTGGTAAATCACATATTTCAAACAGCACAACAACTAGTTAAATACAACATATTATTCGTGTATAAACAAAAATTATTGGGCAATTTTTCAGGCCAAACCCCATTTTAACTTCTGCCTCCAAAATGTCAATGGATAATTAAACTAAGCGAGCTTAAAATATATTCCTCAAGCACTTGCAAACAACAATAGTCGAATATTTCCTGCCTAATTCAATCCTATGCTCGAAAATGCAACCACAAAAGCAACCTTATGCTAATTGGTTACTGTAACCAGCATTCAAATACTCGCCGGCTAGATGATGAACTCACATACAGAATGGAAAACACAAAGTTCAGAACTTTAAAGACAGATGCTACTATTTTCCAAAGCAATAGCAACCCAGATCGTAAATAAGCCTCATCGACTAGGAAAGCACGAATCCGAAAGCGTAACGAATGCAGGAAAAAGGAAAGGAAAGCAAACCTGGATCTGAACGAAAACGGCAAACGGACTACAAAACGCTCTGCTGAGAGAGAAGATATACCAATCTAGATTGTCCTAGGTGAAGCAGATGAGCAGCGGCGTGGGTATTGAACGGAGGGCGGGTTTGGAGATGTTTTCTGCGTTTATATTGTGTAAGCGCGGAAAACCTAGCTTTTCTTATTATCGGATCTATATTCTAAATTGACCAAGAAGACGAGAATCAGATCAAACAGAACAAACCCATAAAAGCAACGAAATCAGATCAGATCGAGGAGAAAAGAAGCCATCAACAAACCAAAGCGCATAACATATTGGGCAAAAATAAAGAAAGGACATGAAGAAGAAGCAGAAGGAGCAGCAAACATAAAATAAGGCAGTCATCACGTTCAAATTTAAACGGGTCAAACGGGTCGACCCGTTACTGACCCATTATTTAGCGGGTCAAAAAATAATGACCCGATGGGTCGAAATGAGGGTCGGGTACGGGTGGACCCGTCGGGTCGAACCCATTTTGACACCCCTAGTCTATATTATGTAATTTGCTTTCCTCTTAATCGGGCTTCTATACTTATTAGTACAATATTTTATTTATTTAATAATTTAATAACATAAATCCTCTTATATTTTAATATTTTGATTAATTACTTTCCTGTACAATTTGTTTGTTTAATGACCCCCTATATTATTATTTTTTATTTAATGACCCCATGGTGCTACGGAATCATGATCTTCGTTAAAAAAAATTGGACACATTAGCAAGATTACCATTCCGTAATATAATTTTGCTGACGTATCAAATATTTTTATTTAATGACTCCCCTATATTTATATTTTTTTATTTAATGATCTTCTTATACTCAATTTTTTTTTGGATAAGCCCCCATTGACAATTTGACATAGCTATTTTCTACGTTATGTATTGAATTTGTTTTGTTGGTCAAACGTTATATAAAATGATCTGTCTGGTATGATCATAAACCTATGGACGTACGCTATCAACATTGACTTGCCCAATAATACTCAACTATGGTGTATTTTTAAATATACTTTAAATAGCGACAAGTGATTATTTTCAACTCCCTTCGGTTTCAATTAATTGTCATTTTCCTACTGAATGTTACTATACACGTTATTTAATTTTTTGGTGTTTACTTTACTAAATGTTACTGTTTCAGAAAATTAATTAATAAAGATCAGAGGGAGTAACGCGGGTAGTCTAGAGACTCTTAACAGTTTGGCGGGTAGTTTAGAGTAGCACAAGTGATTAACGTAATCTTAACAGTTAAAAAGAAATATTGCCATTTGTCAATTTGGGCCACCATGAAAAAAGAGTGACGGGCTGTTTTTCCACTAAAATTTACAATATCCGCGTTGAATCGGGTCAAATCTACTGAAATCGGATAAACCGCGGAAAAGCATATAAATATTGAATATTCTCGTTGCTTAATGCGGACTTGCCAAACACCACTACATCAACATGACATGAACTGTCCCTTGTCTCGTTGTCCGGCTCAAAACTCTTAGTGTTTATTTTATTAAAAAATATAAATATTTATTTACAGTGTTTGCGGGTGAGTTTAATGTATTCATTTATTAATTTAGAGTTACGGGTTTTACCCATACCAGTAAAAAAACCGTAACATATGGATAGTATTCGCCCCCATATAGAGTGGGTAACCGCAGATAAAATTTTCATCCCTAACTTAAAGTACTTTACGGATATAATTATTTTCGTCATATTCTATAATAATTATTTTTATTGATAAAATGATTGCTAATTTATTATGGTGATTATTTATGATGTCATTATTATTTGTAGTGTTAGTTGAGTCAATGAGAATTAGTCAACAAGTGAGTTAACACAAATGTTAAGAATTAACTTTAATAAAATAAGTAGTACTACTAAATTTGGCGCTACTAATACAAAAGCTAAATGATGAAGTCGAACTGTTAGTTTGAATTTTCTTGCCACGTCAGCGGTTTAAAGAAATCGGATTAGGAGCCGCTGATTCTGCTTGATTCCTTTCCTTTCCACTTTCCGAGCTTTCCTGTTTCTTTTCGTATTTAAATTCTTCCCCATTTCCCTATAAATTAGAACAAGAATTCAAGGCAATTATTATCCCTCGCAAAACAAGGCAAAAAGACAAAGCAATGGCAAGATATTATGCTCTTGCTTGTCTCTTAATTGTTGTCTTAAATCTTTCTTCTTCCCCTTCTCCTTCATCTGCTGCTGATGATTCAGTCTACACATCTTTGCTCCAGTGTCTTGAAAACAACACAAACCCAAAAGCCCAAATCTCAAGCATTGTTTTCTCGCAATCCAACGCTTCCTTCACCTCAACACTTCGCAACTACATCCGCAACTCGCGATTCAACAGATCTTCAACCCTTAAACCCCTCATCATCTTAACCCCAACCCAAATCTCCCATGTCCAATCCTCTGTTTTCTGCTCTAAAAAACTCGGTTACCAGCTCAAAATCCGCAGTGGTGGGCACGACTATGATGGCCTCTCTTACACTAACAAGTCACCCTTTTTCATCCTTGATTTGTTCAACCTCCGATCCATCCAAGTCAATATCAAAGATGAGTCTGCTTCGGTCCAGGCCGGCGCGACGCTCGGCGAACTGTACTATGCTATCTGGCAGAAGAGTAAAGTTCACGGCTTTGCTGCCGGAGTTTGCCCGACCGTTGGTGTCGGTGGTCATTTGAGCGGCGGCGGGTATGGAAACATGTTGAGGAAGTATGGCTTGTCTGTTGACAACGTTGTTGATGCCCAGATTGTTGATGTCAAATCCAGGTTGTTGAATCGGGAGCAGATGGGGGAGGATCTTTTCTGGGCGATTAGAGGTGGTGGTGGAGGAAGTTTTGGTGTTATAATTTCTTACAAAATCAAGCTTGTTCCTGTCCCGGCGACGGTTACTGTTTTCCGAGCGGAGCGGACTCTTGATCAGAATGCTACTGCGATTGTGTCTAAGTGGCAATTAGTTGCTCCGACGACAAGTCCTGATCTTTTCATGAGGATGCTTATACAGCTGGTGACATCAAAAACCCAGAAGGGGCAGAAGACGATTCGAGCATCGATTGTGGCATTGTATTTGGGTAACGCAGATAGTCTTGTGGCTTTGTTGGGGAAAGAATTTCCTGAATTGGGTTTGAAGAAACAGGATTGTACGGAGATGACTTGGATTCAATCTGTTCTTTGGTGGACGAATTTGGATAAAGATACCGCCCCTGAAGCATTGATCGATAGGAATCTCAACTCGGCCAATTTCTTGAAAAGGAAATCGGATTATGTGCAGAATCCGATTTCCAAAGATGGGTTGGAGTTTATTTGGAAGAAAATGATCGAGTTGGGGAAAATAGGGTTAGTTTTCAATCCTTACGGTGGAAGGATGAGTGAAATTGCTGCTTCAGATACTCCATTCCCGCACCGCGCCGGGAATCTGTTCAAGATCCAGTATTCAGTGAGTTGGCAAGATCCAGGGTCTGATGTTGACAAGAATTTAATAACCGAGAGTAGGCGGCTTTACAGTTACATGACTCCATTCGTGTCCAAGAATCCGAGGAGCGCGTTCTTGAACTACAGGGATGTTGACATTGGTGTTATGACTCCTGGTAAGGACAGCTACCAAGAAGGTAGTGTCTACGGGAAGAAGTATTTCAACGACAATTTTGACAGACTGGTGAAAGTGAAGACTGCAGTTGATCCAAACAATTTCTTCAGGAACGAGCAGAGCATTCCTACTCTTAGGAGTAAGGCATAAGCTAGCCCTCCATTTTTAGTTTCTTAATTTTCATTTTTGAAAGAAGAAAAGAATGATTAACCAATTGGATAGTTAATTGGTTTGTTGTTTATAGAATAATAAAATGCTACATGATCGATTATTATCATTATACAGCTTACCCACATTTCCTATAATTTGTCAGTTTTAGTCTTCTTTCTGTTACTTCGCTATGGTTTATTTTGGATGAGGCTGGTCTCGTTCAAGCACGTGATTTTAGCTTAACGAATCATTAAACAGTAAGATGGGAACAAACCCAGAAAGATTAGGACAACCAAGCAATTGCCTATGGATGTGGTTATGCCAAGTCTATCCCGCCTACTTTCAAAGTTTAGGCATGTGCGTGTGTGGCTTGTGTTTATTAAATTGGCAATTACAAGCGTGTTGACTTTTCATTTTCGGACTACTAGTAATATTCTTACTTACTACTACCATTTTTGCAACCACAAGTACGTATTTGACTTCCAGTCCAAAAAAAATCTATGACTCTACACAAAATTGATTCCTTTGATTGCGCATGTTCACATGTAATCGTGTCAGAAAGTCTGCACATGCCTACTGGGCCACTCTAAGCCTGTGTTTGGGAGTCTGGTTTCGGTACCGAAACCAGCATTCCCGGACTGAAATGGAGAAAAGATGTTTGGTAAACACCAGTTGGGGAGATGAAATTAGAAATTTTGGGTTCCAAAACCAGCATTTTCTCCATTTCGAGAATGGCCGAAATTGGAGCATTGGAGAAACCAGAAAAAAAGGAGTTTGCGGGATTGAGGGGTTTGTATTTTTTTGGACAAAAATACCCTTTCTATTCTTGTTTAATTACGATGCTACCTGGTATATAATATTGAAAAAAATACTGTTCACGTCTTCTTCTCCTCACTTTCCAGACTTTTTCTCTCTCCTCTAGCCCGACCATTTTCCCTCTCCTTCTCCAAAATTCGACTTCTTCGATTTCTTGCTCAAATCACGACGAAATCCAGCCAAAATTTAGCTAAACACTCCTCATTCAATCCTAAACAAAACCCATGTGTCAATTTTAGGGATTAATCGCTCAATCTCCATAACCCATAAAATCCCCATTTTGGAACCCTAACTCCCAAAATCCATTTTTCACTCCAAAATCCTCTTTATCTCCACTCAATATGCCCAAAGGATCCTCTTCTAAGCGTGCTAGGACTAATACACCAAAGAAACCGTCTTCAAAGAGTCAGAAAAGTGATGTTGCTTCTTCTTCCTCCATGGAACCCGATTTTGAAGCTTTGGCCGTGGGTAATTCTTACTTCTATTTTCCTCCGGCTGATACTGATGCCAAGTTCTTTGTTAATACTGATGCCTGTGACATTTATTGTGTAATTGTTTTAGAAGATTGAGAAATTTTATTTATTTATTTCTTATTTTTAGTTATCGTTGATTTGCTATTGAGTTAAACTCAGCTCGAAGACAATCTAATTTTGTATTCATTTATAGTTCGTTTTGTTGCTGAATGTTAGCTCACTTTGTTTCCGAAATAATCACCATTTTCGCTGTCAAATGTATGCTTACTTTGCTGTCATAATAGTGCTCTATTTGCTGTCAAAATGTTGTCTGTTTGCTGTCAAATTAGTTACCATGATTTGGAATTTAGTTTGCATGGTTTGGTTCTTTGTTTATAGCTAATGTTAGAACTGTTTCGTAGCTAATTTGTGGCCAATTTTTATGTTCAATTATGGCTGTTTTGGTTGATGAATGCTAGCTTGCCTTTTGTTGCCGAAATAATGCCCATTTAAGTGTTGAATTCAGCTCATTCTAGCTGTCAAAATGTGTGTTTATGTGCTGCCAATTTGGTGTTTATAATGTTGTCAATTCGTTGACGAATCGTTGCTCATTTAGTGTCCGTTTTTGTTGCCGAAAGGCTGTTGATTTTGTTGTCGAAATGGGTGCTTGTGCTTGTGCCAAAACCACGCCACTTTGCTGTCAATCTTTGCTCATTTTGCTGTCAATTTCGCACTAATAATTGCTTCCATTTTCATGTTATTTTTGCGGTCAATTGGGAGTTCGTTTTGATGACGAAATAGTGTCTGTTTTGCTGCCAAATTATGCATATTTTGCTGTCAATATTAAGCTCATTCTAGCTGTCAATTTGATGCCCATTTTGCTGCCAATTCACGCATGTTTTGCTGTCCATTTTGTAGCTCTTTTAGCTGTCCAAATGCACCCCTTTTAGTGTCCAATCGTAGCTTGTTTCGTGTCTAATTTATGTCGCTGAAATGCTGTCAAATTGAGGTGTACTTGCTGCTGAAATGTTGTTCCAAAATAGGCTTGAATGGCTGGGGTTTTCATGCTTTTTCTGGCTGCGTTTTCATGCTTATTTATGGCTATTTTCATGCTTGATTGTGGCTGATTTTCAAGCTCGTTTGGCTGGTCATTAATTGGTAGCATTTGAAATCGCTAATTGGGAGCAATTTATTTTCATTTGTCATGTTCCATGTGAAACTAACACTTGTTTAATGCTCAATTACCTCAAGAAATAGTGTCAAAAGGTTTTTTACAAAGACAAGTTTTGAAAAAATGTATTTTGAAAAACGTATGGAATTTAAAACAGTGCTTACCGTGAATCACGGTAAGGGCTTAGCGTGATCACAGTAAGCATTTTTCTCTTAGCGTAATCACGGTAAGCTCTTACCGTAATCACGCTAAGGATTGTGTCAAATGGCCAATTATTTCCAGTGGCTTAACGTGATCACGGTAAGCTATCGTGATCACGGTAAGACCTAACCGTGATCACGGTAAGGCTATAACGTCTACTTTACTTTTACTATGGTGGATTTCACTTTTTAATTGCAACACAATTCTTTCGTAGGGTTGACATGTTTTTTATGCATTTACTTTTACCAAACATTAGTTCTTGATGCTAGAATTTATACGATCTATTATTACGATTGAATATTTTTTATCAACTTCTTTTATCAAAATTGTTTGGCATCAATTAATGAACTAATGTTTACAAAAATTAAGAGTAGTCAACTATGCAATTTCAAAGTACTCAAATTTTTTATTTTATGGTATTAATAAATTTTACTTTATTTATGATTTAAATAAGTTTAATTTATTTATGGTATATAGATAAATATTATTAGATGTTAGATTATAAATAAAATGATTAAAAATATATATAAAGATAATAAAAAAGTTAATTATAACACTTAAAATGAATTATGCCCTTTATGGTCATTTTACATCTAAACCATAGTTTTGCAAAACTGTTTTACCAAACACCTCAGGTATCCCACTGAACTTTTACAATTTTGTTACCAAACAGCACACTCCGTTTCCCAGATGTCGTTTCCCCACTGAACATTTTCCCACTGACCATTTCCAGCCTGAACTGGAACGCCAAACAGAGCCTAATGCAAGGCTTCAAACTAGTACCAATTATATTGTCTATCTTCTAGGTGAGCTTTTTATCATACCAGCAACTCTTTTTGACAAGTCACTCAATTACTGTACCAGGCATAGAATGTAAGTTGGAAGAATTGGACTTGAGATGTAGTCTTCTTCTCTAAATGAATATCATTGAACTACAAGTTTGTTGTTCCGAGCACAGTCGTTTGATTGTATTTATCAGTTAGTGTTGAATCAAGAACATTATGAAGATACATGGAGGAAAAAGATGTGTGTGTAATCGTAAATGTGGTCAAGAAAACTGTTAGAATTATGAAAGTTGTTGTGTATAACAATTATCCAGTTGTTAATGCAGAAAACAAAACAAGAAGAGGGCAAAATGATTGCCGGAAACACACACCATACTTATACAAAAAGAGTCAAACCTAGCTCCTACTCCCTCTTAATTTTTTTAATTATCTTTTACTATTTAGACACGCATGATAAGAAAGCTGAATGACTCACTATTTGAGATAATTTTGCTCTGAATTTTTTCTTTAACGTACGTTCGAAAAAAAGTACGAATTTTTTTGTATCAAATAGTGAATCATCCCGCCTTTTAAATATGCGCACCCAAACCGTAAATGACGTTTAAAAACGATAGAAGGGGGTATAATTTAAGGAGATGTGTCTCCTATTTCCTTATCCTAAAAATAACATAAACCACAAGTTTTTGAAGTACATATATCATTGCATACAAAAGTTCAAAAAGTCTAGTGCAGAGCTGTTGAATCATGAGACTAATACTTTCAACACTTCTCCTTGATGCAAGCGCTTTGCACACCTCCAAGTTTGTCCCTGAGTTCTTCAAATCTGACTTTCTGCGACCCTTTGGTGAAAACATCTGCAACTTGCTCCTCTGTTGGGCAATGCAGCAACAAAACTTCACATTTCTTTTCTGCCTCTCTAATTGCATGATACTTAATTTTTATGTGCTTGCTTTTTTCATGAAAACCTGGATTCTTCACCATTGCTATGTCACAAAAAACTTCAGTGGCTGCTTGTTGCATAAACTTTAACTCATTCAAAACTTTTCTCAGCCATAAAGCTTGATTGACAGCAGCAGAAGCAGCCATGTATTCTGCCTCTACGGTTGACTGAGCTACTGACCCTTGCTTCCTAGAACTCCAGCAAATAACTCTTGAACCAAGAGTAAAATAGTAGTCGAGGTGTTCTTTGAATCTTCAATTGATCCAGCCCAATCAGTATCAGTAAACCCGAGTAGCTTCATGTTTGAGCTTCTCCTAAACAACACACCATAAGAGATGATACCGTGAATGTACCTTATATATGATTCTTTTTGCAGCTTTGAGATGATTTTTGGTAGGCTTGTGCATGTACCTTGACAAAACACTGGCTGCGTACATTATGTCTGGCCTTGTGATTGACAAATACAACAAAGAATCAATCAAACTAGAGGAATCATCAAGCCCCGAACCATCTTCAACTTGTAGCTTCAACTCTTGAACTGCAGGAGTGTTGACAGCTTTGCAATCAGTAAATGAAAATTTCTTCAACAATTCAGCTGTATACTTCTTTTGAGAAATGAAAATGCCTGCAGTAACTTGATACACTTCCATCCCGAGAAAATAACACATTAGCCCCAAATCATTCATCTAAAAAGTCTTCTTCATTTCACTTCTGAATTATTCCACTAAATTAGGATTCCTTCCAATGACAAGAATGCCATCAACATAGATGGAGACAATCAGGATTTCAATTCCCAAACCGAGCAAGTAGCTAACAATCTTAGCATACCAGGCTCTAGGGGGCTGTTTTAAACCATAAAGGGCCTTCTTCAACAAATAGACTCTGCTAGCTGCATTTTCAGCAACAAACCCTTCAGGTTGTTCAATAAAATTCTTCTCTTCAAGATCACCATTGAGGAATGCAGATTTAACATCAAGCTGATAAACTCTCTAGCCTTTATGAGCAGTAATAGCAAGCAACAATCTAATTAAATCAAACCTTTCCCGTGAGTAATTTGTGGGGTTTGTAAAGGACCTTCCATTGTCACTTGAAATGTGCTATCTAGATTCTAGTGTATTTGTGCAGCAAATTTATAGATTTTTTATGAAACCAGTAAATACATTATAGTCTTTTATGTTCATAACTAAAATATTTAGTTATCCGAATTATTCATTATCCGCATATATTTTTTATGTTCATAACTAAAATATACTCCCTTCGTTTCCAATTAAACGGCGTTTTGAAATAGTAAAAATTCATAGGACAATGATCTTTGATCTTATTTTATTCCATATTGTTTCATTTTTACTCCTAATTTCCACTCAAATTACCACACCATCATTAAATTGGGTTGATGCATAAAAAAAAAATGTCATTTGCACAAAATATATGCTTCGAAAAAAATACGTAAGAAAGTGACAGTTAATTGGAAACAGAGGGAGTATCATATATAGTATTATAATATGTTAATTAATTAATAATTAATAATTAATATATCTGTATGCATTTATTTTGTTATGTACTTTAAGTAAAATTCTGACAAAAAAATTAAAAAATTAAAAAAATATTGAAATGTTAAAAAAATGATATAGTTTTACAAGTCACCCAAGTGATGTGTGTCAAAACGGGTTTGTGGGCCGGACCCGATCTGGACTCGGACAGACCTGAGATTTTTGGGTCAAGACCAAATCTGGTCCCGACTAAAAACGGGATCAATTTCTGGTCCCGATCGCGGTCCGTATAAGAGCCGGGTCCTCGGGTCCAGACCCGGGAAAAATAGACCCAATTTTTTTTTTATTTTTTTTTTTCTTGGATTGGGCCGAAGCCCAACCCCTCTTTCTCCTTTTTCTTCAATTCTCCTAAACCACACACACTCATTCCTCCCACTTACAGCCATACACAATCAATCCATCCCTAAAAATTCCTCATATTTACACACTCCATTACATAACAGCCGCCCCTATGTCCCTGCAAAAAAACCTAAAATTCAAAACAATCCACACCTCCTCCTCCTCTCATCACAGCCGCACCAACCTCTGATCGAACCGCCACTGCCAAACCGCTAATCACCAACATCGACTTCAACCAAACCCATCAAATCACTGCCGCCGACCAGCAACCAAATCATCCATCAAACCACTGCCCCGACCCGACCAACAAAACAACCATCTCGCTCTCCTCCGCCAACCACCAAACCCAACCGCAAAACACCCAACTGTCAACAAAAACAACCATCTCGTTCTCCTCCGCCAACCAATCCAAACCAGCAAAGAATTAAAAGAAAGAGAGAGTGAGATCTGAAAACTGGAAAGGAAAGAAAGAAGGAAAAGAAGAAAAAAAAAAAAGGAAAGAAAAAGAGAGTGAGATCTGGAAACTGGGACAGGAAAGAAAAGATGGAAAAGAAAAAGAAAAAATAGGAAAGAAAAAGAGAGTGAGATCGTGGAAAGGAAAAGAAAGGGAAGAAAAAGGTGGAAAGGAAAAAAAAATATTTTAAGGGTTTGTCGGGTCCAGACTCGAGACTCGTCGGGTCCGACCCGGCAGATCCGAGAATTTTCGGATCGAGACCAGATCTGATCTCGACCCAAAACGAGATTAAAAATTGATCCTAGACCCGATTCGAGACCTCAGGTCTGAAACAGATCTACGGGACCGATCCCGTTTTGACACCCCTACTTAACCTTATCGTTAAATATAATCCAAACTTCACAAATCAATAAAATCTCAACATAATTCGTTCAATTGGAGTTTACCCACATAAAATTAACCTTATATTTGTTAGATGGAGGGTAGAGTTGAGTTTAATTTTTTTTTCAAAACTGACCCCCACTAACAAATATAGGGCCTTTGCTTTTAATATTCGTAAAAGAATTGACCCAGCTCGCACATGTAATTATAAGTACAAAAATTACTCCTTTCGTCATAATATGAATGTCCTATTTAACTTTTTATGCATATTAAGAAAGTGTGATCGTGTATTTTTGTTGTTATTACTTTCTAAATTTATCATTTGAGTTATTTTTTAGCTTTTCTCATGAAAAATCAGTAGAAGGTAATAATGAGGGGAATGCTGAAAGTAAAAAAATAATGGTCAATCTCTTCAGAACTGATAAAAAAAAAAACAGATGGACAATCTCTTTGAAATTAAGGGAATGAAATTTTAATAAATAGTGTCTAATAAAAACATGTAAATGTAAAATTTTCTTCATAAGTATTATTTATATAAAGATTTTTCTTTTTTCGTTTAAAATACCTTATAAGTCATACAAAATTTTAAAAGGTTGAATATAGGGTCAGATATGTAAAAAATTCGGAAAAAAAACCGAACCGACCTTACCTTACCAGCCATCACTGTTATTTACGACCGCTCAACATCTTTTATCCCACGGGCCACAGTGCCGTGCATTTCCTTCCGATATACAAAAAGGTAAAGTTTACATATGAATCAAGTCATAAATCATTCATCAAAATCTTTCCTTCAATTCAGGCGTAAGAGTAGCGTGGCTGCGATAACTAGCTTATAAGTTTTTATGTTGGAAACTTGATTGCAACTACTACTTGACATTTTGACAAGCAACTAGCAAGTTACAAATGAATATTTTTAAAAAGAAAGAAATAGATAACTAAGACCAAGAAAAGTTCCCTTCAAAAAAAAAAAAAAAAGTTTAAACTATTCATTGCCGTTTATGTTACTCCCTCCGTCCTCAAAAAGATGTCGTTTTAGCATTTATTTTTACTATTTCGGAACGTATCTTAAGACGGCCGGAACAGTCACTATTTGAGACAATTTTGCCCCGATTTTTTCTCTCGGAAGTACGTAAAAGCAAATGCTAAAACGACATATTTTGGAGACCGGGGGAGTACTAAATACTACTCCCTCTGGCCTCCAATAAATGTCTTCCTCGCATCCCAATATTCAGTAGGGAACGCATATGTACGTTCGAAAAAAAGTACGGAATTTTTTGGGGTTAAATAGTACCTCATCCGGCCTCCTCGATATACGTTCCCTACTGAATATTGGGATGCGAGGAAGACATTTATTGGAGGCCAGAGGGAGTACTCCCTCCGGTACGTTTTATATGACGTTTTAGCATTTGCTTTTACTGTTCCGGAACGTACCTTAAGACGGCCGGAACATTCACTATTTGAGACAATTTTGCCCCGAATTTTTTCTCGGAAACGTACGTTCGAAAAAAGTACGGAATTTTTGGGGGTCAAATAGTGCCTTATCCGGCCTCCTCGATATGCGTTCCCTACTGAATATTGGGATGCGAGGAAGTCATATAATTCGTGCCAGAGGGAGTAGTATTTAGTACTCCCTCCGGTCTCCAAAATATGTCGTTTTAGCATTTGCTTTTACTGTTTCGGAACGTATCTTAAGACGGCCGGAACAGTCACTATTTGAGACAATTTTGCCCCGAATTTTTTCTCGGATACGTTCGGAAAAAAAAACGGAATTTTTTGGGATCAAATAGTACCTCATCCGGCCTCCTCGATATACGTTCCCTACTGAATATTAGGATGCGAGGAAGACATTTAATGGAGAGCAAAGGGAGTATAATTAATTAGTCAATCCATAGAAATTATTCAAAGAACAAACTCTCTAACGGTGCAATTAAACATGATAGGAAACGACAACCAAACTTAGTTGAAGGAATAATTATAGCAGTCTAACCATTATTTATTATATGTACCTGCAAAATTGACCTCTAAAAAAGAAATAATAGTAAAATTACTAATCCTGATCGAGCACGGTTACTCGATTAGATTTTATACAGATATCTATTACCAAACCACGCGATTCTTACATTCATCTCTTTATTTTTCGTAAAATTTAGAGCTAAGGATCGTGATTTTTTGATATAAGAGTAATGAAAAACTATGACTTTTTACGAGCGGTGATCATTTTTTTCGTCTTGCGGCAGAAATGCACATGCATAGCAACTAGTTTCACAATTTAATGCAAAAGAAAAGAGAACAATGGAAACTATTTCAATATTGTACAACGATATACTGAACTACTACTATAAATTCTCAGTACTCATGTGGGCGCATTCGAGGTCTTGGTCGGTAGGTAGAATGTTGACTCTGTAGTTTTTTTTCCCGCAAAATTTATTTGGGGAGCTGTATATAAAACGTTGCGTTAAGCATTGTTTTTGAACAAATATTATGATTATGAGAAAAAATAAATACCGAGAAATAGTGTGTTACCATTGAATGTAACCACGTGGGTGGGTGGGTGCGGTTGACTCGACAATAGAAGTTACCCGGTTGCACCCATTGAACATATACCATCGGGCATTATTGAGTCGTCCCAAAATGACCGACACTGTCAGGGGTTCAATAATTTTAGAGGTTGTGGGTTTGATTAAGTGTTCACTTAGGATTGCTTCCTAGCAATGTCATTGGATTTGGATCGGCGGGAGAAAATAGAATCTACCATAAACTAATCTCAAATAGACAATTTGAAGAAATAAACTAATATTTACGTTCTAATGCATCGATCTAATATGAATATGACCAATTCGTATTCACAAAATAAATTAGATTTGATGTGAAAACGATTAATTTTAAACCTAGTACAAATTATTCAAAATGGAGAAGATTAACTCTTTAATGCCCCGATCTAAAAGAAAATGAAGTAATAATTTAAGAATAACCGTGTTTTATACTTAAAAGTTCAATTTTCTCCTGTTTTCTTTCTCGGAAATACAAAATAGGTTAAGTAAGGAAGAAATTAACTTAATTTTATTTTTAATGAACCGATCTAATGTGAATACGATTAATTTCAAACCTACTAATAATTTAGGAATAACTGTGTTTTATCATTCAATTTTCTCCATTTTCTTTCTTAGACATACTACAAAATAGGTTAAGGTGACGTTAGTATGAGCTCAATGGAAGAGTCATCAACATCTCCTAGCTCCTTATATAAATGCGAACTCAACTCTTTCAATGTACTCCAAACCAACCAAAGCAGCTAAGAATTAAAAAGAAAGGAATGGTTTCTTTAATGCCTCCCCTTCTTCCAATTCTTGTTACTCTGCTCCTATCTCCTTCAACAACAACACGGGCATCTTCACTTCCATCACCAACCCAAACACAAGATTCATTCTACCAATGTATCTTGCAGCATTCTGAAGTCGTCATCCCTTTCTCCTCCTGTGTCACCCCAGACAATTCTAATTTCACTTCTGTTCTCAATTCCACTGCCCAAAACTTCAGATATTTGCTCCCTTCTGTCCCCAAACCAGAATTCATCTTCACCCCTCTCCACGAATCCCATGTCCAGTCCGCTGTTCTCTGCTCCAAAAAGCTTGGAATCCATTTCAGGGTCCGCAGCGGTGGGCATGATTACGAGGGTCTCTCTTACGCCTCCGAAATCGAATCCCCTTTTATCGTAATTGACCTTGCCAGGCTCCGATCCATCACGGTCTATATTGAAGACAACAGCGCTTGGGTTCAGGCCGGAGCCACAATTGGTGAACTTTACTACAGAATTTCTGAGAAGAGTCAAGTTCATGGCTACCCAGCTGGGCTCTGCAGCAGTTTAGGCATTGGTGGGCACATCACAGGAGGCGCCTATGGATCCATGATGAGGAAATATGGTCTTGGTGCGGATAATGTGATCGATGCTCGAGTAATCGATGCCTCTGGCAAGATTCTTGACAGAGCAGCCATGGGGGAAGATTTCTTTTGGGCCATCAGAGGTGGTGGAGGAGCAAGTTTTGGGATCATCACCGCCTGGAAAGTCAAATTGGTTCCTGTTCCGCAAACTGTTACAGTTTTTACAGTCCCGAAAACATTGGAACATGGCGCGACCAAGATTCTTCATAGATGGCAAGAAGTTGGGCCTCAATTAGATGAGAATCTTTTCATCAGGGTCATCATCCAGGCCGCACCTGGAGTCAAGAACGGTACAAGAACGGTCGCGACTGCTTATAATGCTCTGTTTCTCGGCAATGCGAATACTCTGCTAAGAGTTATGCAAGATGGGTTTCCTGAATTGGGATTGACGAAGAAAGATTGTGTCGAAACGAGCTGGATCAAATCGGTTCTGTATATCGCTGGATTCCCGAGCAACACACCACCAGAGGTTTTACTTATGGGGAAGCCAACATTCAGGAACTTTTTCAAGGCGAAATCAGATTTTGTGAGACAACCCATACCAGAAACAGCACTGGAAGGGCTTTGGAAAAGGTATCTTGAGGAAGAGAATCCATTCATGATATGGACTCCATATGGTGGGATGATGAGCAGGATTCCAGAATCAACAATTCCTTTCCCACACAGGAATGGGACCCTGTTCAAGATCCAGTATGTGGTTGGGTGGCAGACTGCAGAGGGTGATGGAGGGAAGAAGCATATGGATTGGATTAGGAAGCTTCACAATTACATGACACCATATGTTTCTATGTTCCCAAGAGAAGCTTATGTGAATTACAAGGATCTTGATCTGGGGATGAACAAGAAGAACAACACAAGCTTTATACAAGCAAGTGCTTGGGGTAGTATGTATTTCAAGGATAATTTCAACAAATTGATACAAGTGAAGACGAGAGTTGATCCTGATAATCTGTTCAGGCATGAACAGAGCATCCCACCACTTCCAGTGTCCATGAGGAAAAGAAAAAGAAGAGGAGTACCAGAGTACCATCAGTAATTGGGTATCCTCCTCTGGATTACTATTTATTTAAGAATAATATAAAAAAAATCATAGGAAGAGATGTAATGGTTTCTGTTGTGGATCTTGCATGAAAGTGAATGTAGTGTAGTAATGTAATGGCCACTTTTACTTTTTATATACAGCATTGTATTGTACCCATATTTTTTATGGTGCTAAGTCTTAAATCTCACTAGGGTCTGATCCGGTGGCTGGTGGGTAGATGTGGAAAAATAGATGCCATTCATTTCTCAATCTTTTCATTAAATGCACCCTTGAACCAAAAAAAGAAAGAAAGAAGGAGACAGGGAAGGCCATTTATATCTTTACTTTTCGCAAAAAAAGAGAACAGATTGCCATTAGAGATTTGAGTCCCACTTTCATGTATCTAGCACTAACTCTATTAACAAATTAAGTATATTCCAAATAGAACAACAATTAACTCTTGCTTGCTTCATGAGGATTTCAAGTTTACTAACATGTTTGTCGCTAAATTAATTCACAAGTATCAAAGACCGTCTAATGCTAGAAAGGTTTAATGGTATTTTACTCCCCTGAATTTAAATATATTAATTGTTTGTTTAATTATCCTTTCCCGTGATGAAAAGTTTATCATTGGTCACATTCAAATGATGTTGTTGTATGTATCACGTCATGACGTGACGACACGTGACACATAATGTGGTGACAAGCACTAATGTATCATTTTTTGTTTAAAAAGTTAATGAAAAATCAGGAAAGTAAAACTAGTTTAAAGTATGGCGTAGCATATAATGTCATTTGTTGTTACAAAACAAAAGGAGCCCTCGTCAATTGGAAAGTGAAATCAGCACCGCTTGTCAAGATGGATGGTGAATAAAGAAGTAACAAAGATGGACATTGAGAAGAAATTTTGGAAACCTTGATTGATCTCAAATTGAGTTTACATTAATCCTAAACCTTGTACAAATCTTGATTGATCTCATCAAACTATAGTTCTAAGATATTCCTAACACAAACATACGTGTGGCTTCAAAGGTGTTCTTGGTACGTCATTAAACACGACAATGAATAAATAGTACTGATTTATTTAATTAGTAGTCTTGGTCATTGTTTTTCCATAACTGTTTGAAATCAAAAGAAATTAACGTCAATTAAAGATGCAGTAAAGAAATCAAAAGAAATAAAGATGCTCTACTCGCACTAGTACCAGTCACAGAGTCAATTAAAGATGCAGTAACAAAGAAAACTTCTAACAAAGTGACAAAATAAGTATTATTTAATGATGAAGTGACTTTCCATATTAGCATGAAGAACCTAAAGTGTCACTAAAGTAAGAGTATGTGTCGGGGACGTAAATATATGGGGATCTAATGTGTCATTTCTGGCTAAATAGAGAGATCAACGGTGTAATTTAATCATAACGAGGAGGTTTGACACCAGCTCGGGAGAGGTGTGGGCCACTGCATGTTTCCCATATAAACTTTAAAGCATATTTATAGAAGAATTAACAAATTTAAGGGGGCAAATATAAAAGATTAATAAAAGAAACTGTAAGGATTATTATAGAAAAATAAAAATGTTTGAGGGGGACAATGAGACTCCGATCCTGCTCTCTTAGCATAATTTACTTCATTCATGAAACTCGAACTTGAGAATTTCGTTAAAATTGAACAATTATTTTACTTTTTTAATCATAAACCAATGATGATTGAAACCACATTATTTTGTTGAATGATTAGTACACCTAACATTTTGTTGTTATTGGATGAATAGGGAAAGTATTAGACACCTTACTCTACTCGTTTGGGTTTAAGATAATCTAAAGCTTATTTTATTCATTCAACCCACCACTTTGACAGCCTTTCCAACGCTTCTTCTAATTACTTAACACGAACTAAAGAGACTGTTCTACCAAAATACTACTACCACTCTCACTAGGCAAAGCTAGAAAAAATGTTTTTTTTGTGGGCACAATGTATAAAAAAGTTGTATTATATATTTATAACATAAAAAAATGACACGTGTGAGATATTTAGGAGCCATTTTAGAAAATAATAAAAATTAATAAACATGTGTAAGAAGTTTTGATATATTTATTATTGATAATAGAAAGTTAACTTTAATTTTAAATCATTTCTAAAGTGCAACTAGATTTTACTGTCTAAAAAATAAAATTTTGATTAAATAAATGTAGGATTAATTAAAAAATATTGATTTAAGGACTATTTTGGGGACTATGAAAAACTTTAAGGGGCGCTAATAAAGATTTTTTAGTATGAATTCAAAGAACTAATACTTTAGGGACTATAACTGAAATTTTGAGAAAAAATTGGTGGCTCAAGCCCTTCCCTCCGCCTCTCACTTATATCTGCGATTATAACTTAGTAAGGTTACTCTACCCTTGAGTGGATTAAAGAGAATTCATACTCCATTTTAGCCCACACAAAAATTGGGCCAAGCCCGCAATAGTAGAAATCTATACTTAAAAGTTAAAAGTAGGGTGTCCAAGAACCTGTCTGGACTAGAACTGGTCATTCCTGGACCGAACCAGACTGGATAGTCGGTCTAGTTCCGGTTCTAAAAAATAAAAACTGGAATTTTTCCGTCTAATCAAGTTCTTAATATTTAAAAACTGATAAACTGAACTAGAATCGATAATATATATATATATATTTTTTATCAAAACAATGGAGTTGAGTTTTTTTTATACTACTTGTCAATACAACGTCGTTTTGAGAGTTTTCTTATGCTACTTATCAAACGTACTGCTTGTCAATACTTATTAAATTCTATTCTAACATCATCGTCGTCTTTTTTTATAAGTCTCTGTCATGGGGTGTCTCATAGCCATGGGCCATGGGAGCACCCATGATGAATAATTTTTTTTTCTGCTAGAACTGGAATCGAATCAGAATTGACCCGGAATTAGAATCGGACCATAGTTCCAGTCCAGTCCGATTCCGCACCTTGTGGAACCGGCAACTCTGATTCTGATCTAGTTCTCGGCCAAAACCAGCTCGAAGAACTGAACCGTGGATACCCCTACTTAAAAGCATGAATAAAAGTGTGAAATTTTTTAATTCAGTATTCTACCCTTAATTTTAGTCCAATAATTAATTTCACATTTTTTATTTAAATACACATTAGCGGGAAAATAGCCATGTGATATAGCATTTATGTATAGATATTCCGTAAGTGTAATTGGAATCAAATTCCACTTCTTTGTTTTCAATAGTTGGAAATTAATTCATCTTTTCTTTGGACTTCCCAAAATATTTTCTTATTACAAAACATGACCTATAAAAAGCAAGTGATGGAAATTTTAATTTTGTTTTGTTAAGATTACTATCGGGTCACTAGATTAAATGTTGATCTTTATATTCGAGCTGATAAGTACTCGGAAAAACGACAAGTTCTTTCCCTCATAAATTAGACTATAACAATAATAATTGTTTTTTTTTTCTTTCCATGGAGTTCTTTCATTCAAACACATTCCGTCCATAATTTTGAAGTCACACACAACTTAGACATAGATAACCTAAATTTATGTTGTAAATAAATTTAAATTATAAAATTATACTCCCTCCGGTCTTTGAAAGAATGTTTTTTTAAAACAGTAATATTCAGTAAAACAAACACCAAAAAGTCAAGTAAAGTGTACAATAATATTCAATAGCAAAACGACATTTTTTCAAAACCGAAGGGAGTATATAAAATCGATTGTAAATTGCAAAGAATTCTTTTCTTTTAAAATTAATCGTTCTTAATAGTCTGTAAAGATTATACATGGAATATGTTAATTGTTCTTACCAAAAAAATAAGTTAATCGTCCCGGTTTTTATTTCCTTCTAACCATGTTTTTTCTTGAAATTCTTTTTCAAAAAAATAATTGGTCTTATTATTAATTATCATTATAATACCACTAATCAAATCCATAACCTATATTATAAAGACGATATATACTAACCGGTTGAATTAAAATCTCGTGTGATTTGAAATCCCTTTAAAACATATATCGACATGGAGTGAATAGTATGGAACAAATGACATTTAATTTGAAAAATTATACTCTCTCTAAAACGACATATATTATGGAACATACAAAGTATATTACTTCATTTTATGAAAAATTAAAGAATGATTTAAATTTGATAATAGAGTAAATTAAATTGATTTAAATTTGATAATAGAGTAAATTAAATTTTTACTTTGATTTATTTCACTTTTAATAGAGTTGTTTCTTGAATTTTTTTTAGTAAAGTTAGTAAAAGCATCATAGTAATATTTCAAAATAAAAAATATAAAAGTAATAAAACGTATATTATATTAGCTTTCGTATTTTCTTTAACTTATAATGGTGTGACAGATATCTAATTTTTTTTTCAAGAAAACAGTTTCTTTTAGCAGGTACATTAAAAAAACTTGAAGTTTCCAAATTTTTCCCTCCCGCCCCATATATTTTTAAAACTTGCAATTTGATCCCTATATTTTTCTTTAAAAAGTAAAATTTTGACTTTTTAAATGGTTAATTTAAGTACCTCAAATACTAAGATCTCCAACATTTTATAAAAAAATTCGATTAGGCTTTTAATGTATATTGAGGTTCAATAAAATACATAACATTTGTGTATAAATTTTAATTGGGTTCTTTTGTGACAAAAAATCTGCGTGATACAATATATTTCGTTAGTATATATTTTTCAATATTTTTGATAAAAAGGGTTATTTATTTATTTTCTTTCCTTTTCTTTTTATCTTTTCTTTCCTTTTCTTAATATTTTAGTAATACTAAGTTAATTTTTGTAATAATAACCATAATAAATTAATTATTTCATTTTTATATTATTATCCTAATTAAGTAAATGAATTCATTAAATTTTTTTGGCAATAATTATATTTTAAAAAATTTGCTACTTTTTTCCAAAGCTTTCCTGATTTTTCTCATTAAAAACTTTTTTTATATTAATACATGGGTCCCATTTATTAGATAATATTAATATAAAAATTAAAAGATAATGAAATGTTCTACCATGTTAGATTTTTTATACGACGGAGATCTTAACAAATCAAAAAACATAACGTTATGAATTTTATTGAATTTAAAAATGCGTTAAGAACCAATGAATTTTTTTGTAAAAAATTAGGGACCTAAAATGTATTTTCCACATGATCTCGCGTGCTGCACCGGAAGCATTCCCACTCCCGCAATGACCTTCATCAAAATCAAAAGTGTGCCATTGCCAGTCCACTGCAACGATTGAGCGGATTGAAATCTTAGCAGTTGACTATTGTGAAAGTTCAAATCTATCCTGCAAATATCTCCAATTTAGTTCCTACCGAATAAAAAAATTTCTAATAATTTTTTATTTGTCTTGTACAATTCGACAGTATTTTTATATACTCGAATGATTCAATTGACATCATAAATTATGATTGACGTCATGATTAAATAATTACTTTAATTTATTTAGCACTCTGTATTGATGTAAACCAACCCTTCATTAAACAAAAATGGATCATCCCTATGAGAAATTATACTACTCATCGAATTTTATACTATTATTTATTTCGCTTACTCATATTTATATGATTGGACATCACAGCGTATAATGTGCCAAAAAAATGACATGAAACTCCACTCGGGGATTGAAATTTAAGCACTGCACCTTTTTTCTTTCCTTGAAAAGAAATGTATGAATCGTCTCCGTTTGAATAAGTATTTTTAGTCGTAACTCGTAATCGACAGAAGAGCTTTAGGATATGATTTTCAATTTGAATTCACGGGATTCTCTAAGAAAGAAAACATGGACAAACTGCTCAAAAATATTGTTTTTTATCTCGTGCTCCACGAAAATGTTAGCTACCACTAATATGTTTAAGTTGACCAGTCAGGGATATTTTTTTAATTTCAAATTTTTTAATTTACAACCAATATTATTTGTAATCGGGTATCAACGCCGAAAAAAGGAAAAGAAAAGAAAGAATGTTATCTATTTAAGTAATCTCTAGCTACTGAATTCTTGAACATGACTCAACTTAGTTTAGAGCAGATCATCAATGTCTCCTTCGTATTCTTTCATCTTTTCAGTACATTTGATTCTTCTGTTCTCATCTACTTGGGCAGCTCCAATCTCAATTCAAGATAGATTCCTTCAATGCCTCTCACTCAATTCCAATTCTTCCATTCCTTTCTCTACTACCTTTTATTCTCCAAACAATTCCTCGTCATTCGCCGCAATCTTACTATCTACTGCTGAAAACCTAAGATTCACATCGCCTTCAGTACCGAAACCTGCGTTTATTTTCACACCTTTGCAGGAATCCCATGTTCAAGCAGCTGTTGTCTGCTCGAAACATCTTGGAATCCATGTACGAGTTCGAAGTGGAGGCCATGATTATGAAGGCCTCTCTTATGTTTCTAATATTGAGACCCCATTTATTGTCATAGATCTTGCTCGACTTCCTTCCGTCAGCGTAGACATCGAGGAAAGCAGCGCGTGGGTTCAAGCAGGCGCGACAATTGGCGAACTTTACTACTGGATTCAAAACAAGAGCAAGACTCATGGGTTCCCCGCGGGTGCTTGCACAACTTTAGGCACAGGTGGGCATTTCAGTGGTGGTGGATATGGCGCTATGTTCAGGAAGTATGGCCTGGCTGCTGATAATGTCATTGATGCTCGTGTCGTTGATGCTCGTGGCAGACTACTCGATCGAGAGGCAATGGGGGATGATTTCTTTTGGGCGATTAGAGGAGGTGGAGGAGGCAGCTTTGGAATAGTTGTTGCCTGGAAAATAAGGTTAGTTCCTGTACCAAGAACTATAACAGTTTTTAATGTTAACAGAACTGCAGAACAAGGTGGAATCAAGCTTCTTTACAAATGGCAGAAAATCGCTCATCAACTGGAGGAAGATCTGTTCTTCAGAGTTGTCCTGCAATTGGGCACGAATGAGAAAGGCGAAAAGATTGTCCGATCATTCTTTACTGCATTCTTCTTTGGAGATACCACTAGGCTCCTCCATATACTGCACCAGAAATTTCCTGAACTGGGTATAACTCGTAATGATTGTACCGAAACAAGTTGGATCCAGGCCATGATGTTCATCGCTCTGTACCCTATCGGTACTTCGCCGGAGATTCTGCTCCAGCCCAACAATCCACTGAAAGGCTATTTCAAAGCAAAGTCAGAGTATGTGAAACAACCCATACCTGAAGTGGGGATTGAAGGGTTATGGAAAAAAGTACTTAAGGGAGACAATCCTGTTTTTCTATTCACTCCCTACGGAGCGAAGATGGGTCAAATTTCGGAATCTTCGATTCCTTTCCCTCATCGGAAAGGGGTTCTGTTCAACATGGCCTATTCGGAGACTTGGCAAAACGGTACCGAGGATGCAACAAAGCGCATTGAATGGACTAAGGAGGTTTACTCGTACCTAACTCCTTATGTTTCCAAGAATCCAAGAGAAGCTTACATCAATTACAGGGATCTTGATTTGGGGATGAACACAAATACTAAACCAACCATTTCAGAAGCAAGCGTTTGGGGTGTTAGGTACTTCAAGAACAACTTCAAACGATTGGTACATGTGAAGACAAAAGTTGATCCTCACAACTTCTTCAGGCATGAACAGAGCATACCTCCTCTTAAATATATTTCATGAAAAAAAAAAACAAGAAATTGTTGTAGTGAAATGAGGTGGATCAAACTGATGTTGATCAATAAATTCCTGAACCAGGATTAGGATTGGCATGTCCTGTCTTTGGTCAATAAGTTGCTGTCAAAAATTTCAATACACTTGACTATTTGTATGAGTGGACTTGTATTTTTCTTCAATTCTTTTCCAAGTAAACCGTCATTTATGAATAAAATGTGTTAACGACTAAATTAATAGTACTAAATTTCGGCCTCGTTCCCAATTCCAAACTTTTTATTGTTTTGAAATTTCTTTTTGGATGATATATGTTTTCTTTCCCCATAGATTGATGAATATATTAAATCAGATTTTCAAACATCGAGCCAAAACTATAACCGAGTAAAAATCAGATAATAAACCTTGTTCATAACCCGATAGGTACAATTTTTTTTTTTTTGTAGATTAAATTTTTTGGAACAATTTTGGAGAAAATGAGCAAAAACTGTCATAAATAAGTGAAGATTTCTTAAAGTCTAGTCCAAACAAAATTTTAGGCCAAGAATCCTTTCTAGACCGGACTTGTGAAGCAATGGGCCAAGCTGTTGGGCCTAGGACGTGAAATTCAAAAAGCGGGGCAGTTGTGCACCTCTGACACTTCAAATTCTAGGATATAGCTTATCCTATTTTTAGTTATCATCCTATGAGATTATATATAATATTTAATTTTGAATTTAGGATCTGGATATATTTTTAGAGATAATAATGGAGGAAAAAATGCTATTTAATTTGAGTTACCAGGAAAAAAAGACTTCTATATTGGGAATTAATTTGAAGTTTCTCTCATTCTCTTCTGCATCTTCTTCCTTAGGAAGTTTTAATTTATACAATTTATTTTCATGCTTTTAATTTACATCTGTAGGTCTAGTTAAGTTTCTTTATTCATAGTAAAGACCAAAAGGTGTATGATTCTATGTGTTTGTGAGATCTAAGTGATCTTATTAGTTTCTGCATTGCATTTATAAACTCTCTAATTGCTTATCAGCGTTGTTCATCTCATGTTTAAATTTGACCAATTTAGATTTATATTTGGATAATCATGGTCATTCCTTAAGGCGGGAAACAACATACAAGGCTAAGAGGATACAGTAGACACCTAGATCGATCTTATTTTAGTATTAACTCTTTGAGACTAGAGAGAGCGAGTAACTTGAATGAGCCCCGCTTGAGAAACAAGGTGTCTTAGTCAAAAGTTGTCTTCCCCTGGTAGAAATCAATCAATTTAGTAAACCCTTTAACCCAGGTACTAATTAATTAAGATTACCTAATCGAATGTTTCTTTTAGGTAATTTGAAATATGAGAAAAATAGGAGTTATAAGGTAACTGGTTTCTATAGCAACTTTATAAATTATAAATGAATATTTTTGCATCAATGATCGAACACCATGAATCATACCCTTACTTGAGTTTTTGTAGAGAATTTTTTACACAATTGTTTGATCACACACTTCACACTTGATTGTTAAAACGAGTTCTTTTTTATTTTATTAATTTTTGTATTTTTAGTTTATAGTTTTAAACAACCCCCTCTATTCTACTTAAGTGTTAAAATCAGGTCTTTATCTTATTTTTAAAGCTACCCATTCTCTCTTGATCGAACCTCTTACCATTATTTGTAATTTTTTGTAGCTAATGTTAAATTGTTTTTATTTTTGAAAGTCTCGACAATCCGATCAAATTTTGATGTCGTTGCTGGGGAATTGGTGCTAATTTTCGTTTTCTTTTCCATGACCAGGTAGCAGAACAAAAAAATGCTGAGCTCAAGACGATAAGCAAAAGTGCTACATGGCAGATAACACATGTTTTTAATTTTAAGTTGTTTTGTTTTTTTATAAAAACTAATCTCTCTGAAAGCAAATCTGGACCAAAAAATAATGTTGGGCCAAGAAGACGTTATAGACCAAACACTACCAGAACAGAAATAGACCACCTCTCTGCAAAACACTCTTTATCCAATACATCACATCGTTTTTAATACTACATATCACCGAGGTCGAAATAGTAACTTCGGTACTCCATATAACATTTTTTTAGGTTGTTTTTCCAGCTTAGGTGTGGTGTTTTTTTTTTTTTTTTAATATAGATGGAGTTAAGATTCGAATCTAAATTCGAATCCTTATTGTTATATTTACCATCGGCTCAGATGTGATGTTGTTGTTTTAATATATTCTAGCTTATTAAAAATAAATCAAATCCTCTAGTAGGGTGTAGACCTTTGTTGTCCAAACTCAAAACTTTTAGAACTAAATTGAAATTTCTAATAAAAAAGAAACTAACAAAGTTATACTAACTTGATTCAAGAGTAACTTCAATTTAGTGAAAGTAAAGCACTACAAATTCCTTTTCCTGAGTGGGGAAGGAGTTACTGATTAAAAATCTCCTCCATTCGACCGCGGTAAGGGTCCATAATCAGGATCGGATACACCTTTTCTAAACACCAATTCCAAACCTTTTCCAAAACCAAAATATGTGGTTGCTTTGAATAACCTTTTCGGCTGGGGTGTCCCTGAAAAATACACGACAGATTCAAACCAATTCCAACCCTTTGTTCGCAATCTGTGCTCTTCAATCCCAACTCAGGAAAACCAAGAAACACAGAGTTGAATTTCGCTCGAATAATGTCCTTCGGTTCCCTCCTTTTCTTGCATCACCACCAATTGCTTCTCGTCGATTCTAGGACCTATCGATTGCCACTTATGAACAAGATTAGCGGCACCTTCCTCTCTAACGATCTTCCAACATTGAACACTGTAACAATTGGTGGAACATGAACAAGATTTATTTTATCCTAATACCCCGAAACACCTCTTCTCCCATGGATTCTCTATCTACAACTTCTCCACTAACATCAACCATCTGGGCATCAACAACAATGGATTTGGAACAACATGTTGATGGGACAAGAAGTAGTATAAGCAAGGAAATGAAGAATGAAAGTATGTTGGATTGCATCATCTCCATAATTCTTTGCAGGGCTGCCTTAAATTGTTGATTTTAATTTTACTTGTTTGGAACCAACTGATCACTTCTCATATCCACAGATTCTTGCAGGATATTTTTGCCGCCGACACTTTTTTTTCTTTCTTTCCCAAACCAACTGATCACTTCTCATAACTGTTGTTAGAAACGGGTGTTGTGATTTGTATAACTAACTAGTCCCATACTTGCGATGACAATACTTTATTTGCAGGTCTTTTAGTGGATGGAAAAAGGAATAGATAGAAAAATACTTAGAATTGGAACCTCAGTTTAAACAGTCAAGAAATCTTTAACCTTTGTGGCTCCTCTCTTATTTTTATTCTAATCAGGTTGAAGAGAATTCAAACACCATTCAGGTCGGAGTGTGGTACTTGTCTAGAAGAAAACCTTCGATCGCTCTTCCACATACTCTCTCTCTGTAGATGAAGAGGGCTTTGTTCATGACTAACGCAGCCCTATTATCTCCCTTCAGCTTTGAGTCACCTGTCAGCTTCTCCAGTTTCTCGTACACTCCAGGCGCAACCCGAGGATCATATCCAGAAGCAGCCATCAATAATAAGCCAATGTAATCCGCCTCCAATTCCACCCTGCACGCAGGAAACAGAGCAAGGCATCGGAATAGGTACCATTCCATTTTTGTTTGAATTTGCTTATGCACAGGTCAATGTTGTTTTCAATCTTTTTAGGTGTCCTCTCTACCCTTCGGGCAGAAGACTATGCACAAGTCAATGTTGAAAGTGAAAACAACTAAACTTGTCGCATGTACTATTTCGAGTAGGAACAAACATGTGCAGATAAGTTTTCCACGATGATTTCCTTAGTTCATATGGAGAATGCATAACTCCAAACAGTATCAGAATAACTACACATATAAAGTAATAATTAGCCAAAGAAACTTACAAGAGGGAAAACGGGAGCCTCCGAAAGAGACCTGACTCAGCATTGGCTAAAACAGACCGAAAATGCGTTGTCATCATTTCTGCTCCGTGTCGAGCCACAGCATGCGCAATCTTACATAAATAAAAAAACAAGCACAGACACAGACACGAAAAAGTCTTCCGTCAATCCAATACTTAAACTGAAAAGGACAGTGAGGAATAGATGACAAAATCCATACCTCACGGCTAAGAATGGTGGCTATCTCAGCATCAGTAGTTAAATGATCAAGTAATCCAGTAAAAACAACAATTTTTCCTCCCGGAAAACATGAGGCATTCACAATAGGCTCATTAACAACCAAAACCTCCACTACCTCGCTATCTTCAGCCTGGCTTATTGCTTTCAATGCCTCATCCACATCATTCTCCGGTGGCACCGAACGGGCTGCTACCTTGGGCATCAACCCTGTTTGTACACAGTTGATTAGATTTTGTGCAATCCAAAGAACTCGTACGGTATCAGGGTGTGATGCGGGTAGCGTTTTGTCTTTATAAGCTGCCTTAATCTGCTGAAACTGAGCCTCTCCAAACCCCTTCTCCTTATCTCTCGACGAATGCACCCGACGCTCCCCCTTAGTGTAATACAGTTCCTCTATAATGTAATAGAGCACCGATATAAGAAATACCATAAAAGCCAAAACAAGCATATTAAAAGAAGCAAGCACGATTCTTTCAGTCCAATCCGTAGGTTCCTTCTTTATAAAATGGTCTGCACGGTAAAACCTCTTGGTGTGCGCACTCATTTGAAGACCTAAGCCGATTGGCATTTGAGAAACAGAATGAAAAGGAGAAATGCCAGAGATCAACTTAGCCGGATTTGAAGAAGAGGTCGACCCGTGTCGGTAAATTCTGGACATTGGAGGTTTGGGATTAATGGTGATCCTGGACGCATAAGTACTCCTAAGTGTGTCAACAGCTAGCTTCGCTTTTCTGTAGGATGCCATGGCAAATGAGTCTGGGGACTCTGGATTGGGGTTGAAGATAAAACTCACAATAGCAAATGTTATATATCTTTGTACTTGTATAATCACAAACGGAAAACCCACCGCAGTTCGCTACTTCTTCAACAAAATCTTAGCCGACTTCCTAAAGACTTTTACGGGTAAAAAATTTGCTATTCATGGAAAATGACCTGCGGAAATAACAGAAACAAATAGGGTTAAGACGGGAAGAAGAAACACGAGCTCATCAAAGAAGCAAGAAGTAGATTATAGGTTGAGAGGGAGTATACCTGGCGGTGATGAAGCAAAGTCCTGCAGCTAATCAGAATAGAGGGGCGAGAGGATGAATATATAGTTAGTTATATACAACCAAACCAAATAGCTAAAGCTTCACTAAATTACCTTTTTAGCCTTCTGTCAACAGATTTATTAGGCTTTTGGGCTCTTTTGGGTGGTTAATGGCTGCTGTACTTCTAATGAAACTAGAGTTATGCGTATAATAATAATTTGAATAACAATGCATATTTATTTATTTTTAATTTGAATTTAAATAGATTTAATAATTTATTTTTATAATTAACTAATTAATAATTTATTTTTTATAATTAACTAATTCAATAAGGATAATATTAATTAACGTAACCAATAAATAAATCAACGTATGTACATTTTTCATAAAATTAAGAAATATATAATAAATAGAGGTGAGATTTGAATTTGAGAACGTAAAATTAACAAGTCATATATCCATTTACAATAAATAATACATTAAAATAGCTCTTTTTTTTTCATGGCTGAGGTGAGATTACATAAATTTTAAGAATATAATAAAGTCATTGTAAGCCATTAACAATTTTCATTGTTCCTTTTTGTTTCTAGTTTCTACCGATCATCTAACTAAACAATTACAACGTCATGATGTACCTACTTTTACTAGTACCATATTGCATTGATAAAATTAGTAGTTACATCATGACATAGACAACTTTTTTTCATTTTTACTGACTAACTTTTTGATTTTAAAAGTTATATATATATATATTTTTTTTATATTCATTTGATAGTTATTTATTTAAATAGAAAATAAATATTTTTTATTTTCTAAATCATAATTGCGTCAAGATTTGAACTCGAAATCTTAAAGACACGCAAGTCATCTTCAACCAACCTGACTTGCCACAAATTTCAATGAACTCTTATAAATTATTATATAAATAGATGAATATTTTATATTGCCTTGGTAGTTGGTATAATTAGTATTCCCTCCGTCCTTTAATAACTGATTTTTTACATGGCGGGGTCTTAACAAACCAAAAACATAACATTATGAATCTTATTGAATTTAAAAATACGTTAAGAACCCAATTAATTTTTTTGTAAAAAATTAGGGATCCTAAAATGTACTACATGATCTCGCCGCTGCACCGGAAGCATTCCCACTTCCTTAATAACTAACTAGTCCCATACTCGCGATGACAATACTTTATTTGCAGGTCTTTTAGTGGATGGAAAAAGGAATAGATAGTAATATACTTAGAATTGGAACCTCAGTTTAAACAGTCAAGAAATCTTTAACTTTTGTGGCTCCTCTCTTATTTTTATTCTAATCAGGTTGAAGAGAATTCAAACACCATTCAGGTTGGAGTGTGGTACTTGTCTAGAAGAAAACCTTCGATCGCTCTTCCACATACTCCCTCTCTGTAGATGAAGAGGGCTTTGTTCATGACTTGAGCATGAAGCAGAAACGCAGCCCTATTATCTCCCTTCAGCTTTCAGTCACCTGTCAGCTTCTCCAGTTTCTTGTACACTCCAGGCGCAACCCGAGGATCATATCCAGAAGCAGCCATCAATAATAAGCCAATGTAATCCGCCTCCAATTCCACCCTGCACGCAGAAACAGAGCAGGACATCGGAATAGGTACCATTCCATTTTTGTTTGAATTTGCTTATTATGCACAGGTCAATGTTGTTTTCAATCTTTTCAGGTGTCCTCTCTACCCTTCGTGCAGAAGACTATGCACAAGTCAATGTTGAAAGTGAAAACAACTAAACTTGTCTCATGTACTATTTCGAGTAGGAACAAACATGTGCAGATAAGTTTTCCACGATGATTTCCTTAGTTCATATGGAGAATGCATAACTCCAAACAGTATCAGAATAACTACACATATAAAGTAATAATTAGCCAAAGAAACTTACAAGAGGGAAAACGGGAGCCTCAGAAAGAGACCTGACTCAGCATTGGCTAAAACAGACCGCAAATGCGTTGTCATCATTTCTGCTCCGTGTCGAGCCACAGCATGCGCAATCTTACATAAATACAAACACAAGCACAGACACAGACACGAAAAAGTCTTCTGTCAATCCAATACTTAAACTGAAAAGGACAGTGAGGAATAGATGACAAAATCCATACCTCACGGCTAAGAATGGTGGCTATCTCAGCATCAGTAGTTAAATGATCAAGTAATCCAGTAAAAACAACAATTTTTCCTCCCGGAAAACATGAGGCATTCACAATAGGCTCATTAACAACCAAAACCTCCACTACCTCGCTATCTTCAGCCTGGCTTATTGCTTTCAATGCCTCATCCACATCATTCTCCGGTGGCACCGAACGGGCTGCTACCTTGGGCATCAACCCTGTTTGTACACAGTTGATTAGATTTTGTGCAATCCAAAGAACTCGTACGGTATTAGGGTGTGATGCGGGTAGCGTTTTGTCTTTATAAGCTGCCTTAATCTGCTGAAACTGAGCCTCTCCAAACCCCTTCTCCTTATCTCTCGACGAATGCACCCGACGCTCCAGTTCCTCTATAATGTAATAGAGCACCGATATAATAATACCATAAGAGCCAAAGAAAGCATAACAAAAGAAGCAAGCAGGAGTCTTTCAGTCCAATCCGTAGGTTCCTTCTTTATAAAATGGTCTGCACGGTAAAACCTCTTGGTGTGCGCACTCATTTGAAGACCTAAGCCGATTGGCATTTGAGAAACAGAATGAAAAGGAGAAAAGCCAGAGATCAACTTAGCCGGATTTGAAGAAGAGGTCGACCCGTGTCGGTAAATTCTGGACATTGGAGGTTTGGGATTAATGGTGATCCTGGACGCATAAGTACTCCTAAGTATGTCTACAGCTAGCTTCGCTTTTCTGTAGGATGCCATGGCAAATGAGCCTGGGGACTCTGTGATAAAAGGCCTAGAGGGGGGGTGAATAGGCAAATAAAATTCTAACACAAAGAGTAAGGAAATAGAGTGCGGAAATAGAATGTAAAAACACAAGGAGGTTATAGTGGTTCCAATTCACAATCCGAATTGTACTCCACTACCTAAGAGTCCTCCTCTTAGGATTTTGAACAACGACCACTTCGTTATTACCTTGAGTTTTTACGGGTTCAACTCAAACCTTACACCTTGGTTTTTCCGAGCTCAACCAATAAACCTTTCACCTTGGTTTTTGCGGGCTCAACCAATAAACCTTACAATGTGATTTTTCCGGGCTCAATCACAACCTATTACAATCAAGATTACTTGACAAGAGAATTGTTAAATGGCAACACAAATTGGTGTACAAATAAACTATGTATGATTCAATAATCAACACCAATAAATGAACAAGAATACCTCAAAGTTACCTCAAGAAGAAACCCAAAACAAGCTGGACAAAGTGACGCAAGAAGGATTGAAATCGTTGTGAAAATACTTGCGTTGTAAAAACTGATTTTTGTAAGCTTGTAAAATGTGATTTTGTGTATGAAGGTTTCTTAATGTTTCTTGTTATTTTGTAATTCATCTTAGATGAGTATTTATAGTGTCAAATGAGTAGAGGCTCATCCATGAATGAAGGAGCCAAAAATTAGCCGTTTGCTACAGTGAAAAATATAACCGTTGCTACAGTGAAAAACTATCCGTTGCTACAGTGAGTCTATCCGTTGCTACAGTGAAACTATCCGTTGCTACAGTAAGTCTATCCGTTGCTACGGTGAAACTATTCGTTCCCGTTGCTACAGTAAGACTTCCCGTTGCTACAGTGAGTTTATCCGTTGCTACAGTGAAACTCTCCGTTGCTACAGTGAAATCAAAAACTCTTTTTCCAAAAATTATTTTCCGTGTAAAAAATCTTTTGACACTTTTCTTGAGGTATAATTGAACATAAATCAAGTGTTAACTAGAATCATACTTACATGTTTATAGCCCTAATGTACACTTGATCTTGAGCTTGCGAATAATAGATTTGTTGCCTCTTTTGTTTGTTCGTCACAAACTACACACATTTAACTTAAAATTGCATTAGTATAGTAATTAGTTTGTGTGTCTTAAATCATCAAAATAAGAGTAAGTTGCCCTTGGGCTAACAATCTCCCCCTTTTTGATGATGACAACCACAAACCAATTTGAAATTAAAGCTAAATGGAGTAAACTTACATCTCCTATCTTTGCCAAAGAAATGCTCCCCCTACATAAAATATTAGTTGCACATAGAGCATAGCAAAGATCTAAAGTTTTGCTCCCCCTTAATCTCTTAAACCTTACATTTCTCCTCAATCTTATAACTTTCTCCCCCTTAACATTCTCCAAATTGTAAGACTTTCTCCCCCTTTGTCAACAACAAAAAGGGTAAAAAGAAAATAAGGGATGTTCTATTAAGATCAAGCGCAGAGTAATAAGGAGCAAGCAAAGATCAAAACCAAAAATACTTTAACAAGTATTAAGTTCAAATATTTATCCAATCCAAGAGTCAAAATACAAATATGAATAATAAGATTATAAAGATGGATAATCTAAAAATGCATAATTAAAACAGAATTTTTATTCAACAAACGTGTCACGTTACACGAATTGTAGAGAACATTTAGAACATGGAAAAATACTCAAAATACAAACATCATATAAATCCAAATTCCTTCATAAAGGAATAGTACAACACTTATTCAACCAAAAAACATTACAAAGCATAAGTGCAAATAGGTTCAAAAATAGAACCTATATTAGAAAATACAAATGTTACAAGGATGTGATCAAAGATGACATTGAGGTGAAGGGCAATGACATGGAGGGCAATGACACTTGGGGCAAACGAACAAATCGACATTTTTTGGACAATTTTGCATGATGAGAAAAGGAAAAACAAAGAGAGAAATCATCAATGCCAAAATTGCCAACATCATCCTCATTTCAAACGATATCATTTTGAAAGTCCGAAAGAAATTGAAAGATAGACTCGGTTTAGGAAATTTGGATATCTCTAGAGGTGTAATCGAAGGACAATTTAAACAAAAAGATTGACGGCTTAAGGTCTATGAATTACAGCTCGAGGATATGCAATGTCGTTGACTATTATGCCCAACGCATGCGAACGAAGAGATCAAATAAAATTCAGTAGGATTTGGTCAAGATTTATGCGATTTCGAAGAGAAAATCTTCCAAAGAATACTCTAATCATTTGACTCATGTTCGTATATCCAAAAATATCACATCAACTAGATTTCCTCAATGATCAATCACATGAACAAAAGCATACATGCATAAAAAAATGATTCTAATTAATCATGTATATGCACAAACAAACAAAAATAATTTATGGCAATTTATAGCATATATGATTATAGATTTTAATTGCTAACACAATCATTTAAATCAAGTATTGCATTAATAATTAATCTCATAAGCATAATTTAAAAGGAAGAGTTTTTAGGAATACTGGTTGCGATTACTCAAAATAGCATATGTCATTCCGCAAAAATGACTTCCATATGTACAACCGAGGCAATCATCAAAATCAAAGCATACTTGTCGATTTTCCCTTGGGCTATCAATCAAGTGAAATTCCTATAAAACAATTCTTTCTAAACAATTTCATGAGATAGCTATTAACACAAGAATTAATTATGATCAATATTCGAAATTTAAATCAATCAAATATATTGAATAACATTGCCAAAATAATTTATGGCAATATATGGCATATATGATTATGGACTTTAATAGCTAACATAATCATTTAAAACAAGTAAATTCATCAAATAAATATTGGCATAAAATAAGAGTTCAAGGAATACCGATTGCAACTTTTCAACATGTCTAGTTCTTGCTATTTCAACCAAATAGCTTCAATATTTGCAATCGAGCGAAGCCCATCAAAATCAATGCGGCTCGAGGTGGTAATTCCCTTGGGCCACCATTCAAACTAAATTCCTACAAGAACAATTCTTTCTTGCCAAATTTATGAGAATATATACTTGAACAAATGATCAACGTTAACAATAAAATTAATCATATATATATATTAAATTTATTACCAAAATTACCAAAAAGGGTGAGCTTCGATTCATCACCCGACTTGTGCCACGAATACCCTCTTATATTCAATGAGCATTTATCCGCATTGGGTTCCCGGCACACCTACAAAATAAATTATTTCACATTTGGTACCCAAATAGGTTTGGGTCCTTCCTTATTAGCACATGTACCCTTTGGTACCCAAATTTGTTTTGTCTTTCCAAGACCTTTACGAATGTGACAAAAATATGCCAAATGACCATTCTTATGACAATAATCACATTTATATAAAGGTCTAGCATGTGAGGAATTTGAAGGACTAGCATGGTTGCAATTTCTTGCCTTAACAAAAGATGTTTTAGAATTACTCATGCTAGTAGAATTATCAAATCCAATTCCTCTTCTATCACCATCTTTCTTAAGATCATTTATGCAATCATGGTGACTAAGTTTGCTTTGGATAGATTTTGCTAGTGTAGTCTCAAGATGTTTAATCTTATCTTTTAACTCTACAACATCCTTGGAGGAGTTAGCACAAGAGTCACAAGTAGAAATTTTCTTACCACTAGCAATTTCAAGTAATTTATACTTATCTCTATTTTCAGCCAAAGCAACTTTTAAAACTTCATTGCCATTTTTCAAGAAATCATTTTCTTCTTTTAAACATATATTGGATTTCTCTAAATCAACAATCTCCTTCTTAAAAATATCCAAATTACTAACATCCTTTTCAATGCTTTCTAATTGCTTAGCAAGCTTTAAATTCTTTTCATTTACTAAATCATAGGATGTAAGTAATTCATTAAAACTAATTTTCAATTCATCAAAAGTGATAACATCATCACAAGAATTGAAGGAGTTTACCTCAATATTACTTTGCCCGATAAAGTAATAATCCATGTTGTCATTTGAGGTAGAGGTGGATGTTGGTGAAGAGCTCATTTGATAAGCTTCACTATCTTCATAGCTTATGTCTTTGGAAGAGTGTTCACGATCACTTCTCCAATCCTTCTTTCTTGAATCCGAATTTATGAACTCAAGAAAAATAGTGATGAAGTGGGCAAGAGATTCTTCATCTTGAACATCAAAAAAGGTTCTCAACCTTGTCTTCCAATGTCGGAAATTTTTGCTATCAAGGTATAGTGAATGATTGCGTGCAGCACCCTCTTTAGCCATTTTTGATCTTCCACTTGAGGTGGTTAAACCTACAAAACAAGTGACCTTGCTCCGCTACCAAATGATAAAAGGCCTAGAGGGGGGGTGAATAGGCAAATAAAATTCTAACACAAAGAGTAAGGAAATAGAGTGCGGAAATAGAATGTAAAAACACAAGGAGGTTATAGTGGTTCCAATTCACAATCCGAATTGTACTCCACTACCTAAGAGTCCTCCTCTTAGGATTTTGAACAACGACCACTTCGTTATTACCTTGAGTTTTTACGGGTTCAACTCAAACCTTACACCTTGGTTTTTCCGAGCTCAACCAATAAACCTTTCACCTTGGTTTTTGCGGGCTCAACCAATAAACCTTACAATGTGATTTTTCCGGGCTCAATCACAACCTATTACAATCAAGATTACTTGACAAGAGAATTGTTAAATGGCAACACAAATTGGTGTACAAATAAACTATGTATGATTCAATAATCAACACCAATAAATGAACAAGAATACCTCAAAGTTACCTCAAGAAGAAACCCAAAACAAGCTGGACAAAGTGACGCAAGAAGGATTGAAATCGTTGTGAAAATACTTGCGTTGTAAAAACTGATTTTTGTAAGCTTGTAAAATGTGATTTTGTGTATGAAGGTTTCTTAATGTTTCTTGTTATTTTGTAATTCATCTTAGATGAGTATTTATAGTGTCAAATGAGTAGAGGCTCATCCATGAATGAAGGAGCCAAAAATTAGCCGTTTGCTACAGTGAAAAATATAACCGTTGCTACAGTGAAAAACTATCCGTTGCTACAGTGAGTCTATCCGTTGCTACAGTGAAACTATCCGTTGCTACAGTAAGTCTATCCGTTGCTACGGTGAAACTATTCGTTCCCGTTGCTACAGTAAGACTTCCCGTTGCTACAGTGAGTTTATCCGTTGCTACAGTGAAACTCTCCGTTGCTACAGTGAAATCAAAAACTCTTTTTCCAAAAATTATTTTCCGTGTAAAAAATCTTTTGACACTTTTCTTGAGGTATAATTGAACATAAATCAAGTGTTAACTAGAATCATACTTACATGTTTATAGCCCTAATGTACACTTGATCTTGAGCTTGCGAATAATAGATTTGTTGCCTCTTTTGTTTGTTCGTCACAAACTACACACATTTAACTTAAAATTGCATTAGTATAGTAATTAGTTTGTGTGTCTTAAATCATCAAAATAAGAGTAAGTTGCCCTTGGGCTAACAATCTCCCCCTTTTTGATGATGACAACCACAAACCAATTTGAAATTAAAGCTAAATGGAGTAAACTTACATCTCCTATCTTTGCCAAAGAAATGCTCCCCCTACATAAAATATTAGTTGCACATAGAGCATAGCAAAGATCTAAAGTTTTGCTCCCCCTTAATCTCTTAAACCTTACATTTCTCCTCAATCTTATAACTTTCTCCCCCTTAACATTCTCCAAATTGTAAGACTTTCTCCCCCTTTGTCAACAACAAAAAGGGTAAAAAGAAAATAAGGGATGTTCTATTAAGATCAAGCGCAGAGTAATAAGGAGCAAGCAAAGATCAAAACCAAAAATACTTTAACAAGTATTAAGTTCAAATATTTATCCAATCCAAGAGTCAAAATACAAATATGAATAATAAGATTATAAAGATGGATAATCTAAAAATGCATAATTAAAACAGAATTTTTATTCAACAAACGTGTCACGTTACACGAATTGTAGAGAACATTTAGAACATGGAAAAATACTCAAAATACAAACATCATATAAATCCAAATTCCTTCATAAAGGAATAGTACAACACTTATTCAACCAAAAAACATTACAAAGCATAAGTGCAAATAGGTTCAAAAATAGAACCTATATTAGAAAATACAAATGTTACAAGGATGTGATCAAAGATGACATTGAGGTGAAGGGCAATGACATGGAGGGCAATGACACTTGGGGCAAACGAACAAATCGACATTTTTTGGACAATTTTGCATGATGAGAAAAGGAAAAACAAAGAGAGAAATCATCAATGCCAAAATTGCCAACATCATCCTCATTTCAAACGATATCATTTTGAAAGTCCGAAAGAAATTGAAAGATAGACTCGGTTTAGGAAATTTGGATATCTCTAGAGGTGTAATCGAAGGACAATTTAAACAAAAAGATTGACGGCTTAAGGTCTATGAATTACAGCTCGAGGATATGCAATGTCGTTGACTATTATGCCCAACGCATGCGAACGAAGAGATCAAATAAAATTCAGTAGGATTTGGTCAAGATTTATGCGATTTCGAAGAGAAAATCTTCCAAAGAATACTCTAATCATTTGACTCATGTTCGTATATCCAAAAATATCACATCAACTAGATTTCCTCAATGATCAATCACATGAACAAAAGCATACATGCATAAAAAAATGATTCTAATTAATCATGTATATGCACAAACAAACAAAAATAATTTATGGCAATTTATAGCATATATGATTATAGATTTTAATTGCTAACACAATCATTTAAATCAAGTATTGCATTAATAATTAATCTCATAAGCATAATTTAAAAGGAAGAGTTTTTAGGAATACTGGTTGCGATTACTCAAAATAGCATATGTCATTCCGCAAAAATGACTTCCATATGTACAACCGAGGCAATCATCAAAATCAAAGCATACTTGTCGATTTTCCCTTGGGCTATCAATCAAGTGAAATTCCTATAAAACAATTCTTTCTAAACAATTTCATGAGATAGCTATTAACACAAGAATTAATTATGATCAATATTCGAAATTTAAATCAATCAAATATATTGAATAACATTGCCAAAATAATTTATGGCAATATATGGCATATATGATTATGGACTTTAATAGCTAACATAATCATTTAAAACAAGTAAATTCATCAAATAAATATTGGCATAAAATAAGAGTTCAAGGAATACCGATTGCAACTTTTCAACATGTCTAGTTCTTGCTATTTCAACCAAATAGCTTCAATATTTGCAATCGAGCGAAGCCCATCAAAATCAATGCGGCTCGAGGTGGTAATTCCCTTGGGCCACCATTCAAACTAAATTCCTACAAGAACAATTCTTTCTTGCCAAATTTATGAGAATATATACTTGAACAAATGATCAACGTTAACAATAAAATTAATCATATATATACTGTAGTTCCCGTTGCTACAGTAAGACTTCCCGTTGCTACAGTGAGTTTATCCGTTGCTACAGTGAAACTCTCCGTTGCTACAGTGAAATCAAAAACTCTTTTTCCAAAAATTATTTTCCGTGTAAAAAATCTTTTGACACTTTTCTTGAGGTATAATTGAACATAAATCAAGTGTTAACTAGAATCATACTTACATGTTTATAGCCCTAATGTACACTTGATCTTGAGCTTGCGAATAATAGATTTGTTGCCTCTTTTGTTTGTTCGTCACAAACTACACACATTTAACTTAAAATTGCATTAGTATAGTAATTAGTTTGTGTGTCTTAAATCATCAAAATAAGAGTAAGTTGCCCTTGGGCTAACACTCTGGATTGTGGTTGAAGACAGGGGCGGATCCTTTAAGGGACCGGGGGGAGCTGCAGCACCCGCAAGCTTTTAAAAAAAAAAATTTAATATATACATTGTTGTTCGGTTCGAGCCGATGATACGAGCAATTTTACCTAAAAATGAATAAAAATTTGAACCGAAATTGCTAAAATGTGGAATAAAATAAAACAAAATAATTAGTACACAGTAAGAGACGAAAAGTTCGCTCTATAGTTCGATAAAAATTCGCTCGTAAGCGATAAAAGTTTGAACATAAGAGATAAAAGTTTAAAAAAACTTAAACCTAACCCAAAGCCCAACCCAAATTTTAAACCCAACCCACACCAAAATCCTTTCAATTAAATCTCAAATCCTCATTTCCCAAATCATCACTACCAATAAATTCGTACCAAAGCCAATTCAATCTCTGCCGAAATCCAATCTCTCTATTTAATTCAATTTCTATACCAAATCATCACATATCGATCACCCTCTCAATCTCTCATTCAATTCCAATCCTAAAGTAGAGAACAATTGTAAAAAGTACGTATATTATATGAATTCTAATGTATAATTATTTTTTTTCTATATTGTCTTCTTATTTATCCTTTTGTTAAATTTATCTAAATATTTATTATTTAGTGATGGATACAAATACTCTTAAGCATTTTTCCAATTTTTCGTTCAACTCGCTTGTCTTCCCTTTAAAATACTCCAAAAAAAAATTTTCGGGACCGCTACCCCGAACCCCCACACCTCTTAAATACATATCCTGGATCCATCACTGATCTCGCCCCCCAAACATTGAGGGCAGGATCCGCCACTCGTTGAAGATAAAACTCACAACAGCAAATGTTATATATCTTTGTACTTGTATAATCACAAACGGAAAACACTCTACGGATCTCTCACCTGCGGAAATAACAGAAACAAATAGGGTTAAGACGGGAAGAAGAAACACGAGCTGATCAAAGAAGCAAGAAGTAGATTATAGGTTGAGAGGGAGTATACCTGACGGTGATGAAGCAAAATCCTACAGCTAATCAGAATAGAGGGGCGAGAGGATGAATAATACAACCAAACCAAATAGCTAAAGCTTCACTAAATTACCTTTTTAGCCTTCTGTCAATTTTACATGCTAACTGATTTATTAGGCTTTGTGATTGGGTCATCAACAGATTTATTAGGCTTTTGGGCTATTTTGGGCTGTTAATGGCTGCTGTACTTCTAATGAAACTAGAGTTATGCGTATAATAATAATTTGAATAACAATGTATATATTTTTTTTTTAATTTTCTTTAAAATAGATTTAATAATTTATTTTTATAATTAACTAATTCAATAAGGACAATATTAATTAACGTAACCAATAAATAAATCAACGTATGTATATTTTTCATAAAATTAAAAAATATATAATAAGTAGAGGTGAGATTTGAATCTAAAACGTAAAATTAACAAATCATATATCCATTTACAATAAATAATACATTAAAATAACTCTTTTTTTTCAAGGCTGAGGTGAGATTACATAAATTTTTAGAATATAATAAAGTCATTGTATACCATTAACAAATTTCAGTGTTTCTTTTTGTTTCTAGTTTCTACCAAACATCTAACTAAACAATTACAACGTCATGATCTATGATGGTCGTCGAAACCAGCAAAAATAAATTATACAGTTCACCATGCACAATTAATTAAAACTGTAATAAGTGGTAAAAGGATCGAACCACAAGGATTTCAGGACAATAATAATTTCCGTAAAAGACCAAAATTGTAACCGTGGTAAATACCAATATTGAGAGATTTTTGTGTTGCAATTAAATTAATAAACAGAATGAACAAAAACAGTAAACTAGTGGTGATTTAAAGAACTCAGATGATGATAAATTCCCGATAAAGACTCTTTTCGGGTCACGATTCATAAATGTCGATCATTGATGCAAGTGTGTTCAAATCCGAATTTTATAGAAAAGCTACAGAGACCAGCGGTACTTACTCTGAGTCTCCTGCTCTCCTCCTACTCAAGATTCCTAAGGCGGTACTCCTACTAGGATCCCTAACCGATCAATAACTTTAAGGCGGTACTCCTACTAAAGTTTAATTGAGGGGTTGATTAAACATAGGGAGAGACCTTTCCCGATATAGAAGAGAATTTCTTCTACTCCTATAAACCGAATCCTACTCTTTTCTAATTAGCTCTTACACTAATTAGTTACCTGCACGATTCCTGTAAACGATGTAGAATCCATCGTTTATAAGAAAAGATGCAATTGTTCAAATTAAAGTCTAAGGTGATCAAACTTAGATCGAATGAGAACAAATTGGCATTTAATTAAAAAGAATAGAAATACAAATTTAGATTTTATGAAGCTTAATTAGATCTCACAACATATGAATCATAACCCTAGAGCCTTTACCAAGAATAGATAATTTAGCTAGAACAAGACATAATTAATTGAGACAATTATTATGCATCAATTTATAAGAATCAAAGAAAGAAGAAGAAAAGAATAATAATTGCTTAGTTAGAACCAGTAGCCGTCTGTTTCCAAGGAAGAAGAGATGAGCTGCCTCCTTTTCTATTCAGCTAGGTTATTAAACAAAATCCTAGTCCAACTATAATCCTTCAAAATAGGATTAAAACTAATTATGAAAAATAAAAGGTCTTAAAAATAAATCAAAGGAGGTGGCTGCTGGTTGCAGCCGCACAAAGCAGCAATTTGGCTCTAATGGGCCCAAGCCCATTTCTTGTCTTTCAATTTCTTTGGCTGCTTGTATAATTGCTCAGCGCAAAATAAAGAGGAGCTACTGCATTCTTTCCATGCTTCCATCAAACTCAAGCTAACATGCGATTTTCACCCTCTTTTCAATATTTAGACTTTACAACCTACTTTCTGCAAAAAGGAGTGAAAGGAGCACACAATCAGTAGAATCATCATCTAAAATAGCGAGAAAAGATGGTGATAAATTCAGCATAGTAGCACTCAATCAAATCCCCCACACTAACCCAATGCTCGCCCTCGAGCATAAAAAGAAAAACAATTCAAAACACAACAAAACAGAATAAACATCGAGACCCAAATCTCTTCTTTTGGCTGCATACCTCACTGCTGAAACAACCAAGACACTTCCCTTACCGAGTCTATACTGGACTACCAAGGACCAATCAATACCCTAAACATACCCCATCCACATGGTATCAAGACATCCAACTTTTTTAAATTATTGTTGATTAAGGGACAAAGCTCACTACAGACTTGAGTCCTACCGAAGTGCAATTCCACCAAAATGTGTATCAAGGCCTTGTGCCATTTAAATCACTTATCAGTAGATTTTTTTTTCATTTTTTTTTCTTTGCCCTTTGTATTTTTACAGGCATAATAAATAGCAGTGCTTGTTCTTTTTGGGCACCCAGAACTTCCACTTTTTGCTATCTCTGCTCTTATGACATTCCAGCACATTTAAAAAAAACATTACACATTCAATCAGACGGAAATAAAAGCACTCTCAAATCTATATGTAGCAAGCCTTGTCACCCTAATCGAAAGTTAAGCCCTAGCTAGCTATCCTTTAGACCATGTGGATAGTTAATGTTCTGAGTTCATTAGGAGATATGCCCCTTAGGCATTGATCATGTTACGCTCATTCACTCCCCTGGTACTAAAGCATAGACTCGATAAAACAAGTGTCTAAAATGCAGTTTCAGTAGTGAACTATACAACCTAGGTCGAAATCAGGGTCTGATGCTATACACAATCATGACTATCTAAAAACATGCACAAAACTAAGAAAATAAAATCATGCACAAATCAGACCAAAGAAAAGAAAATAAAGACTCAAAAAATGACGCAAACAAACATTCAAAATAGCCATGTTCAACACAAAAATTCCTCCCCCACACTAGATGACACTTTGTCCTCAAAGTGTGAGAAAGGGAAAAGACACAACAAAAACAGAAATAAAAGAAATAAAAAGGAAAGAATGTACCCAGGGCAGTCATGGTTGTGGTGGGTAAAGCATCGTGATCAACTTCATGTTGAGCGCATCTCGCAAGGACTCTCTCCCAGGTCTGGGAGAGAGTCGAGTCTGCTTTCCTAAAACTCTTGTCGAAAGAAATCAGACTCTCATCAGCTCTGGAAGAAGGATGTTATTGAAATAAAGAAATAAAAGAAAAATAAAAACACATGGGTTGCCTCCCATGAAGCGTCCCTCTTTATAGTCTTGGACTAGACATTGTTCCTGTTCAGTCTCCAGTAGGTAGGCTGTGGGTTGCATCACTGGTGTTAGCTATCCTCCATTCAATTGCCTCATTGTACTCCTTCCTTATTCTCACACACTCTTCTTCCTCCATTTTTGTCAGCCTACTGAAATTTATCATTGGCAGACTCGTTCCCAGGCCTGGGGAAGAGTACTTCGGGTAATCTGATAAAATTTTCAGCTCCAAGTTAGGGGCCTGCAAAATTGGAGGTAGAAGTTTATTGTGAGTCTCTGGTGGTTCTAAAATCTTAGGAGCATCAGTACAAGGTTTAAAAGTATTTTTCTCAGTCACAGCTTTTTTATTCTCCTCATTCAAATCCAAACCTTTCTCCATCTCAAGCATTTTTGGCTTGTCAATAATTCTGCTAAGAACACAATCCAATGGGTCAGTAGCAATTAATTCATGAATATTATCACCATCAAGATCAATAATATTTATGCAATTAACACTATGCATGTCATCAGGAAATCTTATGGCATCATACATATTAAATTTAATAAGTTCACCACAAAATTCCAATGTCAAACTCTCTTCAGCCACATCAATCATTGCCCTTGCTTTCCTCAAGAATGGTCTACCCAGCAGTATCTCTGTAGATTTTGTTGAATGCTCATTATCCATATCTACAACATAGAAGTCAGCTGGAAAAATAAAATCATTCACTTGAACTAGCACATCTTCAATGACTCCTACAGGGTATATAATTGATCTATCAGCTAATTGAATTACAACCATTGTCTCTTTCAATTCACCGATATTCAGAGTCTTAAAAACAGTTAATGACATAACATTAATCCCTGCCCCAAGATCACACAACGCTTTTTCAATGGTTTGATCTCCAATTTTACAAGGAATGACGAAGGTTCCTCCATCCTTGCATTTGTTAGGTAACTTTTTCTGAAAAACAGCAGACACATTCTCATTCAAGTTGACCCTTTCTATACCTGAAAGCTTCTTTTTATTAGTGCATAAATCTTTAAGAAACTTGGCATATTTGGGCACTTGCGCTATCATATCAAGTAAAGGAATATTTATGGCTACTTTTCGAAAAATATCTAAAATAGCCTTCTCTTCCTTCGCCTTTTTGGACTTTTCAGCCCTTTTGGGAAAAGGAAGAGGGATTACCTGATTTTCCTTTCTTGACAACGTCTCTGGAACTAATTTTTCTGAAATTACCTTCATTTCTGGTTCGAATTCTGGTGGAGGTGGAACTGCCTCTGGTCGACTCTTCCCCAGGCCTGTGGACGAGTCCGCTATGTCTGGAATATTTGTTCCACTCCGTAATGTCATGGAACTGACATTATGTATCGGGTTGTCCATAGTAGTTGATGGTAACCTTCCTCCCTGCTCTTGTTTACTGAGTTTCATCTCCCCTAACTCCCTTTGTAAGGTAGCAATACTGACTTGGGTTGATTGGGCGAGATTTGTAATGCTGGCTTGAGTAGCTTGCATAAACTGTTTAAGCATATCCTCCATTGAGGGTCCAGTAATTAGTAGGGGCTGTTGTGGGGCTGGGAGTTGTGGTGTATTGGGTCTAGGGACGAAATTTTGTAGGTTCATGGGTGGTGGTTGCTGTTGAGCATGGTATTGATTATTTGGGAATTGAACCGTGGTGTTAGAGCTTGTGTTTTCTCTCCAACCAGGATTGTTATTATACTGAGTTTGGTTGTATTCGGGCTTGTGGGGTGGATACCTACCATACTACTGCTGATACTGCAATACCGAATTAACCTCTTCGGGTGTTCCTTTGTTCAAGATGCATTCATCTGTATGGTGTCCTTGTTGCCCGCACATACCACATATCATGGTCTGTTGTACCTTCTGTACCTGTGATTGTCCTACACAAAACTTATCCAGACGATCAGAAAGTTCATCCATTTTAGTTTCAAGTACAGAAACATTACCTGTAGGATTTTCTCTTTCGCTTGACTCATTTAGCTCGCTATTTTCAGCCAAGATCTGAAGCAATTGATTCGCCTTCGTGAGGGTGTAATCTTGTAACGCTCCTCCAGCAGCTCCGTCCACAACCAATTTGTCTCTAACATATAAACCATCGTAGAAGTATTGTACCTGGTTCCAGTCAGAAACTCCATGGTTTGGGCAGATTTCTAATAGGTTCCTGAAGCGTTGATAATACTCCCCAAAACTCTCTGTAGGGGATTGTTTGATGGACACTATATTCTTCCTGGCATTTCCAGCCTTACTAGAGAACCAAAATTTGTTGAGAAAGGTGCTCAACATCTGTTGCCATGTGTTAATGGAGTTATGCGGTAAGCTTAGGAACCAATTCCTAACTTTATCCTCTAGGGTCCATGGAAAAGCACGGAGTTTGGCTCGGTTGATGTCAACTCGAGGGGGTTTGTGAGTGTCACATTCCCAATGGGGATATTGCAGGTGCTTGAATGGGTTCTCACTAGGCAAACCGTAGAACTTCTTAAGGTTATGGATCATGTTTGGTTTTAGGTTCCAGTCATGCTCTACGGGCGGATATTGGACACAAAAGTGTGTGTCCGGTGGTGGTCCCTCACTGTTTCGCTGCCTAAAGGTCTGCTCTAGAGGAGGAGGAGGAGGTGGCTGGTCCATTTCTCGTTCGAAAAGAGGGTTTTCTCTTACTGCTACTGATGAACTTTCCCCCAGGCCTGTGGAAAAGTCTGCTGACTGCGAAAAATTATTTTGTGAAACAGTTTCTTCAGATTCTGTCCTCTGCCTTTCTGCTCGCTGCTTCCTGTACTGAGCTTTCGTTTTTGTCAACTCTGGGTTGTATGGAAGTAATGGCAGTCGGGAGGACCTGGTCATAAAACAAGAAAATTAAAATTAGTACCGAAGAAATCCCCGGCAACGGCGCCAAAATTTGATGGTCGTCGAAACCAGCAAAAATAAATTATACAGTTCACCATGCACAATTAATTAAAACTGTAGCAAGTGGTAAAAGGATCGAACCACAAGGATTTCAGGACAATAATAATTTCCGTAAAAGACCAAAATTGTAACCGTGGTAAATACCAATATTGAGAGATTTTTGTGTTGCAATTAAATTAATAAACAGAATGAACAAAAACAGTAAACAAGTGGTGATTTAAAGAACTCAGATGATGATAAATTCCCGATAAAGACTCTTTTCGGGTCACGATTCATAAATGTCGATCATTAATGCAAGTGTGTTCAAATCCGAATTTTATAGAAAAGCTATAGAGACCAGCGGTACTCTGAGTCTCCTGCTCTCCTCCTACTCAAGATTCCTAAGGCGGTACTCCTACTAGGATCCCTAACCGATCAATAACTTTAAGGTGGTACTCCTACTAAAGTTTAATTGAGGGGTTGATTAAACATAGGGAGAGACATTTCCTGATCTAGAAGAGAATTTCTTCTACTCCTATAAACCGAATCCTACTCTTTTCTAATTAGCTCTTACACTAATTAGTTACCTGCAGATTCCTGTAAACGATGTAGAATCCATCGTTTCTAAGAAAAGATGTAATTGTTCGAATTAAAGTCTAAGGTGATCAAACTTAGATCGAATAAGAACAAATTGGCATTTAATTAGAAAGAATAGAAATACAAATTTAGATTTTATGAAGCTTAATTAGATCTCACAACATATGAATCATAACCCTAGAGCCTTTACCAAGAATAGATAATTTAGCTAGAACAAGACATAATTAATTGAGACAATTATTATGCATCAATTTATAAGAATCAAAGAAAGAAGAAGAAAAGAATAATAATTGCTTAGTTAGAACCAGTAGCCGTCTGTTTCCAAGGAAGAAGAGATGAGCTGCCTCCTTTTCTATTCAGCTAGGTTATTAAACAAAATCCTAGTCCAACTATAATCCTTCAAAATAGGATTAAAACTAATTATTAAAAATAAAAGGTCTTAAAAATAAATCAAAGGATGTGGCTGCTGGTTGCAGCCGCACAAAGCAGCAATTTGGCTCTAATGGGCCCAAGCCCATTTCTTGTCTTTCAATTTCTTTGGCTGCTTGTATAATTGCTCAGCGCAAAATAAAGAGGAGCTACTGCATTCTTTCCATGCTTCCATCAAACTCAAGCTAACATGCGATTTTCACCCTCTTTTCAATATTTAGGCTTTACAACCTACTTTCTGCAAAAAGGAGTGAAAGGAGCACACAATCAGTAGAATCATCATCTAAAATAGCGAGAAAAGATGGTGATAAATTCAGCATATTAGCACTCAATCAATCTACCTACTTTTACTAGTAGCATATTGCATTGATAAAACTAATAGGTACATCATGACGTAGACAACTTTTTTCTCATTTTTACTGACTAATTTTTTGATTTTAAAAATTTTATATATATATATATATATTTTTTTTATATTCATTTGGTAGTTATTTATTTAAATACTCCCTCTGTGTTTTTATAATAGACGTCCTCAGGCTTAAAACCAACCAACCAAAATAATTGACGCATGGATAGAGAAGGAGTGTGGGAACCGTTTGATGATGTTTGAAAAATGAAAGTCAAACAAATCAAAGGTGGAGATAAATAGGGACAATGTGTGTTGCAGAGGTTAAAACAATGGAAGAGCCATTTTTCTCCTCTTTCCCTCTGCCCGCAAAATACTCCCTCTATCATCGTTTTCTATTCTCACCTCCGCCATAGAAAGGAGCGGAAGGCCGTCTCGAGTCGGGCCCAGGTGAAATGGCGTAATTCCGACTATCCTTGCGCCGCCTCATGCAGCTGAAGCTCTGGCCACTCCGTCCACGCGCCGCCACGCGCCGGCGCGTCCGGTCACCGATGCGGCCGCCACTACCCTTGTTTTGCTCGCCTCGTCATTTCCGGCAAGAATATATGGTTGCTTTCATGATCGCCTCGTCCAAACTTGTTTTATTTTGCATTTGAAATCGGAGGAGCAAAGATGAGAAAAAGCTTTTGCTCTGACATCTTCTGCGCCATGTCCCTCACAAATTTCAAATTTGGCCCTTTAATTTTTTCATTTCTTTTTTTTGCCCCGTATGACGCGATGCTCGTGCATAAAACGTCTTGTCGTTTAAGGGCCTTTTTGGTTAAAAACAAAGTAAACGGGGTGAGTTGTCAATAGCGTCAGTTATTTCCAGCCTTACACAGATGTCAGACTTTCTTAATTTTGGTAAAAAACGACGGCGGTCTAATATAAGAAAACGGAGGGAGTAGAAAATAAATAAATTCTTTTTTTTCTAAATCATAATTGCGTCAAGATTTGAACTCGAAATCTTAAAAACACGCAAGTCATCTTCAACCAATCTGACTTGCCACAAACTTCAATGAACTCTTATAAATTATTATATAGATGGATGAACGTACCCTTTATATTGCCTTGGTAGTTGGTACAACTAGTACTCCCTCCGTTCTTTAATAACTGTTTTTTCTCATAAAACTTTTTTTTATTAATATTTGGGTCCCATTTATTAGATAATATTAATATAAAAATTAAAAAATAATGAAATGTTCTATCATGTTGGATTTTCTATATTGCGGGGATCTTAACAAACCAAAAATATAACATTATGAATCTTATTGAATTTAAAAATACGTTAATGGTACTACATGATCTCGCCGCTGCACCGGAAGCATTCCCACTTCCTTAATGACCTTCATCAAAATCAAAAGTGGGCCATTGCCAGTTTGCCACTCAACGAAGTAATGTATGTATCGTCTCCGTTTGAATAAGTATTTTTTGTCGTAATCGACCGAAGGGCTTTAGGTATCTTTTTGTCAGAAAAGATGAACCAAACTGCTCAAAAATATTGTTTTTTATCTCATGCTCCACGAAAATGTTAGCTACCACTAATTTGTTTAAGTTGACCAGTCAGGGATATTTTTTAAATTTCAAACTTTTTAATTTATAACCAATATTATTTGTAATCGTGTATCAATGCCGAAAAAATGAAAGGAAAAGAAAAGAAAGAATGTTATCTATTTAAGTAATCTCTAGCTACTGAATTCTTGAACATAACTCAACTTAGTTTAGAGCAGATCATCAATGTCTCCTTCATATTCTTTCATCTTTTCAGTACTTTTGATTCTTCTGTTCTCACCTACTTGGGCTGTTCCAATCTCAATTCAAGATAGATTCCTTCAATGCCTCTCACTCAATTCCAATTTTTCCATTCCTTTCTCTACTACCTTTTATTCTCCAAACAATTCCTCGTCATTCACCGCAATCTTACTATCTACTGCTGAAAACCTAAGATTCACATCGCCTTCAGTACCGAAACCTGCGTTTATTTTCACGCCTTTGCAGGAATCTCACGTTCAAGCAGCTGTTGTCTGCTCGAAACATCTTGGAATCCATGTACGAGTTCGAAGTGGAGGCCATGATTATGAAGGCCTCTCTTATGTTTCTAATATTGAGACCCCATTTATTGTCATAGATCTTGCTCGACTTCGTTCTGTCAGCGTAGACATCAAGGAAAGCAGCGCGTGGGTTCAAGCAGGCGCGACAATTGGCGAACTTTACTACTGGATTCAAAACAAGAGCAAGACTCATGGGTTCCCCGCGGGTGCTTGCACAACTTTAGGCACAGGTGGGCATTTCAGTGGTGGTGGATATGGTGCTATGCTCAGGAAGTATGGCCTGGCTGCTGATAATGTCATTGATGCTCGTGTCGTTGATGCTCGTGGCAGACTGCTCGATCGAGAGGCGATGGGGGAAGATTTCTTTTGGGCGATTAGAGGAGGTGGAGGAGGCAGCTTTGGAATAGTTGTTGCCTGGAAAATAAGGTTAGTTCCTGTACCAAGAACTATAACAGTTTTTAATGTTAACAGAACTGCAGAACAAGGTGGAATCAAGCTTCATTACAAATGGCAGAAAATCGCTCATCAACTGGAGGAAGATCTGTTCTTCAGAGTTGTCCTGCAATTGGGCACGAATGAGAAAGGCGAAAAGATTGTCCGATCATTCTTTACTGCATTCTTCTTTGGAGATACCACTAGGCTCCTCAATATACTGCACCAGAAATTTCCTGAACTTGGTATATCTCGTAATGATTGTACCGAAACAAGTTGGATCCAGGCCATGTTTTTCATCGCTCTGTACCCTATCGGTACTTCGCCGGAGATTCTGCTCCAGCCCAACAATCCACTGAAAGGCTATTTCAAAGCAAAGTCAGAGTATGTGAAACAACCCATACCTGAAGTGGGAATTGAAGGGTTATGGAAAAAAGTACTTAAGGGGGGCAATCCTGTTCTGCTATTCACTCCCTACGGAGCGAAGATGGGTCAAATTTCAGAATCTTCGATTCCTTTCCCTCATCGGAAAGGGGTTCTGTTCAAGATGGTCTATTCGGAGAATTGGCAAAACGGTACCGAGGATGCAACAAAGCACATTGAATGGACTAAGGAGGTTTACTCATACCTAACACCTTATGTTTCGAAGAATCCAAGAGAAGCTTACATCAATTACAGGGATCTTGATTTGGGGATGAACACAAATACTAAACCAACCATTTCAGAAGCAAGCGTTTGGGGTGTTAGGTACTTCAAGAACAACTTCAAACGATTGGTACATGTGAAAACAAAAGTTGATCCTCACAACTTCTTCAGGCATGAACAGAGCATACCTCCTCTTAAATATTTTTCATGAAAAAATCAAACAAGAAATTGTTGTAGTGAAATGAGGTGGATCAAACTGATGTTGATCAATGGATTCCTGAACCAGGATTAGGATTGGCATGTCCTGTCTTTGGTCAATAAGTTGCTGTCAAAAATTTCAATACACTTGACTATTTGTATGGGTGGACTTATATTTTTCTTCAATTCTTTTCCAAGTAAACCGTCATTTATGAATAAAATGTGTTAACGTCTAAATTACTAGTACTAAATTTCGGCCTCGTTCGCAATTCCAAACTTTTTATTGTTTTGAAATTTCTTTTAGGATGATATGGGTTTTCTTTCCCAATAGGTTGATGAATATATTAAATCAGATTTTCAAACATCAAGCCAAAACCATAACCGAGTAAAAATCAGATAATGAATTTTGTTCATATTCAACTTCGTATGATCAAAGATTACTCGGTTTTGCAATATTAATCTATTGTCGGAAAAAAGTTTGGGTGATAACCAAACACGCATATTTTAGCTTAACAATAACCAAGCATGATATCGGTTGAAATTTAAAATAGTCGACATAGTAGATAACCCATGTGCTGCATAGTAGATAACCCATGTTTTTTTATTTTAAGTTGTTTTGTTTTTGATAAAAACAAATCTCTCTGAAAGCAAATCTGGACCAAAAAATAATGTTGGGCCAAGAAGACGTTATAGACCAAACACTACCAGAACAGAAATAGACCACCTCTCTGCAAAACACTCTTTATCCAATACATCACATCGTTTTTAATACTCCGTATAACATTTTTTTAGGTTGTTTTTCCAGCTTAGCTGTGGTGTTTTTTTTTTTTTTTATAGATAGAGTTAAGATTCGAATCTAAATTCGACTCCTTATTGTTACATTTACCATCAGCTCAATTGTGATGTTGTTGTTTTAATATATTCTAGCTTATTAAATAAATCAAATCCTCTAATAGTGTGTGGACTTTTGTTCTCCAAACTCAAAACTTGTAGAACTAAATTGAATTTTTTAATAAAAAAGAAATTAACAAAGTTATACTAACTTGATTCAAGAGTAACTTCAATTTAGTGAAAGTAAAGCACAACACGAAACAATAATACAAATTCCCTTTCCTGAGTGGGGAAGGAGTTGCTGATTAAAAAACCTTTTCCAAAACCAAAATATGTGGTTGCTTTGAAGAACCTTTTCGGCTGGGGTGTCCCTGAAAAATACATGACAGATTCAAACCAATTGCAACCCTTTGTTTGCAATCTGTGCTCTTCAATCCCAACTCAGGAAAACCAAGAAACAAAGAGTTGAATTTCGCTCGAATAATATCCTTCGGTTCCCTCCTTTTCTTGCATCACCACCAATTGCTTCTCGTCGATTCTAGGACCTATCGATTGCCACTTATGAACAAGATTAGCGGCACCTTCCTCTCCCATGATCTTCCAACATTGAACACTGTAACAATTGGTGGAACATGAACAAGATTTATTTTATCCTAATACCCCAAAACACCTCTTCTCCCATGGATTCTCTATCTACAAATTCTCCACTAACATCAACCATCTGGGCATCAACAACAATGGATTTGGAACAACATGTTGATGGGACAAGAAGTAGTAGAAACAAGGAAATGAAGAATGAAAGTATTTTGGATTGCATCATCTCCATAATTCTTTGCAGGCCTGCCTTAAATTGTTGATTTTAACTTTACTTGTTTGGAGATATATTTGCCGCCGACACTTTTTTTTCTTTCTTTCCCAAACCAACTGATCACTTCTCATAACCGTTGTTAGAAACGGGTGTTGTGATTTGTATAACTAACTAGTCCCATACCCGCGATGACAATACTTTATTTGCAGGTATTTTAGTGGATGGAAAAAGGAATAGATAGAAAAATACTTAGAATTGGAACCTCAGTTTAAACAGTCAAGAAATCTTTAACCTTTGTGGCTCCTCTCTTATTTTTATTCTAATCAGGTTGAAGAGAATTCAAACACCATTCAGGTTAGAAAACCTTCGATCGCTCTTCCACATACTCTCTCTCTGTAGATGAAGAGGGCTTTGTTCATGACTTGAGCATGAGGCAGTAACTCAGACCTCTTCTTCACGGATGGGTGCATTGAAAGAGAATCTCCCCTCAGCTTTGAGTCACCTGTCAGCTTCTCCAGTTTCTCCTACACTCCAGGCACAACCCGAGGATCATATCCAGAAGCAGCCATCAATAATAAGCCAATGTAATCCGCCTCCAATTCCACCCTGCACGCAGGAAACAGAGCAAGGCATCGGAATAGGTACCATTCCATTTTTGTTTGAATTTGCTTATGCACAGGTCAATGTTGTTTTCAATCTTTTAAGGTGTCCTCTCTACCTTTCGGGCAGAAGACTATGCACAAGTCAATGTTGAAAGTGAAAACAACTAAACTTGTCGCATGTACTATTTCGAGTAGGAACAAACATGTGCAGATAAGTTTTCCACGATGATTTCCTTAGTTCGTATGGAGAATGCATAACTCCAAACAGTATCAGAATAACTACGTAATAATTAGCCAAAGAAACTTACAAGAGGGAAAACGGGAGCCTCAAAAAGATACCTGACTCAGCATTGGCTAAAACAGACCGCAAATGCGTTGTCATCATTTCTGCTCCGTGTCGAGCCACAGCATGCGCAATCTTACATAAATACAAACACAAGCACAGACACAGACACGAAAAAGTCTTCCGTCAATCCAATACTTAAACTGAAAAGGACAGTGAGGAATAGATGACAGAATCCATACCTCACGGCTAAGAATGGTGGCTATCTCAGCATCAGTAGTTAAATGATCAAGTAATCCAGTAAAAACAACAATCTTTCCTCTCGGAAAACATGAGGCATTCACAATAGGCTCATTAACAACCAAAACCTCCACTACCTCGCTATCTTCAGCCTGGCTTATTGCTTTCAATGCCTCATCCGCATCATTCTCCGGTGGCACCGAACGGGCTGCTACCTTGGGCATCAACCCTGTTTGTACACAGTTGATTAGATTTTGTGCAATCCAAAGAACTCGTACTGTATCACGGTGTGATGCGGGTAGCGTTTTGTCTTTATAAGCTGCCTTAATCTGCTGAAACTGAGCCTCTCCAAACCCCTTCTCCTTATCTCTCGACGAATGCACCCGACGCTCCCCCAGTTCCTCTATAATGCAATAAAGCACCGATATAAGAAATACCGCAAAAGCGGAAGCAGGCATAACAAAAGAAGCAAGCATAAGTCTTTCAGTCCAATCCGTAGGTTCCTTCTTTATAAAATGGTCTGCACGGTAAAACCTCTTGGTGTGCGCACTCATTTGAAGACCTCCGATTGGCATTTGAGAAACAGAATGAAAAGGAGAAAAGCCAGAGATCAACTTAGCCGGATTTGAAGAAGAGGTCGACCCGTGTCGGTAAATTCTGGACATTGGAGGTTTGGGATTAATGGTGATCCTGGACGCATAAGTACTCCTAAGTGTGTCTACAGCTAGCTTCGCTTTTCTGTAGGATGCCATGGCAAATGAGTCTGGGGACTCTGGATTGCGGTTGAAGATAAAAATCACAACAGCAAATGTTATATATCTTTGTACTTGTATAATCACAAACGGAAAACCCACCGCATTTCGCTACTTCTTCAACAAAATCTTAGCCGACTTCCTAAAGACTTTTACGGATAAAAAATTTGCTATTCATGGAAAATGGGATACAGGTGCAATAACAACAACAAAAAAGAAAGCATGTTTTCACATACCTCGTGATTGAAAGCTTTCAAGAAACACTCTACGGATCTCTCACCTGCGGAAATAACAGAAACAAATAGGGTTAAGACGGGAAGAAGAAACACCGAGCTGATCAAAGAAGCAAGAAGTAGATTATAGGTTGAGAGGGAGTATACCTGGCGGTGATGAAGCAAAATCCTACAGCTAATCAGAATAGAGGGGCGAGAGGATGAATATATGGGATTGCGCATTTTCATTTTAGTCAGTCCCTAACGTTTGTTTTTGTTCGATTTGGTCTCACACATTACCTCCGTTAGACCCGCGGAGTCCCTCCTCCTTTAACAGTGACAAACTGCCGTTAGTTTCTATTATTTTATTATAAGAACTGAAAAAGCGGGTCCCATGTGTCGAAAATTTCAAAAAAATAATTAATTAATTTTAAAATTCAAAAAAATAATTATTTAATTTATTTCTTTTTTTCTCTTTTTTGAAATTAATAATATTATTTTAAAATTTAAAAACATTAGACAAAATTAGAAAAATTAAAAGAAAAATACAGGAAAATTAGAAAAATTATATTATTAATTTAAAAAATACAGAATATTTATAATATTTAATATTAAAATTAAAAAATAATTAATTAATTTTAAAATTTTAAAATTCAAAAAAATAATTAATTAATTTTAAAATTCAAAAAAATAATTATTTAATTTCTTTCTTTTTTTCTCTTTCTTTCCTTTTTTTTCTTAATTTCGTTCTTTCTTACTCTTTTTTCTTAAAATTAAATAATTATTTTTTTAAATTTTAAAATTAATTAATTTTTTTGAATTTTAAAATTAATTATATATTTTTGAATTTTAAAATTAAATATTCTAAATACTCTTTATTTTTTAAATTAATATTTATTTTTCTTTTAATTTTTCTAATTTTTCTGTATTTTTTAAATATTTTCCTTTTAATTTATTTTATTTTTCAGTTTTTTTTAATATTTTTAAAATTTAAATTATTTTTCCCGACATGTGGGTCCCGCCGTCAGTAATTTTTGTCAGATTTAATAGTAAAAAAATCAAAACTAACGGCCGTTTGCGTCGTTATCGGAGGAGGGACTTCACAGGTCTAACGGAGGTAACGTGTGGGATCAAATCGAACAAAAACAAACGTTAAGGACAGACTAAAATGAAAATAATAAGTGGAGGGACCCGTGATGCGCAATCCCATGAATATATAGTTATATACAACCAAACCAAATAGCTAAAGCTTCACTAAATTACCTTTTTAGCCTTCTGTCAACAGATTTATTAGGCTTTTGGGCTCTTTTGGGCGGTTAATGGCTGCTGTACTTCTAATGAAACTAGAGTTCCTACAACCAAACCAAATAGCTAAAGCTTCACTAAATTACTTTTTTAGCCTTCTGTCAATTTTACATGCTAACTGATTTATTAGGCTTTGTGATTGGGCCATCAACAGATTTATTAGGCTTTTGGGCTCTTTTGGGCTGTTAATGGCTGCTGTACTTCTAATGAAACTAGAGTTATGCGTATAATAATAATTTGAATAACAATGTATATTTAATTTTTTTTAATTTTCTTTAAAATAGATTTAATAATTTATTTTTATAATTAACTAATTCAATAAGGACAATATTAATTAACGTAACCAATAAATAAATCAACGTATGTATATTTTTCATAAATTTAAGAAATTTATAATAAGTAGAGGTGAGATTTGAATCTGAAAAAGTAAAATTAACCAATCATATATCCATTTACAATAAATAATACATTAAAATAGCTCTTTTGTTTTCAACGCTGAGGTGAGATTACATAAATTTTAAGAATATAATAAAGTCATTGTATACCATTAACAAATTTCAGTGTTTCTTTTTGTTTCTAGTTTCTACCAATCATCTAACTAAACAATTACAACCTCACGATGCATGATAAAATTAGTAGGTACATCGACAACTTTTTTTCCCATTTTTACTGATTAACTTTTTTATTTTAAAAATTATATATATATATATATATATATATTCTTTTCTTTTATATTCATTTGGTAGTTATTTATTTAAATAGAAAATAAATAAATTTTTTTTTTTTAAAATTATAATTGCGTCAAGATTTGAACTCGAAATCTTAAAGACAGGCAAGTCATTTTCAACCAACCTGACTTGCCACAAACTTCAATGAACTCTTATAAATTATTATATAAATGGATGAATATTTTATATTGCCTTGGTAGTTGGTATAATTAGTACTTCCTTCGTCCTTTAATAACTGATTTTTCTCATAAAAACTTTTTTTGTATTAATATTTGGATCCCATTTATTAGATAATATTAATATAAAAATTAAAAGATAATGTTGGATTTTTTACATGGCGGGAATCTTAACAAATCAAAAATATAACATTATGAATCTGATTGAATTTAAAAATACGTTTTTTTAAAGGGTATTTAAAAATACGTTAAGAACCCAATTAATTTTTTTGTAAAAAATTAGGGATCCTAAAATGTACTACATGATCTCGCCGCTTCACCGGAAGCATTCCCACTTCCTTAATGACCTTCATCAAAATCAAAAGTGGGCCATTGCCAGTTTGCCAGTCAACGAAAGAAATGTATGTATCGTCTCCGTTTGAATAAGTATTTTTTTGTCGTAATCGACAGAAGAGCTTTAGGATCTGATTTTCAACTCTTAAGAAAGACAAAAATATTGTTTTTTTATCTCGTGCTCCTCGAAAATGTTAGGTACAACTAATTTGTTTAAGTTGACCAGTCAGGGATATTTTTTAAATTTCAAACTTTTTAATTTACAACCAATATTATTTGTAATCGTGTATCAATGCCGAAAAAAGGAAAAGAAAAGAAAGAATGTTATCTATTTAAGTAATCTTTAGCTACTGAATTCTTGAACATAACTCAACTTAGTTTAGAGCAGATCATCAATGTCTCCTTCATATTCTTTCATCTTCTCAGTACTTTTGATTCTTCTGTTCTCACCTACTTGGGCTGTTCCAATCTCAATTCAAGATAGATTCCTTCAATGCCTCTCACTCAATTCCAATTCTTCCATTCCTTTCTCTACTACCTTTTATTCTCCAAACAATTCCTCATCATTCACCGCAATCTTACTATCTACTGCTGAAAACCTAAGATTCACATCACCTTCAGTACCGAAACCTGCGTTTATTTTCACACCTTTGCAGGAATCCCATGTTCAAGCAGCTGTTGTCTGCTCGAAACATCTTGGAATCCATGTACGAGTTCGAAGTGGAGGCCATGATTATGAAGGCCTCTCTTATGTTTCTAATATTGAGACCCCATTTATTGTCATAGATCTTGCTCGACTTCGTTCCGTCAGCGTAGACATCGAGGAAAGCAGCGCCTGGGTTCAAGCAGGCGCGACAATTGGCGAACTTTACTACTGGATTCAAAACAAGAGCATGACTCATGGGTTCCCCGCGGGTGCTTGCACAACTTTAGGCACAGGTGGGCATTTCAGTGGTGGTGGATATGGTGCTATGCTCAGGAAGTATGGCCTGGCTGCTGATAATGTCATTGATGCTCGTGTCGTTGATGCTCGTGGCAGACTACTCGATCGAGAGGCGATGGGGGAAGATTTCTTTTGGGCGATTAGAGGAGGTGGAGGAGGCAGCTTTGGAATAGTTGTTGCCTGGAAAGTAAGGTTAGTTCCTGTACCAAGAACTATAACAGTTTTTAATGTTAACAGAACTGCAGAACAAGGTGGAATCAAGCTTCATTACAAATGGCAGAAAATCGCTCATCAACTGGAGGAAGATCTGTTCTTCAGAGTTATCCTGCAATTGGGCACGAATGAGAAAGGCGAAAAGATTGTCCGATCATTCTTTACTGCATTCTTCTTTGGAGATACCACTAGGCTCCTCCATATACTGCACCAGAAATTTCCTGAACTTGGTATAACTCGTAATGATTGTACCGAAACAAGTTGGATCCAAGCAATGTTTTTCATCGCTCTGTACCCTATCGGTACTTCGCCGGAGATTCTGCTCCAGCCCAACAATCCACTGAAAGGCTATTTCAAAGCAAAGTCAGAGTATGTGAAACAACCCATACCTGAAGTGGGAATTGAAGGGTTATGGAAAAAAGTACTTAAGGGGGACAATCCTGTTCTGCTATTCACTCCCTACGGAGCGAAGATGGGTCAAATTTCGGAATCTTCGATTCCTTTCCCCCATCGGAAAGGGGTTCTGTTCAAGATGGTCTATGCGGAGAATTGGCAAAACGGTACCGAGGATGCAACAAAGCACATTGAATGGACTAAGGAGGTTTACTCATACCTAACACCTTATGTTTCCAAGAATCCAAGAGAAGCTTACATCAATTACAGGGATCTTGATTTGGGGATGAACACAAATACTAAACCAACCATTTCAGAAGCAAGCGTTTGGGGTGTTAGGTACTTCAAGAACAACTTCAAACGATTGGTACATGTGAAGACAAAAGTTGATCCTCACAACTTCTTCAGGCATGAACAGAGCATACCTCCTCTTAAATATTTTTCATGAAAAAAAAAACAAGAAATTGTTGTAGTGAAATGAGGTGGATCAAACTGAGGTTGATCAATGGATTCCTGAACCAGGATTAGGATTGGCATGTCCTGTCTTGGTCAATAAGTTGCTGTCAAAAATTTCAATACACTTCACTATTTGTATGGGTGGACTTGTATTTTTCTTCAATTCTTTTCCAAGTAAACCGTCATTTATGAATAAAATGTGTTAACGACTAAATTAATAGTACTAAATTTCGGCCTCGTTCGCAATTCCAAACTTTTTATTGTTTTGAAATTTCTTTTTGGATGATATCGGTTTTCTTTCCCAATAGGTTGATGAATATATTAAATCATATTTTCAAACATCAAGCCAAAACTATAACCGAGTAAAAATCAGATAATAAACCTTGTTCATATCCAACTTTTTATGATAAAAGATTACCCGATTTTGCAATATTAGTCTCTAGTCGGAAAAAAGTTTGGATGATAACCTTAACAATAACTATGCATGATACCGGCTCAAATTCGAAATAGTCGACATTTAATGGGTGATCAGGATTATCGAATCGTATAAGAGAAAAACAATCAAGCATGACATGACACACACGCGAAGGAGGTTGAGAGTGGAGTGAAGCAGAAGCATCGTCGCGCATCTTTCTCCGCCCTACCTAACATGTATTCACCAATCAGTGTCCTTTAATTAATAAGTTTATTTGGCATAAGTATTAGTAGTTGTGATAACACAGCCTGTCCAATTTCCTGTATTTAAAATAATGACTAGAACAGAACCTGTCCAACCTATTTTAAACACGTCGATTTTATTATTATTTTTAAATATAATATATATATAATTTTTATATTATAAAATTAATTTAGTAGTAAAATATGACTTTATAAGTAATGGGAGATAAAATATTAAAGTGGTATCTGGGATTCAATCAATGAATGAGCTAAGCAATGAAGTGGTGTACTATTTTTTGTCCATCGGTCAACAATAATAGAACTAATGATTGCGTGTATATTTTGATCATATTTGATGTTTAATTGATTACAATTTGGGTAGTAAATTTATTGATTATAAGTACAATTATTCTTTTTTTTAGATAAGAGATCTTGGAATAACTTTAGAGAAATGAGCAAAAATTGTCATAAATAAATGATTTCTCAAAGTTCAGACCAAAAGAAAATTCTAGGCCAACTGATCACTTCTCATAACCGTTGTTAGAAACGGGTGTTGTACTAATCAGGTTGAAGAGAATTCAAACACCATTCAGGTTGGAGTGTGGTACTTGTCTAGAAGAAAACCTTCGATCGCTCTTCCACATACTCTCTCTGTGTAGATGAAGAGGGCTTTGTTCATGACTTGAGCATGAAGCAGAAACTCAGCCCTCTTCTTCACGGATGGGTGCATTGAAAGAGAATCTCCCTTCAGCTTTGAGTCACCTGTCAGCTTCTTCAGTGTAAACTCAGCCCACTCCTTCAGCTTCTCCAGTTTCTCGTACACTCCAGGCGCAACCCGAGGATCATATCCAGAAGCAGCCATCAATAATAAGCCAATGTAATCCGCCTCCAATTCCCTCCTGCACGCAGGAAACAGAGCAAGACATCAGAATAGGTACCATTCCATTTTTGTTTGAATTTGCTTCTTATGCACAGGTCAATGTTGTTTTCAATCTTTTCAGGTGTCCTCTCTACCCTTCGTGCAGAAGACTATGCACAAGTCAATGTTGAAAGTGAAAACAACTAAACTTGTCGCATGTACTATTTCGAGTAGGAACAAACATGTGCAGATAAGTTTTCCACGATGATTTCCTTAGTTCATATGGAGAATGCATAACTCCAAACAGTATCAGAATAACTACACATATAAAGTAATAATTAGCCAAAGAAACTTACAAGATGGAAAACGGGAGCCTCAGAAAGAGACCTGACTCAGCATCGGTTAAAACAGACCGCAAATGCGTTGTCATCATTTCTGCTCCGTGTCGAGCCACAGCATGCGCAATCTTACATAAATACAAACACAAGCACAGACACAGACACGAAAAAGTCTTCCGTCAATCCAATACTTAAACTGAAAAGGACAGTGAGGAATAGATGACAAAATCCATACCACATGGCTAAGAATGGTGGCTATCTCAGCATCAGTAGTTAAATGATCAAGTAATCCAGTAAAAACAACAATCTTTCCTCCTGCCAAACATAAGGCATTCACAATAGGCTCATTAACAACCAAAACCTCCACTACCTCGCTTTCTTCAGCCTGGCTTAATGCTTTCAATGCCTCACCCACGTCATTCTCCGGTGGCACCGAACGGGCTGCTACCTTGGGCATCAACCCTGTTTGTAAACAGTTGATTAGATTTTGTGCAATCCAAAGAACTCGTACGGTATCACGGTGCGATGCGGGTAGCGTTTTGTCTTTACAAGCTGCCTTAATCTGCTGAAACTGAGCCTCTCCAAGCTCCTTCTCCTTATCTCTCGAAGGATGCACTCTCTCTTCATGAGTCAAAACAAGCATAACAAGAGAAGCAATTATGAGGAGCAGAACTCTTTTCGTCCAATCCGTAGGTTCCTTCTTTATAAAATGGTCTGCACGGTAAAACCTCTTGGTGTGCGCACTCATTTGAAGTGTTGGGAAAAAATCACATTTTCCCCGCCCAGGATCGAACACAATCAAACACAGCAAGCAGCAAACAAATACACAACACGAGGATTTACGTGGAAAACCTCCAACGAGGAAAAACCACGGGACCAACTCCGAACAATCTTCACTAATAATAAATTATTAGTCTTACAATCACATCAGGATGCTCAACAACATCCCTTTCACAATCTCTCAGGATGTTCAACAACATCCCTTTTACAATCTCTCTCAACTCAATCTCTCATCTAGATCGAGGAGACACAATCTAGAAAAATAAATACCTCACTGATTTATTTTTCTCTCTCAATCACAAACAAGAAAAATACTCTCTATTTTTCTCTCTCTCTCTCAATCACAGATCAGTTGCCTCGGTTGCAACTGATCAACCCATCTCTTGTGCACTGCACTTGCTACATCTTTGCAAGCTTGCTGCTGCTTACCTTCCATTTAATGGCATGCCTATTTATAAGGCAGTGCCAACCCAAGCCACAATTACATGATCACACAGAAGTCCAAGTCCAAATATTCCAATTTGGCACCTGCATCCACTCCTCTTTTCCACTCACCATTCCTTTTATCATTACACCACATTGTGCCCGTCAAACATGGGATGGTGCTCCTTTTGGCACACTCTCACATGGTTGCCTTTACACTTTCCAGCACACATGCACCAACCAACCTTTCCAATATCAATTAATTAGGCTACCTAATTAATTCCAACTTTGCTGCACCTTTCCTTTCCCTCTTTTCTTTATTCAACTTTGCTGCTGCCACTCTCCTTGCCATCATTTTTCACTTTTCTCATTCGAGCTGGATACCAACAATTCTCCCCCTCCAGCTCATATCATGAGAAAATATCAATCTTCATACATCTACACTACAACGATCTCCCCCTCAATTAAAGTACCACCAGGCCCACCATCTGAGCCCGACAATCTCCCTCTGAACGAAGCTCTACACAGTCCTCAACAGGACCCACCGACTTCAAGTTCCTTTCGGAGATTCACCGTACTTTAAAATTCACCATCAAACTGAGTAAGCCTATCAATTTGGCCCATCAACTTGCACGAAATATGGAATTCACCCATCATACTTCGGGCTCAATCTATTGGCCCACCGTTTTAGCTCATCAGTTTGGAGATTCGTTGTGTGCCGCCACTGCACCAGACCTCGTGCACTAGGTCTGTGCCATCATCAACATACTCCCCATCAATCCATCGGATCTACTCCGCAAGCTCATCGAACCTTCGGTTCCGATCAAAGCCCATCTCATAGGCCCAACCGGACCTTCAGCTCTACATGCCCAATCGAACCTTCGATTCCGATCAAAGCCCATCTCATAGGCCCAACCGGATCTTCAGCTCCGCATGCCCAATCGAACCTTCGATTCCGATCAAAGCCCATCTCATAGGCCCAAAAGGATCTTCAGCTCCGCATGCCCATCGAACCATCAGCTCCGCTACCAGTTGTTGGGAAAAAATCACATTTTCCCCGCCCAGGATCGAACACAATCAAACACAGCAAGCAGCAAACAAATACACAACACGAGGATTTACGTGGAAAACCTCCAACGAGGAAAAACCACGGGACCAACTCCGAACAATCTTCACTAATAATAAATTATTAGTCTTACAATCACATCAGGATGCTCAACAACATCCCTTTCACAATCTCTCAGGATGTTCAACAACATCCCTTTTACAATCTCTCTCAACTCAATCTCTCATCTAGATCGAGGAGACACAATCTAGAAAAATAAATACCTCACTGATTTATTTTTCTCTCTCAATCACAAACAAGAAAAATACTCTCTATTTTTCTCTCTCTCTCTCAATCACAGATCAGTTGCCTCGGTTGCAACTGATCAACCCATCTCTTGTGCACTGCACTTGCTACATCTTTGCAAGCTTGCTGCTGCTTACCTTCCATTTAATGGCATGCCTATTTATAAGGCAGTGCCAACCCAAGCCACAATTACATGATCACACAGAAGTCCAAGTCCAAATATTCCAATTTGGCACCTGCATCCACTCCTCTTTTCCACTCACCATTCCTTTTATCATTACACCACATTGTGCCCGTCAAACATGGGATGGTGCTCCTTTTGGCACACTCTCACATGGTTGCCTTTACACTTTCCAGCACACATGCACCAACCAACCTTTCCAATATCAATTAATTAGGCTACCTAATTAATTCCAACTTTGCTGCACCTTTCCTTTCCCTCTTTTCTTTATTCAACTTTGCTGCTGCCACTCTCCTTGCCATCATTTTTCACTTTTCTCATTCGAGCTGGATACCAACATGAAGACCTAGGCCGATTGGCATTTGAGAAACAGAATGAAAAGGAGAGAAGCCAGAGATCAACTTAGCCGGATTTGAAGAGGTCGACCCGTGTCGGTAAATTCTGGAAATTGGAGGTTTGGGATTAATGGTGATCCTGGACGCATAAGTACTCCTAAGTGTGTCAACAGCTAGCTTCGCTTTTCTGTAGGATGCCATGGTAAATGAGTCTGGGGACTCTGGATTGTGGTTGAAGATAAAACTCACAACAGCAAATGTTATATATCTTTGTACTTGTATAATCACAAACGGAAAACCCACCGCATTTAGCTACTTCAGCAAAATCTTAGCTGCCTTCCTAAAGATGACACTTTTACGGCTAAAATTTGGTTACATCACCAACGTTATGATGTACCTAGGTGATGTACCTACTTTTACTAGTAGCATATTGCATGGATAAAACTAGTAGGTACATCATGGTGTAAATAATTTTTTTCCTACTTTTACTAACTTTTTGACTTTAAAAATTAAATACACATTCTTTTTATTTTATTTTATTTGATAGTTATTTATTTAAATAAATAATAAATAATTTTTTTCTTTCTAAATCACAGTTGCGTCAAGGTTTGAACTCGAAATTTTAGAGACAGGCAAGTCATTTTCAACCAACCTGATTTGCCGTAAACTTCAATGAACTCTTATAAATTATTATATAGATGGATAAACATTTTATATTGCTTTGGTAGCTGGTATAATTAGTACTTCATCCATCCTTTAATAACTGTGAAATAGTAGCAAAATTTAAACATGATTTTTGATACCACACCATCATCAAATTTGATTGATGCATAAAAAGAAATTGTCATTTGCACAAAATATATACTTCGAAAAAAATAAAAAAAGGAAAGCGTCAGTTAATAAAGGACGTAGGAAAACGTCAGTTATTAAAGGACGGAGGGAATAACATATTGCATTAATATTTTATTTTACCAAACTTTTTATTGTTATGAAATTTCTTTTTGGATGATATCCGGTTTCTTCCGATAAGTTGATGAATATATTAAATCAGAGTTTCAAATATCGAGCCAAAACCATAACCGAGTAAAAATAAGATAATGAACCTTGTTCATATCCAACTTCGTATGATAAAAAATTACACGGTTTTGCAATATTAGTCTTTAGTCAGAAAAAAGTTTGGATGATAACCAAACACGCATGTCGTGGCTTAACAATAACCAAGTATGACACCGATTCAAATTTAAAATAATCGACATCTAATATGGTGATTAAGATTATAGAGGATAATAAAAACAATGAAGCATGACATGACACACACGCGAAAGAGGTTGAGAGTGGAATGAAGCAGAAGCATCGTCGCGCATCTTTTTGCGCACATCATTCGCAACATGCATTCACCAATCAGCGTTCTTCAATTAATAAGTTTATTTGGCATAAGTTATGGTGACCTAAATCTTGATTTATATGAATAAGATCTTATGTCGAATGTGTTAGTTGTGATAATACAGCGAGTTTAATTTGCTGGGAAAAAACTTGGGTAGATCATGATCTACCTACATCATGATCTAAGATGATGACACGTGCCCCAAATAGTGCTAGAATACCACTATTCTTAACATTTTTGGACACGTGTCATCATCCTACATCATAATGTAGGTAGATTATGATTTACCTAAGTTTTACTGAATTTCCTGTATTAAAATAATAACTAGAACAGAACCTGTCCAACCTATTTTAAACTCCTGGTGGTTGGATTTATCTGGTTGAATGACTCCATGTGCTTGGATGATGCCTGTGTGTTGTTGCATATATAAAAATGCATAAAAAATATGGCTAGAGGGGACCTGCTTCTTTATTAAATGAAAACAAGGTTGTTAGGATAAAACCTTAAAATTTAATTTAGCTAAGATCTATGAAGTAAAAATACAAATACGAAATATGAACACGATATATAGATATAATAATTTTTAAATTTTAGAGATAATCTAAGAGGAAAAAATACTATTTAATCCTTTATTGTATTATCAGAAAAAAAAGACTTCTATATTTGGAATTAATTTGAAGTTTCTCTCATTCTCTTCTGCATCTTCTTCCTTAGGAAGTTTTAATTTATACAATTTATTTTCATACTTTTAATTTACATTTGTAGGTCTAGTTAAATTTCTTTATTCATAGTAAAGACCAAAACGTCGTATGATTCCATGTGTTTATGAGATCTAAGTGATCTTATTAGTTTCTGCATTGCATTTATAAATTCTCTAATTGCTTGTCGGCGTTGTTCATCTCATGTTTAAATTTGACCAATTTAGATTTATATTTGAATAATCATGGTTTTTCCTTGAGGCGGGAAACAACATATAAGGCTAAGAGGATACAGTAGACACCTAGATCAATCTTATTTTAGTATTAACTCTTTGAGACTAGAGAGAGCGAGTAACTTGAATGAGCCCCGCTTGAGAAACAAGGTGTCTTAGTCAAAAGTTGTCTTCCCCCGGTAGAAATCAATCCATTTTGTAAACCCTTTAACCAAGGTACAAATTAATTAAGATTACCTAATCGAATGTTTCTTTTAGGTAATTTGAAATATGAGGAAAATAGGAGTTCTAAGGTAACCGGTTTCTATAGCAACTTTGTAAATTATAAATGAATATTTTTGCATCAATGATCGAACACCATGAATCATACCCTTACTTGAGTTTTTGCAGAGAAATTTTTACACAATTGTTTGATCACACACTTCACACTTGGTTGTTAAAACGAGTTCTTTCTGATTTTATTAATTTTTGTATTTTTAGTTTATAGTTTTAAACAACCCCTCTATTCTACTTAAGTGTTAAAATAAGGTCTTTATCTTATTTTTAAAGCTACCCATTCTCTCTTGATCGAACCTCTTACCATTATTTGTAATCTTTTGTAGCTAATGTTAAATTGTTTTTATTTTTGAAGGTCTCGACAATCTGATCAAATTTTGATGTCGTTGCCGGAGAATTGGTGCTAATTTTCGTTTTCTTTTCCATGACCAGGTAGCAGAACAAAAAAATGCTGAGCTCAAAATGATAAGCAAAAGTGCTGCATGGCAAATAACCCATGTTTTAAATTTTAAGTTGTTTTGTTTTTTATAAAAACTAATCTCTCTGAAAGCAAATCTGGACCAAAAAATAATGTTGGGCCAAGAAGACGTTACAGACCAAACACTACCAGGTCAATGTTGTTTTCAATCTTTTCAGGTTTCCTCTCTACCTTTCGGGCAGAAGACTATGCACAAGTCAATGTTGAAAGTGAAAACAACTAAACTTGTCGCATGTACTATTTCGAGTAGGAACAAACATGTGCAGATAAGTTTTCAACGATGATTTCCTTAGTTCATATGGAGAATGCATAACTCCAAACAGTATCAGAATAACTACGTAATAATTAGCCAAAGAAACTTACAAGAGGGAAAACGGGAGCCTCAAAAAGAGACCTGACTCAGCATTGGCTAAAACAGACCGCAAATGCGTTGTCATCATTTCTGCTCCGTGTCGAGCCACAGCATGCGCAATCTTACATAAATACAAACACAAGCACAGACACAGACACGAAAAAGTCTTCCGTCAATCCAATACTTAAACTGAAAAGGACAGTGAGGAATAGATGACAAAATCCATACCTCACGGCTAAGAATGGTGGCTATCTCAGCATCAGTAGTTAAATGATCAAGTAATCCAGTAAAAACAACAATCTTTCCTCCTGGAAAACATGAGGCATTCACAATAGGCTCATTAACAACCAAAACCTCCACTACCTCGCTATCTTCAGCCTGGCTTATTGCTTTCAATGCCTCATCCACATCATTCTCCGGTGGCACCGAACGGGCTGCTACCTTGGGCATCAACCCTGTTTGTACACAGTTGATTAGATTTTGTGCAATCCAAAGAACTCGTACGGTATCAGGGTGTGATGCGGGTAGCGTTTTGTCTTTATAAGCTGCCTTAATCTGCTGAAACTGAGCCTCTCCAAACCCCTTCTCCTTATCTCTCGACGAATGCACCCGACGCTCCCACTTAGTGTAATACAGTTCCTCTATAATGTAATAGAGCACCGATATAAGAAATACCGTAACAGCCAAAACAAGCATAACAAAAGAAGCAAGCACGAGTCTTTCAGTCCAATCCGTAGGTTCCTTTTTTATAAAATGGTCTGCACGGTAAAACCTCTTGGTGTGCGCACTCATTTGAAGACCTAAGCCGATTGGCATTTGAGAAACAGAATGAAAAGGAGAAAAGCCAGAGATCAACTTAGCCGGATTTGAAGAAGAGGTCGACCCGTGTCGGTAAATTCTGGACATTGGAGGTTTGGGATTAATGGTGATCCTGGACGCATAAGTACTCCTAAGTGTGTCAACAGCTAGCTTCGCTTTTCTGTAGGATGCCATGGCAAATGAGTCTGGGGACTCTGGATTGGGGTTGAAGATAAAACTCACCACAGCAAATGTTATATATCTTTGTACTTGTATTATCACAAACTGAAAACCCACCGCATTTCGCTACTTCAACAAAATCTTAACAACAATCTTAACAACTTCCTAAAGTTAAGGGTACATCATCTACTTTTACTCATCTACTTTTACTAGTAGCATATTGCATTGATAAAATTAATAGGTATGTTATGATGTAGATAATTTTTTTTCCACGTTACTGACTAACTTTTTTATTTTAAAAATTATATACACATTTTTTTTATATTCATTTGGTAATTATTTATTTAAATAGAAAATAAATAATTTTTTTTTTTAATCTTAAAGACTTACCGCAAACTTCAATGAACTCTTATAAATTATTATATAGATGAATAAACATTTTGTATTGCTTTGAAGTAGCATATTGCATTAATATTTTATTTTACCAATATGCCGCTGGTAGGACGGCACTTGGCCATTTCAAACCCTAGCTAGGACAACAAAATGTATTTACTCCTACCACACGACTCATTAGAATGCCATTTGGGGCAACACCCTTTAATGTTACACCAACTGCTGAAACAGTAGAGTACCCTTAGTGGTAGAATTCTGCTGAACGGTATAGAACACAAAAGAACAAAATTGCATCCAATTTTTCCTCCTAATTTGGGCAATGGTAGTAAAGTAAAGACGGATGAAAGGTTTAATTGGCCGGATTCTCCTTTGGAATGATCGCTATTTTTTGTCCCAACCCATTTATCAGAAAGCACCAAGCCGCCTTAACTATCAACAATTCATGCAAATATATACCCAGTCGCCTGTTCACCTTAACCCAAATAGAGAGGCAGAAAAAAGAAAAATAAAATGAAGCACATAACTCTGCTTCTTCTACTAGTTTCTCTGGTTTTGCATTCAAATCCATGCACAACTGCTACTTCTAATAAGCCAAGTCCAGCCACTGAACATTTTATCCAGTGCGTGTCGACTGTGTTCGATTCGTATACCAAATCCTTTGAAACCATATTCACACCCAACTCATCATCTCTATATTCCTACCTCCTGCAATCTATGCAACAGAATACAAGATGGCTAAACTCCACCGAGGCACCTAAACCACTCCTCATTCTCACACCATTCCATGAGTCTGAAATCCAAGCAGCCGTTGTTTGCAGCAAGCGGCTGGGGGTACAGCTTCGAATCCGAAGCGGGGGGCATGACTATGAAGGCCTATCTTATCTTTCCCAAAATCACACCCCATTTATCATCATTGACCTTTTCAATCTTCGAGCAATTCAGATTGACATCGAAGATGAAACAGCTTGGGTTCAGTCCGGTGCAACGCTTGGCGAGCTTTACTACGCTATTGCCAAGAAAAGCAGCGTACATGGATTCCCAGCTGGTTTATGCCCTACGGTAGGGGTTGGTGGACACTTGAGTGGAGGTGGTTTTGGTACATTGTTGAGGAAGCATGGAGTTGCAGCAGATCATGTGATTGATGCGTACCTGATTGATGCGAAAGGAAGAATCCTTGACAGAGAAGCAATGGGAGAAGATATGTTTTGGGCCATCAGAGGAGGCGGCGGAGCAAGCTTTGGAGTCATTCTTTCATGGAAGATCAACCTGGTTCGAGTGCCACCTACTGTGACTGTATTTACAGTATCAAAAACCCTGGAACAAGGAGCCACCAAGCTTGTCCATGGATGGCAGTTCATAGCAAGCAAACTACACCAAGATCTCTTTATCCGCATCATCATTCAAAACATTAGTGGCAGTAAAGGCAAGAAAACAGTACAAGCATCCTTCAATTCGCTCTTTCTTGGAGGTACTGACAGACTGATGGCACTGATTAACGAGAGCTTCCCCAAATTAGGACTCCGCGATCGGGATTGCACCGAGATGAGCTGGATTGATTCTGCTATCTATTTTGCTGGATATCAGATGGGGAGCCCCTCAGAAGTCCTGCTTGACAAGACACAGCTATACAAAGCAAGTTTCAAGGCAAAATCTGACTTCGTCACGGAACCAATACCAGAGGTGGGACTTGAAGGAATTTGGAAGAGATTCATGGAGGAAGAGATGGTGTTTACAATAATGGATCCTTACGGCGGAAGGATGGATGAGATTTCAGAATCCAACATTCCTTTCCCCCACCGACAAGGTAATCTGTACAACATACAATACCTGGTGAAGTGGGATGTGAATGAGAATGAAGCATCAAACAAGCACATAGGATGGATGAATATGCTTTATAGGTATATGGAACCCTATGTTTCCAAATCACCAAGAGCAGCCTACCTTAACTATAGGGATCTTGACTTGGGGACCAACAAGAATGCCAAAACAACCTACTCAGAGGCTAATGCCTGGGGTGAGAGGTACTTCAAGTCCAATTTCAAGAGATTGGTCCAAGTGAAGCGCATCGCCGACCGCCACAATTACTTCAAGAATGAACAAAGCATTCCAAGCTTTCTTTAATAAAATGGAGACAAGCCATCACAGAACAAGGGACTCCTTTCTATTCCGCCCCATATAATTGTCAATTAATCAAAACAACTCGCTTGTACGGATTACATTTCAGGGCATATATAACTAGGTAAGCAACAAAACACGTATTTTTTCCTGTAACTGGGTGTATCTTCATGAAGATGCATACATTCAATGACTTATCTCTGCATATCACTCAAAAACTATGCTACAGATTCCACACCATAAAGATAACTCGTTAGCATGTCAATTGATCAATAGAAGCCGACAGCCATGATGCAAATACAGAACAAAACTTGAATTTTTTAAAATTCGCCTTCAGCTATGGCATAAGATGAAAACAAAAAGAGCCCTCTCAAAATTCTCTTCCTGTTGTCCCCTTTCTTCCCTGCTAGGTGCTAAAAAGATCCCTAGTCAGAAAACACACTCAAAATGGGAAAATCTACAGATTACAAGCTTGCATGCCTAATTTTGTCATACAATAAGTACTTGCTATCAAGTTGACTAAAACTAGTGTCAGCAATAATGACATCTGTCAATGAAAATGTTTTGTCCTGCACGGCCAGGGAGTGGTCTGTCACAGGTATGTTCAGCTCCATGTTCCACAATTATGTAACCATCTCAACAAAAAACCACACTAGCAGATTGTAAGAGGTGAAGTGACAAGACCTGTTGCTCCTTCTTTAGAGAAGAAAACCAGTTTCTTATAAGATCGATGAAATCTGACTGACCTGCAACAGCTAGACTCTTCGAATTACTCTGGATGACATTTTCGAAAACAAAAGGCATAAGAGCTAGTAAAGCAATGACAGTGGCAATTTGAACAGGAAAAGCTGCTCCATTTGTAGTATTGCGCCAAAAATAACTAGATAATTTATGTCTCAGACTCGTAACTCCTTTATCCTCATAGCCACATGCCATAACTCCAAGCCTGCAAAATTGAAACTAAGTTACTGATAAAAAAACCAGTGTACTATGGAGCTCTGATAATATTAGATCATTAGTTCTGCATGGATGAGCATAGACATTTATGTGCATATGCAAGACATGACACACCATAATATCAATAAATCAACATTCAAAAATATTGTAAAGACTAAGATTTGGTTCTTTTTTACCAACAGTGAAACTTTGACTTTGCCGGTCACATCTACAGCCACCAAAACATGCAATAAAAAGGCCAAGATGGATTTTATGTTTTTATAACCAGAAATCTTGGAATTGAAATGTAAGACGCCTCAAGTGTGAGATGCATAAATGTGTCTGTATTTCAAAGCCCTCTACGTAAAATCCCGCCACTGGATTATTATTTCTTGGTTTGCTTTCACATAATAACTAAGTCGTGAATCCTAATGACGATGTTTCTGTTTTGGCAGTGATTTGTTTTTCCAAGTTGTTTCTTCCAAATATTGATTGGAGAAATGAATGAGATCATGTGTATCCGATAGAAAAACTAGTTCTTTTTGCACTGGTTGTGAGCTTTCACTCAACCTATAGCAGACCAAGAGAAATGTAATGGCAGGAATGACGTGGAGTCAGATAGATGTACAGATTGACATTTTATGAGCGCATAATTTTTATAAAAATAAACTGAGAAAATGACAAAATAAGTAGAATGAGTATGAACAGAGTGCTGCAGTATTTTATTTTGGTACAAAAGTTCAATTTATGAGACTATAAGCAGATTGCCAGAGGTATTTTTTAAAGATAACAATGTAAAGAAATACCACGATAAGATCAGAACATAAAGAAACCAATCTAATCATAGAAATAACTTTAATCAATTTAACGATAAGATAACAACGTAAAGAAACCAATCTAATCACGGAAATACAAAAACCAAGTAAGGCTTGATATGACCAAGACATAAACACAGAACTGAGCTGACATGGGTATATTGGACAGATTCGAGCATCCAACAACACATTACTGACTGGAGGAATTCAAGTACCCCCACACGCTTCATGAGAAGCTTTTATTTCTATTTTCCTGTTTTAACTTTTATTTTGTATCTTATCTATAAATACTTTTTGGCTCTAGATTTTGCATTCATGAATTAGTAAACAACAAATGAGCAATCATAACATACCCCCCAAGCTGACCAAGGAGCACAATGACAGCCATGGCACAGTCATCTGCCTTGACCTTTTCCAACAGTTCCAACAGTACAGGAATAATTTTTCCATAGGTCCACACCCAGCCCTGCATACAGATGGAGACAAACCAACAGTCAATTTGTGTTTTGAAGAATTGCCCTTTAAAATACAAAAATAATGATAATAAGTGCCACAGCACAAAAAAGGCACAATTCCACAGGCATGGAGTTAAACTTGCCATATTTTGGACAGAGCAATCACTTAAATTCAGCAACAATAAATTGAACCCACAAACTCAACCAATTTAAGGAGGGGGCAATCTCGGATCTACTCCAGAAATTCTTCAACTATATTTCTCATTTGTACAGTTTTTCCCAACAAGCCCAGAAACATGAGATCAAACCTAGAACTCAACATAAAAATTCAATTACCCATTGGCTCTCAGCATCAATATGAGTATTTGAATGTAAAAAACCGTGTAGGCAAACATTTTGATGTATTAATTCTGTTTCCTATCACAACTGTAACTAATGAACTTATATTAACGAATTAAAGCTTTAGAAGGCAGTATTAGCACAATTTACTGTTTCGGGAATTGTAGTTATCTACCCCATTTGCACTTTTTTAAATAAGTAGCATGTTTAGTTTAGCACCTACTATATGATATGTCTAATGTTTTGCATGAGGTAATCACTCATGCTTCTTCCTTTAACAGCACCTAACAAACGCCAACCAAACTGATGGAGAATGAGTTGAAAGATGGGATACAAAAGCTAAACTCCGAAGGAAACCTTGAATCTACTGGGCTAAGTCCTAGGAACCGTCCACAAGGGGAGCTACTTGAACCTACAGCAGAAAGATAAATAGGAAATTCTCATAACTCAAAAATTCATATCCATCCTTACTTAAACGCACGCGCCATTTTTACATGCAGTTGGTGGTAATATTTTCAAAATAAACAAAAGATAAAGCCCAATAAATAAGGGATATCCTAATCATGTATTGCCACATCTATTAGTATGTGTGCTAGTATAAAAAAGTTAGTATCTCTCAGCATTATTCACAGAAGATAACTGAACCAACTCTCTTGAAAATTGATGGAAATTGGATTCAAGGAATTAATAGCAGACAAATAAAGAGAATAAAAACCTCTTCCTTCCACAAAAGCAACATTAAACCAGAAAGTTTGTTTCTTGATGCCTGACTAAAGCCCCACAATTCTCTGTCTAAAATTCAGCTAGAATTTACCACACACAAAAAATCAGCTAGAAGTGCGAAAACTTTTTCAGTAAGTTTAAAGAATAAAACATAAGCAAGTGTGATAGTTGTTTCTCTTTAGCAATAAATCTAAGACACCACATGTGATGCTTGTAACTACCAATATTCATCTTGCCTTGGATGTGGGAGTTCTTACTTTCTCATCTACATCAGCCTGCTTCATAACACAGATGCTCGGTCTAGAAGCGAGCAGGCATTCTTTATTAATTTTTTCGTCATAGATTGGAATGTAAACTAGGGGACCCAAACTCAAGACTTAGCCCCCCAATTTGCAGGAAGTACTACTGAGCTACAAGCTCATTGGTATATACTATTCATTTTGTTCTGTTAACTGATTTTGCTAATCTAATAGCGAAACTTGGTTTACAAGTCAAAACTAATAAATATTTTGATTTGGTTCAATTTTTGTTTTGGGAAAAAAATCCCGTCCAGTATGAGTAAATGTTTTTTAGGTTTGTTTTAACTGAATGAACGATAAGATTTTTTAAAGAACAAGGAAAGTTTCAGCTTTAAAGTTTTGCAATTGCAGTTGCCACAAAAAGAATCAAACAAACTGAACCAATGGATTAACCATATCACTCAGCTCTAGTTCGGATTTGAGCATGACATCGGATAGAAGTGCTTTAGGGTGAAGTGAAGAATCAAAACTTTTCAATTCTTATTTTTTTTCTGTACCTAAACAAGCTGGATGGCATGAGGAACTTGTGTTTCTCCAATATAGAAGATCAAGCACACAGGCTTGGAACATGCTAAAATACTATACCACCTCTTGACAGAATAGGGAAATCAAACCACACCCCAGGGCCATGAGCAACTCAATATTATAATCAGTAAGAAGTTTTTGAAAGAAATTGCAAAACCATAGAACAAAATCTAAGGATGGACAACATACCACATTGCATGCAAGCAGTTCCACCAAGGAGAGAATATCACTGAGATCATGTAAGGTCTCATCGATGATGGCTGTGCAGTTGTCTGAACTACAGCATGCATCAAAATTCATGTCAAGTGCAGAATAAGCCATGTCATGACTTGAACACAGTTTAGATGTATCTTCACGGACCAGGGCACTGGAATTTGACAAACTGGCCGATCGGACCAGACATGAGTGCATAGTTTCTGACAAAGCACAACTTTGAAGCTTCTTCAATAGCTCTGATGCAACAATGTCAATGGAAAGAGCATCCTCTGAAAATGGGCATTTAGCACAAGGAGAAAACTCAACTCTTGCCTCATCTGTAGTTGAAAGATGAGAAATTGGAGCCAATGATGAGCCTTTCCTTTCCAGAAATATTACTACTGATTTCACCACAGTCATTGTCCAATCAAACTTCTTCAGGGATGAAAAAATTTCCCCACAAAGGTAAGCAAACACATGGAGAATAGTGAGCGTAAGACCAGTATCACATTTGTGCATGCGCAGAAGGCCATAAGAGACCTCACAAATAAATCCAACACGATTAACTGCTGCACATATAGATGTTAATATAATAGCCCCCGTCACCAACTGATCAGCTGAAGCGGATCTAGATAACACATTTATTTTTGCACCGTTCAGAAGGATGCTTATCCTGGAATCACATTTGCTCAATGTTTCGAGAGATGAATCGCTATAGACCAACACTCTCCTTTCTAATAGAAAATTCTCAATGAGACCAAGCAATTCATCTAAACAACATACCTCAGCAAACAAGCTTCTCGTCTCAACATCAGACACCACTACACTCGAAGAAACATGCAAAAACTAGAATCAATACATAACCCAAAAGGATAAGAAGTGATATATAAAATGCCATTACAAACATGCAATCATGCCAAAACATAGAAAATACCAGCATTTATATGTCCAGCAAACCAATCTATGCAGGGGACAAAATCCTTAATCAAAGAGCCTGCAGATCCCCATGGGCTATGAATAGAGAAGTTCAGCAGCAACGATGTAAAAAATGCACAAGCCTTCTCCCTGAACAAATAGTAAAGTGCTTCAATTTCACCACCTGGCTAAGTACAGAAAATCTAGCAAGTAACTGATACAGAATCAAAAGCAGAACAATACAGATACCTAATCCTGAGTACCTCTTCTAAAACTCTGATATAGCACAACAAATCAAGTTATCTCAAAAGAAACAGACACACTTACATGGGTGAAATTCTCTCTTCCATTTTAAGAGCATGCAAGATTTTTGGCACCATGAACTCTGTACATTTATCCAAAGAGCATCGGTTCATGCAAGATCTTGTGGCACAAAATATTCTAGACATGCTTTCGTTGTCATCAACATTAGAAAATACAACACAGTATGCAGGAATACTGTCTGGTGCACCCACAGGATCACTTCTAAGCGGAAACATCAGACCCTCCTCTCCATTACTGGTTACTTTTGGCATCTCAACCTCTAGCCCAGATGCATTCTCTGGATCCACAGTAGTTCTGACAGCACTTCTGTCACCCAATAAACAAAAGGAGTTGGCAGGGCCCTCATTCTCATGAAGCAATACATTGCAGTAAGCACCAGAAGCAGAAGCATTATCCTTAAAGTCAACGTAACCAATTGCCCCGTCAGTTAAGTCGAGGCTTTGAGAAGGAACAAGAATCCGATTATCACTAGGCAATCTGGTACACAAACTGCCATCAAATGAAGGATTAAGCTTATCCTCATCAAACATCTCACAATTCGGGAACTGAATGTCAGGAAGAGTTGGTGATAAGGGAATCTGCATTGCTTTCCTGTAACATTCCTCATCAGAACTGTTATCCAATTCCATCAATTTCATATAATTGCTGGCGACTCCAGAAAGACTTGCAATATTTTCAACATTGAGAACATCCCCACGTGCTTTTAGAGTTCCCGCTTGAATGTCATCATGAACCAAAGCCTCTCTAGAGGCATTTACACCATAACAAGCTTCATTCCCAAGATCTTTGGTTCTCTCTGGCACATCTTGTCCAGACAAACCCTGCATGACTACTCTCTCCTCATGCGATGCTTCAATCTTCTTGTGAGACTGGAAACACTTATCAGATGAAGGAACTTGCCAGTCAGGTTCCACAAACTTCTGATCTGGCAGTCCTTTACCAACTTTTTCATTTTGCAATACAGAGAGATCCTTTTCCATCTGCAGATGCAACTTTTCATCTTCCACATATAGAAGTTCAACCGATTTTAATGCATCAGCCGTCCTCCTCCTCTTCCTACTACGTCCTTTCACTCTTCCAACACCAACACTATGAGGACCTCCAAAACTACTTTCAGCCGCCACTGTCAGATTGTGTTTGTGGGGTGCTCCGGTAGCTTCATGAGACATTCTAGGAATGGTTGGTCGTGCATTAAAGTTTTCTTCGACAAATTTCCCCGCCGCGGTAACTAAATCACTTCTTTCCTGTGAGCCGACCAACTGACCATCAGAAAAAGAAGCCGAGCTGGAATTTATTGCAGAACTCTCTAACAATTTTCGGTTTGAAACTCCATGTAGAGACTCTAATTTAGAATCAATACCTGAGCTGGATCCACCACAAACCCCTCCACCTTTCGTAACCAATACAGTAGAGCGGTAAGAGGTTTGCCCCAGGGGATCAGAGGAAGCTATAGCCATGCAGCTAGGCTCAAGAATCTGACTTTCACTTTGTGAAAGCCGCTGGCATGGTCCAAACCTACAAAGGCTTCTGTTAGATACTTGCATGTTTGCAATGTTCCCGACCTGTTGAGTGCATCACACAATCCAATAAGACAAACAACATAAGGAAATGTGTGGACATTGAAACATTTAGGTAATAAATACAGAAGTACAAGCAATGTTTGCCAAAAATGAAATAAATGACAACAGACAATGTGATCTACGTCAACCCATTAATGAGATGAACAACTATTTGCAGCAAACACCAATAAAACATGAATCTTTTTTATTATTCCCTTTTAAACAGATAAAATAAAAGACAACCAACCTAATCATTTTCCCCATGAACAAGACTCAATTTCTAGAGAGTAAATGTTTATATCATATTCTGTAAAATGTATTCATCTACATAAAATGAATAAAGTCAATATACAACTACCAAATCAGGTGAATAAAGTAAAAGAAGATCATTCAAGGTATCAGCAAACTTTTTTTAATAAAAAAAAGCTCTAAACAATTCAGCCTACAAATTAGTCATATATTGTTTTGGTTCCCCTATTAGTAAAACTGCTTAGACGAAAAAAGAAAAGAGTATCAATATTAACTGAAAGTCCTACCCACCGTTCATTTTCCTAAACAGCCATCAGTAACCACGCGTCTGAGGAAAAACACTCAGTCAGTACCAAAACAGAGTAACAACCAAAACCTGTAACCTATGCTTCATGAATAAATTTGATAAACATTGAAGTATTGCACACAATATACCTACAACTAAAATGTAAACAAAAGAACTTGTCAATGAATTCTAGAAGCTAACCTTTTCCTTGTCTTCAGCGCCCACCGAGAAAGGTGTAGTCAGTGCATTCAGTCGACATGACATTTGAAAAAAATCCAGTTTCAAGCAAGATAGTTCTTGCAATAGGATGCCAGTATGCCTTTTTTCCAAATCTGCCACTTCTTTAGCATGTTTTACTCTTGCCTTTTCAAGCTTCAGTTGTTTTTTCAAAAATTTCACTTTTGTTGTTTCAGCACTTCTACCTTTGCCAGATAGAATAGCAGAACCCTCAGCATCTACTCTGGAGGAAACAAGTTCCCTTGCCTCCCTCTGTAGTTCCTCAATCTTAATTCTATATTCTTCAAGCCGATGAGATAGCTGATCCGCACGGGATTTTTCATTCATTGCCATCTTCCTATTCTCTTCTGCAAGCTTTCTTTGCTCTTCTGCTTTCACCATCTCTGAATGTGCGCGTTTTCTTTCCTTAACCAGTTTATGCTTTTCTGCTTCTAACTTGCTACTTGCCTCTTTATACTTCAAAGTCTTAGAGACCAACTTTAATTTGGCTTCATCAACTTGTTTCTTAAACATTGATTTTTCTTCCATTGCCTTCTTGCTTTCTTCGGCAAGCTTTCGCTGCTCCACCACTTTTGCCATCTCTGAATAGCCACACTTTTTCTCTTCAATTACCTTACACTTTTCAGCTTCAAACATCGTTCTAAACTCATCCATTTTCCGGGTCACAGAAGCCAACTTTGAATTGGCTTCAACTGCTTGTTTCTTCATACTCTCCAGTTGAAGCCTATATTCCTCAGCTTTCTTCCTTTCAATATTAGAAAACTTCCGCTGCTCATCAGCCTGAGCCTTTTCCTTTTTCACATACGTCCATGCTTCAGCAGCTTTCTTCTTCTCTGCCTCAGCAATCCTCTTCTCTGAATCTGCCCTTTTCCTCTCCTTCTCAAGAAGTTCCTTGAGCTGGTTTATTTCCACCTCTGTTTTGGCTCCAAAATCTGGAAGAGACATTTTCTCGCCACTTTTATCTTCAACCTCTGCACTTCCCTTTTGCTTCAATGACATGAGTTCGGACTTGAGAACGGAAATTTCATTCTCTAAAGAAACTCTTGCAGCCACTTCTTCCTCTTTCATGCCTTTCTCAGTTTGTACCCTAGCCCGCTCTTCTTCTCTTGCTACAGAAGAACAACATCCAAATTTCAAACATTGTTGGAAAGAAAGGCTCTTTCACCTAAACCAAAATAATTAACCCAGAATATATATAACCAAAATATCGAAATAACAACAAACCATTACCGTTTTTCTCCTGCTGAAGAAGTTCCTTGAGCTGGCTGATTTCCTTTTGCGCTTTGGCTACAGAATCTTGAAGAAATTTTACCTCCCCACTCCTATCTTCCACATCAACGCTGCTTCTTTTTTCCTCTTTCACATCTTCCGCAGCTTCTGCCCTAGCCTGTGCTTCCTCCTTAGCTGCAGAAGCACAAGATCCAATTCTTCACCATTGGCAAACAAAGGCTCATTCATTTACCCCCCCCCCCCCCCCCAAAAAAAAAAAAAAAACACACAAAGGAACTGAAGTAACAACAAAAAGATTAGTACCCTTTTTCTCCTTCTCAAGAAGTTCCCTGAGCTGACAGATTTCCTCGTCCTTTTTTATAACACCATTATCAAGAACCTTGACGGCTTCCCTTAAACATTCCCTTCCCGCTTTCAACTTTGAACAACGGTCTCTCCACTGTTAATAAACAGTAACAAAAACGTAAGCCACAGATGAATGAACAGATGAAAATAATTTAAACAAATAATATTAATGGAAAGTACCGGTTTGCAGCAGGGATTGAGCTGAGCAGCGTCTTCAACAAGCAAATCAGCAGCCATGACCTCAATTGATATGATTTGGCTATTTGATGACCAGTGGGAAATTACGGAGAGTAATGCACCATTCTTCGATTGTAACAAACGGGAAAACCCATAAACCCTAACACTACCTGAGGCTAAGGGGATGAAAAAGAGAACCGCTTAACCCCCTTGGTTCGTACTATTTCTCTATTTGCTAGAAGCAAAATTGTCTCCGGTTTGGTTTCAGATTAGGGGTTTGGGGTTCAAGGTTGGGTTGCTTTTCCCAACCCAAAAGCAGGGAAAGGAAGCTCTATTGGTTTCCTTTACAATTTGCCTCTATTCCTTACCGGTGAAAAATGGCTTTGCGCACCCATTAGTCCTTAAGGTAGGGGCTTTTGTTCGATCAGGTCCCTATTTTCAAAAATTCACCTGCGCGATCCCCAATATTTGCTCTGTTAGGCCCGAAAGGTGCCTCTAACCGAAACCCTAACAAACCTCCGTTAAGTACTATTAAAATAATATTTTTTTTTTAAAGTGAGTCCATGTATCAGATTTAATATTAAACAATTCGTTTTTAATTTTTTGAAAATCCGAAATGTTTTACCTATTTTCTAAACTAATTAATTAAATACTAAATATAAATAATTAATTAATTAATTAATTAACTAACAAAAAAACTAATTAAATACTAACTATAAATAATTAACTAACTAATAACCATTAACAAACTCAAATATATATACCACCTCTGCAATTGCAATTCCAACCCACTATCTCCTCCATCTCAACCCCCTGGCCTCACTCTACATCACACCCAAAGCCAGTCGAAACCCTCAATCTCCATAACTCAACCAAAAATCAACTAGCCAAATTAAAACCAAAACAGCAGCCACCAAATACCAAATCCAAATCCTTCCCAAACCAATTAAAAGAAGCAATCGGCGACAGTGATGGCTAATTTCGGGTTTGTGACAGTGAGGGATGGTAGCGGTGGTGGCTGCGGACAGTTGTGGTTTCGTGGAGGGTTCGTTTTGAGGTTGTGTTTGGTGTTGGTCGGAAATGGAGCGGCTGACAGGAATGATCGGAAATGGAGGAGGCGAGAGTGTTTGTGATGTTGCGGTGGCAGATCGGGAGTGGTTGATTTTGGCGATTATGTGTTGTGTTGATTTGAGGGAGATGATGATAGTTGAGGAGGAGAGGTGAGATGGTTGCTGTTTCTGTCCTCATTTTTGGCAGAGATGGTTCTCAATTTATAGAAAAATGGTTCGCATCAAATATTTGAATTATGGAAGATTATGTGTATCGGTATTTGGTTAATTGGGATGATTTAATTGGTTTGGGAAGGATTTGGATTTGGCATTGCAATTGCAGAGGTGGTATATATATTTGAGTTTGTTAATGGTTATTAGTTAATTAATTATTTATATTTAGTATTTAATTAGTTTTTTTGTTAATTAATTAATTAATTATTTATTTATTTATATTTAGTATTGAATTAATATTTAATTAATTAGTTTAGAAAATAGGTAAAATATTTCGGATTTTCAAAAATTAAAAATGAATCGTTTAATATTAAATCTGACACATGGGGCCTACTTTTCATGAAAAAATATTATTTTAATGGTACTTAACGGACGTTTGCTAGGGTTTCGGTTAGAGGGACCTCTCGTGCCTAACAGAGCAAACATTGGGGATCGTCCAGGTGGGTTTTTGAAAATGGGGACCTGATCGAACAAAAACTCCTACCTTAGGGACTAATGGGTGTGCAAAGCTGGTGAAAAATAGAGCAGTGACCACAAATGCGTTTGGGCTGGACACGAGAAGCTGGGTTGAATTTTCACCTGGACAAAAATATTGAGGTGAGTTCATTTTATTTACAAAAATACCAGGTATAAATAAACAAAAAACTCCTCGCTCTCCTCTCACCCTCTCCCTGGACATCTAGGGTTCCTCATTCTCCTCTCACCATCCCTTCTCACCTCGCTCTCCTCTTCTCACCGGAACCTCATCCTTACCATCTCCGACTGCCGTTCCTTCCTCTTGGCCGCTACCGTCCTCGTCGTCGTTGCTTCCCTCTTCATCTACTCCCGCCGCAGGACAGCCTCCGCCTCCGTCCTCATCGTCAACCCACAGATCGTGCACATCCACGCCGTTATCAACTACAAAGCAAACATGGTAATCTACTTCTAGAGGATTAGCGTGATTGTATCAGATTTGTGCCTTTTGTATGGAGTGTATAGACTGACTCGGACTTTGGAGTTTAGGAAGAGAATTTTGATGTGGTTATTGGTTGTTTGGTCGCCTGGGCTTTTGATTGTGGACCATATGCATTTTTAGTACAATGGATTTTTGTGTGCTTTTTTGATTTTTGTCTAGGCTAGCGAATTTAAATCGTATGTGCAATTGCTTGCTGGAGTTGTGTATGTGCAGCTGCATTAATATGATTTGTTGGATTGTTTATTTCTTCCAATCCGATTCTTGTTAAAATTAATCCTTCTTGTGTTTGCTGGTTTATGCCATTAAATCTGGTGGTGGCTGTAAAAAATTGATGCTGAATTTTTGCTTAATTTGGTGAATTTTGTGGCTGATTTTCAAAGTAGGTGACACCATTGCCAGTTAGGGCCTTTTGGTATTAGTAAATACTCAAATTGCTAGCAGCTCAGTCAGATTAGTTTAGCCAAGGCTTGCCACCCTTAAATTGTTTTGTTCTGTCTATTTTAGTTGTTGTGTTGCTTTGGTAAGCTTGCGATTATCTATTCAGCTACTGCACTGGGTTTTATCGTTGTTGTGCAATTTGTGTTGTAAAATTGTTGCCATTTTCTTATTTCTGTCATGATTTTTATTATTTTCAACCATCACGGATACAAGCTTAACAGTGGGGATTATGGACTTGTAATGTTGCTTCTCTGAAATGAACATGTTAGGCTTAATATCATATTTTGCTATTGCATCCTTGTTGATGCGTCTCCTATTGGTTTCGCTAGGGGTGTTCATCGGTCGGTACGGTAATTTTTCGGTATAAAAAATTCGGTATTCGGTATATCGAACTAGAAAAATTAAATACCGTATCATAGTTTCTATTGATCGATACCGTTACCATATTACTGAAATAATTTCGATACGGTATTACGGTATTACGGTAATACTGAAAATTGTACAAATAAGTAAAAATAATCACTGTCATTAGCCTTCCTTTTAATTTAGGAATTCAACAAACACAACATACAACAACATGTAGTCCGGTTTTAACACAGACGCTAACGGCATCGATCGATCTTAAATAGCAAGAGAATCTGGTGCATACGTACGTGCAGCTGGGACATTTTATTAATTCAACATTCAAGTACTGAAAAGGGAAACACAGAGAAGGCATGCTTGACATATAAAACACATTATGTATATGTATGTCACGAAGCATGTATAGCCTATATAATAGGCTTATGGGCTTCAATTAGTGGAGCAGAGGATATGGAGTTATATACATTAGCCTATATATCAAAACACAATTTCGGCAGGGCTTAAGTTGTATATATTAGCCTATATATAAAAACACAATTTCGGCAGATATGCAAATTTGGATACCATACCGTACCGAACAAAGTTCGGTTGGTAGTTCGGTATATCGAACAGTAAAAATTCTAAAAAAAATACCGACCGAATAGAGTAAATTTCAGTACGGTATTACGGTAATTTCAGTTCGGTTGGTATTTGCACAGCCCTAGGTTTCGCATCTTACCACAAGTTAGCCCTGTCCTACTAAATTTAGGAATTACAGTCTAGCGAGTATTAGTAGGTTATCTTTCCTGGTATGTTTACATGAGACTGTGAGCGTGATGTAGGAGATTTTATTAGCAAGCTGCTCTCTCCATCTTACTCTTCCCTACTCACTCAGGAAAACCTATTTACCTACAAATTATAGTTTATCTTACATTTGGTGTAAAGTATGGTGATTTAATACAATTTTCTTTGATGTGTAGTTATGGTTGAGTTTCAGTATTGATAAAGTATATGCGATTCCACACTTGAGACCTGCTGAATACAAGAGGTCAAGGCTGCCAAGAAACAGGAGGTCCGTAAACCGTCCTTATGGTGGAGTATTATCTGGTGGTGCTGTTAGAGAAAGGTATACTTTGACCAACTCTAGAATGAGGTTTTATCATCTTACTTGGCATTATAACTATGTTCTCACTCTTGCGTTGTTGATTGTGTAGGATTATTCGTGCTTTCTTGGTTGAAGAATAAAAGATTGTCAAAAAGGTGTTGAAAATCCAAAAGGCCAAGGAAAATGAATCAGATTCTTGTCTAGAAAAAGTTACAGACGGAATTCAATTCTAACCATAGTACAGTTTTTTAAGGTATATGAAGAATTTAGCATCTTTTTTTTCCTTCTTTCTTTCTGATGTCAGAATCCAATTTGTATGAATTCTGGTGGAAAGTTTGTAGCATTCTTACCGGTGAAGAAACTAGAAGACAATACTCTTTCTCGATCCCAGATCAATTATTGGAGAAATAAGCTGCAACAGGAATGCTTTTGGCATGGCATTGCAATTTGCAGATTCTGAAACATGGATGAATGTGGGTGTCTGCACACGTGCGAGGTTCCAGTTTGTGCGGCCAAAACACAATTTAAAAATAGGATTATCTTCCTAAGAGTTTGTCATAACTTAATTCAAGAGGTAATTTGGAAAAGAAGAAAAAAATAGAATCCAATGTCTCTGTACTTCTGCCAATCTTGCGTTAACATGTTTTGGATTCTTTCAAACATAAATGGCCACCCAGCCCATGATCTAGTGCAAATGTACAAAATCCATGATTACACAAAGTCATGGTAATTCAATTACTGCATTTCTCAAAATATAGAATTTAATTATGAATATGTAATTGTGATTCATATTACCTTTGTCAAAAAGTTTTGCGTATATATATATATATGATACTTGTATTATTTAATAAACAATTTTTTACATTTTCTTTAGGTTACTATTAATTTTTTTGTTAATTAAAATATTTATAAGTTGACGATTTATAACAAAAAAATGTAACAAATTCACTAAAAAAATGTGATTATTTATCAAGTTTTTTATTTATTATATGTGTCATTACATATTTCAAAAATATTGTACATTTTGATAAATCTAAAATAGAAATACCAATTATATAATTTAATGTAAGATTGGATATCAATTAGTTAGTGACAATACCAAAATAAAAAATAAGATCCTAATATTTTAAATATTTAGTAGAGTATTTTAATAATTGAACCATATGGTAAATATCGTAATGTTACTTACCAACTTTTATGTTTATTTGAATAATATGATGGAGTCAAAGTAGAAATTCATATGTTACATTAATTTCTTAAAAAATTAAAAAAATATTATTGATGTATTCGCATAAAAAAGTAACTCAATAGGTAATAGATTAATGATTAATAGATAATTGTGATTTTATATATGTAAATTTTTTAAATAGTGTTCAATATTTAACTTTATTTAATAAAATATTAATTATTTGCTTAAAGAAATAGATTGATTTAAATAATCTATATATATACTAAAAAATATAAATTTTAACGCTTGAAACAAATTGTGTCCTTTATAATTAAAAGGTTAAAATTGCAGCTTTTAAAAAATTATAGGTAAATTATTTGTTTAGAAAAAAAAATTTAATTAAATAATGTAAATAAATAGCACTAAAAATGACTAATGCCCTTTATAGTCATTTTACACTCAAACCATAATTCTAAAAGCCGTGTTTACCAAACACCAAAAACAACTTCTCGTTTCTCACAGCAATTTTAAGTAATGTTTAGCAAACAGCACACTGCTTTGCGCAAAAGTGATTTACCCACAAGTACTTTTCGGACCAGAACCGGAACGTCAAACAGGCCTTAAGTAGGAAGAGAAGCCATATGGATCAATTAAAGCAACAGCCACAGGTGCGAAGAATGCATGAAATATCAATGGGGGTCAACAAAGATTGACCTTTACCCACTTAATTTTCTGCTTGGCCTCATTTCCATACCAGTCACAAAAATTGCATTAATAACACCGTACCAACAAGCACAAAAAATGCATCTAATTAATCACCGGTGAGATGATCGTTATGGTAATTACGGAATAACTCAATCTAGATTCAAGCACAAGTCCAAATTATAGATAAATGTCGCCAAGGGAGGTACTTAGTATAACCTCCAACCAAAATGACCCAAGACAAATAAGAACTTTTCAAACTAGAGAGATTTAGCAGTAAAAAGTAAAAAACTATCACAAGTTATCCCCTCCAAGAACAAGGCTCTCTTCAAATTAATACTTGATGGGTGCAATAATCTCTAGCTGGGGACCGAGTTTCTCCTCTGCAACCTCTTCAGCTTTAACCCTCAATTTTGCAAGCTGCTTCTTTCTCTCATAGGTCACTTCAGCTTTCTCCTTTCGCTTACTCTCAAGCTCCTGCAGTCATAACAAACGGCAAATGAAATTCAGAATGGTGGTAACCAAGTCAGCCAATGTGCCGCTCCTAAGAGATGGTCATGAGAAGTAGTGGAGTGGTTGTGAGTTTGAACAAGGGTTATGGTGAGCCAACAAAAAGAAAAAACAAAAGTTGCCACAAACTTGCGAATTAAGATGTGCATGATCAAATAAGTAAATAAATAGTTTTGTTGCCAAAGGAATAATCAAGCACTTGCTCAGTAAAACATCCAACAGCACAACAAGAATTATGCTATTCATGCACACACATAATTGTGATGTCTTCAACACCCCTAAATGACCCAAATAAAAAAAATTACACCAAAATATTGTAAAATAATAACGGAAAAAAAAACTTCAAAGAATGACAAGACTTCAAAACGACAATGAAGCAAGTTGCAATCAAAATGGAGAATGGAACAGGTTCAGACAACACAATTTCCATACCTTAATGGTATCACAGTGGTTCCATCCAACTTCAGATGAAAGCTTTCCTAACAAGCAATACTTGTGTCCAGCCTGAAGCCTCAAAACCCTGATTATTGCACAAATGGAATGAGGAGGTATGAATAGGGTTGCAAACAGCATAAAAGGAAACTAATTACCCCTTCAAAAAAATTCAATCCAAAAACTCACTTGAGAGCATCTGGGATAACCATCCTCTTCGTCTTATCATAAGGTGGTGGAACACCCTGGTAAACCTTCAGTCGAGCAAGGGCAGCTTCTCCACGCTTAGTCTTGTGAGGTAACATCCTTCAAATAAACAAGGGAAAAGACAGAACTAAGGTCAACAAAATAGCAACTCTCTCACCCACACACTACAATTCTATGCGTAGAAAAGAAAAAAGAGAGTAGAATTGATCATAAAAACAAAGAGTTCATATTCCCGCAACCACTATGCCTTTCCAACCAGATGAGCTATAAAAATAGCTCAGACGTAACTCAGACCATTGTTATTCTGCAGGTCTCCTGCTCTGCTGTAAGACTTGGAAAAAACTTAAAACACAGAATAAAATTTTCTTTTGGCCTTTAGAATCAAACTATTTCAGCATAATTAGTAATCGAACAAGCAGATCCAATATTTTTCCACCAAAGTTGTTTTGTAAACTATGGTAGAATTCATAAAATACAAGTGAGTTTATTTACGACCCTACTATCACCATAAGATTGGTAATCCAATAAGTGGAAGAAATTTGGCAAAAACTATTTTCTTAAACTTAAATATGTGGAAAATCAATACAATAAAAAGTTGAATACACATACGGGAATGAAATAACGAGCTAGACTTACCCACGGATAGTGCGCCAGAGGATTTTGGCAGGGGCACGGAAATGGATAGGACCATGAGAAGGCTTGGTGTTCATACGTTTACGCAAGAACCTCATATACTTCATTTTCTGTCTAACGGACCCGCCAGATAGACATATTTGCTCACACCTGGTCACCACAACTTTCTGCCCATTCAACAGTTCTTTGGCTAAGATGGAAGAAAGGCGGCCAAGCATGTGGTGCCTAGCATCCACCACCACCCTTTTGGCGCAGATCACTGAGCTTGACACCATTCTCTGCTCTTGCTCTTGTGCGGGTTAGCTTGCAGAGGTTTCTCTGCTCTTGCTCTTGTGCGTGTTAGCTTGCAGAGGTGGTATAGTTAAATTAAATATATATACCACCTCTGCAGTTGCGATTCCAACCCTAAACCCTAAACCCTAATACCAGAATAAAAAATAAGATCCTAATATTTTAAATATTTAGTAGAGTATTTTAATAATTGAACCATATGGTAAATATTGTAATGTTACTTACCAACTTTTATGTTTATTTGAATAATATGATGGAGTTAAAGTAGAAATTCATATGTTGCATTAATTTTTTTTAAAATTAAAAAAATATTATTGATGTATTCGCATAAAAAAAGTAACTCAATATGTAATAGATTAATGATGAATAGATAATTGTGATTTTATATATGTAAAATTTTTAAATAGTGCTCAATATTTAACTTTATTTAATAAAATATTAATTATTTGCTTAAAGAAATAGATTGATTTAAATAATCTATATATATACTAAAACATATTAATTTTAATGCTTGAAACAAATTGTGTCCTTTATAGTTAAAAGGTTAAAATTGCAGCTTTTAAAAAATTATAATTAAATTATTTGTTTAGAAAAAAAGATTTAATTAAATAATGTAAATAAATAACACTAAAAATGACTGATGCCCTTTATAGTCATTTTACACTCAAACCATAGTTCTAAAAGCCGTGTTTCCCAAACACCAAAAACAACTTCTCGTTTCTCACAGCACTTTTAAGTAATGTTTACCAAACAGCTAGGGTTGACAATGGAGCGGCGCACCCGCAAATTTACGGGTAATCCATACCCGCACCGGCACCCGCGCGGAGCGGGTAAGAGAAGACAAATTGTACCCGCGGATTACCCGCGGATACCCGCAAATACTCGCAAATTTCTTAAAATTTAAATTTTCATGTTTAATGTTTTCAAACACCCTTTTGAAGTCATTTAAATTTATGGTTTGTATTATACTTTGAATTGGAAAATAGTTGAAAAATTACTTTAGTGGATATGTAAACTTTAATTTATGGTTTGTGTTTGACTAAGGGATTTACTAAGGTTTACGAATTTTATGATATGTATATATATTATTGTGGGTATTCATACCCGTATTTTACGGGTAGTTAGTGCGGGTATTGGAGCGGGTAAGCACTATCCATACCCGCATCCATACCCGCACTTTGCGAGTGCGGGTAAATCCATACCCGCAAAATACCCACAAACTGCGGGCAATAAATTACCAACCCTACAAACAGTACACTGTTTTGCGCAAAAGTGATTTTACCACAAGTACTTTTCGGACAATAACCGCAACGTCAAATAGGCCCTAAGTAGGAAGAGAAGCCATATGGATCAATTAAAACAACAGCCACAGGTGCAAAGAATGCATGAAATATCAATGGCGGTCAACAAAGATTGACTACCCACTTAATTTTCTGCTTGGCCTCATTTCCATACCATTCACAAAAATTGCATTAATAACACCGTGCCAACAAGCACAAAAAATGCATCTAATTAATCACCGGTGAGATGATCGTTATGGTAATTACGGAATAATCAATCTAGATTCAAGCACAAGTCCAAATTATAGATAAATGTCGCCAAGGGAGGTACTTAGTATAACCTCCAACCAAAATGACCCAAGACAAATAAGAACTTTTCAAACTAGAGAGATTTAGCAGTAAAAAGTAAAAAACTATCACAAGTTATCCCCTCCAAGAACAAGGCTCTCTTCAAATTAATACTTGATGGGTGCAATAATCTCTAGCTGGGGACCGAGTTTCTCCTCTGCAACCTCTTCAGCTTTAACCCTCAATTTTGCAAGCTGCTTCTTTCTCTCATAGGTCACTTCAGCTTTCTCCTTTCGCTTACTCTCAAGCTCCTGCAGTCATAACAAACGGCAAATGAAATTCAGAATGGTGGTAACCAAGTCAGCCAATGTGCCGCTCCTAAGAGATGGTCATGAGAAGTAGTGGAGTGGTTGTGAGTTTGAACAAGGGTTATGGTGAGCCAACAAAAAGAAAAAACAAAAGTTGCCACAAACTTGCGAATTAAGATGTGCATGATCAAATAAGTAAATAAATAGTTTTGTTGCCAAAGGAATAATCAAGCACTTGCTCAGTAAAACATCCAACAGCACAACAAGAATTATGCTATTCATGCACACACATAATTGTGATGTCTTCAACACCCCTAAATGACCCAAATAAAAAAAATTACACCAAAATAGTGTAAAATAATAACGGAAAAAAAAACTTCAAAGAATGACAAGACTTCAAAACGACAATGAAGCAAGTTGCAATCAAAATGGAGAATGGAACAGGTTCAGACAACACAATTTCCATACCTTAATGGTATCACAGTGGTTCCATCCAACTTCAGATGAAAGCTTTCCTAACAAGCAATACTTGTGTCCAGCCTGAAGCCTCAAAACCCTGATTATTGCACAAATGGAATGAGGAGGTATGAATAGGGTTGCAAACAGCATAAAAGGAAACTAATTACCCCTTCAAAAAAATTCAATCCAAAAACTCACTTGAGAGCATCTGGGATAACCATCCTCTTCGTCTTATCATAAGGTGGTGGAACACCCTCGTAAACCTTCAGTCGAGCAAGGGCAGCTTCTCCACGCTTAGTCTTGTGAGGTAACATCCTTCAAATAAACAAGGGAAAAGACAGAACTAAGGTCAACAAAATAGCAACTCTCTCACCCACACACTACAATTCTATGCGTAGAAAAGAAAAAAGAGAGTAGAATTGATCATAAAAACAAAGAGTTCATATTCCCGCAACCACTATGCCTTTCCAACCAGATGAGCTATAAAAATAGCTCAGACTCAGACCATTGTTACTCTGCAGGTCTCCTGCTCTGCTGTAAGACTTGGAAAAAACTTAAAACACAGAATAAAATTTTCTTTTGGCCTTTAGAATCAAAGTATTTCAGCATAATTAGTAATCGAACAAGCAGATCCAATATTTTTCCACCAAAGTTGTTTTGTAAACTATGGTAGAATTCATAAAATACAAGTGAGTTTATTTACGACCCTACTATCACCATAAGATTGGTTATCCAATAAGTGGAAGAAATTTGGCAAAAACTCTCTTCTTAAACTTAAATATGTGGAAAATCAATACAATAAAAAGTTGAATACACAAACGGGAATGAAATAACGAGCTAGACTTACCCACGGATAGTGCGCCAGAGGATTTTGGCAGGGGCACGGAAATGGATAGGACCATGAGAAGGCTTGGTGTTCATACGTTTACGCAAGAACCTCATATACTTCATTTTCTGTCTAACGGACCCGCCAGATAGACATATTTGCTCACACCTGGTCACCACAACTTTCTGCCCATTCAACAGTTCTTTGGCTAAGATGGAAGAAAGACGGCCAAGCATGTGGTGCCTAGCATCCACCACCACCCTTTTGGCGCAGATCACTGAGCTTGACACCATTCTCTGCTCTTGCTCTTGTGCGGGTTAGCTTGCAGAGGTTTCTCTGCTCTTGCTCTTGTGCGTGTTAGCTTGCAGAGGTGGTATAGTTAAATTAAATATATATACCACCTCTTCAGTTGCGATTCTAACCCTAAACCCTAAACCCTAAACCCTTATACTAGAATAAAAAATAAGATCCTAATATTTTAAATATTTAGTAAAGTATTTTAATAATTGAACCATATGGTAAATATTGTAATTTTACTTACCAACTTTTATGTTTATTTGAATAATATGATGGAGTTAAAGTAGAAATTCATATGTTACATTAATTTTTTTTAAATTAAAAAAATATTATTGATGTATTCGCATAAAAAAAAGTAACTCAATAGGTAATAGATTAATGATGAATAGATAATTGTGATTTTATATCTGTAAATTTTTTAAATAGTGCTCAATATTTAACTTTATTTAATAAAATGTTAATTATTTGCTTAAAGAAATAGATTGATTTAAATAATCTATATATATACTAAAAAATATTAATTTTAATGCTTGAAACAAATTGTGTCCTTTTTTTTTTTTTAATAAGCTGAAGATTTTATTCGTGCCTAGAAGCTGTAGGCAATAGAAAGAAAGGATAGAATGTACATAAGGTTGCTCCTCCAGAGAGGAAGCTACCAAAAGACTACGTTAGAAACCACCAAAGAAGGAACCAAGAAAACTAGACTACTGAACTGTCCGACCCAACGATAGTAACCAAGAAGGAGACAGCATCATCATTCCCAAACTGTAAGGGAATGTATGATCTGTACTCTTTAACCATCTGTACCAAAACGAGTAGGCTGTATTGAAGACATGTCGAGAACAAAAGGAGTGTTGATTGAAAACTACCTGGTTTCTCTGCAACCACAAGCTCCACATCATAGCATAAAACAGCACATTCCATTTCTCTTTAAACTGCCTCCCTCCTCTTGGAAGTAAGGTCTCCCAAGAAGCCCATAAGTCACCAATTGTCCGCGGAGGACACCAGGATACTCCTAACCATAACATCACAGCGTTCCAGCAAGAGTAGGAAGATTGACAGTGGAGTAGAATATGTTGGACTGATTCCCCTTGCCTAGCACACATAGAACAAACGTTGTCCTCCTCGTTGAGCATGCCACGAATGAAGAGAAATTCCCTAGTAACCAAACGCCCACGTAATGCCAGCCAAAGGAAAAATTCTACCCTGAAAGGGACTAAATTAGACCAGCATGACTCTAAGCTCTGATTGGCCTGAAAGCGTTGATTGTCGTAACCCATGGACCAGGACCCAACCGAAAATTCTCCACCTGAATTTAACTGCCACCTATTATTAGCATTACCAATATTATTATTTGGCACCGTGATAAGAGAAGCCAAGCCAATCCATTCTTCCATTTCCCACTCATAAAGCTCACGGCGCCACTGAATATTCCAGAGCCACTGCTGCCCATTCCAGTACCCATGATCAAAGATAGAACCATTAGCATTGCTTGCTAAATTGTAAAGCCGTGGATTACTAAGGGCTAGAGGAGTATTATTGTGCCAAGGATCCCACCAAAAGGACACCGAACGGCCATTACCCACGTCCAGTTTCACGTGTCTCGCCCAAAAATCGAACCAATCTCCTCCCCTTTTAAATAAACGAAAGATGTCTCGCCAGATAAAAGACACCTTGGCCACTAGCTCCTTCCAAAGGAATCCTAAGTTGGTGAAACCGTATTGCCTCCTAACTATGTCCGCCCACAGTTTCGTCCTTTATAGTTAAAAGGTTAAAATTGCAGCTTTTAAAAAATTATAGTTAAATTATTTGTTTAGAAAAAATTAAATAATGTAAATAAATAACACTAAAAATGACTGATGCCCTTTATAGTCATTTTACACTCACAAAATAGTTCTAAAAGCCGTGTTTACCAAACACCAAAAACAACTTCTCGTTTCTCACAGCACTTTTAAGTAATGTTTACCAAACAGCTAGGGTTGGCAATGGAGCGGGTAAGACACTATCCATACCCGCACCCGCAAATTTGCGGGTAATCCATACCCGCACCTGCACCCGCACGGAGTGGGTAAGAGAAGACAAATTGTACCCGCGGATTACCCGCGACTACCCGCAAATTTCTTAAAATTTAAATTTTCATGTTTAATGTTTTCAAACACCCTTTTGAAGTCATTTAAATTTATGGTTTGTATTATACTTTGAATTGGAGAATAGTTGAAAAATTACTTTAGTGGATATGTAAACTTTAATTTATGGTTTGTGTTTGACTAAGGGATTTACTAAGGTTTATGAATTTTATGATATGTATATATATTTTGCGGGTATATTTTAAAAAATTATAGTTAAATTATTTGTTTAGAAAAAATTAAATAATGTAAATAAATAACACTAAAAATGACTGATGCCCTTTATAGTCATTTTACACTCACAAAATAGTTCTAAAAGCCGTGTTTACCAAACACCAAAAACAACTTCTCGTTTCTCACAGCACTTTTAAGTAATGTTTACCAAACAGCTAGGGTTGGCAATGGAGCGGGTAAGACACTATCCATACCCGCACCCGCAAATTTGCGGGTAATCCATACCCGCACCTGCAAGTGGGTAAGAGAAGACAAATTGTACCCGCGGATTACCCGCGACTACCCGCAAATTTCTTAAAATTTAAATTTTCATGTTTAATGTTTTCAAACACCCTTTTGAAGTCATTTAAATTTATGGTTTGTATTATACTTTGAATTGGAGAATAGTTGAAAAATTACTTTAGTGGATATGTAAACTTTAATTTATGGTTTGTGTTTGACTAAGGGATTTACTAAGGTTTATGAATTTTATGATATGTATATATATTTTGCGGGTATATTTTAAAAAATTATAGTTAAATTATTTGTTTAGAAAAAATTAAATAATGTAAATAAATAACACTAAAAATGACTGATGCCCTTTATAGTCATTTTACACTCACAAAATAGTTCTAAAAGCCGTGTTTACCAAACACCAAAAACAACTTCTCGTTTCTCACAGCACTTTTAAGTAATGTTTACCAAACAGCTAGGGTTGGCAATGGAGCGGCTAAGACACTATCCATACCCGCACCCGCAAATTTGCGGGTAATCCATACCCGCACCTGCACCCGCACGGAGTGGGTAAGAGAAGACAAATTGTACCCGCGGATTACCCTCGACTACCCGCAAATTTCTTAAAATTTAAATTTTCATGTTTAATGTTTTCAAACACCCTTTTGAAGTCATTTAAATTTATGGTTTGTATTATACTTTGAATTGGAGAATAGTTGAAAAATTACTTTAGTGGATATGTAAACTTTAATTTATGGTTTGTGTTTGACTATGGGATTTACTAAGGTTTATGAATTTTATGATATGTATATATATTTTGCGGGTATTATTGCGGGTATCTATACCCGCATTTTGCGGGTATTATTGTGGGTGTGCGGGTAAGCATTATCCATACCCGCACTTTGCGGGTGCGGGTAAATCCATACCCGCAAAATACCCACAAACTGCAGGTAATACCCACCCGCAATTGCGGGTATCCAACGGATATCCATACCCGCGGGCGAAAATTGTCAACCCTACAAACAGCACACTGTTTTGCGCAAAAGTGATTTTACCACAAGCACTTTTCAGACAATAACCGGAACGTCAAAAAGGGCCTAAGTAGGAAGAGAAGCCATGTGGATCAATTAAAGCAACAGCCACAGGTGCAAAGAATGCATGAAATATCAATGGCGGTCAATAAAGATTGACCTTTACCCACTTAATTTTCTGCTTGGCCTCATTTCCATACCATTCACAAAAATTGCATTAATAACACCGTGCCAACAAGCACAAAAAATGCATCTAATTAATCACCGGTGAGATGATCGTTATGGTAATTACGGAATAACTCAATCTAGATTCAAGCACAAGTCCAAATTATAGATAAATGTCGCCAAGGGAGGTACTTATTATAACCTCCAACCAAAATGACCCAAGACAAATAAGAACTTTTCAAACTAGAGAGATTTAGCAGTAAAAAGTAAAAAACTATCACAAGTTATCCCCTCCAAGAACAAGGCTCTCTTCAAATTAATACTTGATGGGTGCAATAATCTCTAGCTGGGGACCGAGTTTCTCCTCTGCTACCTTTTCAGCTTTAACCCTCAATTTTGCAAGCTGCTTCTTTCTCTCATAGGTCACTTCGGCTTTCTCCTTTCGCTTATTCTCAACCTCCTGCAGTCATAACAAACGGCAAATGAAATTCAGAATGGTGGTAACCAAGTCAGCCAATGAGCCGCTCCTAAGAGATGGTCATGAGAAGTAGTGGAGTGGTTGTGAGTTTGAACAAGGGTTATGGTGAGCCAACAAAAAGAAAAAACAAAAGTTGCCACAAACTTGCGAATTAAAATGTGCATGATCAAATAAGTAAATAAATAGTTTTGTTGCCAAAGGAATAATCAAGCACTTGCTCAGTAAAACATCCAACAGCACAACAAGAATTATGCTATTCATGCACACACATAATTGTGATGTCTTCAACACCCCTAAATGACCCAAATAAAAAAAATTACACCAAAATATTGTAAAATAATAACGGAAAAAAAAAACTTCAAAGAATGACAAGACTTCAAAACGACAATGAAGCAAGTTGCAATCAAAATGGAGAATGGAACAGGTTCAGACAACACAATTTCCATACCTTAATGGTATCATAGTCGTTCCATCCAACTTCAGATGAAAGCTTTCCTAACAAGCAATACTTGTGTCCAGCCTGAAGCCTCAAAACCCTGATTATTGCACAAATGGAATGAGGAGGTATGAATACGGTTGCAAACAGCATAAAAGGAAACTAATTACCCCTTCAAAAAAAATCAATCCAAAAACTCACTTGAGAGCATCTGGGATAACCATCATCTTCGTCTTATCATAAGGTGGTGGAACACCCTCGTAAACCTTCAATCGAGCAAGGACCACCCCGGCCTCCGTTGACCCTGAAATCTCCGGCGTTTTTCTCGTCTCGTCGGTCCGGTCACGTTGCTGGGGTCCGTTTTCAATTTCGTCATCGCCGGCGATCCTCACCTCTTTTTCACTCGAACCCGTCGAAATCCGGGCACTTTTCTACTATTCAGGCTTGTTTCCTACATCCTTTTAATTTTTTCTCTTCTGCTATGCTTGGTCTGGATTGAAGGGACTTCGTGGGCCCTTAAATTTGTGGTAATATAGTAGACTGTGAATTTTAGTATGATTTCAAGATTAGATTGTCATGGTATTCGGAGAAAGGGCTGAGCCTGAAGGCTGTTTTGGGTTGAAATCAGCAAGTTTTATCGCTTACTGAGGCCGAGGTGGTAGTTGAGGTATAATCGGTGGAAGTCAGTAGGTTTTTGAGGTGAAATTTACTTTTATACGGATTTATTCGATGGCGGGTACTAAGAAAGTGTACGGTTTTAACCGGAATTTGGCAAATGTAATCACTTATTACGTGGAAAATCTACCCTTTCATGTTGATCATCGAGCGCTCCGACTCCTAATCACTCAGAGATGGTATCTGCCTCGTTTCGGTAGACTTGTAGATGTGTTTATTCCTAACAGAAGGAATAAATCGGGGAAACGATTTGGTTTCGTTCGATTTGATTGGGTAGAGAATAGGATTGATATGGAACTAGCTCTTGATCGTCAACACATAGGAGCTTCGGGCATAAGGGCCAACCTAGGTCGAATTGGGAGAAGGGGGTCGGGGATCTTGAACAAAGATCGCGTAGAAAATTCGAACTCAAATCCGAGGCGGAAATATTGGGTTCGGAGCCAGGAAGGAACATTGAGAGATCACACAGATGAAAAAGTTGCAGCCAATCAGTCTTATAAGGAAGCAGTTTCCAATACGGGAAGGGATCACCAGCAGGGATCGGTAGCCAAGGAGGATTTGGATTTGGGTACACAGCTAGACGGTCGGATAGGTCAATCTGAGGAGGAAAAAGTGAATGAAGTGGAGGATTCTGAGGTCTTAGACTTGGAGATTCCGGATGAAAACAAGGATTGGCTGTCTCGGAGTGTAGTGGGCATTCTTAGGAAAATTGAGAACATCCCAGAAATACAAGAATTGGTGCTTGATTTAGGGTGGACTTGTGTAACAAGAATCCTTGGTAGGGGTCTAGTTTGGATTGAATTCGACAGACAGGAAGACAAAGAGCAAGCACTTTTTTCAAATGAGGACTTCCATCGCCTGTTTTCCAAGGTGGTACCCTGGACAGAGGTTCTTTCAAAGGCTGGTAGGCTGTGTTGGGTTCAATGCTCGGGTGTTCCGGTCCAGAGCTGGGGATTTGAGACCTTCGAGAAGATAGGGTCGAAGCTAGGGAATCTTGTTGCAGTAGATGATAAAACACTAGCCCGTAGAAGGTCTGACGTGGCAAGGATTTTAGTTACAACCGATCAGATGTATGTCAAGAAGGATATTCTGGTAAAGGTTGGGGACTTTAGCTATACGGTGAGTTGCCATGAGGAACCTTCACAGGGGGAGATTTCAAATCTTGATTGGAGGATAAGTGTCAAGTCAGATGCAGAAGCTTCTGATGATGAGTCGGAGGTGGGAGATTATGAGGAAGCAGAGGAGATGGGTGGCAATGATCATCATATTCCTTCTTTGGTCAAGGAGGCAGGATCGGCGGAAAAAGAGAAGCAATCTTCTCTTCATCAGGGGCTAGGGGAGTATCCCTTAGTAACGTCGAGGCGAAAGGGAGATAAGATTAAGAGGATTGAGGCTGAAACGGGCAGTTTACACACGGTCAGCTCATCTGTGAATTCGAAAGTGTCAGTGTTTCGGGCGGAGGATAACGAAATTGTGAACATGAACAAGCTGGTTGATGCCAATGTGGTGGAGACAGACACTTGGGAAATAGGACGTCTATTGTCGATAACTGACCATGCCAGTGAAGAAGCAATCAAGGCCTTTGATCGAGAGAGATTTGATGTGGAAAGGGACAATATGCGAAGCAAGGTGGTTCCGGAGGCGAGTGCAGTAGTGACATAATGGTTCAATTATTTTCGTGGAATTGTAGGGGGATTTTATCAATTAGGAAGAGACGGTTTATAAAGAAAATATTTCAAGGAGAGCAGGCGTCGTTTTGCTTGTTACAAGAAAGCAAGAGAGAAGAAATTGATGATTTTCTTATACACGAATTAGGAGGGAATAATGAGACTCGATGGGTGTACACTCCTTCGATTGGGAGATCGGGGGGCCTAGTTTCGATGTGGGATTCCAAAGTTTTCCAGATGGATCATTCAGAGGTTGGTAACAGATTTATCTGGATCGAGGGTACACTTACAGAAAATAATAGGAGGTGTGCAGTTTTGAATGTTTATGCTCCCAACGATGTTGTGTTACGAGGTCATCTATGGGAGATCTTGGGTAGAAAGATAGAGAGCGCTACGATCCCGGTATTAGTAGCGGGTGATTTCAATGAAACTCTAGTCCCTTCAGATCGCTTGCATGGGGGGGGCTACTCTCGGGGTATGGTCCAGTTCAGGATTGGGTGGACAGGTGTGGATTGCAAGACATTAGGCTAGTAGGGAGGCGTTTTACCTGGTCTAATGTCATTAGCAGGAGTAAAATAGATAGGGTATTTGTTCAAGAAGGGTGGATGAATTGCATTAGTGATTGCGAGCTATCAGCTCTTGAAAAGAGTGGATCAGACCACACGCATTTATTCCTAAGACATGATAGGGTTGATTGGGGCCCCAAACCATTCAGAGATTTAGCTGTGTGGTGGGAAGACATAAGGTTCAAAGATATGGTGACGGGTTGGTGGTCAGAAGCAGGAATCGAGTTCCCAGGTAATTATCGGGTTATTCATAAGATGCGATACTTGAAGAAGAAAATTCAGATTTGGAATAACGACGTATTTGGAAATGTTGAGTCCAATCTAAGAGAACTACAGGATCGTCTTGAGGCATTTGATCGACTCGGGGACGAGCGGCCGTTTACCCAGGAGGAACAGAGAGAACACAACGACATTAGGCTTCAGGTTTGGGCTCAACAGGATCGGGTTGATAGATATTGGCAACAAAAGAATAGATTAAAGTGGAATATTAAGGGGGATCGAAACACTGGGTATTTTCATAGGATGGCAAAGATTGCAGTGAAAAGGAACAACATTAGAGAGATAATGACGCCTAATGAAAGACTCACCGACCCGGGGGGCATTAAGCGGGCAGCTGTTCAGTACTACGAGACCTTTTTCAGATCCGTCCGTTGGAACAGGCCTCGGATGCAGGATTTGGGATTTCTGAAACTGACTGAGGATGAAGCGTCAAGGTTGGAGATGGAGGTGACTCGTGCAGAAATTTGGGAAGCGGTTAAAGATTGTGATGGTCAAAAAACACCAGGGCCGGATGGATTTTCTATGCGATTTTTGCAAAAGGCATGGCACATTATCGGAGAGGACTACTGCAGATTGATTCAGGAATTCTTTAGGTCAGGGAAATTCCCATCAGGGGCAAATTCTTCGTTCTTGACTCTCATTCCGAAGATTAACGATGCGAAGAGGTTCAGTGAATATCGGCCCATAAGCTTAGTCAGTAGTTATTATAAGATTGTGTCCAAGGTCATGGCGAGTCGGTTGAGCGAGGTAATTACAAAAGTCATTAGTGAAGTGCAGCATGGATTCATTAAAGGAAGACAAACTCTAGACTGTGTCATGACAGCAAATGAGGTGGTCCATTACTTGCAGGAGACGAAACAACAAGGGCTGCTTTTTAAGCTGGATTTCGAGAAGGCATATGACTCCGTCGAATGGGAATACTTAGATGACGTGATGAGGCATATGGGATTCAGAGGGAGGTGGAGGAATTGGATTAAACAATGCATTAGCACGAATAAGGTTTCCATACTAATTAATGGGTCACCTTCTGGCCAATTCTGTGTGGGTAGAGGCCTTCGGCAGGGATGTTCTATGTCGCCGTTCTTATTCAATATTGCAGCGGAGGGTTTGCATCGTCTATTTGTTAGAGCAGAAGAGGTTGGGATCCAGAGAGGTATAGGTAACCCATCAGCAGGGTGGAATCTGAGTCATCTTCAGTTTGCGGACGATACTTTGGTTTTTGTGAATAACAATGAGGAGGAGATCCGGGGAGTGAAGGGTATTTTGAGATGGTACGACGCTTATTCAGGACTTCGAGTTAACTTCCACAAAAGCACCTTGGTAGGAGTGAATCTGAGTGAGCAAATCGGAGGTATCTTAGCTACTCGAGCTGGTTGTAAGTATGAGGTACTCCCTTGTAAGTACTTGGGATCTCTGGTGGGCTTTAATCCGAGACGAAAATCAGGGTGGGAGTTCTTTATCCAGAAAATGAGGAAAAAACTTTCAACATGGAAGGGGCATCTACTCTCGATGGGGGGCCGTGTGACGTTGATCAAGTCAACGCTAGCGAGTCTACCTATTTATAACATGTCTATTTACAGGATGCCTAAGTCCGTCGCTATTCAGTGCGAAGGAGTTATGCGGCGCTTTCTTTGGAGTGGCTGCGATATTAACAAGGGGTTGGCTAAGGTGAACTGGAATGAAGTGACTCGGTCAACAGCGCTAGGGGGACTGGGAATTGGGAGGATACAAGACCGGAATATTTCGCTGCTTTTCAAATGGGTGTGGGAGATGCTGAGGGGTAGCAGGAAGTTGTGGGCGGATATCGTTCGTAGGCAATACAACCTCCTTTCCATTGGAGACTTGTGGAAGGAGAGGGAGGGGAGGATGTCCCCAATATGGCGTGATCTTTTGGGAGTTTGTGGTCGAGGAAGTGCCTTTTTCGACCTGTGGACCAACAACACTTCGATAAAAATTGGGGACGGGAGAAACACAGTCTTTTGGTGGGATACTTGGGCAGGTAAGAAGCCATTGGCCTTGGAGCATCCTCGGCTATACCATATATCGACCAATCAGTATGGGACGGTCAATGAATTTGGTACATGGATCGATTCTGTTTGGGAATGGGAAACTGTGTGGAGGCGCGGTTTGTTTGAGTGGGAGAGAGACGAGTGGGTATGTTTGAGAGCTCAGTTACCTCTTCCCTGTAGGAGATATCAACATCAGGTTCTTCGTTGGGAATTAGATCAATCGGGGACATACACGGTGAATTCAGGGTATAAGAAATGGGAGGAATCTAGGTTTGAGCCAGCTCCCCTGCTTCGGTCTTGTTGGACTGGTCTAGCTCCATACCGAGTGGAATTTTTCCTTTGGTTAGCACTGCGAGAAAGAATTGTCACTAGGACTTTCCTAATGAAGCGAAACATGATTCCTGATTACTTGAATGTCTGCCCAATGTGCAACCGTGAACCGGAGAATGTTACTCACCTTTTCTTGCGTTGTGAGGTAGCTTCGGGTATTTGGGAGTTTATCATGCGTTGGCTTCAGGTGGTTTGGTGCCAGCCTCAAAATCTTTCGGACCTGTGGCGAACGTGGGAAAGTTATTTACCTTGTACAAACAAGCAGACCGGTGGTGCTTGGAAAATCCTATTCTATGCGGTTATTTGGACAATATGGAAGACACGTAACGAAGTAGTGTTCAGACAAAATGAGTACAGTGACTCGAGGTGTCTTAATAGGATTTATTCTTTGTGGCATTGGTGGTTGAAAAGTAAGGACAACGGGTTCGCCTACAGTTTATCCGATGTCCTTCAATCCCCGGCATGGTTACTCAATCGGTGAATCGAAGCTCGGTTTTCTCAGATGTAGGTTGAGGAGGAGTCAGGTCTAATAGTGAGCTAGGGAGTCAGTCCTTTGCCCTTTTCTTTGGGGCTTCGTTTGTTGTTGAGAACGTTTGTCGCACTGCTATTGAAGCAGTGTCTTGTAATCTTCAGTCATGTTCTTCATGACAATTCATTTCAATATAACTTTCTGCTGATTAAAAAAAAAAAAACATCCTTCAAATAAACAAGGGAAGGTCATCAAAATAGCAACTCTCTCACCAAGACACTACAATTCTATGCGTAGAAAAGAAAAAAGAGAGTAGAATTGATCATAAAAACAAAAGCAATGATATTTTGGCAGGCAGAAAAAATAGGCGAATGACAATTCCGTAAATAAAATGATCGTTTTATTTACAAAACTGTCACCACATATTTACGAAAATGTCATCACATATTTACGAAATTGTCATCCATCTATTTTTCCTGCCTACATTTTCCTACAAAATATCATTTCTCTTGTTTTTATGATCAATTCCTATTTTTATGACAGTTTCGTAAATATGTGGTGGCAGTTTTGTAAATAAAATGTTCATTTTATTTACGGAATTGCCATCCGTCTATTTTTTCTCCCGCCAAAATATCATTGCTAAAAAACAAAGAGTTCATATTCCCGCAACCACTATGCCTTTCCAACCAGATGAACTATAAAAATAGCTCAGACGTAACTCAGACCATTGTTATTCTGGTCTCCTGCTCTGCTGTAAGACTTGGAAAAAACTTAAAACACAGAATAAAATTTTCTTTTGGCCTTTAGAATCAAACTATTTCAGCATAATTAGTAATCGAACAAGCAGATCCAATATTTTTCCACCAAAGTTGTTTTGTAAACTATGGTAGAATTCATAAAATACAAGTGAGTTTATTTACGACCCTACTATCACCATAAGATTGGTAATCCAATAAGTGGAAGAAATTTGGCAAAAACTCTCTTCTTAAACTTAAATATGTGGAAAATCAATACAATAAAAAGTTGAATACACAAACGGGAATGAAATAACGAGCTAGACTTACCCACGGATAGTGCGCCAGAGGATTTTGGCAGGGGCACGGAAATGGATAGGACCATGAGAAGGCTTGGTGTTCATACGTTTACGCAAGAACCTCATATACTTCATTTTCTGTCTAACGGACCCGCCAGATAGACATATTTGCTCACACCTGGTCACCACAACTTTCTGCCCATTCAACAGTTCTTTGGCTAAGATGGAAGAAAGACGGCCAAGCATGTGGTGCCTAGCATCCACCACCACCCTTTTGGCGCAGATCACTGAGCTTGACACCATTCTCTGCTCTTGCTCTTGTGCGGGTTAGCTGCTGCTGCCGGCTGCGTGTAGGGAGGAAAATGGAAGAGATGAGGTAAGGGAGGGAGGGAGGGAGTGTAGGGTTTTATGGTTCTGACTACTGAGCTTTTCAGCTTTTGTGGGCTTTCAACTCTTCCACCACGTTGTGGGCAAGCCCATTTTGGATTTTATGTTGTAAGAAAAAAAGAAAAAAGAAAAATCAATGATGGGCATTTTTGCTCGTATCTTTCTTCATCTAAATAATTAACAATAATGATTGTGTTATAGTAATTGCTCAGACATTCTAATTTGAATCAAAAAAATTCAACTCCCCTGCCAATTACTCCCTTCCTCGTAAAAAAAAAAAATCCCTAACATATTTAGAAAGATTAAAAACACTAATAAATATTTTTTTTTTATTAATTAATATCTCAAATAAACCAGTAAAAAAAAATTAAGTGAGGAAGGGATTCCAGGCTCGTTGCGGAAATCTATAAAAGCCAGTTAGACTTTTCATCGAACAGTTAGTGTGCATATGCTGATTTGAGTTTTTTTCTTCACCGTATATTTGTGCCTTTCATTTTTCAGCATGGGGCTGTACCAAGTCGAGCAGTAATGGAGTTGGAGAATGGTAAGGCTATAATGGAGAGAAGGGTGGTGGAATTTGGGTGGATGAGAGAAGGGGAAGGGGCGGAGGAAGATGGTGATGAGTCAACAAACTGGGCCCACATGTGAAAAGAAAAATAATGAAAAAATTAAATCAATCCTCAACTTTTTTTATCACTCCTAAATCAGATCCTAACTTAAAGTTCTTTTCAAGTTGGCCCTCAACTTATCCACCCTTAGTTAATTAGATACTCGTACCTCCAACTTTGTACTAACACTATTAAAAAGCTATCGTTGACCTCTTGCATGCTAAAGGATTGATGACTTCTTCTGTGTATGTGGTTGGGATACTTTTATTAAAAAATATTATTATCATAATATTACTAATCTTGTTAACTTAATAAAACAAAATTTATACTTACATGATCTTCATGCCATATCGATCTTATGGAACCACGTATTGGGGATCTTCCTTAAGAAATAAACATAAGTCACTTAATAATTCCTTTCCTCCCTTCTTTCTGAAATATCATGAGAATATACAAAACAATTTAATTTTATCCATTCGATCAAGTAAGACGAGTTCTTGTTCTGCACGTTGATCATCTGCTCATCCACTTCTTTAGTGCTCATCTTCCCTCTAAACATTGTTGATGCTGTCAGGTATCTCCGGTGCCGCGGGTCTGCTGCACACATCATGTTCTTTGCATCCCACATCTGCTGTGTCAGCTCGGGGATGGTTAAGGCTCGATACTCCCGCGATCCGCAGGATGTTAGAGGTGCGAAACCAACCATGAAGAAGTGGAGACGTGGGAATGGGATCAAATTTACTGCTAGTTTCCTTAGGTCTGAGTTTAACTGGTCAGGAAACCTGAGACAACATGTTACTTGTTACTCCACTCATTGTTGTTGAGATCAAGTGGTTCAGATCACCAACTGCAACATCATAGTCAAGAAACATAAAATCAAAACAGCAGACAAGCAACATCCATTAAACCTTCTTGAGACGAGAAAGTGTTGGAGTCCACTTCATATTGGCTGAAGGAGATATTTATTTTGGGCCCAGCCCAATTGAAGATTGGAGTATGACTTGGAATAGAATTGTGTAACCTAATTAATTAGGTTGTCGACTAATGGTGGCTCACATTGTGAGAAGAGTAAAAAGAGAAAAATGTGAGGAGGAGATTTTTCTAGCGTGTTCTCCTCAATCTTGATGTGAGATTGAGTTGAGAAAGATTGTAAAATCAGTTGCAACGAAGAGCAACTGAGAGAGATTGTAAAAGGATTGCTGTTGAGCATCCCGAGAGATTGTGAAAGGGTTGCTGTCAAGCATCCTGAGTGATTGTGAAAGAATTGCTGTTGAGCATCCTGAGAGATTATGAAGCATCCCGTGAGAGAGAAAAGAGAAACTATTTTCGCAGAAACAAAAGCAGTCATGGAGGATTCGTCACTACGAATTCGTTAACCGTTGGATTGAGCTGAAATTTGGACAGCAGTTGCACGACTTCTGGTTATTCAATCTGAACGGTTGGATCAGTGAGAAGTAATCTGAGGTGGTAGAAATCCTGTCCCAAAAGAAGCTACAAAAATCTAGTTTTATAATATTCCTACTTTTTAAAAACAGAGAGCTGAAATAAGTCAATCAATTAGACTGCAGGGACCAAATTTCAGTTTAACCCTTCATACTTCATGCCTTTTTGTTTATCGTTTGTTTTTACCTTCAGTTGTCGTGGCCTACATTTTATTTCTGATTTGATTGGATGTTTATTTAGTTGGAAATTTATGATTCTTGTTTTACTTGGGTGGTTTCTTGTGGTCTTATTTATGATGTTAGAGTGAATGTTTGTGGTTGATTAGGATGACAAGAAGAAGCAGATGTATGCTAGATTGTCTGCTATTACTGACATGCATAATCAGGATACAACTGTTGTTGTCTGTAATCCCGTAAATAAGCGCTTGATGCGAGTAAACATCCCATAGATGTGCCTGGGGATGTGAGGTCGGTTGACGGAGGCTCTGTTTCTAGAGACAGTGCCTATGCTTACGATGTTATTATGACAGATACGATTCCTCAGCAAAACGTAGCTGGTGCCTATGCTTACGATGTTATTATGCTTACGATGTTATTATGACAGATACGATTCCTCAGCAACACGTGCCTATGCATGTGTCAAAAACCCAAGAAGGAAACTTGATTTATACAAAACTCAGTGGATAGGGCACCACAAAATTTTGATAAATCTCCTTATCAGGATCTAAAACCCTGGTACCTCATCATTTTGATTAAACATAATATAGATCAATAAACAACATGACAAAGAATAATTAGGAACAGAGGAAAACAAATTTAATCCCTTCAGACACCGACGACTAGTTATAGTTCTACGCCTCCAATTAAGTTATATCTACTACACCTTCTTGGCCACTTTTGATGGAGGAAGTGTTCCAAGCACCATGTCCCACAAAGATGAAGTTATTCCAAAACCCTTATCTTGAACTCTGAAATGATGATTCATGTGATAGCTCTGCAAAACGGAAGTTGAATCATCATTTTTAAGAAATATATGATAGAATTATGCAACACAGCAAAAACTTCTCAATGCATTGATCACAGCAAGAAAGTCGGTAGTGATCTAACCTTGAGATTTTTAGATGCACCATGTGAGGGCTGACCGTGGTGCAGGTAGTAATGTGTGCAGTCATAGATCACATAACCAAGTAAACCGCCTCCGAAAAGAGCAGGAGCAGTTGAAGGAGTTGCAAAAAGCTTAACCAAGTTCCAGAACTGGTAATTTGGTAAACACACACACACACACACACACATATATATCAGTAAAAACCAGGATGATGGAGCAGAATAAAGCAATTCGCTGATAGCAACATCATCAAAATTAACAAACAACACTGTGGCCAATACCAACCAGTAGAAAAGTCAGGGATGAAAATTAGCAAAAGTTAGATTTACATGCTTACACAACCGATGGTTTGTTTTCTCTACTGAAATATTATCAAATTATTTATATTACTAAGATTTTGACTTAATACTGATTTTAATTTCTTAATCCGCATTCCAAACATGACATCAAACTATCAACAACTATGTGATCAAAGTTGATGGAATACAGTAGAATTACAGTACCGGCACCAATAAAACAGCTGTTGCAGCTGGAGGGAAGACAAGCCTCAGACCATCCATAGGATGCTTATGATGGCAACCATGAATAAGATAGTGCATAGTGTTCCCCCTAAAACAAGACCCAAAAATAAGAACACTATCTATATTAGTAAAATGAACTTTGCTTAAAGGTGCAACTCATGGCCACACTAGAAACAATAAAGTGTGTAAGATAGAAAAGAGACAGGGTGGAAACTAACCAATAACTCTTTGTTTTGACGTGGAAAAGGAAGCGGTGCAAAGTGTATTCCAGCAATGTCCACACAAAAATGCCACCAGCCACCATATAAGCTATCTCAGAAGGGGTATGACCCTGCCTTACGGACATTGAGACAGTCCAGCAGACAACTGGGAGCCAAATAGTTGGAATTGCCCACCAGACTGTGCGTGTCAAGGACTGTTCCAAGTAGAAAATCAATGTCTCAACGCTTCTGTCATATATTTCAACTGATGCAATTATAAGAGCCTGATTAACATGCTTGCATCTAAACTGCTTACACTAATAGAACTAATAGCTGCATTTACATATATGTTGCACATGATGCTCCCTGATTAATTCTATGTGTAAACAAAACGAAAATACCTCCCAAAAGTCACTTTCAAAAAAACGAGGTCCTTCCTTGCTTACAATAGGCTGGTGAACCCACTCCTCATAAGCTTCTCCAAGATGACCAACCTGATTAAAAAATTAAAGAAGGCAACATCACAAATAGAGCTAATGGTAGGATGCTAAAAGAAATAGATACCATGTAATGAAAAAACCCCAAAACGAGTTACAATTTATCGGCAGATCTCAAGTAAACAGTCTTTCAGAATACATGTAAGCCCACAATGCTCACACGTCTAATAGTTCAAGAACAAAACAAATGCCAAACCAGTTGAAAACCTTAAGAAATTATATTTTTGGTTTAAGTGTAGCTAGTATAAAAATGAAAAATTAAATTAGCTGCAGAGTTTCACCTGGAAGACCAGAGGCTTATCCAGATCAACAATGAATCCCTGTGCAACCATCTTGGCAATCTATTTCTGCAAATGGCTCAAATCGTATCAGAACTCGATAAGCACGGAATTAGAATCAAGTAGACGAGCATTAAGCAAGCACAAGCGAAACATCGATTGAAGATTTCACTCTCTCTAAAATCAACTTCATACACAAATCTCCCAAAAGCTGTAATTGAGATTTGAACCATCAAACATAAAATAAAAGAATAAAAGGGTGACGAAATCAAACTAAACCAGAATATTATTATTAACAACCATCCAATTAGTCTGCGTAGAGGAACAGAAAAGCCTTATTCGTCGAGATTTACGTGCATCACTTTCACCTCCTATTTCAACACACGAAACAGTCTTCTTCAAATATCTAAAAGTACGTGGGCCCGTGACAACAAAAAGGAAAAGAATAAAAAAGTACCGAATCTAAAAAATTGAAATTTTACTTAACCCAGAAGAAAAAGAAAAAGAAATCTAAGAACAACAATTGCTACACTCCTTCCACATTTTCTCGGGACACAAGCGGAAAATCCGCAATCATGCAAAACAAACCAATCCATAAATTGCAAAATTACAAGGGAAAGCAAAAGAACAAACGAAGTGAAACAACAGCAGCAGATGAAGGAAGAAGAGATGCGAACCCAAATCAATGCCGGCCGGATCCAGGAGACACAGGCTTCGTTTTGTTCTTCCTCTGTGCTTTTGGGCTTTCAATGATGGGAAACGAAAAGCACCACAACACGAAGGGAGTTGTGGTGTTTTTGTTTTTTGTTTCTGCGGTTCGTTTTGGAGGCAAAAGGCAAGGGAAGCTGTTTCTGGAAAACCATAAGAGAATGAATGCAGGAAGGGAGGGAGGGAGGGAGGGAGGAAGGAAGGAGAGAAGTAGCGATTCTAAGGCCGTTGATTTTTGCACATAAATATATTGGGAAAATATCAGAACCGTTGATTCGATTTTAGGCATATCTGGATGTTGCCAGCCTGGCACTTCCCATACATACAGCCTGGCACCCTCTAAAAAGGTGTATGATACTAATGATGTGTATGGGCCGGTAAGAACCGGACTGGATTGATCGGTTCAATTGGAAAAGCTGTGATCCGGTCAGTGACCGTTTCTTATAAATTCGAAAAAAATCTTCTTTTATTTTATTTTAGCAAAAAAAACCTCATTGTACCCTTTGCCTTAATTTATCCAAAATAAAAAATAAAAAGAAACTAACAAGAAGACATGATAATATTCCCGTTTGTTTTTGGTTTCTACGGGTAAACAAGTGCATGCCCATGTTATAAAACGAGGATTAGATTGCGACGTGTGCAGAATGCCTTTATTAATTTTTATACCTCCGTCCGGCATTTCACCGATGCACGCGAGCTGTTTGATAGAATGCCGCATAGAGATGTGGCGAGTTGGAATTCGATCATGGGTGTTTGCAATGGAAACTTTGATTCATTTTCTGTGATGGGTTTCTTCAGAAGTTACTGACTGAGTGTGTCAGACCCGATAGCATCAGTTTGGTGGTTGTTCTGTCGGCTTGTGGGCTAGAGTATGGAAAAGCAGTCCATGGTTACGTGATAAAAGCAGGACTTGGATGGGAATTGAATGTAAATAATGCTTTGTTGGACATGTACACTAAATGCAAACAAATGAGTCTGGGGAGTAAAGTGTATGATGAGATGGGTTCTGGAAGAGATGTAGTTTCTTATACTATTTTGATCAATGGATACGCGAAGATGGGATCGATTGAATTGGCTCGTGATGTCTTTGATCAGATTGTGCCGAAAGACATTGTCTTGTGGAACACAATGGTGCATGCCTATGTTAAGGCGAATCGTCCAGATGTTACCTTGGAACTTTTCAAGAAAATGGATGATGAGCTTGTGATACCAGATAAAAGAACAATGGTCAGTGTGATTGGAGCTTGTGCTTCCTTATCAGACCTGCAATGTGGTAGGCTAGTTCACAGATTTGTCAACTGAAACAACAATATAACGAAAGATGTGTTCGTAACAACTGCTTTAATCGACATGTACTCGAAATGTGGGAGTGTGGAAGATGCTCTGGCTACCTTCTATAAAATGGAACACAGAGATATTGTCACTTGGACAACAATGGTGGAAGGGCTTGCAAATAATGGGTTTGGAAATGAAGCTTTGTCCATGTTTAATCAAATGGAGAAACAAGGGATGATTCAACCTAATGAAGCAACATTCCTTTCCGGGTTGAAAGCATGTACCCATTGGGGACTCGTCGATGAAGGGTGCAGATTGTTTGAAAAGATGGTGGAAACTTACAAGCTTCAACCTGCTATTGCTCACTTTGGCTGCCTAATTGACCTACTGAGCAGAGCATGGCTCTTGTATCAGGCAGAGGAGTTTATCAATTTGTTGCAACCTGAGGATAGATTCATTGCTTATAAAACTCTCCTAAGTGCTTGCATCAAGTACTCAGAATTCAGCTTTGGAGAAAAAGTTGCGAATGAAATGGTGAAGTTGAGTTCTCAGAGTCAGAGCCATGCATCTCAAATTATGATATCCAACTTCTATGCTCTGGCTGGTCAATGGAGTCGAGAAGAGTTACAGAGGGGCTAAATGTTAGAAAGGAGCCTGGTATCAGTTCTGTCTAGGTATTGAATTTTGAGTATGAATGTATCAGCTTTGTTCTGTGCAAATATAACAAATGAAACCGGATCGAGACAAATGCAAAAAGTATGGGAGTTACTAAGATGAGTTGAGATCCACAATCTTGATTTTCTATAAATTTACAGTTCAGGATACAACACCTCCGGTCGGAAATGCCAACAAGAAGGGTTGGACTACCCTGTCATACTGACCCTTTACAATTCTGAGATTCAAAGAACACGCATCTTACATCCCCAGAAGTAAAAACAGCAAGCATCTATGAAGAGAAAAAAACCTGTTTTGAACAAAATGCGAATCAACATTCTGAGCCTGACAGAGAGGCAGGGGACCTATTCTTGACTAATTTCAAGATCAAACACGATACAACTGTAAGCATTAGGGCTATAATTCTACCTCCCAACAATCCTGCTAAAACTATCACACATAGGATAAGGTAACTTGACTTGCCTTTTCCTTTACTTTCTGCTTTTTCCCTGAGAAAAATCACTTCAACTGGAGCTGGAGCCTGCACCTCTGTGCTAGAAATGGAAATGCCATTATCAAAGTCCCTACATTTTCTCTCCTTTTCTCCTTGTTCTTCTTCTTCTAGCAATCCTTTAAGTGGTTCTTGGCCTTTATAAACTTCTAAATCTTGTCTGGCATGATTTTCTTGCTCTTCTACTATTTCAATTCTCTCCCCTAATTGATTTTCCCCACAACAACTGGATACTTCACTGCTCAAATCCAGTTCCTTCTCCTCATTAATTTTACACTTCTTCCCACCGCGCAACTTCTTCGGCACCAATTTCTTGATGATGGTCGCTCTGATTTTAGTGCCTCGACCGCGTCCCTTCTCACTCACCACAACCTCAATTCGTCCTTCATCCAGCCTCTGAATCCCCACCACCTTTGTGTCTGTTTCTAAACATTCCAATCTCCCTCCGTTATTAACTAGACCGAAATCTATCTCCGGTCTCCGATTCTTTTCAAGATGTGCAACCATAGCACGGTAATATTCTTCGACTTGAACCTCCTCAACAGGAATGCTGGACTCAACAGGCTCAACCAAATCACAGGAATCAGCCACCTGTTCGTTCCTGTCTTCCTCTTCCCGCATGAGCAACACGGTATCGTAATCTTCACAATTCTTCTTCTCACGTTTCAAAATTAACAAAACTGAAGAAACGCTTTGGATCAAATTTTCCAAAAGTGCATTTGCATAGGGTGTCAAGAAACATGAGATATGTTTCCCAACATACTCAGCGAAAATAAGAACGAAGGCAGACATTGTCATACCAACAACAAGCTTTTTAGTACTCAAACCCAAGATCACCACCACAAGCATTTTCAATAAAACCCATAACAGATGTTTCTCATCCACAGTACAAGCATCAGCATCAGCATCAACGCATTTCTCAGTGGGAGACAATTCACTCACCAATTGACATCCACTGCAATTCCCCTGCTGCTGCTGTCCCGTCAAATTCTCCACTCTTATTCCGTTATTCCTATGGAGAAGAAGCTCCCCCAAATCTCTAGAACTGGACAAAGGTATGGGATCAGAGATTACGAGTTCTTGCTGCTGCTGCTTCGAATGATGCTTCTTCTTCCTCTTCTTCTTGCTGGAGGGTTTCTTCAATCTCTCATGGTTCTTGACGAAGAGATCAACAAGTGAAGTAGGGAAGCCAGTCTCTATCACCAGCGGATTCCCTCTATTGGGTGGCTGAAGATCCGCCATGATACGAGAAAACCTCGAAACGCTTGATTTCTTCCATGGTAAAGGCATGATCTTTCTTCTTTTCCTTTAAAAAAAAACAGGGGAAAAAAGAACACAAATCGGGAGGAAGAAAAAGGGAATTGGTGGGTTCTTTTCTAAATGCGCATCTGATGTTTTATTAACTGTCTGTCACTCTGTTCTTGTTCATGAGATGTGAACAAAGAAGAACCTAAGAAAGAAACAGAGGAGACAAAAAAGAACAGGAAAGAAAGAAAAGTGGCAGAGGAGCAGAGGAAGAAAGTCAGAGGTAATGAAGAGGAAAACGCGTGGGAAATGATACTCGTCGTCGTCGGTTGCATTTGTTTTTCTTTTTTTTCTAGCTTTTCTAATCTCGTTTTTATTGTTTCTCTTTTGGTGGAATTGGAAGTTTTGCAGTTTTGGTTGTTTTTCTTGTTTATTTGTTGAAAAGCAGAAGATATTTTTACCTAAACAACAGCTGGAAAACAAACAGTACAATTTTATATTTTATTATTTCATTCAATATTTTCATTTTAATTGCTTTAATTCTACATTTTATAATAATATCTCATTGCATCAATTTAAATAGTAAAAAACCACTAAATAGAAGGAATAGAAGAAAGAAATCCCGCAAAATGGAGCTTTTTATTAAAATAAAACGAAGGGTGAAACATAAAAAGAAAAACTCAAAATAAAATACAAATTCTAATTTTTTTGAGATTTAATTTTGAATTTTTAGTGATTAAAAAATTTAAAATAAATTGGTAAGAAAATGAAAAAAAAAATATGAAAGTTGGAAAAAAATATATTACATTTTGTAATCATTTAAAATAACACCTCATCGTAGTGGAATGTTCTTTTATTTCAAAAAATTAAAAGGAACTTTGATTACACTTTTTCCCTTTATTTAATAGTTAAGTGGGTTTTGAGAAAGACACAAAGAGCAATTTGATTTTTTTATACGGGGAGATGGGATTCAAACGTAAATCTAAATTTTTATTTATATTTTTATCATTAGCAAAACAAACATTGAGTTATATATCCATCGACAAAAATTCTCTTTCTAATACAAATAGTTTCATCAAATTGTGAATAAATATATTGCAATATATTAAAGAGTTAAAACTATATATATAGTAAATAAATAGGAAGTATATAAGGACTCAAATTTAAAATTTAAAATCTAAATGGAATTATTTTGTTTGCTCCATCTGCCTTTAATCTTTCTCTTGTATTTATAAGTTAAAATATTATAATACTCCCTTCGTTTACTTTTAATCGTCACTTTCCTACGTTTTTTTACTGTTTGGAGTACTTGTCATTTTATTTTTTTCGAAGCATGTATTTTATAGAAATGATAATTTTTTTTTGTTGAATCAACCCAATTTGATGATGGTGTGGTAATTTGAGTGGAAATTAGAAGAAAAAATGAAACAATGAGGAATAAAATAAGTCCGTAAATCAACGTCTTATATTTTTCTACTATTCCAGAAAATCATTTAAAAGTAAACGGAGAGAGGGAGTATCACCTTTGCACAAAAGTAGAGAAATGATTTTTTTTTCCCACACCGAGTGAGAAATGTCAATTGGCGTGCCAAATGTTGGAAATGACGGCAGACAAGGAGGTCCTGCCAAACAGTTTCGCTCTTCTTCAATCATCGACGTCGTCGTCCTTCTTCTGTACTGTTCTAATTTTATTGGATTAGAAAAGGAAAAAGGTAGGCTGAAACACAAGCAAAATGATAATCACGTGGTATTGATGTTGTTTTTGCTTAATTTATAACATTTATTCCTTAATTTAAACTTTAATGCAAGTTTTCGGATATTCATTTTAATTTTATAAATTCTGATTCGAGCTATAAAGTTTAAGTATTTTCAAAAAGTAACCCGCAAACGTAGAACTCATTCAAGATAAGAATCATACAATAGAAACAACGTAAAACAAGAAAAAAGGGGCGAAGAAAGAATTTCGACAATATTGATTGAATCAAATGGTTACAATCGCAGATGCTTCTCACTCAGTTTACAGTACACATTACACAACGCATATTCCACGGGCAAAACTGAACGCAGATGTACTGCAGTCATAGCTAATACAGTACTCAACTATTAAGTTTGATGCTACGACTGATTCTGGCATTGATTCCGGTGGCTTCACCACCATAAGGACCAGTAGGTTTCTTGATGTCCCGCACTTGTCCTTTCCGCCGTTTATCTGCTTTCACGTGCTTCGTCTGCAAATTTGATACAACCACCCATTTAAGAACTATGGTAGAAATTTGTAATCGATATAAGAAACATAAACCATTAATGCAATCGGCATACCCTGTATTTCACCCTTGGATTTTTGATAGACTTGTTGCGTGCACGGGTAAGACCTCTGTTCTTCTCAATCTGGGGTAATTTAGAAGAAAAGGTAAGCTCGATAATTGTACAAAATGAAGTGATGATAGTAGAGAATGAAAGGAACAAAAAAAGAGAGAGAGCGAGCGTTCTCACCTGTCTATTGATAAAGCGCTTTCCCTCCACAGTTTCAGGCAATGATGGCACAGTGGGGATCCTGCAAAAGGAGTACCTGTTACACCCAGTATCTACCAAACAATAACTTCTAGGGCCAGTTAAGGAAATCAAAATTTCAAGCAAAACTGAGTGGCTGCTTAAATTTAGTCCTAAGCAAATCCGACTGTATGAAAATTAAGAGCAAAAACTAACTTGGATGCATCCTTTTCATGCATGTAAACCAAGGTTATTCACCTTTTAAATCATCATACTTTGATTCTAGAGTTGTAGAACACAAGGGCATACCTCTTGTAAACCTCCGCTTTGGTGGCAAGTTTTGCAGCTCGGTTCTGTTCTACTTGTTTGTATAAGTCATCATCTGACCCTCCTGCGTCATCTTCTGACCCCACGTCTCCATCAGTGTTTGGAGCATTCTCATTCCCAACATCATCCTCAGACTTGATTCCAGCACTTGCCAACACCCTCAGCTCATGTTTCCTTCTCCTTTCTCCAATATCATCTCTTTTGGGTAAATCATCATCACCAGAGATAAACTTCCATGCATGGAGACAGCGAAAAAGGTTAGAACCATGTTAATTTGTACTCAAAATATACAGAAGCTCAAAATTTTATGTTAAACAATACATCCAATTCTAATATCATCCTTTGACAGCATCAAACCAAAAGTCCACATTATAGTTCCAATATCTAAATCTAACTACTGAATTTCTAGTAGAATGAAAATCTAACCTTGCATTGCAATTGATAAAGATGTCAGACTTTCCATAATCACAATAGAAAAGACAAATGCAAGTAGAAAGTTGCAATCAAATGTCTTGATTAGCTTGCAACACTTTAGGAGTAGTAGATTGCTTGTTTAGTGTTTGACGTGGAGATAAGTATTTAGCAAGCAATATTTCCATAAGTGTTCTTTTTTTACATTTTAAGATAACAATCAGACCCCAAAAGCATGCATTGACTAAGGAAGGACGCCATAGAGACTTAAGCATGAAAAAAGGCTTTGTTGGTTACTGCCTAATCCATGAACTTCCAACCAAATCACTTACATTTGACTAGAACCCACAAATATCTTTGAATAATCATCATTAAAGCTACTCAAACAAAACTCTATTCATTCATTTAGTGTTAAACCATTACCAAATACCCCTTTTCTATACATGTCAGCAACTTTTGTACGGGCTCCAAATAAGACAAGTCATTACGAGATGCCCAAACTTGGCTAAAGCTTGAGCTCATTTGTCAAGTCAGTTCTTAAGAAGAGAAACTTGAGCTTAACAATGCTAAACTCAACTAGGATCATGAGATGACTCGAGCTGATCTTTGAAAGTAAAGGAGGGAAGTCACATTGAGTTTCAAAAGATGATACCTTTGACTTGTTCAGTCTGGGAGCAACAAGTTGGGAAAGTTTATTTGAACCCAAAGAACCTGTGTGCCCATTACTCGATCTACGATTTCCCCTCTCATCATCTATAGCATCATCATCGAAGTCATCATATGTTTCAAGCTGCCTATACAATTCAAAGTTGGACAAATTAGCACTACAAAACAAGGTACTAAGAAGAACAGAACTGTGGAGGTAGAGGTATTACTGATTCAGTGGTTTTGAGTGTTTATGTGCTTTATGGGCCTTTAAAGAAAGGGAACTAAGGACCCCTTTCTTCTTCAAATTTTCCATAAGATCATCTCTCAATTTTAACATGCCCATGCTTTGTACACCAACTTCATTATCCTGCCAATTTGAGAATCCACCTTCAGAATTTTTTTCCTTGTGCTACCAACTTAGGTATTAGCAACAAATGCTATAAAGAATCAATTGACGTGTTTTACCTTTTTCTCATGCGTCCCTTCATTGACTTCACGATAAGACTCCAACTGTCCCAACTTATTTGTGCCACAAGACTTATAATACCAAGGGAAAAAAAGGTGACAGCTTAGGATGCCGACACTAAAAAGAATTACAGGCAAAAATGAATTGAATTTTGTAACTACCTCTGTCGGTTTGTGTACATCAGCAGATATGATAGAAGAGACACTGCTCTTTGTCACAGAATCCATTGTCAAAGCAGGGAGATCATGCTCTGCAACTAGATTCTTCATGATCTCTGAACCATGATTGTCCTTCAAAGAGTCATCGAAATCCGAAGGAATATTCTCATCAATTTGATTCATCTAGGGAGTGTAACATGGAGTTAAAAGGATTGTAGACTGTAATATAGATAAGTTCTTAAAAACCAAAAAAACAGACAGCATGTAAAAATGTCAGAACAACCAATTTAAATCAGTTTGACAAGGTCATCTACTATCTCTTTGAACATGATTTTTCACGTCCGCGTTCTGAAATTGTAGCTGTTTTTCGCCATATCTGTGGACCATTTGGAAAATATCAAGACATTCTTTTCATTCTAAGTCTTTCAAGGAAATTTCTCTCATTTCTAAACTTTTATTCTCCTCAATCAAGTCCATTACCTTTCCAAATAAAAACTTAACTGTATTGTTAGGAATTGCTGTTAGTTCAACTAACCTTAAAGCCATGTGACTTACCCAATGTTTTGACACATTAGCAAATGCCTAGACATGATTTCATTGAAAAAATCCGAATAGTAGTAAAAGTTGGGTAAGAAAAAAAATAGACTTAGATACACCAAAAGCTTTAGAACCAAAATTGAAATTATTCCATAAAATATAATGATTAAAGGCACCAACATTGATGTAGCATTTCTAGCTAAATCTCTTTTGTAGGCTTACTTTCTAGTTCGAACTACTAGTTTAGATACACCAGTATACCAAACCACTGCCTCAATGTAGATAAGTTTATGCCAGATAAAACAGACGTGACCTAACACACTGATTTTCATTATCATCCACAATATGCATTTGTCCTAGAAAGATGAGCATGTACACAGGCCAAATACATATCAACATAAGTATACAGAAAACAATTTTAGCTTTCCAAATATGAAAGAAAACCTTATCCAGTAAGCACTTGATATCTACAAGTCGTGAGATGACAGGATGATCCCGGACTGGCTGACCTTCAGACTTCAGAAGCAGGTAGAATGTTATAGCTTGGCAATAGGTCAGCAAAAGTTGTTGTTTCACCTCCAAGTAGCGGATTCCACCATCCTGCATGATTCCACCTGCTTTAACCTGTTGAAAATTGCAAATCCTTTATATGCCGACAATAAAGCCATTCACATTATATTTCCTAAGAGAAGAGACTACAGAAACAACAGAGAAAACCAATACCATAGCATGATCCAAAAGGATACAAAATCAGGATACATGTTGGATCTAGCAAAATGAAACACAAGAATCATGCAAGAAGAATGTCACCTTGCTTAAAAGTGGATTAACTCTGTTTTCAAGCTGCTCAAGTGCATCATTCAGCTCAGATAGCAAGCCAACTAATTCAGGAGCAGAGCTGCAGAAAGAAATATTAGCTAAAAAAAGTGCATCTACAGTAGCTTTTCTGCAACTTAGGTCAATTGCATAGACAAGAATGCATGAAATACATCATTTTAAGTATTGAACAGCATCCAGGTATTTCATACGATATAGGTATTTATCCTTGAGGCACAGTCGAGAGCCTTTTACAAGTGACCTGATCTAACGACCAGATACGAACACAACAAGTAAAGTCAACATTTAACTGTGCCTCAAATTTCACCAAACCTAGTTTTCTCCGATGCTAGTGAAAACAACTCATTTTTCTTCTGTGCCGTGAGCCTCTGTATCAATTATCTAAGGTGGCCAACTGAAGACTTCTTGACAAGTGCAATCCAAAAATGTCATTTATATCAGCATCAAAGAACATCATTAAGGCCATCTCTTCAGTTTTACGACTGATTAGATACCATATATTGATTACAATACCTCAAAACTCATTTTTCCTTAGCTGGTTCAATTGTTATATTTATTCTTTTATACCACCTTATCTAGGAGAAACTAACTGCTGAGCAGTGAGAAATACAGTCTCTGTATCCCCCCTATATTGTAGGCACTTATATAGCACCAGGGAAAAGAAAAATAATACCCCAAAAAACTCTATGAAGAATACCTCTAATCATCATGTACTAGCAACCTTGGCTGACTTGACATAAATGTCTTTTCAGTGCAGGTAATCCTTGCACCAGATTTTTTTTTATTGACACAGCCTTTAAGGATTTTTTTCTTTTTACTCCATTTCTGGCTTCTACATATACTTGACACTCACAAGTTCTCTTTACTTATTTTCCATTTATAACAATTACTTGGACAAAGAAGTCATGTTCACAATAATGCACACATTAAAATCAAATCACTGAACAGAAAACTTGTAGAATGAAGTAAACAAATAAAAAGTACCTGTGGACAGAATCCATTTGCTCTTTTCGTGATAAGAAATTTATATCTTTTCTGCTCTCCTCAGATTCGTTGCTTGAAGCACCTTTTACTGTGCTTGTTCCTCTAACTGAAATTTCCTGTACAAGCATTAGAGTCAGATTGCATGTTTTTTTCCCAGGAGAAACTAGGTTGGACATCCACATGATGCTGTGAGAATGCAAAATTCCACATAATGCAAAATAGTTAAAATTGAAGTTTAGAAAACATCAATAGAAGTGCACAATAATACAAATTTGAGCTACTAAAAATCATCAATGCTCCTTATCCAAAAAAAAATGCAGTCCTAACAGAATATTTTACAGTGATTCGTCATAAATTAGTAAGTTGCAAAGGTAGAAGTAGCAAGTTGGTGTGAAAATCTTACCTCTAATGTCAATTCCCTGTCGTTCTCATCCTCAGAATCATCTTGCATGACAAAGTCTTCAATTGATAAATGTTTTGCTCTTTCACGTTGCATTTCTCTTACAACCTCCTCTTCTTTCTCTGCTTCATCACCAGATTCCTGCCATAAAGTGACATCAAGTAGTCACTCAAAAGTCTAAAGAAATCCCTAGAAAACTTTAAACCGTTTAAGCAATTCAATCGATGGAAAAGTAAAACAGGGAGCATTAAAACAAATAAATCATAAGGAATTGGTCAGGACAAAAAATGGCATTAAATATCTGAATCCACACCTCACGAGTTCCACCATAGTAATATCCACTTCTCCCACCCCAGTTTTTGTTTTCCTCGTCATGCTCTTCTTCATCATGCAGCTCATCATCCAAATCACCAAACTTTGATCGTAAATATTTCGCTTGCCTTGCAACTTCAGGTACAAACCAAATCAAAGACTCAATGAAGGTCTAGCCACTTTTAAGAACCAAGAAAAAAAATAAGCAAGTGTTCTTCTATCGTAATATTCTTTTCATTTAGACAAGTCTATACCACTAGTTCAAAAAGAAAAGATTTAACTGTTTTGACTTAGCAACCAATAAGTTCAGTGAAAACAATATATCAATGAATGTATCGAAAAGTTTTCTTGTCTTAGTAGTGACTCAAAATTTACATCCTAAAGCTCCCATGTGGGCCAACATGTGACCCGATAGAAGAGCCAAATTCAAAAGACAAACTCGATGTTATACAAAACAAAACATTCCAAAGAAAAATGCCCAATAAACAGCTAAACAATTACTTTTTTGGTGCTCTATTTTGGACAGCATGGCAGGCTGAACACAAAGGAATAAAAGAGGCATCACAATGTTTTTCTTACTTTTTGCAGCTAATCCTTTGTCTGGGATGTCACCATCCTCATCATCTTCACCTTCTTCTTCATCTTCTTCATCTTCATCATTGTCGTTAATACCCTGTAACCAATATTATATACAATAAGGCGAAAGATGGAAGAATGCAAAACATTAATAAAAATAGTTTAAAGTTCCTTTAACAGACAATAATGGGAATGAAAAGCTTCATAAAGTGTGAACAGCCTAGTAATTCAGACAAACAAAGCCCTTACATTCTTCATTCCCAAGTAGATTGAGAAATAAATCCTGACAAACATTTTCAAAATTGGATATAAACCAAAATAATCTGGTTCAAAACATGAATTGACATTTAAAAAATGAAAAAAAAAAGATCTAGCATTTACAATATTTATCAGTGAAGGGAAACTAAAACCTCATAATCTAAAACGGGAAGCTCATCATCATCACTTAATCCCTCAACATCACCATCTACATCCAGTGGAATAATGTCCCTCTGCTTGTGAACTGCAAAAACCACCACAAATACAAACTCAACTTCTTTTTATATCTCAACTAGGTAAAACCACATATCTACAAGCAGGCACCAAGTTCAACTGAACTCCATAATGCCAAAACCTGTCTTAATGCATGAAAACAGGACATTACACACAACTTAAAGCAAGAAACAGGTACAAATGAAGTTAAACCAGCACTTACAAGTATCAATTTCATCATCCATTTCTGGTGGCTCAGCATCATGGGATCTTTTCTTAGTGGCTCTGCTATCACCTTTCTTTTGACTCCTTCCTCTCTTTGCCATTGCTTAGCAATTAGCTATACAAGCAACACCTGCAACTAAGAAAAAACTTAAACATTAAGAACTCAATCATGGATAGAACAAGCAAGCAAGTCATATATAAAGGAAACAAAATCAAGAGAGTGATACATTATGTATCTAGTATCTAGTCTGTCCATAACTTATTGAAGAGCCCTAAAATCGTGACGAAGAGGGGTAAGTTTCATCTAAGAAAATCACTCGAAAGGGATCACACCCACTCAATTATCAAGATGATCAGTGCCAACAAACTCATCAAATTGGCAAGATTGACAGAAACTAGCTATATGCCAAGTTAAAGTATACACATAGGTACCTACTACATTACACACCATGTCATAGCTAAGTTGTTTAGGATTCTGGAACACCTAAAAATAGTAGTTAAAGTGGCAAAATAATAGAAAAATTCCACAATAAGAGGCTGTTTGGTATCAAAATCTGGAAAGAGTTCAGTTCATTTAAACTGAAATCCGAGCAAATTCAGTGTTTGTTATACTCTTTTTTAATCGAATTAACAAAAGATAGAATTCTTGCCAAAATAGTTGCGATTTGGCGCAAGTGGCTGGCCGGCGATCGTGGTGGTCCAGTACGGTGTTGTTTCAACGATGAAGATGATGGATGTAAATAAAACAAAGGGGGTGTTGCGGCTGTGCAGATGAAGCAAATGTGTGGTAGTTTTCACTTTTTAGGGTTTCTTTTTTCTTTTTTTAATGAAATGAAAGATATGGCAGGAAATTAAAACAAAATAAGCCTAACAAAAATATTAATGGGTTGCCGCTTCCTACTTTCTTTTCAGTAAATAAATAAATAAATGCGACACATATAATTATTAATTTATTTTAATTTACAACATTTATTTAAAATAATAATTGTATGGATTTTCAGCATTTTATATAGAAGAAAAAATCATTTCCTTGCTTAAATGAAAAATAAAGTATATAGAAGAAAATAGAAATTATAATTATTATAAGTTTTAGTTTCAGAGTAATATGATAAAATAACCAAAATAAAATTAATTCTGTTAATGAAATCAACTCACCTGTTTTCTAATTTGACTAAGCACAAAATCATGGGAACATTAGTCATAATGTACAACTTGTATTCAACTTAAATAACATCATTCTCAAAAAGATCAAAGTGACACAATGTTGGTGTTGAACTTGTGAAGATTTCTTACATAATTTCATGAAGAAAGATCGAATTAGACATGGTTCTTTGAATTCTATATAATAATAATAAATATTTATCACGGTGCTAATAAGTACTTTCAATAATTATCTCAAGAGAAGATTAATTTCAAGTTGACAATTGATTGAAAAAATAACAAAGATATGATTTTCGTGAAAATCATTTTGAGATTCCTCAGAATTATGTCAAGGTTTTCTAATAATGATATTAAACCTTCAGAGAATGACATTATTCAAATTGGGGGTTTCACAACAAAAGGTAGAAGCATGCATATACCATCCCAAAACTAAAGCAAACAAATGCATAATTTCATCATGCTTTTTCACTATGAGTTAGTAGGATTTATTGCTTTGAACAACTTATGATACGTGACATGTAACGTGCAAGATTTATCAATGTCCAGCTTGCGCAGATGGCTCATCTAGACAAGTTTCGAGTATACAACCACAGATGAATCACCCAATTTTGATCATCGACTTACTCACCTTCACATACTCAAATAAAATCACCATATTTGAAGTACTTGGTCTCAAAATAGACTATTCCAATAATTAAGAATCTATCAAGCCCAACTCGAGTGAGATCAACTATTCAAGTAATTCAGAATTTATCAAACCATCTTATCCAACTTAGACTGAACGAATCCATCTATGAGCTGGACCAAACTACTCGACTAGTTTCTACTAAACTCAAACCATCAATCGAGTAATGTCGCCAAAATGAATTCTGATGACACTAGTGGGATCACAACGGTTCCACTTAAGTACCAACTATTTTAGACAATCGACTGACTTTGGAAAAACACTTACACTTAGTCTTTTTGACAAAACTCATTTTTAGCTCAACCATATCCCATTTTTTCACCCTCAAAACTAGTCATCTTGTTAGCCTCGGGTTTACACAGTGTCTTTCTTATGCAAGTGATAACACAATTATAGATGATAACAAATGCAATCATTGGTTTCGAGGATGAAGGGGGGCGACAAACACTTTCTTTCACAGCGCGAATCCTCAATTCGTGCAAGACACAATGAGGGAGAAGTGGGGACACAACAAATCCTTTGGTTTTGAGATAAAAGAGATGTAGTAGAGGAAGGAGGGAGAAAGCATGAAATTGAAATTGAATTGAAAAGATATTTGGAATTTACCCTTTCTTAAATAAGATCGCAGTTTCGAGTCTTACCAATGGTTAGAAATGGGTTTTGAAAGATCTCTAAACGAACAAATATTAACAAGCAATTTAAAGAAATATAAAGCGTATTTCTTCAAGTGGATGGAGGTTTGTCATAGTTTTGCAATCTTTAGGGATTGATGAACATCTTTAATAAGAAAGAAAGACTTTATTTATACTAATCAATGGGGTTGAATTGCCATTTATGAGTATGTCAAAAAGAAAATTATAATACAAAGTAGTTTTAAAGTGATTATTTCATTTTTTTTAGAATGAAAATGATAAAATTTCAAATATTGGAGGGAAGGAGGCAACTATTTGAAACTTGCTGACCAAGTAACAATCCATCGATGACACAAAGTGACTGTTCGATTAAACCATCAACCGATCGACAATACTCAACTGTCAAGTTTTGTTTTTTTGTTCTTGCGCATGAGCTTGAGCTCCAAACTTATTTTCTTCTAGAATGCTCTCTTGTGAAAATTTTCACTTTGGTCCTTAAAGTTTGGCCTAAACCCTAAACAAAGCTCTTAAACATACATTAATTTAGAACTTAGGGGGTAAGCCTAAAACAGCCAATAGGAATGTCTTTTTTCTTCCAACGAGAATCTAACAAGATTTTCTAATTTGTTGGGTCTTCCGACAGCAATCTTCAGGGGCTTGGATTCCGGTTTTTCTTTCTACAGTTACAGACTTACGTACAGCTCACCGACTCTGAGAAACCAATAAATATCCCTTCTTACTTATTGAAACTATTATTATACTATCTATCACTCATCACTCCTCCTTCCCTCTCTTTCTCCCCTACCCCAACCCAATCCATTCCACCCAAAAAGAGAAAAAGTAAGAAAGACCCGCCTTCTTCCTCCCGCTCTCCTCGCGCGCACCAGCAGCTTTCCAAAATGAGAGAAATCCTTCACATCCAGGGCGGCCAGTGCGGCAACCAGATCGGTGCCAAGTTCTGGGAAGTCATCTGCGACGAGCATGGCATTGACCCTACCGGCAAATACAACGGCGACGCCGATCTCCAGCTCGATCGCATCAATGTCTATTACAACGAGGCCAGTGGCGGCAGATATGTCCCTCGCGCCGTCCTCATGGATCTCGAGCCTGGCACCATGGATTCCGTCAGATCTGGGCCTTTCGGCCAGATCTTCAGGCCTGACAACTTCGTTTTTGGCCAGTCCGGAGCTGGCAACAACTGGGCCAAGGGACACTACACTGAAGGAGCTGAGCTTATTGATTCTGTGCTCGACGTTGTCAGGAAAGAAGCTGAAAACTGTGATTGCTTACAGGGTAATCAGAGCCCTCATCACTTTATGTTCCTTTTCAAGACTTCTATCATTCATTGCTTTGCTGTAACTGGATCTAACACCAGATGCTTGTTTTCTTCAATGGCTCCTTCTGCTTGGATTTTGCTATGGATAAGAAACTTTTTTGCTGGTTTTCAGTGTCATCCTTTGTTTTATTGAGAATGAGGCTCTATTTGTGTGTGTGTATATATATCTGTCTTTTGAGTTTAGTTGTATAGAAGTGAGAGACTCATTTGCCATGAATTTTGGGGGGATCTAAGGCATCGGTGTTATACAGCGTGAGCTGTCTATGTGGCATTGCCTGACTGCTTTTAGTGATGCCCTGCTTTTGCTGTTTTGTATCAATCTATGTTCCTCTGCTTCATCATCTTACTGGAATTGGTTTTTGCATGTATTGCTTTGTTTAAAATGTATGATGTCTTCTTGGTATTGTTGTGAATTTACTTATCTTTTATTGAATTTGTGTTTATCTCATCTTGTAATTTCTTAGTCTCCTTCTTGGCGAATTATAGCTTAACAAAATACCTTTTTTTATTGATCACCCCTCTTCATTGTAGTTTTTATGATTCTTGCATGTATAGTAATTCATTTCATCCATCTTTTTGTCACCATTGATTGATCATCTAATGAATGAGTTATTATTTTTGCACTGCATTATAACAGCAAATATAGAAATTTTCGCAGAGCAACTTGTCTCTGAATTTTCTTTCTGCTTGTTTTTTTTGTTCTGACATTTCTCGATATTCATATTTTCTAAACAGGATTTCAAGTTTGTCATTCATTGGGTGGAGGGACTGGCTCCGGCATGGGGACTCTTCTTATCTCCAAGATTCGTGAAGAGTATCCTGACCGCATGATGTTGACATTTTCTGTCTTTCCTTCTCCTAAGGTGTCTGACACAGTTGTGGAGCCATACAATGCTACTCTTTCAGTTCATCAGCTTGTGGAAAACGCCGATGAATGTATGGTGTTGGACAACGAGGCACTCTATGACATTTGCTTCCGTACTCTCAAGCTTGCTACCCCTACCTGTAAGTTAATTCCAAACTTCTTTACCTTGGTTAAAAATCTAGAACTTATTAAAAGAAGGTTTTCCTGGGTTTATGTTATAAAGATCTTCATTTCCTTTTACCCTAAAAGTTGAAATGGATATAAAGTTGGGTAAACGATAGTAATTGAGTAATGTGGTTTGCTTTGTGCACAAAGAATGATGTGATGTATGGTTCTAGACTGTTCTAGTTTTGGTAGGTCCGTGTCTTTCCAGTGATTTAAGTAAAAAGGAATGATGCATCTGAGTTTAAAAGATCTCCATTTGTTTTACCCTAGATTGATATGAATACAGATTTCGGGTAATGAAAGTACCTGCACAACAAATGGTGTAGTGTGTGATTCTAAATTTGGTAGCTCACTTGTCTTTATCATGGTTTAGAGTAAGAAAGAACGAGCTGCTTGTGAGTTTCTTTCACAATTTTTTCCTAACTCTTGTCATCTGCTCTCTACCCCTCTTCCTCTCTCTTTCAGAAGACACATACAGAACCACTTTTGCCCCACCAATTAAATGTGACAATGAAATTCTGTCTGCTCATGGTCTACTGTTATCCAATGTTTGCCACTATTGTACATGTACGTGAGTGCACATGCATGTGGGAGGATTCCACACACACATGCCCATGTTATTGTATTGCATAAAAAATGGAAAAGTTTTGGCTGATCATTGAGCTATGTATTTCTTTGTGTTACCTTTTGACAGTTGGAGATCTTAACCACCTTATCTCTGCTACCATGAGTGGTGTTACATGCTGTCTACGCTTCCCTGGCCAGCTGAACTCTGACCTCAGGAAGCTTGCTGTTAACCTTATCCCATTCCCTCGCCTTCATTTCTTTATGGTTGGTTTTGCACCATTGACATCAAGAGGATCACAGCAATACCGCGCTCTGACTGTGCCTGAACTGACACAGCAGATGTGGGATGCCAAGAACATGATGTGTGCTGCTGATCCACGTCATGGTCGCTACCTAACTGCTTCAGCCATGTTCCGTGGTAAGATGAGCACTAAAGAGGTTGATGAACAAATGATTAATGTTCAGAACAAGAATTCTTCATACTTTGTTGAGTGGATCCCAAACAACGTTAAGTCTAGTGTTTGTGACATTCCACCAAAGGGTCTAAAGATGGCATCCACTTTTGTTGGAAATTCAACTTCAATCCAGGAAATGTTCAGGCGTGTGAGTGAACAATTCACTGCTATGTTCAGGCGCAAGGCTTTCTTGCATTGGTACACCGGTGAAGGTATGGATGAAATGGAATTTACCGAGGCCGAGAGTAACATGAATGATCTGGTAGCTGAGTACCAGCAATACCAGGATGCAACTGCTGATGAGGATGAGTACGAGGAGGAGGAAGAAGAGGAAATTCCTGCTTGATGTAGATTAGAATGCTCTATATGAATAATGAATGAGGTTTGCATGTTGTGACTATGTTTACCTTGTGGAGTGGGGGTGTCATATTAGATTGACTTGTTTATGTTGTATGGGAGAGGGGTTTTTTGTGACTTTTCTTCTATTGGAGTGTGATGAATGTTGTTCTATCTAGTGGAATGGTGTGATATTTTTTGGTTTGTAAAATTTATGTAAATGGGTAAGGCAAAGCCTAGGGTCTATAAAATAGTAGTACAAAATAATCACTCACTACTCAAACCAATCGGTAACCCACAGTGTCTCTAATGAAGTCTGGGAATGAACAAGCATTGCGCGATCGTATGGGTGTAGTTAGCAACGGTACGTTTCTTTATCACTCATTTAAATCCCTAAGTTTGTCTAAAATTATAGAATTAGTCTTTATATTTGTCTTTGGCTGGAATTGATTTTCGTGTTTATATAATTGGCTGAAATTGATCCTTATATTTATATAATTGACTGAAATCAGTCAAATTAATTTAATTTAACTAATTTTTATTTTTTAAAATTTCCAAAATGATGTTATTCCAAATTGAAAAATTATAACAACAAATTTGTTCTATTTCATAACTTTGCCATTTAGGGCAGCTTACATATCCATACGAATGAAAACACTATTTGAAATTTTCAAAAGTCAAGAAAGAAGCTAGAAAGTCAAGAAACAGCAGCTGGAAGCAAGTAGGCTCCTCCTCCTCTCTTTGATTTGACTTCATGTTGATGTTGTTATTATCCTTGAATAGATGAACAGAACCAAGGAACAGGTTTATAAAACTGTTAAAACACCACCACTTCTATGATTTTAACCTGCAAATAAACGAAGATGATATTCCAAACCTTTTCAATCACATTCTTGTTCCTGTCTTTTCCCCTGTTTTCATCCTCCTCATCAGCTCCAATCTCTGGCCATGAAAGATTCCTTCAATGCCTTTCCTTTTACTTTCAGGACTACACCTCCATTTCTAAGGTGATTCACACCCCACAAAACTCTTCATACTCCTCCGTTCTTCAATCATCAATTCGAAACCTCAGATTCAACACAAGCTCCACACCAAAACCTCTGCTCATCATCACCCCACTCAACGCACCCCACATCCAAGCCACTGTCAAATGTTCCAAAAAGCTCGGAACCCAAATCAGAATTAGGAGTGGTGGGCATGATTACGAGGGTCTTTCTTATGTTTCTTTTCTACCCGACAAACCCTTCCTCATCCTCGATTTGTTCAAACTTCGAGCGATTTCTATCGATTTGTCGAGCGAAACTGCTTGGGTTCAAACTGGAGCAACCATTGGAGAACTTTACTACAGAATTGCAGAGAAAAGCAGAACACTTGCCTTCCCTGCAGGTGCTTGCCCAACTGTAGGTGTTGGTGGGCATTTTAGTGGAGGAGGGTTTGGTGGGTTGTTTCGAAAATACGGTCTTTCTGCCGATAACATAATCGATGCGCGAATAATCGATGCTAAAGGAAGGTTTCTTGACAGAGCTTCAATGGGGGAAGATCTGTTTTGGGCTATTAGAGGTGGTGGAGGCAACACTTTTGGTATTGTTTTTGATTGGAAAGTGAAATTGGTTCATGTCCCAAGTACAGTGACTGTGTTTAGTGTTCAAAAAACTCTGGATCGAAATGAAACCAAGAATCTTGTTCATCGATGGCAATATGTGGCAAGCAATCTTGATAAAGATCTCTTGGTAGCACTCATTTTTAGAAGGTCTAATAATACTTCAAGAACAGTAGAAGCTTCATTTATTTCTTTGTTTCTTGGTGGGATTGATAGGCTGCTTCCAATGATGCAAGATAGTTTTCCTGAGCTTGGTTTGAGGAAGGAGGATTGTGTCGAAATGAGTTGGATTGATTCGAGTCTGTTCTTGTCAGGATTGCCAAGTGATGCATCGTTGGAGAAGTTGCTCGACCGGACTTCTTCACCAGCAACGACAAGGAAATTCAAAGCGAAATCAGACTATGTGAACGAACCAATACCTGAGACTGCATTGGAAGGGATATGGGAAATGTTTCTCGAACCGAACATCGATACACCCGAGCTGATATTTAGTCCTTACGGAGGGAAAATGGGGGAGATTTCAGAGTCCAGCATTCCGTACTCGCACAGAGATGGAGTTTTGTACAAGATTCAGTACTTGGTGTCTTGGGATGAGGAGGGGAGTGAAGCATTTCAAAAGCATATGAGCTGGATTCAGAATCTTTACGAGTACATGACTCCTTTCGTTTCGAAAAATCCTCGGTCCGCGTATGTGAATTACAGGGATCTTGATCTTGGAATGAACAACCCAGCTGGTAAAACAAGTTATGAGGAAGCAAGGATTTGGGGTGTGAAGTATTTTAACAATAATTTTGATAGATTGGTACGGGTGAAGGCTGCAGTTGATCCAGCTAATTTCTTTGCAAATGAGCAAAGCATCCCGCCCGTACCGGTTCGTTACATGTAGCTTTTGATTTTCGAATGTTTCTCCAGGAAAAAATCAAGAAAAGGTATTTTAGAATACCTCTGTTTATCAGTGAACAACAACTACAACAACAAACGTCGTTGTATACTGTCCACGTCGTCTTCATCATCATCATCATACCGCTCTCGAACCCGTGACCTTTGGTGGAATAGCTGATAATTCTAAGCCACCGAGTCGCGGCCAGAGGCGGTGCAAGAGGGAGTAAATTTTATTTATTTCTAGTCTACTCAGGTTTTAGGCTTACTAACTCTGCTTTACACATTGGTGATGACTGATGATAAAGTACAAATATTAATTGTATTCTTCTTTTAGGAGTATTAATGGTATTCTTATTATTCTAATAGATAAATTAGTAACACAATAAAAAATAATAATAGGGAGTTTACCAGCATTCAACGTGGTCAAATAATAAAAGAGTTTATCTCGAATTTGAAACTTGAGAATGAAGAAAATCATATTAAAAAAACATACATAAAATTAGCCAAAACACACTCCCTAATCCTCACTCAAGGATGTATAATCCGCCCAAAACAACCAACGCCCTCAGTATGGCATGCCTTTCAACTTCGAAACCCCGCCAGGAATGAGCTCCGCTCCAGCACAAGCCATCGTTTTATACGGATATTACAAATAAGCCCGTTGAATGATAATTCTGCGAAACAGCCTTTCCAAATTAAAAGTTTTTGATATGTACGAGCACCATACATATTCGTAAAATCGTGTTAAATTGGACCTCGGTCAGGACAAATATAAGCAATATGAACAAACCAACTTCGTTCCAAAATCTATATTACTAACCGAGCAGACAAGATGGATGATTTTCTTTCAACTGAGGCTGGGGTTTGCTTCATTGAACTAATACTATTCTCTCTGGCACGAATTAAATGACTTCCTCGCATCCCAATATTTAGTAGGGAACGCATATTAAGGCGGCCTATTTGACCCCAAAAAATTCCGTACTTTTTTTTCGAACGTACGTTAATCCTTAACGTATTTTCGAGAAAAAATTCGGGGTAAAATTGTCTCAAATAGTGTCTGTTCCGGCCGCCTTAAGATACGTTTCAGAACAGTAAAAGTAAATGCTAAAACGTCATTTAAAACGTACCGGAGGGAGTATTTTAGAAGGTTTCAAATTCTAAGCCTTACGATCACTGCCGAATAGCTGAAAATCCTACATGCTAGGTTGAATCATCATTGTCATCTAATTAAAACATGCATAAAGTGAAAAAACACGTCATAAGCATGCTTTTTCAAACATTCAAACACAAAAAAAATAGTATAAGAATCATACAAAAAATCAGTTTAAGCATCCATCTTAATCAATGTGAAAACTGTTATAATAGACCATGTATTTATCGAAAACTGTTATAATAGATCCTGTATTTATCAAAAACTGTTATAATAAACCTTTCGTAGAAAATCTGATATGGAATTTCGGAAGGGAAAAAAATGAAAAAAATTAAAATCACGTAAGCATTTGACGGAAAAATGTGTCACGTGTTAACGGAAAGTTCGTTATAACAATTTTCTATGAGTACATGGTTTTATTATAGCCTCAAAATTATCGGAGAGTCCATTATAACAGTTTTTGACGAATACAAAGTCCAAAATGTTATTACCCCCATAAGTATTAAATGGTATTGAGTTAACACCATATTCACACCAAATTGCCTCATTAAAAATTAAAATATTTATAAAATAATTTTTTAATTTGAAAAAAATGTCATAAATTAAAATTATTTTATTCGTAAATTGCTCACAAGTAACCATCATCATCATCGGAGTCCTCGTCGTCATCCACCATCTTGTTTTTCTTGATTAACGAGTAGTGCCTCTCACGATCTTCCTGGCCCTGTACAATATTTTTAAGCCTGTACTTTAAACAATATGTTTGTACCCTTAATTCAAATTGATAGTTATTGGAGACACTTGAATTTTTGTAATCTTTTCATTCATTTTTTTGCAATTAGCCTGTTCAAAATTAATTACAAACACTATTCCTGCAGCTTACAACTTATTTTCTTTGTAAAACTAATTTTCTAACGTATGACATGTTTCTTATAACATGTCTATTTTTATTTGTAATACTATAAGGATTAGGGTGCATTTTTTTTAGTGTAATTTAGGTCTAAAAAAATTAGATTTGTATTAGGAAAGATTAGTAATTCATGTTAATATATCTTTATCGTAATATAATTATTGTAATCATTTTATATTAATAATTCATAAAATTTAATATAATTGAATATAAAAATTATTTGTCCATAGTCAAACAAACATTTTCCTTGGAAAAATTATTAAGAAAAAAGATTCACATGGACAAACCCAATCTTTGAGGTAATTTAATAAGGAAATTCTGGCAACTCACCATCCACCAATTCGGACGTTGATTATTTAAAAAATGTACAATACCGATCATGGAATAAAAAAATGGCAACAACTTTTGATTCCATTCTTCTTCCCCTACCATCATCGTTGTTTGTTTTCCTACTCCAGTATGCAATTCTCCAGTACACGTCTTGTCCTAATTAAACTGTAAGAATCCTGATAGATCAGAGTGCTTTCATTTTGCAACATGGAATCCATGGCCAACAAAGGCGAGACTAAGGAGCTTCACATTGCCATGTTTCCATGGTTAGCTTTTGGTCACATGATCCCATACTTACATCTCTCCAAATTGTTAGCTCAAAAGGGTCACAAGATCTCCTTCATTTCAACCCCAAGAAACATCGATCGTCTCCCTAAACTCCCTCCAAAACTATCCCATCTCATCACCTTCGTCAAGCTTCCCCTTCCCCATGTTCCTGGCCTCCCTCAGGATTTCGAATCCACCGCGGACGTCCTAACCGAACACCTCCCCCTCCTCGAAAAAGCCTACGACCTCCTCCAACAACCCTTCGCGGAACTCCTCCGATCTTCCCGCCCTGATTGGGTCCTTTTTGATTTCTCCCCATTTTGGGTCCCTGATGTGGCGCGCAACCTCAACATCCCCTCTGCTTTCTTCAGCATTTTCATGGCGTGTTGCGTCACCTACCTGTCGCCACCGTCCGGAGATGAAGATCGTCGCAGAACTGTGGAAGATTTCACTGAGGCGCCAAGCTGGGTCCCCTTCCCTTCCACTGTTGCGTTCAGGAATTTCGAGATGAGTAGGTGGCTCCCTTCTCGAGTCCGCGACAAAACCAGGCTTCCCGCTTTCTACCGGTTTGTTGAAACCATCAAGAGGTGCGACATCATCGCGGTGAGAACTTGTGTGGAGTTGGAACAAGATTGGGCACAACTCCTAGAGGGAATTCACAGGAAACCAGTCATTCCTGTTGGACTACTTTCTCCAAACAGTTGGTGTGCAAGCGAAGAGGAGGACATCGGAGATGAACCCACCTGGGAACCAATCAAGGAGTGGCTCGACAAGCAAAAGAAAGGGTCGGTGGTGTACATTGCGTTTGGTACCGAGGCGAAACCGAATCGAGAAGAGCTCAACGAGATCGCACTTGGGTTGGAGTTATCTGGATTGCCATTCTTTTGGGTGTTGAGGAAGCGGAGTAGTGGGGTTGCAGATACAGAGGAGGTGGAGCTTCCAGATGGGTTTCTGGATCGAACCAGAGGGAGCGGTATCGTTTTCGCGAACTGGGCACCTCAGCTGAAGATTCTAGCCCACGAATCGGTGGGTGGGTTCTTGACCCATTCCGGGTGGAGCTCGGTGGTGGAGGCGGTCCAGTTCGAGAAGCCGATGGTGTTGCTGCCGATGGGGAATGATCAGGGGCTGAATGCTAAGTTTTTTCAGGAGAAGAAGATGGGGTTTATGATGCCGAGGGATGAGTACGACGGGTCATTCACGAGAGAATCTGTAGCAGAGTCGCTGAAGATGGTGATTGTGGAAGAGGAAGGGAAGATTTACAGAGACAAAGTTAAGGAGATGAAGGGATTGCTGGGATTAGGAGATGGGGATAAACAAAACATGTATCTGGATAATTTCTTGACGAAACTAAGAACACATAGTTATGCCGCGTAAACATATTCGTGTAAAAAACAAGAGCAATTATCCTATTTTGTTTTCCTTCCCTAATTCTAAGAAAACCTATTGTATTACACATAGAAGGAAAATAATTTTAGTTTATTTTTAATTAAATAGGAATATAAATTAATCTCTAATTTGAGTTATTTAAAATTTAAATTTTTAATGGAGTGTAATATGAATTGCATATAAAATGTGATTCAATTTTGAAATTTAATTGTAAAATTAAAGGTACATTTTAAATTATTGGGGCGGTGGTGGATGAAGATCTGTTGCGGCGGTGCTGGTGGTGGTCAGAGGTGGACGATGACTGGATAAAGATAGAGAGTGGAGGACACAAAATCTCCTCTCTACTACCAAAATCAGCACATCTCAAGCTTGATCAACATAACCAACATCCACCGGTGAAGGTATGGATGAAATGGAATTTACCGAGGCCGAGAGTAACATGAATGATCTGGTAGCTGAGTACCAGCAATACCAGGATGCAACTGCTGATGAGGATGAGTACGAGGAGGAGGAAGAAGAGGAAATTCCTGCTTGATGTAGATTAGAATGCTCTATATGAATAATGAATGAGGTTTGCATGTTGTGACTATGTTTACCTTGTGGAGTGGGGGTGTCATATTAGATTGACTTGTTTATGTTGTATGGGAGAGGGGTTTTTTGTGACTTTTCTTCTATTGGAGTGTGATGAATGTTGTTCTATCTAGTGGAATGGTGTGATATTTTTTGGTTTGTAAAATTTATGTAAATGGGTAAGGCAAAGCCTAGGGTCTATAAAATAGTAGTACAAAATAATCACTCACTACTCAAACCAATCGGTAACCCACAGTGTCTCTAATGAAGTCTGGGAATGAACAAGCATTGCGCGATCGTATGGGTGTAGTTAGCAACGGTAGGTTTCTTTATAAGAAAAAAGGTTAAACACTCATTTAAATCCCTAAGTTTGCCTAGAATTATAGAATTAGTCTTTATATTTGTCTTTGGTTAGAATTGATTTTCATATTTATATAATTGGCTGAAATTGATCTTCATATTTGTATAATTGACTGAAATTAGTCAAATTAACTTTATTTAACTAATTTTTATTTTTAAAATTTTCCAAAATAATGTTATTCCAAATTGAAAAATTATAACAATAAATTTGTTCTATTTCATAACTTTGCCATTTAGGGCATCTTACATATCCATACAATGAAAACACTATTTGAAATTTTGAAGAGTCAAGAAATAAGCTAGAAAGTCAAGAAACAGCAGCTGGAAGCAAGTAGGCTCCTCCTCCTCTCTTTGATTTGACTTCATGTTGATGTTGTTATTATCCTTGAATAGATGAACAGAACCAAGGAACAGGTTTATAAAACACCACCACTTCTATGATTTTAACCTGCAAATAAACGAAGATGATATTCCAAACCTTTTCAATCACATTCTTGTTCCTGTCTTTTCCCCTGTTTTCATCCTCCTCATCAGCTCCAATCTCTGGCCATGAAAGATTCCTTCAATGTCTTTCCTTTTACTTTCAAGACTACACCTCCATTTCTAAGGTGATTCACACCCCACAAAACTCTTCATACTCCTCTGTTCTTCAATCATCAATTCGAAACCTCAGATTCAACACAAGCTCCACACCAAAACCTCTGCTCATCATCACCCCACTCAACGCACCCCACATCCAAGCCACTGTCAAATGTTCCAAAAAGCTCGGAACCCAAATCAGAATTAGGAGTGGTGGGCATGATTACGAGGGTCTTTCTTATGTTTCTTTTCTACCTGACAAACCCTTCCTCATCCTCGATTTGTTCAAACTTGGAGCGATTTCTATCGATTTGTCGAGCGAAACTGCTTGGGTGCAAACTGGAGCAACCATTGGAGAACTTTACTACAGAATTGCAGAGAAAAGCAGAACACTTGCCTTCCCTGCAGGTGCTTGCCCAACTGTAGGTGTTGGTGGGCATTTTAGTGGAGGAGGGTTTGGTGGGTTGTTTCGAAAATACGGTCTTTCTGCCGATAACATAATCGATGCGCGAATAATCGATGCTAAAGGAAGGTTTCTTGACAGAGCTTCAATGGGGGAAGATCTGTTTTGGGCTATTAGAGGTGGTGGAGGCAACACTTTTGGTATTGTTTTTGATTGGAAAGTGAAATTGGTTCATGTCCCAAGTACAGTGACTGTGTTTAGTGTTCAAAAAACTCTGGATCGAAATGAAACCAAGAATCTTGTCCATCGATGGCAATATGTGGCAAGCAATCTTGATAAAGATCTCTTGGTAGCACTCAGTGGCGGATCCAGCCCATGGCCAGGGTGGGCTGGCGCCTACCCTGACCCAATCAAAAAAAAATTATACCTTCTAGTTTAAATAAAGTTCAGTCATTTATTATCAATTAGAATCCGTACCGCAGTGGTTCCGCGTCTGTCTTAATTTTCGAACGTTGCGTGTTCGATTCACGTCATGCCCCACTTTTTAAATTTTTTTACTTGTTTTTTAATGTGCACAAAAGCAACAAAAATTGTTCTTGCTGAGATTCGAACCAGAGACTAGAGAGATAGAGATCAACGTAATAACCAACTACACCACCAGCACAAGTTACAAACCGATAACAGTTTATATACAAATATCTATACAACGTTTCTCATCACAAGTATTCAACTTTTTTAAGGGATGATTATTTTCTTTTTTCCGATACACCACAAATTATCTAAATCAGCCATGAAAATTCGATCCATAAACAGAGATTTGATTTGCGGACACAACATTACAGAGAAACATGAATTACTGATGCAACATTTGAGATTTTATCGGTATTATTGCGTTGAGAGTACACATTTTACATATATAACCACGTACAAGTGGAAAAAAAATACAATACGTAATTTTTTATATTGTCTTCTTATTTATATTTTTGTTAAGTTTATCTAAATATTTGTTATTTAGTGACGGATACTCTTAAGCATTTTTTTATTTTTTCGTTCAGCTCACTTGTCTTCCTTTTAAAAAGCTCTAAAAAAAAAAAATTCGGGGGCGCTGCCCCCGAACCCCGGCCCCCCTTGAAAATAATTCCTGGATCCGCCACTGGTAGCACTCATTTTTAGAAGGTCTAATAATACTTCAAGAACAGTAGAAGCTTCATTTATTTCTTTGTTTCTTGGTGGGATTGATAGGCTGCTTCCAATGATGCAAGATAGTTTTCCTGAGCTTGGTTTGAGGAAGGAGGATTGTGTCGAAATGAGTTGGATTGATTCGAGTCTGTTCTTGTCAGGATTGCCAAGTGATGCATCGTTGGAGAAGTTGCTCGACCGGACTTCTTCACCAGCAACGACAAGGAAATTCAAAGCGAAATCAGACTATGTGAAGGAACCAATACCTGAGACTGCATTGGAAGGGATATGGGAAATGTTTCTCGAACCGGACATCGATACACCCGAGCTGATATTTAGTCCTTACGTTGGATTGACTTGTATAATTCTTGATGTTGCATATATGTTGGTTGTAGGAATTCAATGTATTTATCTCAGAAAACTTTTTAGTGGAAAAAAACAGATTTTTAGAGCAGAAATTAATTATTACTCTGTTCTTGTTCTGTTTTGTGGTCTGATTTTGATCATTTTTCTAACACAACATGCATCTTTTTTTAATTCTTTTCATAAATCAAAGTTGTAGAGTTCTTGACAGAGAAAAAAATATGGATGTAATGTTGGCAGAAATGGAGACGTAATCGACCATATCTTGTCAATGTTGGATCTGTTAGCACCTCTCCATGTCCCTTCTGTGAGTTTCTTTCTCTATCCTGGGCACTCTTGTTTTCCCCCTATTCTAGTTGTTTTCTGTGCTGTTTGCGCTTAATTTAGTGAGCATGTGTGGTTTTTACAGAAAAGATTGAGTCTTTTGTGCTTAAACTCTGATGGAATGTGAAAATAATGGAGCCTTGGTTGTTAAAGTTTGTGTAATTGCTACTGTTCTTTATTGATTTGAGTGAAATTCTTTGAAAGAAAAATGTGAGCTTAATAGATTTTATTTTTGCGGGTTAATTTTTTCGTGAAAGAAAATGTGTTGCTTTCGTCTTATATCTCCCTTTGCTATTCAAGTGTCTTTGGGGAAACTTGAGCAACTAAATTTCCCACATGTTAGTTTCAAATCGTCCACTTGAGTAGGAATTCTTTACTAAAGTCAAACTGGATGTTTCTTTTGTCATGTCAACTGGAACAATGCATGGAAACCTTTGTTTGGCTATGTGGTACATTGAGATCGTTGATTTGATACTATTATGTCATCTGGTCAGGTGTTCTATGGCATGTTGACTTGATATTGTTTTAGTTTTGTTACTGTAGATGCTATGATGGTAACTTGTGGGAGGAGATCTTTCCATTTAGAAAGTCTTCTTTTGTTTGAAACATGTTGCATTTTAAACGCACAGGGACTTCTGCTAACTTTGATTATTCATTGCAGTGTTGTTTTCTGGAAATGTATAGTTTTAGCTTTCTCTTGCATGTTTTTAATAATTATCTTACAGATCTTTGAGAAGAGCCCAACAAGGATCAAGAATTATGGTATTTGGCTGAGGTATCAGAGTCGAACTGGTTACCACAACATGTACAAGGAGTACCGTGATACTACTCTCAATGGGGCAGTGGAGCAGATGTATACTGAGATGACTTCTCGACACAGAGTCAGGTTCCCTTGCATTCAGATCATCAAGACCGCAACTGTCCCTGCCAAGCTCTGCAAGAGGGAGAGCACCAAGTAGTTCCACAACTCCAAGATCAAGTTCCCGTTGGTGCTCAGGAAGGTCAGGCCACCAACCAGGAAGCTGAAGACAACATACAAGGCATCAAGGCCTAACTTGTTCATGTGATATGTCATCTTATGCATTGCGAAAGAGGATTGATATCTGAGTTCGGTTTTTGTAGCAAGACTTTTAGTTTCTTTAATGCTACTGGATATTGTTTTCATTTGAGTGTTTTAGAATCATCATATGCATCATATGCTACTGGATAAAAAAGTAACTCAATTTTAAAATTTTAATGATGAATAGATAATTGTGATTTTATATATGTAAAATTTTAAAATAATGCTCAATATTTAACTTTATTTAATAAAATGTTAATTATTTGTTTAAAGAAATAGATTGATTTAAATAATCTATATATATACTAAAAAATATTAATTTTAATGCTTGAAATAAATTGTGTCCTTTATAGTTAAAAGGTTAAAATTGCAGCTTTTAGAAAATCATAGTTAAATTATTTGTTTAGAAAAAAAAATTGAATTAAATCATGTAAATAAATAACACTAAAAATGACTGATGCCCTTTATAGTCATTTTACACTCAAACCATAGTTCTAAAAACAGTGTTTACCAAACACCAAAAACAACTTCTCGTTTCTCACAACACTTTTAAAAAATGTTTACCAAACAGCATACTAGCTTTTCCAGAGGTACTTTTCCCACAACACTTTTGCCACAGCACTTTTCAGATTAGAACCGGAACGCCAAACAGACCCTAACTCTGCTTTACACATTGGTGATGACTGATGATAAGTACAATTATTAGTTGTATACTTTTTTTAGGAGTATTAATGGTATACTTATTATTCTAATAGATAAATTAGTAACTCACAATAAAAAATAATAGGGGTAATAGTTATTATCCCCATGTACTAAAGTTTTAAACAGAAACCTCCCCCAACTAAAAAAATTCAAATCGGGGTACTTGTATTATTGGTCAACGACGTCCACCTCCCTTGCCGTTAGTCAACCTAACATTCTGTTACTTTCTATCTATTGTTGCCTGTTACTACTTATTTACCATAATGCCATTATCCATTAAATAATAGTATAATTAATTTAAAAATCTAGAAAAATAATACAATTAATTTAAAAATTCCAAAAAAACAATCTAATTAATTTTAAAAATTTAGAAAAATAATACAATGCAAGTAATTAACTCAAATTTCTGGTAAATATCATTGTATTCTTTTTTTTGTTATTTGTGGTATTCTTCTATAAGAACAACAGATTTCTTAGTTATAGAAAATGCAAGTAATTAATTATAAAAATGCAAGTAATTAACTAAGAAATGCATTTTTTAGTTAATTGTTGGTTAATCTACTGTTCTTAGTTAATTGTTGGTTAATCTGTTGTTAAATAATTTAAATTTCAAAAAAATAATTTGCAAAAATCAATCACTAATCTGTTGTTAAATAAATAATTTGAATTAATCACTAATCTGTTGTTAAATAAATAATTTGAATTTTAACTCCAGATTAATTACAGAAATTCAACTATGCGAACCAATTATTCGATTGATCAATGCACAGAATTTAATTTGAAAAATACGGCAATTTAATTAATTAATTTAAAATTTAAAATTCGGACAATCCGTTTATAGATTCACGAAATTGAAAGCATGTAATTAATTTAGAGAACAAATTCAAATTATTTAACAACAAATTAACCAACAATTAACTAAGAAATGCAAGTAATTCGATTTACCAAAATATGGACCTACAAAACAAAGAAATAAATAAACTGGAAACTAAAGGAATCCTAGCGATTGTGAAGTTCCTGGGAGGGCAGGACAATTTCGTAATTACAAAAAAGCGGTGGCAAACTTGTAAATAATCAAGCGGTGGCAAACTTGTAAATAAGCAATGACGTGGACACAGCCACGTCATTCCTCTTGGCATTTCCTCTTGTCTATTCCTACGGAAAAGCATTACTCCTAATTAAAACATGCATAAAGTGAAAAAACTCGTCATAACCATGCTTTTTCAAACATTCAAACACATAAAAATTTGTATAAGAATCATCAAAAAATCAGTTTAAGCGTCCATCTTAATCAATGTGAAAACTGTTATAATAGACCCTGTACTCGGTGAAAACTGTTATAATAAGCTTTTTGTTAACTCGTAGGAAATCTGACATGAAATTTCGAAAGGGAAGAAAATGAAAAAAATTAAAGCCACGTAAGCGTTTGACGGAAGAATGTGTCATGTGTTAACGGAAAGTTTGTTATAACCAATTTCTATGAGTATAGGGTTTTATCAAAGTTATTAGAGAGTCCATTATACTCCCTCTGTCCACAAATAACTGTCTTTCTGGTACAGTAACTTTCAGTAAAGCAAATACTAAAAAATCAAGTCAAGTGTATAGTAATTTTCCGTACAAAATCGCCACTTAATTGTGGACGGAGGGAGTAATAGTTTTTGACGAGTATAAGGTCCAAAATGTTATTACCCTATGAGTATTAAATGGTACTGAATTAACACCATATTCACACCAAATTTAGTCGTTAAAAAATAAAATATTCATAAAATAATTTTTTAATTTGAAAAAAAAGTCATAAATTGAACTTATTTTATTAGTTAATTGCTCCAGAAGTAACCATCATCAACACTTAAATAATTAATTGTTTTTCTTGATTAACGAGTAGTGCCTCTCATGATCGTCCTGCCCCTGTTTATAACCGTAGATTAAATTTGGAATCGATGGTCGTCTCTGGTCGAAAATTATTCTTACATTCAGAGAATCAATAACCTCCAACCTATACTTCTTTACTGATTTGGACATGTATATGTTGGGAAAAAATCTCCCGCCCAGGATCAAACAATCAAAACAGCAAACAAGCAAACAACACAACACCGAGGATTTACGTGGAAAACCTCAAATGAGGAAAAACCACGGGCCCAACTCCGAACAATCTTCCACTAATAATAAATTAGTAGTTTTACAATCTCTCTCAACTCAATCTCACATCTAGATCGAGGAGATACAATCTAGAAAAATAATACCCTCACTGATTATTTTTCTCTCAAACACTAACAAGAAAAATACTGCATATTTTTCTCACGGAATACTCAACAGTAATTCCTCTCTCAATTCTCTCAATTCTCTCAATTGCTCCCTCGGTTGCAATTGCTTTCAATTGATACAAATGATACCATTCCTACGCATGCCTTAATATAGGCAATGTCAACAAATGAAAAAGTGAAGATCAACATGATCACACACCATGTGATCATTTGACCATGTGAAATTCAACTTGGATTTCCTTTCAGAAAAACGTGCTCCTTCCTTCCATTTTTTCCTTTCCATTATTCACATCACATGCACCAAATTAAACTCATCAATCCATAAGTCAACAAATCACACGGTCAATCTTTCAAAGGTCAACAAATCAAAAGCCCACCCTTTCAATTCACTTTTCATTGTTCACATGAATTAATTCAATTAATTCAGCTGCCACCACTTCACACGAGAAATCCAAACTTGGATTTCCTCTCTTTTCTTCTCCGGACAGGCAAGTCCTACTTTCCCTTGTCCACTTTCTCACTTCCATATGAGCTGGACTCTTCATTCTCCCCCTCCAGCTCATATCACGGGGAATCACCAATCTTCATACTTTCCGGGTAGAGGTCGAGTTCGCTTTCTCACCGGTCGACTCTGCAAAGCTAACTCTTTTCCTAGGCAACTCTACCTGGCCATCACAATCATTCAATCTTTTATGAGTACCTTGTATTGTACTCTTAACCGCGGTTCCAATCAATCTGTAAACATTGTTAGCAGCAAGCTCCCCCTTCATGATTACAGCTGCTCCTCTGCTTACCCTCATCAATCTATCTCTCGCTGAATATCTATACCCGCGAGAATCCAATCTTCCGAGAGAAATTAAATTTCTTTTCAACTTCGGCACATATCTCACATTGCCGAGAGTTCTCACCAATCCATTATGCATCTTAATCTTCACATTGCCAATACCTTCAACCTCCAGTTTTTCGTTATTGACCAATGTGACAGATTTATCATCACAATCACCAAATGTACTAAACAAATCTTTGTTAGCACAAATATGAAAAGAACATGCAGAATCTAAAATCCAGGAATCTTTTACCGGATCCTCACTTTTCTGCACTGCCAATAATTCAGCATCATCATCCTGAATAGTTGCAGCATCATCAATCTTTTCTTTACCCTTCTGCAGTTCTTTCAGATCAATCATCATCTTCTGACAGCGTACTCTGATGTGACCCTTCTGGTGACAATAGTAGCACTCTTTCTCACTGTAGTCTGCTCTTGGTCTTGAACTGGATCTGTTTCTTCCATAGCTGGAAGAAGCACCTCTTCCTCTGCTTCTACCATGCTGATCCCATCCAGTTGATGACCATTCTGTAGCTAACAGTCTATCGCCACTATTCTTGTTCTCCACTCCTAACAGCTTCTCATTATCTATTAGGAAAGTCGTCACATCCTCCTTCTTCAAACTCGTCTTCCCTGCTGTAAGGGACTGCACCAGTGACTTGTATGATACAGGTAATGAAGAAAGAAGAAGTATCGCTTGCTCCTCATCTTCTACTTTCTCCCCCGTATTAAGCACTTTCGTCAGCAACCGATTGAAATCTGACAAGTGATTATGGATGCTCGTGCTGTCATCCATCTTCAACGAATACAAGTCTAACTTCAGACTAAGTTTGTTTGTCACAGACTTGGAAGCATAAATACTTTCTAGCTTCTCCCACATCACTTTTGGTGTCTGCTCCCCCATTACAGCATACTTTATTGATGGAGCTAATGCTAGCCTGATCTGACTGGTCGCCTTTTTCAGGACCGTTGCCCATTCACCATCTTTCATTCCTTCTGGCTTCTCATCATCAAGTGCGACGTCGAGATCCTTCATAGTCAGCAAATCCATCACAGTTGTCTGCCATACTGCGAAATCATTCTGTCCATCAAAAGGCTCAATCTTTGCGCTGTCTGTCATCTTTCAAACCTTAAGCTCCGCTACCAGTTGTTGGGAAAAAATCTCCCGCCAAGGATCAAACAATCAAAACAGCAAACAAGCAAACAACACAACACCGAGGATTTACGTGGAAAACCTCAAATGAGGAAAAACCACGGGCCCAACTCCGAACAATCTTCCACTAATAATAAATTAGTAGTTTTACAATCTCTCTCAACTCAATCTCACATCTAGATCGAGGAGATACAATCTAGAAAAATAATACCCTCACTGATTATTTTTCTCTCAAACACTAACAAGAAAAATACTGCATATTTTTCTCACGGAATACTCAACAGTAATTCCTCTCTCAATTCTCTCAATTCTCTCAATTGCTCCCTCGGTTGCAATTGCTTTCAATTGATACAAATGATACCATTCCTACGCATGCCTTAATATAGGCAATGTCAACAAATGAAAAAGTGAAGATCAACATGATCACACACCATGTGATCATTTGACCATGTGAAATTCAACTTGGATTTCCTTTCAGAAAAACGTGCTCCTTCCTTCCATTTTTTCCTTTCCATTATTCACATCACATGCACCAAATTAAACTCATCAATCCATAAGTCAACAAATCACACGGTCAATCTTTCAAAGGTCAACAAATCAAAAGCCCACCCTTTCAATTCACTTTTCATTGTTCACATGAATTAATTCAATTAATTCAGCTGCCACCACTTCACACGAGAAATCCAAACTTGGATTTCCTCTCTTTTCTTCTCCGGACAGGCAAGTCCTACTTTCCCTTGTCCACTTTCTCACTTCCATATGAGCTGGACTCTTCATTCTCCCCCTCCAGCTCATATCACGGGGAATCACCAATCTTCATACTTTCCGGGTAGAGGTCGAGTTCGCTTTCTCACCGGTCGACTCTGCAAAGCTAACTCTTTTCCTAGGCAACTCTACCTGGCCATCACAATCATTCAATCTTTTATGAGTACCTTGTATTGTACTCTTAACCGCGGTTCCAATCAATCTGTAAACATTGTTAGCAGCAAGCTCCCCCTTCATGATTACAGCTGCTCCTCTGCTTACCCTCATCAATCTATCTCTCGCTGAATATCTATACCCGCGAGAATCCAATCTTCCGAGAGAAATTAAATTTCTTTTCAACTTCGGCACATATCTCACATTGCCGAGAGTTCTCACCAATCCATTATGCATCTTAATCTTCACATTGCCAATACCTTCAACCTCCAGTTTTTCGTTATTGACCAATGTGACAGATTTATCATCACAATCACCAAATGTACTAAACAAATCTTTGTTAGCACAAATATGAAAAGAACATGCAGAATCTAAAATCCAGGAATCTTTTACCGGATCCTCACTTTTCTGCACTGCCAATAATTCAGCATCATCATCCTGAATAGTTGCAGCATCATCAATCTTTTCTTTACCCTTCTGCAGTTCTTTCAGATCAATCATCATCTTCTGACAGCGTACTCTGATGTGACCCTTCTGGTGACAATAGTAGCACTCTTTCTCACTGTAGTCTGCTCTTGGTCTTGAACTGGATCTGTTTCTTCCATAGCTGGAAGAAGCACCTCTTCCTCTGCTTCTACCATGCTGATCCCATCCAGTTGATGACCATTCTGTAGCTAACAGTCTATCGCCACTATTCTTGTTCTCCACTCCTAACAGCTTCTCATTATCTATTAGGAAAGTCGTCACATCCTCCTTCTTCAAACTCGTCTTCCCTGCTGTAAGGGACTGCACCAGTGACTTGTATGATACAGGTAATGAAGAAAGAAGAAGTATCGCTTGCTCCTCATCTTCTACTTTCTCCCCCGTATTAAGCACTTTCGTCAGCAACCGATTGAAATCTGACAAGTGATTATGGATGCTCGTGCTGTCATCCATCTTCAACGAATACAAGTCTAACTTCAGACTAAGTTTGTTTGTCACAGACTTGGAAGCATAAATACTTTCTAGCTTCTCCCACATCACTTTTGGTGTCTGCTCCCCCATTACAGCATACTTTATTGATGGAGCTAATGCTAGCCTGATCTGACTGGTCGCCTTTTTCAGGACCGTTGCCCATTCACCATCTTTCATTCCTTCTGGCTTCTCATCATCAAGTGCGACGTCGAGATCCTTCATAGTCAGCAAATCCATCACAGTTGTCTGCCATACTGCGAAATCATTCTGTCCATCAAAAGGCTCAATCTTTGCGCTGTCTGTCATCTTTCAAACCTTAAGCTCCGCTACCAGTTGTTGGGAAAAAATCTCCCGCCAAGGATCAAACAATCAAAACAGCAAACAAGCAAACAACACAACACCGAGGATTTACGTGGAAAACCTCAAATGAGGAAAAACCACGGGCCCAACTCCGAACAATCTTCCACTAATAATAAATTAGTAGTTTTACAATCTCTCTCAACTCAATCTCACATCTAGATCGAGGAGATACAATCTAGAAAAATAATACCCTCACTGATTATTTTTCTCTCAAACACTAACAAGAAAAATACTGCATATTTTTCTCACGGAATACTCAACAGTAATTCCTCTCTCAATTCTCTCAATTCTCTCAATTGCTCCCTCGGTTGCAATTGCTTTCAATTGATACAAATGATACCATTCCTACGCATGCCTTAATATAGGCAATGTCAACAAATGAAAAAGTGAAGATCAACATGATCACACACCATGTGATCATTTGACCATGTGAAATTCAACTTGGATTTCCTTTCAGAAAAACGTGCTCCTTCCTTCCATTTTTTCCTTTCCATTATTCACATCACATGCACCAAATTAAACTCATCAATCCATAAGTCAACAAATCACACGGTCAATCTTTCAAAGGTCAACAAATCAAAAGCCCACCCTTTCAATTCACTTTTCATTGTTCACATGAATTAATTCAATTAATTCAGCTGCCACCACTTCACACGAGAAATCCAAACTTGGATTTCCTCTCTTTTCTTCTCCGGACAGGCAAGTCCTACTTTCCCTTGTCCACTTTCTCACTTCCATATGAGCTGGACTCTTCATTCTCCCCCTCCAGCTCATATCACGGGGAATCACCAATCTTCATACTTTCCGGGTAGAGGTCGAGTTCGCTTTCTCACCGGTCGACTCTGCAAAGCTAACTCTTTTCCTAGGCAACTCTACCTGGCCATCACAATCATTCAATCTTTTATGAGTACCTTGTATTGTACTCTTAACCGCGGTTCTAATCAATCTGTAAACATTGTTAGCAGCAAGCTCCCCCTTCATGATTACAGCTGCTCCTCTGCTTACCCTCATCAATCTATCTCTCGCTGAATATCTATACCCGCGAGAATCCAATCTTCCGAGAGAAATTAAATTTCTTTTCAACTTCGGCACATATCTCACATTGCCGAGAGTTCTCACCAATCCATTATGCATCTTAATCTTCACATTGCCAATACCTTCAACCTCCAGTTTTTCGTTATTGACCAATGTGACAGATTTATCATCACAATCACCAAATGTACTAAACAAATCTTTGTTAGCACAAATATGAAAAGAACATGCAGAATCTAAAATCCAGGAATCTTTTACCGGATCCTCACTTTTCTGCACTGCCAATAATTCAGCATCATCATCCTGAATAGTTGCAGCATCATCAATCTTTTCTTTACCCTTCTGCAGTTCTTTCAGATCAATCATCATCTTCTGACAGCGTACTCTGATGTGACCCTTCTGGTGACAATAGTAGCACTCTTTCTCACTGTAGTCTGCTCTTGGTCTTGAACTGGATCTGTTTCTTCCATAGCTGGAAGAAGCACCTCTTCCTCTGCTTCTACCATGCTGATCCCATCCAGTTGATGACCATTCTGTAGCTAACAGTCTATCGCCACTATTCTTGTTCTCCACTCCTAACAGCTTCTCATTATCTATTAGGAAAGTCGTCACATCCTCCTTCTTCAAACTCGTCTTCCCTGCTGTAAGGGACTGCACCAGTGACTTGTATGATACAGGTAATGAAGAAAGAAGAAGTATCGCTTGCTCCTCATCTTCTACTTTCTCCCCCGTATTAAGCACTTTCGTCAGCAACCGATTGAAATCTGACAAGTGATTATGGATGCTCGTGCTGTCATCCATCTTCAACGAATACAAGTCTAACTTCAGACTAAGTTTGTTTGTCACAGACTTGGAAGCATAAATACTTTCTAGCTTCTCCCACATCACTTTTGGTGTCTGCTCCCCCATTACAGCATACTTTATTGATGGAGCTAATGCTAGCCTGATCTGACTGGTCGCCTTTTTCAGGACCGTTGCCCATTCACCATCTTTCATTCCTTCTGGCTTCTCATCATCAAGTGCGACGTCGAGATCCTTCATAGTCAGCAAATCCATCACAGTTGTCTGCCATACTGCGAAATCATTCTGTCCATCAAAAGGCTCAATCTTTGCGCTGTCTGTCATCTTTCAAACCTTAAGCTCCGCTACCAGTTGTTGGGAAAAAATCTCCCGCCAAGGATCAAACAATCAAAACAGCAAACAAGCAAACAACACAACACCGAGGATTTACGTGGAAAACCTCAAATGAGGAAAAACCACGGGCCCAACTCCGAACAATCTTCCACTAATAATAAATTAGTAGTTTTACAATCTCTCTCAACTCAATCTCACATCTAGATCGAGGAGATACAATCTAGAAAAATAATACCCTCACTGATTATTTTTCTCTCAAACACTAACAAGAAAAATACTGCATATTTTTCTCACGGAATACTCAACAGTAATTCCTCTCTCAATTCTCTCAATTCTCTCAATTGCTCCCTCGGTTGCAATTGCTTTCAATTGATACAAATGATACCATTCCTACGCATGCCTTAATATAGGCAATGTCAACAAATGAAAAAGTGAAGATCAACATGATCACACACCATGTGATCATTTGACCATGTGAAATTCAACTTGGATTTCCTTTCAGAAAAACGTGCTCCTTCCTTCCATTTTTTCCTTTCCATTATTCACATCACATGCACCAAATTAAACTCATCAATCCATAAGTCAACAAATCACACGGTCAATCTTTCAAAGGTCAACAAATCAAAAACCCACCCTTTCAATTCACTTTTCATTGTTCACATGAATTAATTCAATTAATTCAGCTGCCACCACTTCACACGAGAAATCCAAACTTGGATTTCCTCTCTTTTCTTCTCCGGACAGGCAAGTCCTACTTTCCCTTGTCCACTTTCTCACTTCCATATGAGCTGGACTCTTCAGTATATATGCTATATTATATACGAATCAGGTTCCTCTAATTTTTTTTTGAAAATGATTAGTCATGTTAGATGAATCTAAACGGTTCAATAAACTTGGACGGATGAGATTAAAAATTTAAATCATTAATAAGTTGACCAGTCAATAAAATTTAACAAATGGTCAATTATATGGTAACAGAGGGAGTATCATTCAAATCAAAGTAATTATTTTACCAAAAATAAACAATTAATTATTTTATTTTATTGATTTTTCTCTAACAACATTAATTGCTAGAACAAAAAGACACAAATAATTTAGCGTATCAAAACAAGAACTTCTACAAATTAATAAAATAATGTATGTAATTTCGCTCTTATTCTGAACAAAGGTAGAATTTATGGAACCGAATGAATCTGAACTTCGAGCAATCTTCAAGGCATTGCAGATTTCCATTAATAATGGAAGAAGGTGTTTATCCAGGGAGTAATATACAAGGAAGAGACTTCTAGACTCTAGTTCTGCTTTTCACTCATAGCACCCGTGAGGAAATTTCTAATTATTGTTCCAAGTTTAATTTGCAGCAATTTACTACACTTTTATTCAAATTAATAAAAGCTTCGTATTCATAAAAATAAAACTAATTTTCTTCAAATTTTACTTCTTTTTAAAATTAATATATAAGCTATTTTTGTTTCCTTTTATAAATAAGTTAAGATTTTTTTTTTTAGTTTCCTAATTAAAAATGTAATGTGTTATGGTCAAAATTAATTTATATTAAATCTAACCATATATAGTAATCGCATAAAAATAGATTTGGGCACTGTAGATTATATATCTTACATTACATCAGAGTATACAATGCCAACTTATTCCATATATATGACAAGTAAATATCTACCATGGCAGCTTATTTAATACAGAGACCCAATAGAGGACACGGCGCAATCACATCACAGAATCATTTGTACGTAGAGGCCCTACCCTACCCGTGACCAGGGACAGATCCAGAAATGATTTCTAAGGGGGGTGGGGCGCCCCCGAAATTTTTTTTGGGGTATTTTAAAGGGAAACCAAACGAGCTGAACGAAAAATTGAACAAATACTTAAGAGTATTTGTATCCCCGAACTAAATAACAAATATTTAGATAACTTAACAAAAAGATAAATAAGAAGACAATATAGAAAAAAATTAATTATACATTAGAATTCATATAATATACGTACTTCTTACAATCGGGATTTTTCATATCCTGTAAACAATTTTTTGGAGCCCAACTGAACTGCCCAAGCCCAATAAAAAAAAAATTCATCCAGCCCAAGGGTGGGCAATTGCCCACTCTTGCCTGGGCTGGATCCGTCCATGCCCGTGACCATATCAATGAAGAACAGGAATGCTTTGCTCATTCCTGAAGAAATTAGAAGGATCAACAGCGGTCTTCACACGCACCAACCTGTCAAAATTATTCTTAAAATATTTAACACCCCAAACCCTCCACTCCCGTGGATGGCCCAGAAGAGTTCTTCACCCATTGCAGCTCTGTCAAGGATTTTCCCTTCCGCATCGACTAATTGCGCGTCAATGATAGGTCTGCCGCGATACCGAATTTCCGCATCAGCATACCGTACCCTCCTCTGCTGAAGTGCCCGCCAACGCCCACCGTCGGACAAATTCCAGCAGGGAAAGCAAGTTTTGTACTTTTTTAGCTAATTCTGTAGTAAAGTTCGCCCAATATTGCACCAGATTGCACCCATGCTGTCCTGTTCTCTGCATCGACCGTGATGTTCCGGAGATTGATGAGGTCGATAACGATGAAGGGAAGAGACGATGAAACGTAAGAAAGGCCCTCGAAGTCGTGCCCACCGCTACGAATTCTGATTTGGAATCCATGTTTCTGAGAGCAAAGGATGGCAGCTTGGATGTGGGGTGTGTGTAGTGGTGTGAGGATGAGTGAGGGTTTTGGTGTGGTGGTTGTGTTGAATCGGAGATTTTGAACCGAATAATCCAAGATTGATGGATATGAGGGGTGTTGTGGGTGTAGACAATGTTGGACATGGAATTAGAGTTCGTGAAATGCTGGGAAAAGCATTCAAGAAAATCTTGATGGGAGTGATCTGTTGGGGAAACAACAGCCCCAATAGATCATCCGGAAACCATTTACATGCATTGTCCAACATAGAACAATAAGAACACTCACTCCGCTACTAGTTGTTGAGAAAAAATCTCCCGCCCAGGATCGAATACAATCAAAACAACAAAAAATACGCAACACCGAGGATTTACGTGGAAAACCTCCAACGGGGAAAAACCACAGGACCAATTCCGACAATCTCCACTAATAATAAAATATTAGTCTTACAATCACATCAATACCAAAAAGTATGAGCTCTCACAATCACTATCAACTTAATCTCACATCTAGATCGAGAAAACACAATTTAAAAAAATAAATACCCTCACTAATTTATTTTTCTCTCAATCACTAATAAAAAAAACACTTCATATTTCTCTTTCTCAGGGGCTCAGGAGCAACCTTTTTACAATCACAGGATCTCTCTCTAGCAGCTACATCGTTGCAACTTCTGCCTCTCACCAAATGCATTTTGCACCCTATTTATAGGATGCCAAGACCTACCGACACTTTCTTTCTTCCCTTTCAAAAGGGCCCATGTGCACCATCCACGCTTGTCGCTTTCTACCTTTCTTTTTGTTTTTCTTCTTTTTCTTATTTTTCTTCTAAAAAACGTGTTTCTATCATTTTTCATTGCCATTGTTTTTATGACCACCGTCCATCTTTTTGCACATGATTTTCTTTTCTATGAGCTGCACTAACATGATCAGCTGATGAAGTTAATGAAAAGATGAGAAGGAAAGCCAAAATAAGTCGCATGATCCAAGGGCTTTGAATATTCATCATTTTTATTGTTGTCGGTTTATCTTTGGAGCTGAAATGAGTAGTTGCTTTATTTATAGAAGTAATTAAGAAGTAAATTATTGATCTTTTTTGCTCCTGTGTATGCAGAACATGGCGACAATTCGAGCATTTAGAATTTAGATTGGTGTTTATCAACAAAATGGAAAAATGAGGAAATGATATTTTCCCTAATCTGATAAGAAGTGATAGACTACTTCTACAAGTTAAATGCCCTTAATTTCTTGCTCCATTACCAAAGAAGAAAGAAAGAAAGAAACGTTAATTTTGAAAAGTTCTGAAGTCACCAATGAACGCATGCTCAGGGAAAAAACAAGCACAATCAGAGATGTCAAAACTTTCATGCTTAGAAATTAACTTGCGGGACAAGATTTTGAAAAACAACATAATTTATTTTTTCTTAATTAATCTATACTAGGGTTGGTAAAATGGGACAGATATCCATGGACCAACCTCATTTAGTCCAATAAATAAGTTGGACAGATTAGTCCAAGTCTATTTAATAAACGGACGGACCAAAATCGTCCATCTAAATTAACCGGGTTCCCGTCGAATAATAATTTTTTTTGGGGGCTTGAATATTTTTTTGAAAAATAAGAATAATTTTTTTGGAAAAAATGAAAAATTAATTTTTTTTAAAAATTAAATAATAAACGGAAAGATGGGAACCCGTCGGGTTTGTCCCGTCTGTCTATGTATATAGTTGGACGGATTTGACCTGATCCGTTTATTAAATGAGATAAAAAATATTGTTCATATCCCGTCTAAATTTGGACGAACAGACGGGTTATGTGTACGGTGTACATAATGTCACACCTAATCTATACAAGAAATTTCATTACGAAAGAGCTGAAGTGTCGTCTTAATTTGAACAACCAAAAAATCAAAGACAAATCTACTATTATCTATTTGAACTCAAGTCCATGTCCATCTTAGAGGAACACATCCTTCTTCGTTCTATAAATAGGTACCTTTTGCTCAATCTTTATACATCCAAGATATCCAGTCTTAAGTTTGCTAAAGATGAATTCTGAAAGCTTAGCAATATTTCCTCTTTTATTACTTTCATTCTCATGGCTTCTCCAGATTACTTCAGCTCACAGCCATGAGGATTTTCTCCATTGTCTTTCCCTCTCAACCGAGAACTCCAACTCCATTACCAAACTCATCCATGCCCCAAACAACTCCTCCTATTCATCCATCTTACGATCCTCGATTCGAAACAAAAGGTTCGACAGAGAATCAACCCCGAAGCCTCTCGTCATTGTAACACCAAACAATGCATCTCAGATTCAGGCCACCATTTCTTGTTCTGTGAAGCAAGGGATGCAACTCAGAGTTAGGAGTGGAGGCCATGACTATGAGGGTCTTTCCCATTACTCTAATAACCCATTTGTGATTGTTGATCTAGTCAATATTCGAACAGTCAGTGTCGATTTATCAGACAACACCGCGTGGATTCAAGCTGGCGCGCAATTAGGGGAAGTCTATTACAGGATTGCAGAGAAGAGCAGAACTCTTGCTTTCCCTGCAGGGGTTTGCCCAACAGTTGGTGTTGGAGGTCATTTTAGTGGAGGAGGGTATGGTATGATCATGCGAAAGTATGGGCTCGCTGCTGATCATATAATTGATGCACATTTAATTGATGTCAAGGGTAGAATCCTTGACAGAGCTGCAATGGGAGAAGAACTGTTCTGGGCCATCCGCGGTGGTGGAGGAAACACATTTGGAGTTGTCATTGCTTGGAGGGTACAGCTAGTTCCAGTCCCACCTGTTGTGACTGTCTTCAATGTAACAAGAACTTTGGAACAGAATGCAACAAAGCTTGTCCATCAATGGCAATACGCAATCCGAGATTTCGACAAAGATTTGTTCAGCAGAATCTTTATATCCAAAATTAGTACTACTAATTCTTCTTCCAAGCCAACCATCCTCACAGAATTCACTTCCTTGTTTCTTGGTGAAGTTGACAGGCTTCTCCCATTAATGCAACAGAGTTTTCCTGAGCTGGGTTTGGTGAAAGAAGACTGCATCGAAATGAGCTGGATCGAATCCACCCTCTATTTCGCTAACCTTCCGAGAAACACATCCTTAGAAGCTCTGCTGGACAGATCAAATGATGGATCTTTAGCTTATTTCAAAGGCAAATCTGACTACGTAAAGGAACCCATACCTGAAGAAGCATTGGAAGGAATATGGGAAAGATTGTTCCAAGTGGAGGAACAGAGGTCTCAGCTGCAATTCACAGCATATGGTGGCAGAATGGATGAGATTTCAGAATCAAGCACTCCATTTCCGCACAGAGCAGGGACACTTTTCCAAATCCATTACGGAGTTGCTTGGGTGGAAGATGGGATTAAAGAAGCGCAATGGCATATAAACTGGATAAGAAGGCTTTATGCTTATACGGGTCCTTATGTTTCAAAGAATCCACGTTCTGCTTATGTCAATTACAGAGATCTCGACATTGGAATCAACAGCAGAGGAAATTACACAAGTTACAAGCAAGCAAGCATTTGGGGTAAGAAATATTTCCGCAACAACTTTGATCGCTTGGTTCGCGTCAAGAGTGCAATTGATCCTACTAATTTCTTCAGGAATGAGCAAAGCATCCCTCCTCTTTCATCCTGGTGATAATTGGAGATCTATCACAACCCATCTATTTTATACATTGATAGAAAGGAAAAATAATAATAATAATGCATGGTAATGAATAATGTATTCTTTCTCCTCTTGAGGTCAAAAGAAGATAACTTGATTTATGTATTTATTTTATGAAATGAGGTAGTATATCTAATAAAGCTTTTTAGAGCCATATAGTAAGAGAAGTTATTTAGAAGATCAAATATAATTAATTAATAAAGAAAGGTTAAAATTTTGAATGTTGGTATGAAATACTATACAATTTTAGAATTTAAAACATTTTTGAATCATCTTTTATCTAATAAATCTATTTTACAACGTAATTCAAGTATGTGACTTAAAAAACCCATTGACATTTTGATATTAAAAAGACTAATCATTTCTTAATAGATATTTTGGCCACACATATAATTTTAATTGTTAATATAAAATAAGTAATAATGAAATCTATACAAAAATTTTAAAAAAGTGAAGATATAATGACTATGTAGCTCATTGATTGTTTGGTTGATGACAAAAGTACTAATAAGGATTCGGACCCAGATTCATTTCCTCGCCCGCCGCGAATAGCTCAGAACAGTTCTTCTCCCATTGCAGTTCTGTCGAGGGTTCTGCCCTTCACATCAATCAAATGTGCATCAATTATATGATCTGCAGCGAGCCCGTATTTTCGCATCATTGTTCCATACCCTCCTCCACTAAAATGACCTCCAACACCAACTGTTGGGCAAACCCCTGCAGGAAAGGCAAGAGTTCTGCTCTCCTCTGCAATCCTATAATAGACTTCCCCGAGCAACGCGCCAGCTTGAATCCTCTTTAATTTCAATTAATTTATTAATGCATGGAAAGTTTAAAAATTTATTTTTTTAATATGTTTGTAAATTGAATTAAAAGTTGATATATAAATTTTAGTTTATATGAAAATAAATGAGTATCTATAAAAAAAAATGAATAATATAGATCTAAATCATTATAAAAATAGAAAAATACTGAATTTCAGTACAAATTTCTAGTTAAATAAGTGAATCAAAATTGGAAAAAAAAGAGAAACCTCCCGAATCGCTCGAACTAGCTTCACGTCAACCTATTCATGGTCGGACCAGCCCTGTTTAATAAGTTTTTGGGCACAATTGAATAATGAGTTTTTTTTGGGATTATAAGAAACGAGCCACTATTTTGGTCATATTATCTCATTGTATTATTTCTAGCTACAAGTAAAAAAATAATATTGTATAACATAAGACAATCATTATTCTCAATCTTTAACTAACATTTTTTTCTCCTAAATTTTAATATTAGCAATTTTCCAACAATATCATAACTAGAAAACATGTCAAAGCTTAAAATGAGATATTTGAGTGAATTAACTAATTGCTTTACTATTAGTAAGAACTAGAAATTGGGCTCGGAGGATTTGGAGATGATAAGATAACAGACACATGAATGAATCTTTTGATTAGAGTCTCAATAATGATCAGTAAACCCGCTGATGAAGTAATAAGTCGTTGGGCTCATCAAGCGTGGCAGTGTCAGATCCGTCGTTGTAGATGGCGATGAGGAGGTGGTAACGCAAAGTCAAATTGATAGTTGTAGTTAGGGGTGGGCATCGGTCGGTAGTTTGGTATACCGACCAAAATATTTCGATATTCGATATACCGAATGTCTAAAAATAATTACCATACCATACCGAATTAAATTTCGGTACCGTACCAAAATACTGAATTTAATTCGATACGGTATTTCAGTATACCAAAATACCGAAATTAATTCTTCATGAGTTAATAAAATGCAAAAGAATTTATAAAAAATAAAATCAGCATATATATATATATATAGCTCGGCTTCTTCCTCTTTATAATTGACCTGAATACCAATTCATCAAATTAAAAATCTTTTCATAGTGTTTAAGATTACACAACCAAGCCATAAACGACGCAGCTAGACCATGGATTGATGCAAAAAGAAGACAAAAAATCAAGACAACAAAACTGATTCCATCATCTCCATTCTCCAGTGAATATAGTTTGTAAAATTTAGGTAACTCAAACAACTTGTATATTCAGCAACAGAATCCCATTGTCATAACATTTAGTCCATTAAGTTGCTCTTAGATAATTCATTTTACTGTCATGGCACAACTTAGTGTTGTATATACATACATACAACATAAGACTGTAAGGAAAATAGAACTCGGTAATTGTTTTATATAAGTATAAAATATTTCGGTACAGAACCTATCAAATTTAATACCGTATCGTACCGAAATAAATTTTGGTACTGTACCGAAATAAATTTTGGTACTATACCGAAATACCGAACAGTGAAAATGTGTAAAAAAATACCGACCGAACTTATGTTATTTTAGTACGGAACCCACCCCTAGTTGTAGCTGAAGATAAAGAGTATCAGTAACTTGAATTTTTTTGCTCGGGCCCAACTCCAATAATCAATCCATTTCATGTTAGTATAGTCGTACCATTTGAAAATACCCTAATTCAACCAGTCGAGTCACATGCGTGGAACTCAACCACATCTGGACCACAATTATTGGTCATTGAACCATTTTTTTAATGTGGTCCAATTTTCATTATTGATAAATTAATGGTTGCAAACTTATTTATATCATAATAAAAAATGATTAAAAAAATTGATATGATACTTTCCACGATTAAAAATAAGATAGGTTTCGTTGACTTTTCTGTCAAAAAATTGAAAGCAAATGAGGGTGGCCTAAAACTGTCGAAAGATAGCAAAATGTTTGAGGGATTAAGTCTAAACGTTGTGTTATCTAGTTTACGGTCCACGAGATTTAATCTTTGTTCCAACTTAAAGTGTCGTCATTTATTAAATCTAACGATATATAGTGATAGTATAAAAATAGATTTGAGCACTATCTTACATCAGAGTATACAACGCCAACTTATTCCATATGTAGATATGACACAAGTAATAAATATCTACCATGGCAACTTATTTAATACAGAGACCCAATAGAGGACCCGGCACAATCACATCACAGAATCATTTGTACGTAGAGGCCCTACCCTACCCGTGACCATATCAATGAAGAACAGGAATGCTTTGCTCATTCCTGAAGAAATTAGAAGGATCAACAGCGGTCTTCACACGCACCAACCTGTCAAAATTATTCTTAAAATATTTAACACCCCAAACCCTTGCTTCTCTATAGCTTGTAATATTCCTGACCTGCAGTGATCTGTTCATTCCTATGTCAAGATCCCTGTAATTAAAATATGCAGCTCTTGGCTTCTTTGAAACATAAGGAGCCATGTAACTATAAAGACTCCTAACCCATTCCAAATATTTCTCACCCATCTCATCATCGCCCCACCCCACCAAGTAATGAATCTGGTACAAATTCCCTGCCCGGTGCGGAAACGGAATGCTAGATTCTGAAATCTCATCCATTCTCCCACCGTACGGGCTCAGAAGTAACAAATTAAGATCCGGCTCCACCTCGAAAAACCTCTCCCATATCGCTTCTAATGCAGCTTCAGGTATAGGCTGTTGCACGTAATCCGACTTCCCTTTCGAGTTTGCTACGCTTGAAGGAGTCCTGTCGAGTAAAACATCCAACGGAGTTTCTTCAGGAAACTCCGCGAAGTAGACCGTGGACTCGATCCAGCTCATTTCTTTGCAGTCTTGCTTCACCATCCCTAGTTCCGGGAAGCTGTTCTGCATTAGGGTTAGAAGCTGGTCTGCCCGGCCTAGGAATAAGGAAATGAAAGAAGCTTGAATGTCACGTTTCGAGCTGATTCTGGTGATGAAGATCCTCATAAAGAGATCATCAGCGAACTCGTGGGCCACGTATTGCCAGCGGTGGATAAGTTTGGTTGCTTTCTGCTCTAATGTTCTCGTTACGTTGCATGCAGTTACGGTTGGTGGAACTGGCACCAGCTGTATCTTCCAAGCAGTTACTACACCAAAAGTGTTCCCTCCGCCGCCGCGGATGGCCCAGAAGAGTTCTTCACCCATTGCTGCTCTGTCGAGGATTTTCCCTTCCGCATCGACTAATTGCGCGTCAATGATATGGTCTGCCGCGATACCGAATTTCCGCATCAGCATACCGTACCCTCCTCCGCTGAAGTGCCCGCCAACGCCCACCGTCGGACAAATTCCAGCAGGGAAAGCAAGTTCTGTACTTTTTTCGCTAATTCTGTAGTAAAGTTCGCCCAGTGTTGCACCAGATTGCACCCATGCTGTCCTGTTCTCTGCATCGACCGTGATGTTCCGGAGATTGATGAGGTCGAGAACGATGAAGGGAAGAGACGATGAAACGTAAGAAAGGCCCTCGAAGTCATGCCCCCCGCTACGAATTCGGATTTGGAACCCATGTTTCTGAGAGCAAAGGATGGCAGCTTGGATGTGGGGTGTGTGTAGTGGTGTGAGGATGAGTGAGGGTTTTGGTGTGGTGGTTGTGTTGAATCGGAGATTTCGGACCGAATAATCCAAGATTGATGGATATGAGGGGTTGTTGTGGGTGTAGACAATGTTGGACATGGAATTAGAGTTTTTGAAATGTTGGGAAAAGCATTCAAGAAAATCTTGATGGGTGTGATCAGCTGATGAAGTTAATGAAAAGATGAGAAGGAAAGCCAAAATAAGTGGCATGACCCAAGGGCTTTGAATATTCATCATTTTTGTTGTTGTTGATTATCTTTGGAGCTGAAATGAGCAGTTGCTTTATTTATAGAAGTAATTAAGAAGTAAATTATTGATCTTTTTTGCTCCTGTGTATCCAGAACATGACGACAATTCGAGCATTTAGAATTTAGATTGGTGTTTATCAACAAAATGGAAAAATGAGGCTTTGAAAGTTCAAACTTAGAATTTGATTTTCCCTAATCTGATAAGAGATAGACTACTTCTACAAGTTAAATGCCCTTCATTCTGGCTCCATTACCAAAAGAAAGAAAGAAAGAAACGTTAATTTTCAAAAGTTCTCAAGTCACCAATGAACGCATGCTCAGAGAAAAAACAAGCACAACGAGAAATGTCAAAACTTTCATGCTTAAATAATTAACTTGCGGCACATGATTTTGAAAAACAACATAATTTCATTTTTCTTAACTAATCTATACAAGAAATTTCATTACGAAAGAGCTGAAGTGTCGTCTTAATTTGAACAACCAAGAAATCAAAGACAATTCTACTATTATCTATTTGAACTCAAGTCCATGTCTATCTTAGAGGAACACATCCTTTTTCGTTTCTATAAATAGGTACCTTTTGCTCAATCTTTATACATCCAAGATATCCAGTCTTAAGTTTGCTAAAGATGAATTCTGAAAGCTTAGCAATATTTCCTCTTTTATTACTTTCATTCTCATGGCTTCTGCAGATTACTTCAGCTCACAGCCATGAGGATTTTCTCCATTGTCTTTCCCTCTCAACTGAGAACTCCAACTCCATTACCAAACTCATCTATGCCCCAAACAACTCCTCATATTCATCCATCCTACGATCCTCAATTCGAAACAAAAGGTTCGACAGAGAATCAACCCCGAAGCCTCTCGTCATTGTAACACCAAACAATGCATCTCAGATTCAGGCCACCATTTCTTGTTCTGTGAAGCATGGGATGCAATTCAGAGTTAGGAGTGGAGGCCATGACTATGAGGGTCTTTCCCATTACTCTAATAACCCATTTGTGATTGTTGATCTAGTCAATATTCGAACAGTCAGTGTCGATTTATCAGACAACACCGCATGGATCCAAGCTGGCGCGCAATTAGGGGAAGTCTATTACAGGATTGCAGAGAGGAGCAAAACTCTTGCTTTCCCTGCAGGGGTTTGCCCAACAGTTGGTGTTGGAGGTCATTTTAGTGGAGGAGGGTATGGTATGATCATGCGAAAGTATGGGCTCGCTGCTGATCATATAATTGATGCACATTTGATTGATGTCAAGGGTAGAATCCTTGACAGAGCTGCCATGGGAGAAGAACTGTTCTGGGCCATCCGCGGTGGTGGAGGAAACACATTTGGAGTTGTCATTGCTTGGAGAGTACAGCTAGTTCCAGTCCCACCTGTTGTGACTGTCTTCAATGTAACAAGAACTTTGGAACAGAATGCAACAAAGATTGTCCATCAATGGCAATACAAAATCCGAGATTTTGACAAAGATTTGTTCAGCAGAATCTTTATATCCAAAATTAGTACTTCTAATTCTTCTTCCAAGCCAACCATCCTCACAGAATTCACTTCCTTGTTTCTTGGTGAAGTTGACAGGCTTCTCCCATTAATGCAACAGAGTTTTCCTGAGCTGGGTTTGGTGAAAGAAGACTGCATCGAAATGAGCTGGATCGAATCCACCCTCTATTTCGCTTACTTTCCGAGAAACACACCCTTAGAAGCTCTGCTGAACAGATCAAATGATGGATCTTTAGCTTATTTCAAAGGCAAATCTGACTACGTAAAGGAACCCATACCTGAAGAAGCATTGGAAGGAATATGGGAAAGATTGTTCCAAGTGGAGGAACAGAGGTCTCAGCTGCAATTCACAGCATATGGTGGCAGAATGGATGAGATTTCAGAATCAAGCACTCCATTTCCGCACAGAGCAGGGACTCTTTTCCAAATCCATTACGGAGTTTCTTGGGTGGAAGATGGGATTAAAGAAGCGCAATGGCATATAAACTGGATAAGAAGGCTTTATGCTTATACGGGTCCTTATGTTTCAAAGAATCCACGGTCTGCTTATGTCAATTACAGAGATCTCGACATTGGAATCAACAGCAGAGGAAATTACACAAGTTACAAGCAAGCAAGCATTTGGGGTAAGAAATATTTCCACAACAACTTTGATCGCTTGGTTCGCGTCAAGAGTGCAATTGATCCTACTAATTTCTTCAGGAATGAGCAAAGCATCCCTCCTCTTTCATCCTGGTGATAATTGGAGATCTATCACAACCCATCTATTTTATACATTGATAGAAAGGAATAATAATAGTAATAATGCATGGTAATGAATAATGTATTCTTTCTCCTCTTGAGGACAAAAGAAGATAACTTGATTTATGTATAAAATAACTTGATTTATGTATTTATTTTATGAAATGAGGTAGTATATCTAATAAAGCTTTTTAGAGCCATATAGTAAGAGAAGTTATTTAGAAGATCAAATATAATTAATTACTAATAAATAAAGGTTAAAATTTTGAAAATAGTATACAATTTTGGGATTTAAAACATTTTTGAATCATCTTTTAGCTAATAAATCTATTTTACAACGTAATTCAAATATGTGATTTAAAAAACCCATTGACATTTTGATATTAAAAAGACTAATCATCTCTTAATAGATATTTTGGCCACACATATAATTTTAATTGTTAATACAAAATACTCCATCATTCCTTTTTTTAATTGACTTTTTGAAACAGTAATAAAAAGTAAAGTAAATATTAAAAAATTAAATAATGTGTACAGTAACAAAAAGTAACAAAGGGTCAAGTAAAACAGTTACCTTTACGCGAACCAAGCGATCAAAGTTTAGGTACCTAATGTTAGATTCTCGTTAGATTCTTGACCTTGTTCATACAGAGATATAGGTACCTAATGGAGCATGTGGGCTGTTTTTGCCTAGTTTTAGTATTACAGAGTAGCCAAGCAATCATGCCCAGGTTTTTGCTTCCATCGTCAGATTTTGGATGGTCAGTAAACTTCTTACAGTTTGTTTATTGTTTCTTTTTCTTTCTTTTTTGTGGAATGTCATAATAAAGAAGCCTTAGAAATGTAGTTCATATACTATTATCTTCATTAGAAATGGGAAATCTTTAAGCTCATACTTTTATCTTCATTAGAGATGGAGTTGGAGTTCTGAATTGAAAGGGAAAGGCAATGTAGAAATTCTTCATAGACAACCAAAATTGGAATTATCATTGCTGAGTTTAAGCATTTCGTCTTTAGCAAACTAAGTTTGGCTTCAGGTTTAGAATATGCATGTTTATAGTGAATGGTGTCACGACGGCTACAAGCACGGACGAATCGTTGCGCAAAATAATAGTCCCGTAACGATAGCAACAAGATTGAATCTTTGGATAAATGATAATAACCCATTCTTAGTTTATTTCACTAACATAAAAAGAATTTGTGATCCTCACGGTTCTGTAACATTGAAAAGAACTCACATGAAACAAATACTATAATTTTTCAAAATAATAACACTTCACTCTCATCTCACTCATTTTTTTCTCAATCTAAAAAGAGTATCAATGTATCATACACTCAGTAGTACCAAATAATTCTTGACAGCAAAGACAACTCCTCCATCAAAGACAGCTCTCAAAAGGAAGGACTCTACTTGCTCTTGTAGCGATACAGAACCCTCTTCTTCTTGCTTGAACAGTTATCAATGGTGAGTACAACTTTTCCTGGCTCATTGTTAGTGAAACTGTTGCGAATTGGTCCTTCAGTCGAGCCCATCTTCCTACCCTTTTGGATGATGATGGAGTAGGAAGCCTCGTCATTCGGTACAAACTCTTCATTGTATTGTACTTCCCACCCAAGAACAGTCAGGTCCCAGAGCAGAGATGTTCCGATCTGTCATCAAACAAAGTTCATTAATATGACAATTCCATTCTCAGTTTAAAAAATCTAATAGAATGTCATTAATTAGTACCTCTGCTGCTGCCAACTCAATAGTTTCAGTTGATCCAGCTTTGATGATTAGCTCCGAAACTTCACTGTCTTCTCTGGAGAACTCATCATTATTGTCCCTCTTGAAACCACCATATTGGACTGGAACTTGCTCAGCTGGAATGTACCTGAAAATGAAATGCCCATTTGAATGAGTTTTAAGTGTCAAACTTCAATTCCTAATTTCATCAATAAAGACTCTCATTCTCATTCGTCGTTGTGAATTCAGGAGCGAAAAGACAAAAAACTTACTTGAGAAGGGTCTCAGTGACCTTAGCCGGGCGAGCAACAACAATTTTGCTCTTGGTTCTTTGTGTCATGAAAGGAGAAAGCAGGGCATTGAGAGCATAGAACCAGAATGGGGCATTGATGAATATCTGCAAATTGAAAACAAGAATGTAAATTTCAATTCATTCAATTGCTATCTCAATCTACCATTACCAATTGAAATAAAACAGAAAAAAAACTTACATTTCTGGCAATAAATTCAGGGTAATTGTCCTGCAAGAGTCCAACAGCTTGTTTCATTGCAATCCTGAGCTCTTTCTTTGCTGGGAAGGGAGCATTCTTGAGGTCACTGATCTGTAGCAAAGAGGTGACACCACCAGGTTTCAAATCAAGCTTTTGAATACCCTTCTCCATCAATTGGAATCTCCATCTCAAGAACTGCTTCCTCTTCTCTTCTGTCCCTAATGCCTTGTCATATAGCTCCCCATTTCCAAACTCTCCAAAGATGTTGTAACAAAGAGGGTGTCCTTCGCGGTCGATCCCATTCATGTAAAATGCAGAACTCAGATCTACCTCTAGATCTTCTCCCATGATTGAATCAATGTTTGCCTCCTTCCTCCACTCAAGGGTCTTCTTCAGCATCTCAAAAGCATCATTGACTTTGAATTCTCTGGCTCTCAAGAACTTCAAGAGAAGCACATCAGTACCATCTGACCCTTTGCTGGGCAGAAGTGGGATTCCCCACAAGGAGACATCTTTCTCAACTTCTTCACTTTTTTCCTCAATAACAACCTCAGATTTCTCCTCATTTTCACGTTCTACTGCTGATTTCCCACTTTCTTCCCCTTCTTTGGTTTCTTCTCCCTCTTTGGTTTCCTTCTCTGCTTCCACAGGCTTTTCTTCCTCCTTCTTCTTCTCTTTCTTGAACAGATTGTTTCCAAGAATTGTCTCTTCGAGTTTCGATTTCAGCTCATTCAATGCCTTCTTTTCACTCTCCTTGAGATCAGACAGGAAGTTGCTCTCTTCCCTGAAAGAAGAGCTCTTTTGAACTGTTTTAGGCTTATCATCAGCATCAGCATCAGCAGCATCCAGTTGCTTCAAATCAGCTTCTTCAAGTTTAACATTCTTGGGCTCTTCTTGAGGAGCCACAACCTCACCATTCATCTGGGTTTCTTCAACTTTAACCTCAACAGTCATGGTTTTTTTAAATAGCTGCAACTGCAAAACACAAGACACAACACAAACAGCAAATATTGATAAGACCAATGATGAAAACTATAGCTACCTCTACTTCATTTAAATAGGAACATAAGAAGAATGAAAATTCCCACGAAAAAACCCACCTCAGATCTTGAGTTCGTTTAGAACTTTAGCTGTCAGATTGGAAAACTAGAGGCGGTGTGCTCTGGTTTGAACTGCTGGGTTCTGGTGTTTGGTTGTAGAGAAAAAAGGGGAGCGGTGTTGTAACGGTTATATAATTTTTGAAAGGTTCAATGAAGAAGAGCTGAAAAGAGGGATGGGGCCTACCAACGGTAAGAAATTATGGGGGTTGGATGGGGACCCGTTGGGAGATTCCTAAATCCGAAGGCTAGGCTGGAGGACAGCATTCTTTCGCGATGCAACACAGCAAGAAGAATCCTATTTCCTAGATTAGGCCCACTCCTTTGTTTTTGCCAACAAATCCAATCAATAAAAATCATTCTTGTTTCATGCAATTCAACAAGACATCAACAAATCAATAAAACATATCGACCCAATAAATACATGACTAGTTTTAATTTAATAAACTTATAATACTCATATTGTCATTCTTAAAAATAAATCTTTGGTTAAAAGAAAGTTTCTACAAATTTATCAAATTGCATATATCCCATGCCTCTAACGCTTCCTTTGAGATCCTGGTTCAATTAGGAGAAACGTTGCGCGGTGTGAAAATCACTTTCAAGTAAAATAATACTCCCTTCGTCTCTTTTTATCTGTCGTTTGGGCTTGGGTCACGCAAATTAAGGGTTGAACAGTGACTCTGACACGGCCCAGCTTTCTGTCATGTTGTGTCTGTGGGCCACAACCCCAACGGTAACAATTTTGGGCCAACGAATTTTAATGGTTTTTGGGCTTCAGTCTTCGCTGTAAACCCTCCTCTTCCCCTGTGCCAGACTCATCTCTCATACGCGAATAAAATCCTCTTCCCATCCCAATTCCTTTCAATCCATTCCAATCTCCAACCCTATCCCGCCCATTTTCGTTAGAAATTTTGACAAAAATTCAATTTATTTTAGTTTCCCTCCTCCCTTAAAAACCCAAATTTAAATTGAAATGACGATCGAGTTTCGAATTTCAATCTCCCTCTTCGTTAAAATCGAAATCTAGTCTTCTCCTCTAAATCTCAATCTTTTCTTTGGAATGTCTTCTTTACTGGTCGACTTCAATCAGACACCTGGGAGACCCACATCTCCAGAATCCCCTATAAGTGAGTGGGTTGGCCTTGATGACTTGCTGCCGGATTCCCTTGGTTTAGTAGACATCGAAAGTCAGACGCACGTCCGCCACGAAGAGGATAATCAACCCATCGGCATTCCAGACTTGAACGAAACACCGGAAGTCTCGCAATCGGGACCTCAAGCCTTGCCGTCCAGGAAAGAGTTAACCAATGCCGATCGATTGTATGCATACAAACTCCTTCTGGAGAGATGCAGAAATGGGATATTGAGGAGAAGCGCAACGTGGGAGGTGGCCATGATTTTAGGGGTTCACATTCGTACAATCCAGAGGGTGTGGAAACGGGCTAGGGACTCAGGCAACTCAACCACTCTAACCCATCGTGTGCACAATTGTGGCCGGAAGAGAATTACTCTCGATTTGGAAAGGATTCGCGAGATCCCTTTGAGGTCGAGGACAACCATCAGAGGTCTCGCTTTTGCACTGGGTGTGTCCAAAAAATTGGCCAGCAAGCTATTGAAGGATGGAACCATCAGGCGCCACACGAACACAATCAAACCGGCGTTGACCGCTGACAATCACATCTCAAGGATCAATCATTGCCTCTCCAGCTTCGTCCCTACATCCATCCCACTCCAGCCAGAATTTTTGCACATGGAGAACACCATCCACATCGATGAGAAGTGGTTCTACATGACCCAGAAGACACAGAATTATTATCTCCTCGCCGGCGAGGATGATCCGGTTAGAACCTTACAGAACTCTCATTTTATTCCAAAAGTAATGTTCCTAGCCGCAGTTGCCAGGCCAAGGTATGATGCTAATGGTCTTTGTACGTTTGATGGGAAAATATGCATATTCCCTTTAGTTGAACATGTTGCTGCTGTTAGATCATCTCAGAACAGACCTAGAGGTATAATTGAGGTAAAACTCATTCAACATATTACGAGAAATGTCATTAGGGAGTTTATGACTTTAAAGGTTTTACCTGCCATAATCAGTAAGTGGCCTAGAGAGAGCATGCTGGACCCAATTTACATTCAACAAGACAATGCGAAGACCCATATTCACGTTGATGATCCTGAATTCTTGTGTGCAGTTGAGGGAACTGGGTTGAATTTGTCTCTCGTGTGTCAGCCGCCTAATTCACCTGATCTCAACGTGTTAGATTTAGGTTTTTTTAGAGCACTTCAATCACTGCAGAGCAAGGAATGTCCAAGGAGTATGGCTGAATTGGTTTGGAGTGTTGAGGAAGCATACCAGTCATTTTCAGCGAAGAAAAGCAATTACATCTTCCTAACACTCCAGAGATGCATGGTTGAGGTATTGAGAAGGCTGGGTTCAAACATTTACAAGATACCCCACATTAAAAAAAGAGCACTTGACCGATTGGATGCTTTACCAGGGGCATTGCAATGCTGCCCTGAAATCTATGCTACTGCATTGGCCCATGTTTCGTAAATAATGCAAGTGATTGGTTTTCTGTGCAGGTACTATTGTGGGATTAAGATCATTCTATAGGAAAATGGATGAATTGAAGAAGTATGGTCTGTTCTGTAAGTAGAAGGGATATGTTGTTTTGTTTGTGTTGCTGTTATTGAAGAAGTGTGTAGGGGATATGGTGTTTTGTTTGTGTTGCAGTTATTGAAGAAGTTTGTACGGAATATGGTGCTTTGGTTGTGCTGCTGTTATTGAAGAAGTGTAGAAGAGATATGTTGTTTTGTTTGTGCTGCTGTGATAAAAGAGTCCTAGCTGGGATCTTCAATTCTTACTGTGATTGAAGAATGGAAGATCCCAGCTGGGTTTCATTGATTGAAGAATTTAAGATCAGTTGAGCATGGTGGACTTTCATGTCCTGTTTTATGGTGGAGATGGAAATATGCGTAGATTATGCACTCATCAATGTATAGATCCATCAATGTATAGCTTTTGTAATGCATTGTGTAATGTGCAGTGTAAGTAAACGTTTTTGTGCTAGATTTAGGGACCAAATGTAAATGTAATTACACATTCACTTCAGGAAACTAATCTGAAGTGGTCATTTTGTGGTAAGGAATGAAATAGATGGTGTTTTGTTTTGCTTTGCAATTTGGCTAGTTTAATTTATGAAATTCCTCTGTTTTATGTGCTTTCCCCATGAACCTGGCTCGTTTAATTCTTCCATCTTTTGGTCACAATTTCATATCTCCTCTTTTGACAACACATCCATATCCCTAAACAAATCAGTTTACAAATCATCTACCAATCAAAACCCCCGTTCTCTTCAGTATGCATAATCTCCTCCCCTGTTTTTCAAGTCAATTTACAAATCAATTTACTCTACCAATCAAAACCCCTGTTTTCTTAAGTATGCAACCGTTTCCTCCCCTGTTTTTCAAATCAATTAACAAAACAATACACAAATCAATTTCCTCCCCATTTTTCCAGATCGTATGCCCGCTTTCCTCCCCTGTTTTCAGATCAATGTAAAAATCAATTTACATTTACAAATCAAATCCCCTGTTTCAGATCGTATGCACAATTTCAGCCACACCATCTAATCGTCAAACCCACACCATTATCCACACACTAAATTATACACACATCCATCGATCAATCAAGTAAGTGCATGCAATGGACTGAATGATTAACAAGCGAAAAGGGAAATTTTATTACTGGAGCAGGGAGATGGTAAGAACAACGGAGCAGAGAAGACGAAACCTACACAACCCTAAAACAAGGTGTAGCCTAATCTAGGGTAGGAATCCCAGGCAGCGAGTTCACAAACCCTCGAGCTTCAGCAAAAGCAGACCTAGCAGTCCTGAGGCCCAACCTCAGCACATCCAGCTTGTGCTCCTGGTGCGCAATAAGGGTAGCCAAGTGGTTGATGGATGTGCCGATGGTGTCCAGGGCCTCACAAGCAAAGTCTGGATCATCTTCAATGAAGATACCAGCCTTCAGCAGCTCGAGACTTCCCTTCCTGGCCTTCAATCTGTCCAGGTCAGCCTCAGTCTGGAGTCGTTTGTGCTCCAGCATGACATCATCTTCCTCCAGATGGGTAGCTTGCTCAGCCATGAAGAGTATGATGGATTGTTTCTCTTGTGCATTCATGTTGTGGTGGATTGAGGAGAAGAGGAAGGATTAGGATTAGGGTTTTGCGGGTGGAAAGTGAAGGAGAACACGCGAATAAATAGGGGGGTTGACCAACACCTCAGTTGGGTATAGCCTACCAAAAGGATTTGCATTAACTTCAGATAAACTCTGATGTGCGAATCTGCGGTATTCAATGCAATCTCTTGCCCAAATATCCAACCAAAGCTACCCTAAATCAATGCCATTTCAAGGCCGGCCATTACTCCACACAACTTCCCATTACCTCGTTAATCGTTGCCACTATGACCCAATTAAATCGCCTAGTGAAGTTAATGGAACTCAGGACACGAAGTTTATAAATTTGTTGTGGAAACCGAACAGTTTACAGGAAACTAAAACAGAGAACACAAATAAAAGTGGGGAAAATATATATATATATATATATATATATATATATATATATATATGGATTTATATAATTTCCAGGATAAACGAAATTAAATCCACGGAAAATCAAAATGCAGATTGGCCCAATCCAGGCAACATAAATCCGGGATGGGCCAAATCCAGCCAAAATCAACTACACAATCAAACTATATACACCAACTAAAACCATTAGTATGAACACTTAATTTAAACCTGGTAAACGGACAACGAGCACGAGGATTAAAAGTCCTTTCCTGGATTCCATCCTCAATCTGCAACCCACCACCAGCTGGCAAATTATTGAGATCAAAGTCTCTGTCTTCCTCAACCTCTGGCGATGGCAATTTATTCAAATCAAAACCTCTGTCTTCCTTCACAACCGGAGTAAGAGGGTGGTTAACATCAACAATTGGAACCTGGTTTAGATCAAAAGGGTCTTTCACCCTCACTTCCGAAATCTCTTCTTGCCCTGCCACCGATTCACTCAAACTCTCATTCACTTCATTTTCGTATGTGTCAGCCACAATTTCGTCATATTCTCCATTATTCTCTCCACATATTTGACCCACCAAGCTGTTATTTTTTCCATCGGCCTCTTCACAAAATTCCCTCACTGACAGACCCTCCTCCTCATGACCTTCATTGAAGGTCTCTTCTGGCTGGGCAAACTCGAAATAACTCGGGAAACCCTCGTCGGTGTCAGAATCTCCAAAATCCACCGTCGAACTGTCGTCTAGCTGAGAATCGGCGGAATGAAGGGCCTCCATATCTCTACAACCCCTAAATTTTTTTGAAGAAGAGAGCTTAACAAATGCGAGGAGAAAGAGAGAGAGAAGTAATCGACATGGATGCTGACCAGCCCTGCACCTCTGTTCCCGTCCTTTCAATCAAAATTCAAACTCCCGCGGAATACATTTTCGTTTCCCTCTAAGGCCATGGGTGACATGTAGTTTGTTGGGAAAACGACATCTCATTCAGGGGTAACAATGGTAGTTCTCAATTGGTACTTTTTCAGTTGGTATTCAACTTCTCCATTATATTTTTTAATGGTAATTAGATTTAATATTGCTTAATATTATTTTTTCTCCATAACTAGCCTAACCTCCTAACCTAATTAGCATATAGTCATATGAAACGTTTTATTTAATTTATTTTTAAAAAACAATCATTTATCTAACATTTAACAAACATATGTGCTATTTAATACATTTTGACTAGGGGTGGCAATATGGGACGGACGGACGTTCATGGTGCAATCCCATTTGTCCATTTAATAAATGGATGGACTTGTCCAAATCCATTTAATAAACGGACGGACAAAACCCGTCCATCTAAATTTGGACGGACGGGACGAGTTCCCGTCCAATAATAATTCTTTCTGGGAATTGATTTTTTTTTGAAAACAAATTTTTTTGAAAAATTATTATTTTCGAAAAATAAGAGTAATTTTTTAAAAAAAAATTAAAAAATTATTATTTTCGAAAAATAAGAGTACTTTTTTTGAAATTTTTTTTTTTAAAAAAAAATTTGAAAAAAAATTATTTTTGAGAAATTAATTATTTTTAAAAAAATTAAATAATAAACGGACGGACGGGAACCCGTTGGGTTTGTCCCGTCCGTCCGTATATGTAGTTGAACGGGTCTAACTCAACCCATTTATTAAATGGACATAGACGGACGGGACGGGACGGACAAATGGACAATATTACCACCCCTAATTTTGACAAACACCGGAGCCAAAAAGTGCTTTAAGCTAGGGATGAAAATTTTATCCGCCGGTATCCTCTCTATATAGGGCAAATACTGCCCACATGTTACGGATTTTTTTGCGGGTGTGGGTAAAACCTGCAACCCCAAATTAATAAATAAATACATGTATGAATACATTAAACTCGTCGCCTCAAACTCACATATATACCTGCAAATACATATTTATATTTTTTAATAAATATTTCTTATAATTTATATATATTAATCTGATAATTTTAATTTTGTAATTCATAAAATTTGTAGGATTTCTTTTATAGGTCAATTTATTTATTTAGACTTAATTGAAAGGTTTTATGTATTTTTTAAATAAATAAGTAGCTAGTTTAGAAGGATTTTATGTACTTTTTGAAATGAATAAATTGCTACTTAGTAGAAGAATTTTATGCACTATTTGAAATGAATAAATTGTAAGTTAGCAACTACTCCTTTCGGGGCAAAACAATAGCCGTTTTAGGATTTATTTTTACTGTTCCGGCACGTATTTTAAAGCGACCGGAATAGTAAGATACGTGCCGGAACCGTCACTATTTGAGACAATTTTGCCCCTAATTTTTTCTCGGAAGTACGTTAAAGATTAACGTACGTTCGAAAAAAAGTACGAAATTTTTTGAGGTTAACTAGTGAGTTATCCGGCTTCCTTGATATGCGTTTCCTACTGAATATTGGGATGCGAGAAAGTTATTTATTTTACCCCAGAAGAAATAGTAGAATTATGCGTTTTGCTACAATTAAAAAATAATAATAAAGTGAATATTGAGTATAAATTCTCATTATAAGAGTTTGAAGATCGGTACAAGTAGGGGTGGCAATATGGGACGGACGGACGTCCATGGTGCAATCCCATTTGTCCATTTAATAAATGGACGGACTTGTCCAAGTCCATTTAATAAACGGACGGACAAAACCCGTCCATCTAAATTTGGACGGACGGGACGGGTTCCCGTCCAATAATAATTCTTTATGGGAATTGAATTTTTTTTTAAAATAAAATTTTTTTTTGAAAAATAATATTTTTGGAAAATTTTTTTTTTTTGAAAAATTATTATTTTCGAAAAATAAGAGTAATTTTTTTGAAAAATATTTTTTTTTTAAAAAATAAATTAAAAAACTATTATTTTCGAAAAATAAGAGTACTTTTTTTGAAAAATATTATTTTTTAAAATAATTTTTTTTGAATTTTTTTTTTGAGAAATTAATTATTTTTTAAAAAATTAAATAATAAACGGACGGACGGGAACCCGTTGGGTTTGTCCCGTCCGTCCGTATATGTAGTTGGACGGGTCTAACCCAACCCATTTATTAAATGGACATGGACGGACGGGACGGACATATGGACGGACGGGACGGACAAATGGACAATTGTCCATATTGCCACCCCTAGGTACAAGTACGAATAAACTCATATTAAAGAAAATAAAGGTTTAAAATAACTCAAGCGTTTCAAACCCGCTTAATTATCAACCCTACTTTAAGCCTACAGCGTTTTATAGGCTCCCTAGCTGTATGGTGCCAAGCTGTATGAATAGGAAGTGCCAAGCTGGCAACATTCAGAATCCGACGCCAGCATGATTTGTTTTGTTCCATATGCCTAAAATCGAATCAAACGGTTGAGATATTTTCGCAATCATGCAAAAAATCAACGGCCATAGATACCTCCCTCTTACACTGGCACCACCACTACTCCTTTCGTTTCTCCCTCTCCTTTCTTATCGTTTTCCCCAAACAGCTTCCTGCCTTTGCTTTCAACGCCCCGTTTCATCTTCTACTCCTCAATCCGCAACATTCAATCGGCTAGGGATTCGGATTTAGTTTTCGAAATAGGTAAGAAAGATCGATTCCAATTAGTGATTTGTCCCTGTCTTTGGTTTCTGATTCTTTTTTAATCAGGGTTTCAAATCGGTGTGGTGATGGGTAATTAGGATTAGAGTAATGATAGGTAACACACTCAAACAGCACAGTAGGCCAATTAATGACATTTTTGTAATTTTCGATTGATGTGGCACAATCATGATTGGCGTGTGCTCTTTGAGTGTGCTATTTGACCTACTCGCGCTTCCCTGAGTGTTTATACACATACTATATGAATATACATGCTGGTTCAGTCCTTTCTTATGCTTTAGATGCTCCTTTTACAGAATGTTGCAAGTAGTCATTCATTATTAGTACTGCTGTGGGTATTGTTTTTGTATCTGGGTAGTTGTTATCAGTGATTTAACTTTTTGTACCTGAATTTGTTGCCCAGACTGTCACGACTGTCGAGGATCTCTAGTTTGGAGCTTGTTTCATCAAATCTCTCTTTTTGGTTGCGGCCTATTCCAGCTCGCTGCCTCCAGATTTGTTGTGCTGTATGTTCCTCCATTCGATGATTGTTTTCATATTTTGGTTCTCTTTTGCTGTCAGCATTCGGAATCAAACTTTATTATCTAAATTTTACCTCTTGTACTCCCATTTTGTGTAGTTTCATGATTTATGCTGGTGAACTCACTTGTTTGGCCAGATTTCATGATTTATGCCTGGTGAACCAGTTGTTTCTCTGTTGGGAGTTATTTGGCTCCAGTTTCATGCATTCTAGAACTTGTCAGAGTCTAGCTAGCCATAACCTTCATATATACAATGTAAAGTCAATCTTCAAAAATCTAGACATTCTTTTCGAGGTTTTCTAGCGCTGACTAAAAAACTGTTCTTCCTTCTTTCAAGTTTATTATGGTCTTGAATTGTGTATTACTATTGTTGTTACCTGCAATTACCTATTTTGGGAGATTAGTGTATGAAATTGATTTAGAGAGAGTGAATTCTTCGATCGATGTTACACTGGTGCTTGCTAAATGTTTGTCATCTTGATCCTGAATCTGCGCTTGCCGATTTCTCACAATTTCATCCATTTGCAGAAATATTTTGCCAAGATGGTTGCTCAGGGATTCATTGTTGATCTGGATAAGCCTCTGGTCTTCCAGGTGAAACTCTACTGTTACTTTAATTTTTCATTTTTATACTAGCTACATTTAAACCAAAAATATAGTAAAAAATTTAGGTTTTCAACTGGTTTGCATTTGTTTTGTTCTTGAAATATTATTTGTTGTGTGAGCATTGTGGGCTTACATATATTCTGAAGGACTTTTTACTTGAGATCTGCTGATAAATCTTAACTCGTTATGGGGCCTTTTTGTTGCATGGTATCTTTTTATTTTGGCATCCCTACCATTAGCTCTATTTGTGATGTTGGCTTCTTTAAATTTTTAATCAGGTTGGGCATCTTGGAGAAGCTTATGAGGAGTGGGTTCACCAGCCTATTGTAAGCAAGGAAGGACCTAGATTTTTTGAAAGTGACTTTTGGGAGGTATTTTGTTTTTGTTTATTCATAGAATTAATCAGGGAGCATCATATATATATTAATGCAGCAATGAGTTCTATTAATATAAGCATTTTAGATGCAAGCATGTTAATCTGGCTCTTATAAATTGCATCATTTTGAAATATATGATAGAAGCCTTGAGACGTTGATTTTCTACGTGGAACAGTCCTTGACACTCACAGTTTGGTGGGCGATTCCAGCTATTTGGCTCCCAGTTGTCTGCTGGACTGTCTCAATGTCCCTAAGGCGGGGTCTTACCCCTTCTGAGATAGCTTATATGGTGGTCGCTGGCATTTTTGTGTGGACATTGCTGGAATACACTTTGCACCGCTTCCTTTTCCACATCAAAACAAAGAGTTATTGGTTAGTTTCCATCCTGTCTCTTTGCTATCTTACATAGTTTGTCATGCGTTGCTCCTTTAGTCAAGGTTCATTTTACTAATCTAGATAATGTTCTTATCTGGGTCTTGTTTCAGGGGGAACACTATGCACTATCTTATTCATGGTTGCCATCATAAGCATCCTATGGATGGTCTGAGGCTTGTCTTCCCTCCAACGGCAACAGCTGTTTTATTGGTGCCGGTACGTATAAAATTGTAACTTTTGTTAATTTTCATCCCATACTTTTCTATTTGTTGGTATTGGCCTCAGTCTGAAGTTGGCAGTGTTGTTTGTTAATTTTGATAATGTTGCTATCTGTGAATTGCTCTCTATTTTTCTCCATCATCCTGGTTTTCACTGATATATATATGTGTTTACCAGTTGTGGAACTTGGTTAAGCTTTTTGCAACTCCTTCGACTGGTCCTGCTCTTTTCGGAGGCGGTTTACTTGGTTATGTGATTTATGACTGCACACATTACTACCTGCACCATGCTCATCCCTCACATCGTGCATCTAAAAATCTTAAGGTTAGATCACTACCGTTAATTTACGAAAATCTTACCCACTAATCAAGTATTATTGGTTGAATAATTTTTTGCCTAATCACCAAATACACGCCTTAGACTTTCTTGCTGGGATCAATGCATTGAGAAGTTTTTGATGGGTGCATAATTCTATCATATATTTCTTAAAAATGATGATTCGGCTTCCGTTTTGCAGAGCTATCACATGAATCATCATTTCAGAGTTCAAGATATGGGTTTTGGAATAACTTCATCTTTGTGGGACATGGTGTTTGGAACACTTCCTCCATCAAAAGTGGCCAAGAAGGTGTAGATATAACTCAATTGGAGGAGTAGAACTACAGCCTATTTTCCTGGGTCCCAAACATTCTTTGTCCTGCTGCTTATTGATTTAATATATTAAGGATGTTCAATCAGCATTAAATTACGAGGTGGTACCAGGGTTCCTTGTTTGTCATCTGTAGTGTAGTGTACCGGCGAGCAAACATTTTGCATTCTTAATTCCACCGGGTATCTTATTAGCATATATAATCAATTTGTAGGTTTCAAGATCAATTTCTTTTTTAACAACTTGACTAACAAATTCATCCCTATATTTATTTTTCTCTCTCAATTATGTTCCAACATTTATAAAATTACAAATTAGTCCTTTCATTGTTCATTTTCTTGTTCACTTATGTACAGATAACATTGTTTAAAGCGCTAGGTTGTCTTCTTTTCTTACTTAAATAAAAATTTCATACCTATATTTATTTATTAATTAGTTATTTCTTGAGATCATGTACAAATTTCATCCTTGTATTTATCAACTCTTTTATTATGTTACTTTAAACTCGTTTAAATTACTTTTACGGTTTTACCCCCCAAAAAAACTACTATAATCTCTATATTCCTTTCAGTACCCTTTGGCCTAATGATTGTTTATTTAGTGTTAATGGTACGGGTACCTCAATTCCATTATCAATTTGGACTTTTATATACCTAATTTTAATGAGCAAGGGTTATTTGACAAATTAAAATGGAAAAATATATACCTAGTTGATTTGATGATGTTATGGGATTTTTTTTGTTCAAAGTTCAAACCTTGAGCAATTAAAATTATTTTATAATAAAAACATTAACAAGTATAGGAATTTGGGCACTTTATTTTAACAAAAGTGATATACTTTTCCCCAAATCAAATCATATAATAAAATGCACAAATATCATTTTTCGTAATTAAATTTTCAATTTTTGGTTATTTAAGTAACTAAGGATAAATACCAATCTTGTATTGCCATTTTACTTCCTACAATATTTTTTTACAAACCAATTAACATCTTTTCTTTAACATTGGAAGAGTTTACCATCTATTTTGTAGTTGCAAATCTAAAAAATTTACACCTATAAGAGTTTTTATACTGCTTGGTCGATCGAGTCAACTTCATTTTCGATGTATAACACTAAACCAAACTTATCTAAGATCTAAGTCATCGATTCACCCGTCCGATCTTTGTAACAATGTGTGTACCAGTATCAATGCGCGCTAAAGTAGCTCATAAGTTCATCAAAACCACACATCGAAAAGGAATTGGTAAAGAACAATCATTACTGAGGCTTAACAAGAGTGCTATTTTACAAGAGTCACATGATTAATTACTCTACAGGATAGACATGATTTTCCTGGGACAAAAAAGGTAATGTATAATCACAGACTGCCTACTTTCTTTCAGACTTTTTAAATTTTGTTGGTTGGATTTCAACTGGTTTATCGACATCCATATATTGACCGGTTGCCCTGCCAAAGTGCACGTAACAACAATTCATCAGCAGCAATTTAGATTCAAAAGACGTTCTAAGTGAACCTAATCAAACCAAACAACAGCGATCGCGTGTTTTTGGCATACACGAAAAAGGACATGTCAGCCAAAGCGTAAAAACGTAATACCTGTTATAGGTCAAGAAGCCATCCCCTATAGTTCCCATAACCTTGTTTCGTACTTTCCTTACACAAACCTGCACGTCACACAAGCCAACAGAAGCATATCCAGCAGTAAGAATGACAATGACAAGGAAAGTTGCGGTACAATCAATTCTTTCTTCCAAGATAGTGGTTAGTGGCCATTATCTTGAAAGGGAAAAAGAAAAAGTCATTGATCTGTGTGTTTCATATGATTAACTCTCTGTATACGAACAGTAAGGTGATGTATTTATGAAACCTACCTGTACTTGATCCATGGGCCCTGCATCAGGATCCCTGTTACGGTGGATCACAATCCCATTATCACATTTGTTTATAAAGTGTGCACTGCCACTTATATCGTACAGATTAGGAGGACTCCCAGCCCACTGGTGCAACTGTTACACAGAAAACTGGTTATCAGAAAAATAAAAAAAGGTAAATAAGGATGCTCATGGAGAAAAAGAAACTCATGAAGACCAACCTGCCTTGGGTGTGCCACAAACCAAACATGACAGCAGTGGTGTTGAGCGAATCGTTTCACCAGCGTCAGCATCTGACTTACATACTCTGTCTCAGTCCTGTAACAATCGAACTATGTGCTAAGAGAGTAATTGAAAATGAGAGAATTTAAAGACAGGTTGTTAGTAGACACATCCCGTTGTAACTGTCTTCCTTTTCATAAGATGCTAAACATAAGATATGCCGAAGGAAGCATCATGATCATCATCCCAATTTTGCCTAAACAGTCACTTCAACCTATTACTAAATTACCTCAAGTATACGAAGGATATAGAAGTGACTTATATTTTTGGAATAACTAATCAATAAGCATGAAGCCCGTATATTTGTACTGAACTAGCAAACAAACCTTCCAAACTAATTTGGTCAATCAAACCTAACATTTCTATTGTAGCCCAATTTGGCCCATTGGTAGCCTGTTTAGTTCCTCTGTACTTTCAAAACTAATTTTGCTGACCTGGCATCACTACCCATTACACCAGACACTGCTTCAACCAAGAAAAGGTTGAAAGCACGGTGGAATCGAACATGCTTAGAGCCGCTTCTCAAATTGGTTACAAGGATAAGGGGGTTTCAATAGAGAACAAGGCCCTAATAATGGATCTATTTTTCAAAACCTCCATCCAGTCACCTGTAGAAATGGGGTAACTGAATAAACCAAATCTTCAACTCCAATAGTTTTAAAGTAAAGGAACGTGTTTCAGCTCAATAATCAATGTCATTTGGAATTATAAAACCAATATCACCAGCAATTACAATCATTAACACCTAAAAGAAAAGAAAAAGGATATAAAAGTAATTAAAAACTAGGCAACTCAAAGAAATAAAAGTAAATTTAATCATTTATGCATACCAGATTTTTCAGGGTAAATAAATCTTGTGGAGAAGAAACAATTAGCTAGTAAAAAAATTCAAACTTTACTAGGCAATGACAAAGAACTAAGCATTCAAGAAACAACGAAAGTTAAGGGCTCACATGTTAGGGGGACGCTGATGATCAAGCTCATTGTAAGGATCAATTACAAGCCCACGCACTCCATGCCTCATTACTGCTGCCTTTGCAAGCGTAAGTACCCATTTTATATTTGGAAGGGCATCATCCTCACACCTACTCAGTGTTCCACAAGTAAAACCAGTATTACAAGAAATCAAGCTAAACAACAACTTATAATATCATTCTACGAACAGCTCAAAACCACTAGATCTAACTCAAAACCAGTACAAGATATGATTTATATTTCCGAGTTTTAAAGATAATTTAGCTATTCTTCAGTCATTCTGGATTATATTCAAGGACCAGACCAAAGGAAACAAAAACGGGAAAATTACCACCAAGTTTAGATATGCAAAGAGTTGACAACCCTAGAAAAAATCTGAGAGTGCCCAGAAACTATGAAGATTAAGTCCACATAACACTAAAATCCAATCTACAAACAAAGCATCACAACAAATATACAGAAAACTTCTATGAAAGAGGATGGTAAAACATAGAGTGCAATACCACTTTCTTCAATGGGAAGAAGCAGTGTGTGAATAGAGAAGCATTAAGAGAAACATTATCTCCATAAACCCATTCCTGAAGGATGAGATAGCAAAGAATCCCTATTTCCTTGTCTGGAGTACATGTGCTAAGTAGAAAATGGTTCTACACTTCAACACATGCTATATCTTAGGGAGGGGACATGACTAGGATCTCTTGAAGAAATCTCCATGGATAAAGTACGAAATGCCATCAACTACACTATCTTTTCTGTGATCAACGTTCTCAGGGCAGTATAGATCACTAAACCAAAAGTAAGATCTTTTTTCTTTTTTTCTAAAACACATAAAATGGCGAGCATATGAAAAAGACAAATCAACTGACATTGTATCAAGGAAACTCTAAAGAGTGCTTGCCTTATAAGATAGAATGTCTCATTCAACCATCGCTTTCCTTGCTCTAACTCCTCAACTGTCATCCGGTCAACAGATTCTCCATAACTATATCAAATATCATTTAAAAGGTGTAAGAAAATAAGTTTACAAAATGGGCCTTTGTAGCAATAGTATGAACAACCTTAGGAACCACAACTCTGATGATTATATGATCTATCTTTTTCCCTTTTTACAAAGTCAATTTTGGCTTCAATCAAACCCAAATCATCAATACATAGCTATTAGCATGTAATCGCCTGAAATTTGAGGATGCAAATTATAGTAAAAAGAAAAAGTATCTTAATTACAAAAATGACGAAAGACATCTCCCATGAATAAATATCAGGAATGGATAGCCCAAACTAGACCCAAAAAATATTAAAAGTAACATCTTAAGCTTCTCAATCCGAATGAATATCAGCTGCAAAAAAACTCAATGAATCCTTGAGCAGAATTTCAAAAAGAAACTATCCTGGGCTAAAGTGGCAATACCTAACTTGTTGGTGTGGACCACAACAGCTAAGGTTTACCAAATACAAACCTCACATTTAAAACTATGTTAACTTCAACCTATCTTCAATAGAACAAAGAATTAAATAGTAGCAACAGTGTCTATTGATAGGTCTAGACAATATTTACTATATAGAAAGTAGAAGAACAAGTATAAAGAAAATGGAGAATGATAACCCATACCGTGCATCAAAGAAGGGCTTCTTCACATGTTTCTCTAAAAGTTTTCTGGCGTGCTCCCTAACCTATGGCGAAAGAAGTGATTGAGATGAGCATCAGCCATGGTTCAAACATGTAAAAAAAAAAGGGAAAATAGCAACCATTGAAATGATGCACGTGTTCATTCACTAACACACACCTCTATTACTTATATCAACAACTGTATGTAACTACATAAATTCAGAGCTTAGGTCTGCCCCCTATAAAAAAGAGGAGGAATTATTGTTGGCAATTGTCTCGAAAATTTGAAAAGTATGCTCTAATTTTATTTTTTCCATAATTCAAAATCAATTATACTTCATCTGTAGATAGATTCAGTTATGGATTAACTTTTCCAAATTAGTGTTATAATCTCACTTAACAGAATATACTGTATCTGCACTCTCTTTCCAAGCATATTTTCATACCATGATAAACTTCAATTAATGCCACATCACCTCTCTTTCCACCCTATAAATTTATCCACAAGAATTAGTATGTGAAGCTATCTCCAAACCCAGACCCCAAACAAACAATAAAAAAAAACCCACATGAAAGTATCCCTGAACAAAATATTGAGAAAGCCACTAGGGTTGAGTTAATGGTGAGGGCTTTAAGGACATGGTATTAAGTTGTGGGTTCAACTACAGGCACACACCTCTATCACTATACTAGAGCAGAAGCAAGCATGAGGGTTCTAGCATGTCCATGTGGGAAATAAGAAGGCTTAATCAATTGCCACATAAGATTAAATACACATGCTAGAAATAGTTACCTAAAAGACACTACTGAAAGGTTACAGTTTGATATGACTTTTGATGAAAAGTATTTGAATGTTATAAATACCCATGAATCCTATTCCAATCAAGATTAATTTAAAAAACAATGTTAGAAATAATTATATATTATAAAGAAAACTATATAAAAGTTACATTTTCATGACTTTTGATTTTTTTTTTGAGTGAATTCATGACTTTTAATGAAAATCTATTTGAATGTTATAAATAGTTATGCATAGTATTCCAACTATAATTCATAATTCGATTTGCATGGTTCTTTGGGAAACAGTATGAAAAACACTTGTTTGTTGCTTTTTTTAGGAAAAAAAAAATAGAAAAGAATATCAGCTTCGATTACACCTCATCTTCTTTAGAAACTAAAAGGTACAATAAATGTTTTCTTTGTTTTTCAGATTGCCTTTATCGTTCTTAAACCAGTGCAATTTATTTATTTTCCACATCATATCTATTCTTATACAATATTCAAATTATGATATATTGGTCTTCCTAAAAATCTCAGATAACTTGAAAACTTGTTGCCACCATAATTATTCTCTCATCAATCAAGGAGTTATATCTATAAATACAGAATACATGTATGTGTACACCTACACACACACACATAGTACTGCAATTTCATTAGGAAACTCAAGTAAATATTGAATTTGATGAATCAATATTAACTGATTTTAATACAACAGACACACACATATATATACTGCTTACACGTAACGAATTCTACAAAAGCAAAATGGCAACACTCAAAGGATCCAAACAGCAATCATGATGAAGACCCTAGAATGCTGTTTCAGTTTCATCAGAGCTAATTATGGTTCATCAATGTTTCAAATTAAGCAAAATGACTAAGGACTATATTCCCTAAGATAATCAAAAGAAAACAATAAGCATGACATAAAATATACAAACAAAGGACTGTTGTGACTTGACAGCCAATAACATGAATATCCGACAAAAACAAAGATTGACTTATAAGAAGCTCACCTTGTTCTCCATAGAGCAAAGTACAAATCTCCAACCAACACTTTCATTCAGATTGCATAACAAAGCGTCAATCCACTCACTCTTTCCTGAATTGGGAACCCCAGTTACGATAGTCAACTCTCCTGGCATAACCTGAACAAAACAAAAATATTTCAAGGCTATTAAAAAATAGTAAAATCTTATGCGGGGACATGCAAATTGACCTTGTTACCAACATGATTTAAGAACAAAATTTGAAAGAAAAACAAGACATCATCCAAGATAAGTAATAGAAATGGAACAAATTGATTTACCCACAAGTATAACAATATTATCTCAAAGGCACTTATCAAATTGGTCAAGCCTTAAAACGGAAACAATACTGCAAAGTTATATCACATCCTAACAGCACAACCTCAAGTACCATAATTATTGACATCTTATAATTGCTACAAACATAACTGACGTGGTCTCTACACAAGCCATAAGGTATGTAGAATTTAAACAAAAAGAATAAAAGAACAGTACACCATTATGACCCCACTAAAGTTAGATTGTAAAGAGAATCTAGACAAAATTCTCTTTCAAAAAAAATTCACGTGAGGGTCTGCACTTAAGACACAAATCTTCACCATCGCAATTACAATCCCAGGACATTTACCAATATACCAAACAACACCCCAAGGACAGCTTAGTTCTTGCAATAAACATCAAATCTTACGCATAACACATCAAATATAAGTATACAGGAATCAAAGGACAACAGATATATAAAGAAATGCATAAAAGGTAAATTATATATACATTGTATAACTCATTTAGCCCCCTCCATCCTGTTGAGACACCAAATTCATATCCAAGAGTCCGATGGTAGTATCCGTCAATCTCATCAAAGTACTCACTGAAGCTGAACAGACCACGTATAGGGAATAACTCAGCATTTTCAATTACTTCCTTTAATGCGCCAGGGCCCAAAAACGTGAGAACCTGGGTAGATACAGACAGTATTGTTACAGTGACATCAAAAGCCAGAGCTGCTTCATGCTTGAAGGCTCTCAAACAGAAAATTACTAGAAAAAGTGCTATGCAACAAATGGATGCAAAGGGTCAGATTAAATGATGCATATAAAAATAAATAAATAAAACATAAAAACATAAAAACATAAAATTGAAGTGTCCAAATGGAAGGAAAATTATATACAGGATATTGACACAGCCCAACAGTTCCAAATAGGGTGTAGGTTTTGTACTATGAAAATGTAATAATAAAGCATCTAACAGATATAATGAAATACTAACAATAATAATAATAACTGAATCAAAAAAATTAAACTCTAAAGTGTCCAAATGGAAGGAAAATTATATACAGGATATTGACACAGCCCAACAGTTCCAAATAGGGTGTAGGTTTTGTACTATGAAAATGATAATAAGTAATAATAAAGCATCTAACAGATATAATGAAATACTAACAATAATAATAATAACTGAATCAAAAAAATTAAACTCTAAGATAAACCTCCTTTGGGTGGCTTGAAATGTGATAGCATGCTGACAAAAAAATGTTATGAGTTACAATTTTCCTCTCATTTTTCTTCCAAATTAATAATACATCATAATTTATGTATATACAAATATATTCTATTACTCTTACCCCAAAATATAAATCATCATCCCACAAATTGAAAGCCAGCAACAATACGCAAGCACATGTATGTTAGTAGTGTTTATTTTGATACATCCATGTCACATGAATCTATCAGCATCATTACGCTCAAAAGAATCAATAACCATGATTTGACCCAAATGGAATCAAGAAACAACATTTTGCCAAATGGAGTTTCAATGCATAGTTTCAGAAATTAAGAATCATAGAAAATTATGTAAAGTCAATATGTGGCATTCACATCTGACCTCATTTGCATCTTTGAAATGATCATCTTTATTCTTTTTGGGCCATTTGACTCGCCAGCATCTGCATCCAAACAAAATAGATAATCATTATTTTTTCATAAAATACTTCTAAAATAACTCAAACCAAACAGCATCATCAGCAGACAACTTCAAACCTTTCTCTTCCAAGGCGGCGTGCTAGCTCTTCCGCTAGTGCTTGACCGGGTCGATCACCATCAGTGGCAAGTATTATGCGAGATGCCTGTTATGTTTGGATTCGAATTTTATTTTAAGGCTTTCATTACATCCAAAACATGACAACTTTTTCTACTAACCTTATTTAAGTGCTCCTTGCAATTTGACAGAAACTGATATTTTATGTCCTAGCTTCACAGAAATACATACAAAGAATCAGATCCAGATTCCAAATATAAAGACACCAGTTGATAGTACGAATATACAAAAAGAGCAAATTTAATTTTAAATTTTTCCCTGTAAAGAGTAACAATGCTATACACATTCTTCCCTCCTTCATTGCCCAAGCAAAGACTTAAACTCAGAGTTTGCATCAACCAAGCATAACCCACGCAGCCAAAAAGCATTTAGAGTCTAAGACCCAGTTTGGTCAACTTACATTTTACAGCTTCCATTATCTGCTTTTCTTTCTCCCATAATGCTCGATTTTTTTGAAGTTTAAGATGGTGTTGATCAACCAAAAAAAAAATGGAGCATTTTGTTTGAAGACATGCTAGCATACCCATACATTTTTCATCATAATGCATTTATCTGTACATATAACTAACCCAGGAGTGAATGCATACATCCACACAGAACAGACCAAACCAAACTCAATTGCAATATATAAAAGGAAAAAATGTGAAGGCAACGGAATCTTAAGGTATACAGACCTCCTCTTCATGTGGCACTTCCTTATTGGAAACTTTTTGAGGTGCGCCATCAGGGACACTTACACAATTACGAAATCCAGCTTCTTCCATTGAAAGCTTGTCTATTTCACCTTCCACCTATGCAGAGGAATAATTATAAGTGCAGTGTCAAGCCAGTCAACAAATAACTTATGGCAAAGCTGAACGTACAATGATGATATCCTCAGCTCCTTGTATATCGTCTATGCCATAGAATATTCTCTCTGTATCCTTCTCCTGAAAATCATTGGCAATAAACTAAACAATCAGAAAGCAACTAACACTAAGATATTCCTATGAAACATCAAAGCAAAAATGATATGACATTTACCAGTTTAAGAATGACACATACTACATGTATCTTTTACAATCTAAAATCCATGTTGAAATATGACATATGGATAAACCATAGGCATTGGTATAATGGAAGCAAATATCAAAGTGGACAACAACTTTTATGAAGTTCTGACTTTCAAACATGTGCTCAGTACCATACACAACTTGCTCTCTCATATGCTTAGCACGACTCAGAAAGTGTTCCATGGTTCAATCAGGCATCTTCCAACAGAGAGATATCTCCTAGAAGGCATTCAGTGACAGGAGATTTCAACCAAATGGTTCTTTGGATTATTACAACTGAACCACTCATAAGAGTACAATCCCTGACATCTCTTATATTTAAAGAAATGCTTATCACTGCACCTGCCAAAATTTCTTGCTGATATCCCGATACTTGCAGCTTACAAGAGCTCCATTTCGTCGATAAGTAAATGCAATAACAAACTGCGCATAAATTCACAACCAATATTAGGCAATTGCAGCTTCAACTTCCAACAGTCCCATTAGACTGAAATGGCTAGAATAAAAGATATTGAATGTAGATCAATGAGTCACTCTGCTTTGTGTTGAAGAATTAACTTTTCCTTCATACTTCTGTTACTAAAATTTTATAAAATAGTGGTAAGCATAACCCATCTGAGGATGCTTACCTATATCTGGGGTATACATAAAAGCACAAATATCTATTCAAATGCTTTTCAACATCTAAAAGAATCAACACAGAATAGGCAATACTGTATGATTTTAAGTTAGCCTTCAAGAAAATAATTTGTAGGTTAATAAGGCTTTGTACGAGAAATACCTGAGATACTAAGAGCTACACAGGAAAGGAAAACTTAAGACTAAACTTTTGATAGAGCTATCTCATTGTCATCAATAAAAAGACGCAATTCTAAGATTTATGTAATATGGGCTCAGGAAGAAAACAGTTTTATGCTTTGATATCATGACTGGTAGAAAATGAATACCATGCTGATTGAAGAAGTTAAAGAAAGAAACTGAATTGCTAATGTATTCAACAATTTGACATGCAGTTATTTTTATTAGCCAAAAAAAGGGATGAGTTTTAAAATATAATTAAATGATTTGTGCTCGTTGTTATTTGAGGTTATTTGAGGATACTAATAAATGTAAGCCATCACCATAAACAAATACAATAATGACATATAGCTTCTTATTCAAAATCAATCAAGAATCTAATGTTCATTTCATTGTTAGCCGCTTAAAAAGCGCTCGCCTTTTCACATAAGGCAAGACTCCTAAAAATACATGCAATATATATAATTATATGGATGTAACAAAAAAAGTAACTAATTAACAATAATTATAAGTGGTTGGATAATCTTTTAATATCACTATTTCTAGAGAGATTCTTTAATTAAAAGATAATACAGCTGCAGTCTCCTATTTCCAATATAATTATTAAGGAAAAAGCGCTATAAACCTAGCACTTCACTAAACTTTAGTGTTCAGCTGCTTCAGCAAACACTCCAAGCATTTTTATCTCGCCTTTAGTCCAGTGGCGCCTCAGGCAAGCACCTGGAGCGCCTTTGACAGCACTGGTTCATTTTAATTAGTGGGGGGTAGAACTTTGGTTAGTAATAGCTGGAAGTAAAATGGATGATCTTAAGACCTTTTGAAGCATTAATCGGATATTGTCTTTTACTAACGGCAACAAGAGCTTGTTATCTGTTGCTACTGCTTTTTACTTATTCTATCTTAAAAAAATATACATTTATCAAGCAGAATCGTGATTCTTTGCAGGTGACAAGAGTAAAGAGCCAAACTAGTAAAATGAACTCTCAGTTTCTTGTTCTATATGCTGCAGAGAGAAATATATTCCCTTATCAAAAAAGCAAATAAAACGAGGTTTCATAATTCATGCATCCAAACAATAGTTTTTTTCCGAACAACAAAAAAAAACACTTAGTAGTTCACCTGATTATCAACAGTTTTTTGCATGACCGCATTTCTCTGCAATGTCTCTTGAGATATTAACCGTTGATTGAAGTAACCAATAAGCTGAAAGAAAAAAAGTTAAAGTTAATTTCCAGAAAGCAAATAGATTCATCCAGAATCAAGCCAAATAAATCTCGGTCTAGTAACTATCATGAAGAAAACTCAAAATGACAAGAACCTCTCTGTCTTACACATCCATGCATCCATTTCAAACGTTCATCAAGAGACGAAGATAGTACTACATTATTACATCCCCTGTCCAATTGTGATAGTTAGTTCACATTATTCGATGCAATTTTACTTAAATTACTAACATTTCACTGCATGAAATTTGCATCAAATAGCTTTAAAATGTGTGTGTTGCTTCTTCTACTAACAATACAAATAAGGACAATGATAGCTACTCAATTGACCATTAGATACAAAATAACAGAAGTAGCTAGCTGCTCAATTAGCCTGGAGGCAACCAAAAACAACAGTCAGGCTCAAATCTCTCAATTATGTCAGAAGCCTTGGAAAGACCAGCACTAATTTATATGCAAAAAGATGCTTGTTCCCTGAAATTAATTTATACGGCCATGATAGAGCAAAAGACACAATGCATCACCATAGGCATAGAACATATATGGACCCACTAGCTAAGATAGCTTGAATCAGCATGGGTACGCAGATTGATTACAAAAAAATTGACAGCAGGTGTTGTCAAGGAAAAAATGATGCAATGATATAGCTAAGTCAGTACCGATGTCAATAAAGCATAGGTGAAAGGTTAAAGTAACAACCTCACCACATAGCGGTTGCAAATCCAGCTCCTCCACTGTAATTTCTCTTATCTTCTTAACTGTGGTATGTTGGATTTGTCTAGCATATGTAGACTTGCTACCTGCTAGGGCCTACAAAGAAAGGAACAAGTTAAAGGCAGAAATTCCAAATCCCCAAGATAACCAGAGAGTGTTTACATTACATCTAGGGATGGTAAGAAACCAATTTACCTTCGTTCCCCCACTCCACCCACATTTTCCTCGAAAGCAATTCCATGATGCAGCAGACCTACACATCAAAGACATCCTGAGTTGCCTATCCACCAACTACTAGAAGAGGAAGATGACATACAGAGAGTACACAAGCATACCCATTGGGACTTATTAAAAGAGAGAACGACTTCTCTTCTGAATCACCACCTTTGCACTAACATAAACAAAACTTCAAATAAGTACATATTCAAAATTAGAATCAAGCTTCATTAAGTTAATTACCCATGCTCCATTAGTTGCAAAAACAACCATTTCTTTCAACAAGCATACAAATAAAAAACCCTTTTCTTGCTTATACGCCATCAATCATACCATACTTCCATCATTAATCCCAGGAACAATTAACCACATAAATTTTGCATAGCAGAAAGAGGAAAGCTTACCACTGGACAAACCAAGCTATTGTACCGCCCAGGGGCAAAATCATCAAGTTCAATGCCCATCTTTTGCAATTTGTACTTTAAAATGCCCATGCTTAAATTGACCTCTTCAGGTTCAGCTTCGTAAACTGGAAAAAGAACATCCGTGTTATCAGCACAGTAACACAAAGAGTGTGAAAACATAAACGCGCATATAGACAGCTAAAAAATGGGAAAAGGAAGAAAGAAAAGAAGAACCTGGTGCAGAAACAACAGAGCGAGGGAAGCCATTGGTATTAAGTACAGGAGGGTGGGTTTTGGAGTTGGGTTTTGCACGAAGTACTGGTAAAAGGCGTGTACATGTGTGGTAGAAGTGTTCATTAGAAGGAGGCAGGGGAATGAGTGCAGGGAAAGAAGTGGGGGTGAATATGGTGGGGTGTTTCAGCAACAATCTAGACGGCATGTGAAGAGCAATGTTCGAAGAAGATAAGAGAGCGAGTTTTCTGAGATGGGTATGAGGATTGTAACAGAGAGGCAGCATCTTTTTTTAGTTATCTTTCTGGTTTTTCGCTGCTTCAACAGGGTTTCATGGCAAAGATGAGAAAAGAGAGGAGGGAAAGTAGAAGGGCTTTCAAGGGTTTAAGGCTTTAAAGCCTTTCGTTTTTAAAATTTTTTTTTTTTTAAAATTTTTTAATTTTTTTTATTTGGCTGCAAGACGGTGGGAAAAATAAATGAAAATAAGAAAAATCCTGAAAAATAAAGTAATTTTTTAAAAAGTAAAGAGTGTAAATTTTTTAATAATTATAACAAATTTTGAAAAAAAAATTGTAACAGATTACTAAAATATCTAGAAAAAAAATTGATTTTTTCTTGAATTTTTTATTCTCTTCAATTTTCTCTCATTTATATTTCTTTGAAAAATCATATCATTTTTTATGAAAAAAAAATATATTTTCTTGGAAACTTGTTTCCTATTTTTATGTTTGGCTAAACGCTCATTTTAGTCTTTAAGCTTGTCTAAAATTATATAATTAATTGATCTCCATATTTGTATAGTTGGCCGAAATCAATCTAATTGATTTAGTTTAATTATTTTTTTTATTTAAAAAATTCCAAAAAAATGTTATTATTTATTAATTTCCTACATAGAATTATTAACAAAAATAAGAAAAAATATTTTTTTATTATTATTTTGAACAGGTTATCATGTAAGATATTAGGAAGCAAACATATTTGAAAATAAAAATTTATTTAATTAAATCAAGTGAATTGATTTCAGATCAATTTTAACCAAAAACAAATGTGAAGGTTAATTTTAGAATTTTAGATGGGTATTTAGTCTTTATTTTTCATTTATTGGAATTTTCTATTTTTTGGTATTTTTTATTTTTTTGTCAAAATCTTAGTAATTAAAGGACATCTCTTCCTTTAATTCATGGGCAGGCAAGAGACAAACTGGCGAATCAAATGATATTTTTGTTCTAATTTTTGCTAAGGAAACTTTCACGTCCGATTTTGAAGGAGGGAGGCCGGTTGTGGGCGAGGAGGGATTCGAACCCCGACACCGTGGTTCGTAGCCATTGGGACCAAATAATTTTAATCCCTTCACCATTGTATTAACTATATGCTTAAAAAAATTGCATTTATTTCATGTCTCTTTATTTTGTTAGAATTATTTCAGCAAGTCTTTATTTATTTTGAAGTAAGAATTATTTCAACAAGTCCATCATTCTTTGATACAAATTGTAATGATCTTGCATTGGAAGAACGAAAGGTTAAAATGAAAAAACAAAAGAAAAGAAAAGGAAGGGCTGATGAGCAAATTTAGAAGTGAAGAATCCTTTTATTACTGCAACAATTAATGGTAATGGAATTACATCTTTACATGCTCCTAATTTCTCTTTAAAAACAAGCAATTCACTAGCAAACTAACCCAAATTACTAGAAAATCTTATGACCTGACTAGTTCTTGTTGATCCAAAGAAAATAACAATGTATAGGGAAAAAAATTGTGAGAAAAATGAGAAATGAGGAGCACCAGTACCAATCAATTACTCCCTACCTCCCCATTCATCTGGTTCTGGTTCTGGTTCTGATTCTGGTGGTGGTGGCGCATTCAAATCGAATCGATGAGCAGCAGCAGCGAAACAAGAAGATGTAGCTGTTCTTGAAACTGGATAATGTGATTCTTGTTCTGTTTTCTTCCTGTGGCCAGTTACATCACTTACATGTAGTGGTGGCGCATTCAAATCAAGTTGATGAGCAGCAGAATAAGAAGAAAATGCAGATGCAGAGTCCTGTTCTGTTGATGAAACTGGAGAAAATTTCGGTTCTTCTTGTTCTGTTTTCTTCTTCCCGTGGGCAGCGACATGTCCTCCAAGAGCTCTAACGTTATCGAACTCGATCCCAAATATCCTGCACTTGTACTTGTTGTTCTTGGCCACATACTCTTCTTCTTGCTTCTTCTCTTTCTCAACTTGAACCATCTTCTTAGAAGTAGAACTGGAAGCAGGATGATAGTTTGATCCCCTGCGTTTACGCGTGCACCACCCACCACCCAGGAAAGTGTCCAGAAACAACTTGATTGGCGTCGTCTCTTTATTACTGACTTGATCATCAGAATGAGGAGGAGCACCACCACGACCATCTGATTCTGATTCCTTCTTCTTCCGTTTGCACTTATCACAAGTCCAGTTGTGGCCTCCCAGTCCCAAAGATTGAGCCCTCCTGAACCTTAATCTTCCACACTCTTTGCAACTGTCACCACTCCAACCTGTATCTTTCTTATCTGACATTATCGCTGAGTGAAAAATACAGATTCTTCTTTTATTTCAAGAATCTGTGGAAAGAAAACGAGAACTGAACTCAAGAAGAAGAAGAGAGGACAACAGAGACTTAATTGAGAACAAGAAATTAGAGAGGCTTGCTAGCATATCAGTAAAATGTATGTGCTTAGAAACGAAGAGATTTTCTGTAATTAGGAATGTGTTTTTGTTATAAATCAAGGTATATATATACAGAGAGAGAGAGAGTAATCAAGATTCAAGAAACAGAGCCTCTTTCTAAACAGATTCTTCTTTTATGTGTATGAATCAAGAAAACAAACAATAGAATCTGACTCTGCTGGTATGAAAAACTCAAGAAGTAAAAGAGGAAGAAGAAGAGACCAGTATTAGTAAAATGTTCTCTACTGATTATGAGTAATTAGATTTTAGAGTGTATTAACTGGTATAAATAGAGCAGTCAAGATTCAAGAAACAGAGCCTTAATTGTTCTTTGTTTCTGTTTTGGTTTTCTAGGCGCGTAAGCTTAGCAATTTTGAACAATAATTATTCGGTTTTAACTAAAAAAAAAAAAAACTTCCTCTCCAAATTAAAACCTCTCAAACTTATATTTTCTTTCGCTTTTATTTCTGAAATTTCTTTATTTTTTTTATAGTCTTAAAAAATGAATTTTCAGTTTTTGTGTTTGTAGTAAAAGTTTAATAATCTTACTGAAATATAGATATACCCTCTTCCAATCCAGTAAAGTTGTATTATTAGACTAGAAAAGGATTTGATGTTTAAAACAAATGGATTAACAGGTTCGAATCATGATCGGTGCACCAGATCGATAAAACTGATATTAGATTCAAATAAGCAGCAGCCATTTTTAGTTACAACATAATGTAATGAAATAAAAGAGAACTAATAAAAGCACCACTTAATCTTGATTTAGTATGTCAACTATCGGTTGGCACATCAGCAAATTTGCAACCCAATGCTACATCAACATTTGAAATGCAGCAGCAAGGCCAGCCTTAATTACAAATCCAGGAGTCTGACGCGTTCGAGAAAAGTGCAATGAAGCTTTACAGGTTTATAAATTCTACAGAAGACATGAAGAAGTCTTCGTGTTCTACCTGGATAGTTGATAGATTCATTTAAACTGTATACCTCATACAGCTTAATTCAAAACTTCTTGCTGATATACCTGCGCAGTTTCAATCACTTCTCTCAAAGTAGCTGGTCCCAGAAACCTTAGAACCTGTCACCATAAATCAGAGAAGGAGACACTTATCAGCATTCCGTTAGCATTACCGTTTATCGCAAAAGTACACAATGCAACAGGCTGCAGCATCAAACACCTACAAACGTAATTGGTCCTCCTCTTTTCATTTTGAACTCAACATAATCGGTCCTTCTTGTTACTTGAGATTATGGTTCAAATTATTCTACCTAAGATTATGTTTCAGGATTATAGTCCAAATTATTCTACCAAAGATTGTTTCATTCAACACCTACAAACGTACACTTGACGAGTAGAAACTCTCGTGGGATCATCCAAGTTATTATTTTCCTGAGAACAGGGGTGTAAGCTAACTCTAGAGGCAATCATTATCCTTTGTTGTTTTTGTTTGCATTACAGTATGAATCTTACTCCAAATCATTTGAACCGTGGTCTCAGGAAACATCTTTGGTGCATCCAAAAGTTCAAATGGTCATCTACAAACTTCTCTTTAATACCAATTGCAATTATATCACAGTACATCACATCAAAATCATGACAGGAACAAAATGTGGAAAATCAGGCCTCTAGGGAAAAGAAAAAAGTGGAAAATGTAATACTAATTGATTGGCCATCCCTAATAGTAGTAGGGAACTGTTTTATCATCCTTCTTTTGAAAGTTAGATACGCTGAACCCTTGAGGATTTAAAAAGATAAAATAGATGAGAAAAAGAAAAAAAAGACCTCATTTGCATCTTTGAAGGAACTGGAGTTCTCATTCTTTGGCCAACGAACAATCCAACATCTGGACCATCAAAAAGTGAACACGCTTTATAATCAAAAGAGAAAGTTTAGGAAACACTATGTAGTTTAGTTTTTATATTTATTTAGATTAGATAGATTGGTATAGATATGTTAAAAAAAAATTATTTAGATAGATATAGATATGATAAAAAAGAGAGGAGGAATGGAAGATAAAAAATAAAGAAATAACAGAGACAACTTTATCCCTGCCTGTATATAATGCAAGACTTCTCAAGCTTGTCGAAATCCAAACTCGTATGTCGAACATCCACGAATAATACAAACAGATTAATTGCTTCGAGATGCAATAGAGATCAAAACCGAGCCCAATAGATACCTGCAAACATGGCACATTTTCTTCTTTTGGGGCGATAGAAGAAGAAACCAAAAGACTGTTGTAACTAATTGCCTCCAGTAAGACCTCAGGACTCATCAATCAAACCACTCAACTGCTTCTGGAAATCGGAAATTCTGTCTGCCTGAACAGCCATGACTAATCCTGTTAACCGGTAATTTTTCATCTGCAGAATAAATCATATAAAACCAAAATACAGTAAAAATCTTTGAATAGAGGGCATCAACAAGGTGCAACAGCATCAACCAAAATAATAGGAGTGTTCCAAAAAATGATCAGTGGATGTTCTTTGTATAGGTTCCGCGCTCAAGAGAATACAGGGAAAACTAGGTTGAAAAATCGAACACATAAAAAGAAATACTGTTTCATTTAGTTTGTCATGTTAAACAGTACCAAGCTATTATCAAGTAAGGGACCAAAGAAGGGTTTCATGGAGCCGTTGCAAACACACTAACTTTCTGTTATCCAGCCGAATTTCAGTTCTATCAAAGTAAAAAACACATTGCAGCACTAATGCCAATTTCCAAGCAAAGAGACAACTAGAATTGGTTTACTGTAAAACAAAGAAAATTAATTTCTAGTTTTTTTTCACCCCCAAAAAAAATCCAGTCCATTGGCAGACAGACAAGCTCACAGAACAACAGCTTTAAGAGTTTATACTTTTTAAGGTTTGGAAGTCACAGAAATGATATCATCAATATAGCCTCTTCATGATAACAGTAAAACAACTTGCCTCAGGAGGTGTAACCGTGTCAGAGTGCAGCGGAAAATTGAATGCCCAGGAGCAGACCTGGAAAGCAGTTGGAAAATGATTAGTGAAAGAAGAAGCTTGATGCAGATTATCAATATGAAATAAGTTACACACCTTGTGAAAGATTTCATCTTCATGTTTAATATATATTACTGGCTCATCGCTGCCATTACTTTGACAGTTTTTCTGGCTTGCATTCTTGAGCTATAGAGAGAGAGAGAGATTGCTGAGTTCAACTAAACTGTAGTTCATTAAGGTACAAATAGTACAACAAAAAGAGCAGCATGAAGATTGTTGGATTGTTATACCTTGTAAATTTTAGTAATTAGTAGATAGGACTTAAACCGAAAGGAATTTCTGAGCTCCTCTGTCGGCTGCAAAAACAATGAACAAGCAAAATCAATCTAAGCATAAAATTTGCCTCCAGGAGTAAACAAGATAGATTCTTGCAACATTCGCATCTAACCTCATCTTCTGTAGACCAGGAGATTTCTTTAAAAAGGCCATCGTATAGATTTGGCAAAAGTTGTGGGGGGAGATTAACAACATGCTGAGAGACTATGAGACCCACAGTATGTGCTTGCTCTCCAAAAAGTACTCTCAACTCATCCATTGTTTTCTTCTCCTTGCATACTTTGAGAACAAACTCTTTGAGTTCCATGATACATCCTTTATCCTGGTAAGAGCAAGAGATGCAATCTCTTAGACAGTACAAATGGAACATAACACCCATAAAGTCAATAATTTCCAGGTGGCGTATAAGTCATGACAGTGAAGAAACAGTGAAGTTAAAAGACAAAAATTTGCTCTGCTATGATGTTATAAATGCACTTCAAAGCATAAAGTGGTGGATCATACATCTCCAGTTCTGGCTAAATGTTCCGCGGCATAGAAATAAATCATAATTGAGTGGGATTGAGCATGATATCAGAATGTTGAAACAGAAACTCAGTAAATCACATTTCAAATATTAGTTTGCACCGTTTTTTACCCAACATAAACAACATAGGTTAAAAACATTAATATGCGCACCCATGAAAAGATACACCCAGTAGAACTAAGAATTTGCTGAAAAGATAACAGAAAGTATGCGCCTTTCCTAATTTTCTGTAACACAGTTGACAGCAGATTCGAAATTCAGAATGTAAAGAGAGCAAACAAGAGCAAAATATACACAAACGGATTACCTTATATCTCCCCAAGTTAAGAGCAGTAATAACAGAGAAAATTCCATCATCTTCACTATCCTCTATTTTAACAACAGTCCCTACACCCTTCTGTTCCAATATGACGTCTACAAAACCACTCAAATCCCACTGCAAATCATCAAGGTAGGTTCGCAGCAACACCTTTACTCCATGAAAATCTTTAGGTTTCGGATCAGCGAAGACAAAATCTACGTTGACTTCTCCCTGGAAGAACCAAACAAAAATATATCAAAAATAAAATTACAGAAAAGACAACAATAATCAGACACATTGCGACGCCAAATCAAATTCTGTTACCTGAGACACCTCCTCATCAGTAGACTCAGATTGTTGGGTCTCCTCTTCTGAGCTCGTCTCATTCTCTAGCACAAACAGAACGCCATTGAAGCAGCAGACAGACAGAGGTGTAGAGTAGAGAAAGAACATAATTAAAGAAGGAGATGAGAATACCAGAGATGGCGGGAGGCAATTGGCGCTTCTTCATGCAAGCGGCAGAAAGATGAGCTACAGTACGCGAGAATGGGGAGAAGGTGACGGGGCGAGACGTCAATGATCTCCGAGACCTAGTCGGCCTTCGTGGCATGAGTAATGTACGGTACTGATAAGCAGATAGAAAGGGAAAAACCGAAAAAGAGAGACAAATTCTAGGGCTTAAGAGGGGTTTTGGTTTGGGAAGAAAAAGGGAGGTTAGAGAAAAATAAAACGACGTCGTTACAGTTTTCAAAAAGCGAAACGATGCTTCTCCGCTCATTTCGAAAAAAAACCCCACTCCTCCACACTCTCTCTGCCGTCTTCTTCTCTACAGCATCATCTTCATCCCCATCTACGGCTCCGTCGATCTTCCCTGCACTTCTCCGACAATGCAAAACTGTAATCCAAGCCAACCTCGTACACCAACAAGCCGTTGTCCAAGGCATTGTCACACATTTCTCCATCAACCTCATTTCCACCTACTTAGCCCTCAATGCTCCTTCCCTGTCACTCTCCATCCTCCATCGCCTCCCTCCTTCTCCCGCTCTCGTCTTCTGGTGGAATTCCCTCATTCGAAATGCTCTCTCCCTCTCCTGTTTACACCACTCGCTCTCTCTTCTCCGCAACATGCTGACTCTCGGTTTCTCCCCTGACCACTACACCTTCCCTTTTGTTCTCAAGGCTTGCGGTGAAATCCCCTATTCTCGTTATGGCGCTTCCGTGCATACTTTGGTTTTGAAAAATGGGTTCCAATCCAATGTTTTCGTCTGCAATGCGTTGGTTGCAATGTATGATCGATGTGGGGCTTTGGGCTCTGCATGCCAAATGTTTGATGAAATGTGTGAGGATGAGATACATGATTTGGTTTCTTGGAATTCGATTGTCGCTGCTTATGTGCACAGTGGAGATTATAGAAACGGGTTGCAAATGTTTCGGAGAATGTGTCATGTTGGTGGTGTTGATTTTCGCCCAGATGTTATTAGTCTTGTCAACGTGCTCCCTGCTTGCGCGATTTTGGGTGCACTATTTTGTGGCAAGCAGGTGCATGGTTTTGCAACGAGGAGTGGGCTGTTTGAGGATTTGTTTGTGGGTAATGCGTTGGTGGATATGTATGCAAAATGCGAAAGGATGCATGATGCAAATCAGGTTTTTCAGGGCATGAAAGAGAAGGATGTGGTTTCTTGGAATGCAATGGTTACGGGTTATTCTCAAATTGGTAACTTTAAGGATGCTCTTGGATTTCTTGAAATGATGAAGGAGGAGAACATTGTGTTGGATATTGTGTCATGGAGTACTGTGATCGCAGGGTATGCACAGAGGGGCCTTGGGTATGAAACATTGGATGTTTTTAGGCGAATGCAGGTCTGTGGATCAAAGCCAAATGAGGTTACCCTTGTGTCACTCCTTTCTGGCTGTGCTTCAGTTGGAGCACTACTTCATGGGAAAGAAACTCATTGTTATGCCATAAAATGTATGTTGAAGTTTGAGGGATGTGATCTAGAGGATGATCTTCTGGTGATTAATGGTCTGATTGACATGTATGCCAAGTGCAGAACTATCAATGTGGCTCGAGCCATATTTGATTCTGTAGCAGTAAAGGATAGGAATGTGGTTACTTGGACTGCTATGATCGGTGGGTATGCTCAACATGGAGAAGCTAATGATGCATTGGAACTCTTTTCCCAGATGTTCAAGCAGGATAGATCAATGAAGCCCAATGGTTTCACCATATCTTGTTCCCTGGTGGCATGTGCTCGTTTGGGAGCCCTTAGGTTTGGCAGACAAATCCATGCCTATGTGATGCGTCATCACTACGATACTGAAATACTTTATGTGACCAATTGTCTCATAGATATGTACTCAAAATCTGGAGATATCGATGCTGCTAGAGTTGTGTTTGATAATATGAAGGAGAGGAACTCCGTTTCATGGACTTCGTTGATGACTGGCTATGGCATGCATGGCCGTGGTGAAGAAGCTCTAGAGGTTTTTGCTGGGATGCGGAGGGTAGGTTTTGTGCTTGATGGTGTGACCTTTCTTGTTGCACTTTATGCTTGTAGCCATTCAGGAATGGTTGATCAGGGGATCAGATACTTTAATGACATGAGCAAGGAATTTGGCATCATTCCTCAGGAAGAACACTATACTTGCATGGTTGATCTGTTAGGTCGTGCTGGCCGATTTGAAGAAGCCATGGAGCTTATTCGAGGCATGCCAATGAAACCTAGTGTAATAGTATGGGTGTCATTACTTAGTGGTTGCAGGACACATGGAAATGTGGAGCTTGGGGAATATGCGGCAAACCGATTGCTAGAGTTGGAGTCCGAAAATGATGGATCTTACACGCTTCTTTCAAACATATATGCCAATGCTCGGCGTTGGAAAGATGTGGCCAGGATCCGATCTTTGATGAGACATACAGGGGTTAGGAAAAGACCAGGTTGCAGTTGGGTCCAAGGAAAGAGTGGTACAGCAACCTTCTTCGCAGGCGACAGGACTCATCCACAGTCAGATCAAATATATGAAATCCTCAATGATTTGATTCAACGTATAAAGGTCCTTGGATATGTTCCACAGACTAGCTTTGCACTCCATGACGTCGATGATGAAGAGAAAGGTGATCTTCTTCTTGAACATAGTGAGAAGCTGGCTCTTGCCTATAGCATACTTATATCAACTCCAGGGTCTCCCATAAGGATCACCAAGAACTTGCGCGTCTGTGGTGATTGCCATACTGCCATTACCTACATATCAAAGATCATTGATCATGAAATCATATTGCGCGATTCAAGCCGCTTCCATCATTTCAAGAATGGATCCTGCTCTTGTAGAGGCTACTGGTGATGCAGAAATTAGAGATGTACACTTGACTATTTGCTGTGCCATTGTTTGAGATGGGCAAGTTTGTAGGAAATTTACTAACCCATTTCATACGCATGGAGACTTGCACATGGGCACTTAGAGTTGCTTTAAGAGGGTGACTGGAATTTTATAGAGTAGCCTACTTCAAATGGGATATTTCAGCACTCATATGCGTAAACAAGAAGAAGTCATGGGTTTGATGTTATGTATGAAAAAATATCTACCGTACCATTTTACTTGGGGCTTTACAATACTTTAAAAAAAAACCTTTTTTATAGAATAAACTTAAAAGAAAACTTGACCGGAGGAAAATTAGTCATTTTATTTTTAATTGGTTAGCCGGCGCCGCGAAAGTGATGCAACTTTTTTCAAAAGAACGAGTATTTTTAAAACTAAAAAAGCTGATATAAAAAAACCTAACAGCCACTTTAATACATCATGCCTTTTATTTATTTATTATTAAATCAAACATCATATACAACCGGTAGGTATTCTGCTATTTCTAACAAATCAAAATATCAGTTGACTCAGTTGAGGACTAGATTGACATATATACATCCTACATCGTCGGTTTTGCTATAGTTAAGTATTGTTCTTCTAAGTTCTAACTTTTCTCACATCGACAGACTAAAGTAAGATCGATCGAGAGAGCAGAGTACAGGTAAGTTCCAGATTGCTCATCTTCTTTTTCTTTGCTCTGGATCTGTTAAACAAAGGTAGCATGGCTTTATTTTGCTTGATAGGTTTGCAGGTTTTGAAATTAATTTTAACGATGATGGGTGGTTTAATTTTCCGTTATTGATTGATTAGTAAACATAGACTGCTTGCTTCTGAATTTCAGATTATGGGTTATGTCAAGAATTAGTTTCCTTATTCTGTGTGCTTAAAAAGTTTCGATCTTTTTATGGACTTAATGTTCTCTGAGCATGATTGTCCCATTTTTTGTTTGTGAAAAGTTTCCGAGTTTCTTTTTCCTTTTTTTCTCTTCTGATTCTTGAAGTGTCGAATTTTGTTTTACATATCGGTTGTTGTAAGTTTGCTTCTTCTATTGTTCTTGGATGTCGTCGTGTTTGTCCATTTACTATATGGCTTCTCAAAGTGATTTCCTCGCTTACTTTTCGTTTCTCCCTGGTTTCTCCAAGCCTGTTTTTTCGCAGATCATCTGAATCCTAATCCCGTACTTTTCGCAGGTGCACCGTTGAAAGTCCTTCGTTAGTTCTCTACAGTAGGCTCTCTGTTTCGTATTCTTGGGTTGGATCTTTGGTGGCAAAACCCAGGGAATGCTGAATGATGTGCCCCTCTGTTGGCAACTCCTCTTCTGAAGCCCCCAAAGCTAAGGCTTTGCAAGAACTGCCCTTTGTTATCCTTGATGAGATTGGCTCCCTGAGTTGTTTGTCATTTTCTTTACATTGCCAGAAGCAGCATGAGCCGGGACACTACTACGGAGTTCCTGTTGGTTTAATGCATGATCTTAGTGAAGGCGGTTGAGCTGCTTGCTAGAAGGTTTGACATGCTTATGCTTGGTTAGTTACATAAGGTGTGACAGTATATATTGTATTTTGTATTGCATTAGCATTTTTATCTTGAGATGGAAAATAAACCTAGTGTGTTGACGCAAAAATATGAACTGGGAAGATTGCTTGGCCAGGGAACCTTTGCAAAGGTTTATTATGCAAGAAGCATCAGAACAAATGAAAGTGTGGCCATTAAAGTAATTGACAAAGAGAAGCTCTTCAGAGTAGGGCTTACTGATCATATCAAGAGAGAGATATCAATAATGAGAATGGTTAGACATCCTAACATTGTGCAGCTTTACGAGGTCTTGGCTACTAAAAGTAAGATTTTCTTTGTAATGGAATATGCTAAGGGTGGCGAACTCTTTAATAAGGTCGCCAAAGGAAGGTTAAAGGAGGATCTTGCAAGAAAGTACTTTCTGCAATTGATCAATGCCGTTGATTTCTGCCATAGCAGGGGTGTGTATCATCGGGATATAAAGCCTGAGAACCTATTGCTGGATGAGAATGAGAATCTAAAGGTTAGTGATTTTGGGTTAAGCGCCCTTGCTGAATCCAAACGTGAAGATGGACTACTTCACACAACCTGTGGCACACCTGCATATGTTGCTCCTGAAGTGATCAACAAGAAAGGCTACGATGGAGCCAAAGCTGATGTTTGGTCTTGTGGAGTCGTGTTATATGTTCTACTGGCTGGTTATCTCCCCTTTCATGATTCAAATTTAATGGAGATGTACAGGAAAATTGGCAAAGCTGAGTTCAGATGCCCTTATTGGTTTCCATCTGAAGTTCGCAGACTCCTGCAGAAGATACTGGATCCTAATCCTGACACCAGGATCTCCATAGCTAGGATTAAGGGAAGTTCTTGGTGTAGACATGGGTTGAGCTCGAAACATGGCAAAACTGAAACAGAAAGCAGTGATGTAGCTCGTGTAAATGAGAATGATTCTGGTCCCTCTGGGCATTCTAACACGCCTTCTGACACCAAGCTAGAGTCAGTCAAGCCCTCCAACTTGAATGCTTTTGATATCATCTCATTTTCTGCAGGGTTTGATCTTTCTGGGCTGTTTGAGGAAAAACCACTAAAGAGAGAAGCAAGATTTACTTCTATGCAGCCTGCCTCAGTCATCATATCTAAACTTGAAGCTATAGCCAGGCGGCTAAAGCTGAAGGTGATGAAGAAAGAGAAAGGTTTGTTGAAATTGGAAGGTCTGAAGGAAGGGAGAAAGGGTCCCTTGTCTATTGATGCAGAGATCTTTGAAGTCACTCCAAACCTTCATTTGGTTGAAGTGAAGAAGTCTAATGGAGATACATTGGAATATCAGAAGATAATTAAGGAGGCAATAAGGCCTGCTCTCAAAGATATCGTATGGGTTTGGCAGGGTGACCAAGAACATCAGCCGCAGCCACAGCCGCAGCCACAGCCGCAAGAAGAATTACATGAGCAGCCATTGCTGCAATGACTTGACATTGACTTAACTGGTAGCAGCGGTTTGCTTGTGATCTAATAGCAAGGCCAGTTATGATAACTATGTTTGTCTTCACAAATTTCCCTGAATTTTCCCTTTTCTTGTTTTGATTTGTTTACCATTGAGTGCTATAACTAAACTGCATGACGTTGTTTACCTATGAGCATTGGTAGTTTCCAGAATTTCACGTCTCCTCTTCATTTTTCCTTCTAATAATATTTTCTTCCTGTTATCTTGTATCCATGATTTGGTTTCTTGAAATTCGATTGTTGCTGCTTACGAGCAGAATGGGGATTCATAATATGGGTTGTGGATATTGACTAGGTGCTGTTAGTCTTGTCACTGTTCTCCATGGTTGTGCAACTATGGATAAGCAGGTGCATGGTTTTGCAGTTAGGAGCGGATTGTTTGAGTTTTTCTTTGTGGGTTATGCCTTGGTGGATTGCAAAGTGTTGAATGATGCAAACAATGTGTTTGAGGAGGTTACAGGCTATATTCTCAGACTCTCATTCATCAACTCGGCCTGCATGGCAACAAGCAGATATTATGGCAAGAAATGTGACCTCATCAGGTTGGATTCAATTTTCCAGCATTTTATGGAACAGACTCAGACATTCCTCGAGGCGACCATGGTTCCCATAAGCAGCAATGATGCTATTCCACGCAACTTCATTCTTCTGTTGCATGGTATTAAACACTCGGCGAGCAAAATCTAAGTTTCCACATTTGGCATACATATCTATTAGCGCACTCTCTGCAAAAAGATCAGAGTTAAATTCACCTTTAATCATGAAACCATGGATCTCTTTCCCACAATGGAGTGCGGGTAAGTTTGTGCAAGCAGAAAGAGCAGCTGATATGCTTACATTAGTGTACGGCATTCCTTCCTTCCCCATTTGACAGAAAAGATCAATTGCCTCATCTGGTTGGCCATTCTGGGAACAGGTTGTGATCATCGAGTTCCAACAAACAGCATCCTTTTAAGATATTCCTTTAAAAACTTCCTGCGCAAGATCCAATCTCCCACATTTTCCATACATATCCATAACTGCACTTCCCACATGACACCTTCCATCAAGCCCGTTCTTGACAATATTACCATGCAATTCCTTTCCCAATTTTAAAGCGGCCAAACCAGCACATGCTGGTAGTACACCTGCCATTGTTAATGCGTTTGGACTCATTTTCCCTTTCAGTAGCCACCTAAAAATTTCTAAAGCATCCTTGTTCATCCCATTCAGCACATAGCCTGAAATCATAGCCGTACAAATGACAACATCCATTGTGGTGCTCTGGTTAAAAATTTTGCGAGCCATCTCCACATTCCTGCACTTAGAGTATAAGTCAATAAGAGCGCTCTTTAGGAACACATCCAAAGTAACACCATGTCTTACTGTGTAACCATGAATCTCCTTACCTCTACTGAGACTCACGGACTCAGTAACTGATGGAAGAAAACAAGCAAACGTGATCGAGTCTGGTTTAATACCAGCAGTCATCATCTCATGAAACAATGTTGAGGCCTCCTCCATCAATCCATTCTGTACATGCCCACCAATCATTTTATTCCAAGCCACCAAATCAGTCTCAGGCATCGATCGAAACAGTTTGTGAGCATCAGACAAATATCCACATTTTGAATACATGGAGACAAGTGTGTTGGCCACCAGGGGTTGAAACAGCAATCCAGACCTAACAACAGATCCATGAAGCTGAACACCAGATTCAATCATTGCCTCAGATGCGCAAACAGAAATGACACATGCAAATGTGATAGCATTAGGCTTAGTCTCAGAATCTCTCATATACTTGAACAACCTTATAGCATTATCAAATTCCCCGCATTTCACGAAACCATTAATCATAACATTCCATAAAACACAATCTTTATGAGGCATTTTTTCAAACAAATGCCATGCCTCTTCTACACAACCATTCTCCGCATACAGTTTTATCAATGAACTGCCCAAAAATGCATCCACATCGAAACCCATCTTCAAAATTGTTTCATGAAGCATCTTCCCCAATCTCACACTGTTCAAGCCAGCACAAGCCTGCCGTTTGGTATGGATTCATTTCATTTAAAATGATAGAATTCATTTCATTTAAAATCATTTGTACCAAATCATTCGTTTGGTATAATAAGACGCACGAGAGTTCAATTCTCGTTAGAATTGAACTATAAATTTTAATGAAGAGTAGAATTCTACAACAAAAAGGTACGATTGTTGAAGAATTCAATTGCCTCTTTTATAATTAATTATGCTATTACTTAAATACCCTCTGCAAAACATATCCATTCCCTTTTCTTTTCCTTTTCACGCAGAAGGTTAAACAGCGAGAGAGATCGTGAGAGAACGCACGATCGTGAGAGAGAACGCACGCGAGAGAGAGAGGACGAAGAGCAATCGAGAATTCCCCTATCGTATTCACAGGTTTGTGCACTATCCCCCGATTTTTGGATTTGATTTCTAGTTCTAGGGTTTATTATCAAAAACATGAATTTTCCGCTCCCAGTTACTGTTTTTCATCATCACTGCTCTTCTCAAGTTTGATTAGATCACAGAATTTGCTGGTACTTTCAATTCCAAACTTTTCTTATGAATTTTTTTTGTGGGTATCTGGGAAAATGTGTTTTGTGTTCTGGGTTTTGCTCCTTTGCTAAAACATTCAATATGTTTGTCTTTTAAATGACTATCTCAATCATTCTCATTTGGTTTTCCTACTGTCGAGGAGTTGCTTGATGACATTTCTTTGTAATTCAGTGAATTCGTTAGGATCATTGTAAAAGAAGCTATAATTTCCTGTTGATGCAATGTCAAAAGTAGGATTGCATAACAGGAACTTTGGAAGAGGACGGGGAGTGGATGGGGTGGGGACAAATAAAAACATATAATTATGGCTAATTGTTACCATGTATAGGAACCTTGGATGTTATGGAGTGAAGTTTAGTTACAACTGAGTCCTCTTGTGATAGATTTAAGGTGCCTGGTAACTGTCGTGGACTGTAAACATTGAAGACAGTTAGTATTAATCCATCTACTATTTTACTTTGATTTTGTGATATCTGATTACGGAATGAATAACGAATTGGAGCATATTTTTACTTGAAAGATACCAAAGTGCATAAGCTATGGTTACTTAAGCATATACCTGATGTACGTGCTTACATAATTTGGTGTATACCACAGCTGTCTTGGGGCGTCTTCCTGGGACCACAGTTTATAGAAACATTCAACAGTATCCAGAAGCATATACTTGCAATGGAATTGTGATTGTACGCGTTGATGCTCCTATCTATTTTGCTAATATAAGTTACATCAAAGAGAGGTAAAATTTATGGTTTAAGTTATTTTAACCCAAGATTTCCTGTCATTATATACTTCCTTTCCTGTTTTTCAGTGCCAAAATTTGCATCACTTGTTAATTCAGCTCAATAGAAAATTTCCCCTTATGCATATTTAAATCTCTATCCTATTATGCAGTTATGCACTCTACTTGTTTTCTTTTTCATAAGCATTTGAGTTGTTTGGATATAATTCATCAAGATTTCCTTCCAGATTGCGAGAATATGAACTTGATGTTGACAAATCTACCAAACGTGGACCAGAAGCTGCAAGAATTTATTTTGTGATCTTAGAGATGTCACGTAAGTTACTATCTTGGTTACTTGTTTCTGGGAAGTGCTTATACTGTATTGTCTGTGACCCATGCAAATGTCAGTATATATCCTGCAAAGTAAGAAATATTAGGTGATGGTGGAGAACTTTTTGCTTCGTTTTATACCTTGTTTCAGTTTCAACTCATATCAGGGTGAAATATTTTATTATTGACAAGCAGCAAGCGATGTTTATGTCGTTTTCTCCAGTTGTTCAAGCTTCCTAGTTGGAAGCAATAAATCAGTAAAAAATATTATCAGATAAATAAATTAGTAAATTAAAAGCCTATTATTCTGTCTTTTGCTTTACAGAGGAGTAAATTTTTGGAATTCCCAGTGGTATAACTTTTCTACTTCCTGCATAGTAGCTTCTCCTAGTAATGGTTATTGTTGTTGTTGAAACGTCTCCAAAAATCAGGCTTGAATTCAATTCAATTGAATTCTAATTGAACTCTATTAGGGGGTGTTTGGCATCTACGAGTTACCATTATCATTTATGTAAACCATCTAATAAATATTTATGAATAAAACGACAGACCTATAAGCACTGAATTAAAAAGAAAAAATTATGCAACTATTCCACAACTTTCATCACAATTTTTCTGCAATTTTTCTTTCCAATAAATGAGTAGAGTGAAGACAATTTTTAGCCAATTTAATAGGGTTCAATGCCCATAAACAAATTTCTGAGCAATAAGGACAATTCTTAACAGGTAAAAGTATAAAGAAATGTGAGTCCACAAAAAGAAGGTTCTCTACAACTCTCCCACACAAGCAGTTGTTTATATGTTTATAGCAGCACACACATGCACGTAACTTAAATAGACACAACCACATTTGCTTGGAAAAGGTATATAAGAAACTCGTATAACAGTCATACCATCATAATTAGGAAAGACTGGACAGATTCATGCTCACATTACAAATTTGTGCAGCTAAATAACTAATGTTGAGCGACATAATCATGCCACATTTGTGCAGCTATTGTTTCTCTGATCATTTCTCCTCTTCTACCATCTTCACCTCTAGAAACAGCCCCTCCAATTAAGTGTTCATCTTCGGCCTCAACATGCATTAACTCCCTATCAACACGTGCAATCAACTCTTCATCCGGATCGACATTCATCAAGAAATTATTTAAAATGCAGCACGCTAACACAATGTTTGATGTCGTATCCACATCATACCTTGCATCTTGAGATAAAATTGGAAATCTTGATTTCAAGACACCAAAAGATCTCTCAACAGAATTACGTAACGACGCATGCATTAAGTTAAATAACTCTTTGGCATTTTCAGGACGACGTTGAGAGTATTCTTTCAAGTGGTAACGAGTACTCCTATAAGGAGTGATAAACCCCGACCTTAACATATAACCTGCATCGGCTAAATAGAACTTACCTAAAAAGAAACTTTAATTAATTAGAAAAAATAAGTTAAATGACAATTTTGAGGTTTTAGTAAACTACTAGAAAATATATATAAGTTAAAAAACTTACCCTCGGGAACTTTCAACTTATGTTCCCTAGTTAAAGAATTTTCTAAGATTCGTGAATCTGAAGCTGAGCCTTCCCACCCGAGGAGCACATAAGTAAATCTTAGATCAAAAGAGGATGCTACTAAAATGTTCATGGTAGGGTATCCCTTTCTTCCTCTATATCTTGTAATACTATCTTTTGGTACCTTTACTTGAATATGCGTCCCATCGATGGCACCAACACAATTCTATATATACAAAAAAAAATTGTTAAGAGTTTCATGTTTAAAAAAAATATTTAGGTTATTAAACTATAGGTATTGACTAGAGGAAAAATATTATACCTGAAAATAAGGATAAAACCTCCTACTATCCTCTAATATTTTTTGAGGAATTGAAGATCCATTTGGTTGTACCAAAAATTGATCCTCAAGATTCAAAATTGCTTTAAGAACTTGATGGAAGTGACGACTAACAGTCTCTCCCGAGCGACGGAAGAAAAAATTTGCTGAACGGGTCCTTGATTGACCACTTATCGTGTATAGAAACTTAGCTACTTGTTCTTCAACAAAAGAGAATTTAGTATAGAGGTTCTTGTCACGAAGAATTGAAACTAGTTCTGTAAACGCTTCGAACCCCATGCGTAGTACACAACGAGCATTGTTATTCGTTTGTAACTCCATCATCAACTCCCTACGTACTGCTTCTCTATGTGCTCTAGGGCTACTAATTGGCCTATCTATGTAATTAGCATTTTTATAGAGCCATACTAAGTAGCCTGCATAAGCAACTAGAGCAAGTACCGTATCCTTTTTAACATTTTCCATAGTATCTACAGCAGCATTAAAAGAAAAACTACATCAAAAGTCTACCAAGAGAATCTTGCATCATAGCAAAACAAAATTAAGTCGTAAGACAGGAATGAAAATTAGAAAGATCGTAGCAATCTTTTAGCAATATAACCTCAAGAAAGAAACTTAAACAAACTGAAACAAACATATAGACAAGTTTCTTACTTATTGGATAAGGAATTCAAGCCTGATTTTTGGAGACGTTTCAACAACAACAATAACCATTACTAGGAGAAGCTACTATGCAGGAAGTAGAAAAGTTATACCACTGGGAGTTCCAAAAATTTACTCCTCTGGAAAGCAAAAGACAGAATAATAGGCTTTCAATTTACTAATTTATTTATCTGATAATATTTTTTACTGATTTATTGCTTCCAACCAGGAAGCTTGAACAACTGGAGAAAACGACATAAACATCGCTTGCTGCTTGTCAATAATAAAATATTTCACCCTGATATGAGTTGAAACTGAAACAAGGTATAAAACGAAGCAAAAAGTTCTCCACCATCACCTAATATTTCTTACTTTGCAGGATATATACTGACATTTGCATGGGTCACAGACAATACAGTATAAGCACTTCCCAGAAACAAGTAACCAAGATAGTAACTTACGTGACATCTCTAAGATCACAAAATAAATTCTTGCAGCTTCTGGTCCACGTTTGGTAGATTTGTCAACATCAAGTTCATATTCTCGCAATCTGGAAGGAAATCTTGATGAATTATATCCAAACAACTCAAATGCTTATGAAAAAGAAAACAAGTAAAGTGCATAACTGCATAATAGGATAGAGATTTAAATATGCATAAGGGGAAATTTTCTATTGAGCTGAATTAACAAGTGATGCAAATTTTGGCACTGAAAAACAGGAAAGGAAGTATATAAATGACAGGAAATCTTGGGTTAAAATAACTTAATGATAAACGGCCTAGAGGGGGGGTGAATAGGCAAATAAAATTTTAACACAAAGAGTAAGGAATTAAGAGTGCGGAAATAGAAAGTAAAAATACAAGGAGTTATAGTGGTTCCAATTCCTCAATGAATTGTACTCCACTACCTAAGAGCCTCACCCTTAGGATTTTGAATAACGAACACTTCGTTATTTACCTTGAGTTTTTACGGGTTCAACTCAAACCTTACACCTTGGTTTTTCCGGGCTCAACCAATCAACCTTACACCTTGGTTTTTGCGGGCTCAACCAATAAACCTTACAAGTGATTTTTCCGGGCTCAATCACAACCTATCACAATCAATAAACTTGACAAGAGAATTGTGAAATGGCAACACAAATTGGTGTACAAATAAACTATGTATGATTCAATAATCAACACCAATAAATGAACAATATTACCTCAAGAAGAAAGCGATACAAACTCGAATTGAAAGACGCAAGAATGGTTGAAAACCTATATGTGAAGCTTGCGTTGTAAAACTTTGATTAAGAGAGTTTGTAAATGTAATTTGTATATATAGAACTTATAAATGCTTTCTTGTTTTTGAATAACTCATCTTAGATGAGTATTTATAGTGTCAAATGAGTAGAGGCTCATTCATGAAGGAAGGAGCCAAAAACTAGCCGTTTGCTACAGTAAAAAATATGTCCGTTGCTACAGTGAAAAACTATCCGTTGCTACAGTGAGTCTATCCATTGCTACAGTGAAACTATCCGTTGCTACAGTGAAACTCTCCGTTGCTACAGTGAAATCAAAAACTCTTTTTCCAAAAATTGTTTTTCGTGTAAAAAATCTTTTGACACTTTTCTTGAGGTATTATCGAACATAAATCAAGTGCTAATTAGAATCATACTTACACGTTTAATGCTCTAATATACACTTGATTCTTCGAGCTTGCGATAATTGATTCGTTGCTTCTTTTTGTTGTCTTGTCGCAAACTACAAATACTTTAACTTAAAATTGCGTTAGTATATTAATTAATTTGTGTGTCCTTAATTCATCAAAACAAGATTTAATGAGCCCTTGGGCCAACAATCTCCCCCTTTTTTATGATGACAACCACAAATTAATTTAAGAAAATATGAACATGTAATTTTAAATTTAAAGAACAAAGGAGAAGAATTACTCCCCCTATATCTTTGCCGAAGAAATGCTCCCCCTACATAAAACATTAGTTGCACATAGAGCATAGCAAAGATTTAAAGTTTTGCTCCCCCTTAATCTCTTAAACCTTACATTCAGCTCAATCTTATAACTTTCTCCCCCTTAACATTCTCCAAATTGTAAGACTTTCTCCCCCTTTGTCAACAACAAAAAGGGTAAAAAGAAAATAAGGGATATTCTATTAAGATCAAGCGAAGAGTAATAAAGGAGCAAGCAAAGATCAAATCCAAAAATACTTTAACAAGTATTAAGTTCAAACAATTATCCAATCCAAGAGTCAAAGTACAAATATGAATAATAAGATTATTAAGATGGATAATCTAAAAATGCATAATTAAAATAGAATTTTTATTCAACAAACGTGTCACGTTATACGAAACGTAGAGAACATTTAGAACATGGAAAATACTCAAGAACCAAGCCTAATTAAAATTCCTTCATAAAGGAATATTACAACGCTTATTCAACCTAAAAGAAAGCATTACAAAGCATGAGTGCAAATATTACAAGGATGTGATCAAAGATGACATTGAGGTGAAGGGCAATCACATGGAGGGCAATGACAAGGAGGGCACATGAACATGTCAACATTCTTTGGACAATTTTGTAGGATGAGAAAAGGTAAAGTAATGAAAGAAATCATCAATGCCAAAATGGCCAATATCATCCTCATCTCAAACGATAGCATTTTGAAAGTCCGAATGAAATTGAAGGATAGACTCTCGGTTTAGGAAATTTGGATATCTCTAGAGGTGTAATCGAAGGACAATTTAAACAAAAAATTGACGGCTTAAGGTCTGTGAATTACAGCTCGAGGATATGCAATGTCGTTGACTATTATGCCCAACGCATGCAAACGAAGAGATCAAACAAAGTTTAGTAGAATTTGGTCAAGATTTGTATAGATTTTGAAGAGAAAATCTTCCAAAAAGTACTCTAATCATTTGACTCAAAAAAAATATCACATCAATTTGATTTCCTCAATGATCAATCACATGAACAAAAGCATACATGCATAGAAAAAATAGTTCTAACTAAACACGTATATGCATAAGCAAACAAAATAATTTTCGGCAATTTATAGCACATATGATTATGGATTTTAATAACTAACATAATCATTTAAAACACGTATATTCATCAAATAAATATTGACATAAAAAATAAGTGTTCAAGGAATACCGATTGCGATTTTTCAACAAGTCTAGATCTTGCTACTTCAACCGAATAGCTTCAATGTTTGCAATCGGGCCAAGCCCATCAAAATCAATGCGGCTTTAGGTGGTAATTCCCTTGGGCCACCATTCAAGCTAAGTTCCTACAATAACAATTCTTTCTTGCCAAATTTATGAGAATATATACTTGAACAAATGATCAACGTTAACAATAAAATCAATCATATATATATATATATGTATATATATATATATATATATATATATATATATATCATATTTATTGCCAAAATTACCAAAAGGGTGAGCTTCGATTCATCACCCGACTTGTGCCACGAATACCCTAAATATATTTCATTGATCCGCATTGGGTTTCCGGCACTACTACAAAACAAACTAGTTAGTTTTAGGAACCCAAACACGTTTGGGTCCTTCCTTAGCAAATGCACTCTTTTGTGCCCACATTTGTTTTGCATAAATAAGTCCTTTACGAATAAAGCAAAAATATGCCAAATGACCATTTTTGTTGCAATAGCTACATTTATACAATGGTTTATCATGTGAGTGATTTGAGGAACTAGCATTGTTACAATTTCTTGCCTTAACAAAAGTAGTTCTAGAATTACTCATGCTAGTAGAATGATTAAATCCAATACCTCTTCTATCACCACTAATCTTTTGATCATTTAAACACTTTTGATGATTTTGTGCACTTTGAGTATATTTAGCTAAAGTAGCTTCAAGGACTTTAATCTTTTCATTTAAAATAGCTACTTCTTTACTAGAATTTGCACAAATTTCACAAATAGAGTTTTTCTTTCCATTTGCAATTTCAAGTAATTTAAACTTTTTTCTAGTTTCACCCAAGGAAACTCTTAAATCTTCATTGTCATTTTTCAAAAAATCATTTTCCTCTTTCAAGGATTTGTTCAAGGATTCTAGCTCACAAATATCATTTTTTAAATTTGCTAGTTGTTTAGTAAGTTCTAAGTACTTTTTACTAATCTCTTCAAACTTAACAAATAGTTCACCAAAAGCGTTTTGCAATTCTTCAAAATTACATTCATCATCGGAATTGCAAGAACTTACCTCGTCATCGCTTTCCCCATGAGCCATAAGACACATATTTGTACGTCCGTTGAATGAGGTGGAAGTTGGTGAAGAACTTCTTTGATATGTTTCACAATTTCCATGTCTCTTGAGTCCGGAAGAGTGTTCACGTGTACTTCTCCGATGCTTCTTTCTTGAATCCGAATTTACGAACTCACGAACAGTACCGGTGAAGAGGGCAAGAGATTCGTCGTCTTGAACACCAAGAAAGGTTCTCAACCTTGTCTTCCAATGTCGGAAATTGTTACGATCAAGGTATAGTGAATGGTTGCGCACAGCACCCTCTTTGGCCATATTTGATCTTCCACTTGAGGTGGTTAAACCTACAAAACAAGTAACCTTGCTCCGCTACCAATTGATAAACGGCCTAGAGGGGGGGTGAATAGGCAAATAAAATTTTAACACAAAGAGTAAGGAATTAAGAGTGCGGAAATAGAAAGTAAAAACACAAGGAGTTATAGTGGTTCCAATTCCTCAATGAATTGTACTCCACTACCTAAGAGCTTCACCCTTAGGATTTTGAATAACGAACACTTTGTTATTTACCTTGAGTTTTTACGAGTTCAACTCAAACCTTACACCTTGGTTTTTCCGGGCTCAACCAATCAACCTTACACCTTGGTTTTTGCGGGCTCAACCAATAAACTTTACAAGTGATTTTTCCGGGCTCAATCACAACCTATCACAATCAATAAACTTGACAAGAGAATTGTGAAATGGCAACACAAATTGGTGTACAAATAAACTATGTATGATTCAATAATCAACACCAATAAATGAACAATATTACCTCAAGAAGAAAGCGATCCAAACTCGAATTGAAAGACGCAAGAATGTTTGAAAACCTATATGTGAAGCTTGCGTTGTAAAACTTTGATTAAGAGAGTTTGTAAATGTAATTTGTATATATAGAACTTATAAATGCTTTCTTGTTTTTTAATAACTCATCTTAGATGAGTATTTATAGTGTCAAATGAGTAGAGGCTCATTCATGAAGGAAGGAGCCAAAAACTAGCCGTTTGCTACAGTAAAAAATATGTCCGTTGCTACAGTGAAAAACTATCCGTTGCTACAGTGAGTCTATCCGTTGCTACGGTGACTATTCGTTCCCATTGCTACAGTGAGTTTATCCGTTGCTACAGTGAAACTCTCCGTTGCTATAGTGAAATCAAAAACTCTTTTTCCAAAAATTGTTTTTCGTGTAAAAAATCTTTTGACACTTTTCTTGAGGTATTATCGAACATAAATCAAGTGCTAATTAGAATCATACTTACACGTTTAATGCTCTAATATACACTTGATTCTTCGAGCTTGCGATAATTGATTCGTTGCTTCTTTTTGTTGTCTTGTCGCAAACTACAAATACTTTAACTTAAAATTGCGTTAGTATATTAATTAATTTGTGTGTCCTTAATTCATCAAAACAAGATTTAATGAGCCCTTGGGCCAACACTTAAACCATAAATTTTACCTCTCTTTGATGTAACTTATATTAGCAAAATAGATAGGAGCATCAACGCGTACAATCACAATTCCATTGCAAGTATATGCTTCTGGATACCGTTGAATGTTTCTATAAACTGTGGTCCCAGGAAGACGCCCCAAGACAGCTGTGGTATACACCAAATTATGTAAGCACGTACATCAGGTATATGCTTAAGTAACCATACCTTAAGGCAATATGTTCTCAACATAAAAAAAAAATGCATGAATTGAGCTTTCAGTGCTCTAGGTTTTAGAATTTAAAGCAAGAATGCATTTACAATGTTATCTTATCAAATGATGGAGAACTTTTAATTTCGTCAGCAGGGTATGGGAGAAAGGAAGCTGTTGAAAAAAAGAGAGAGCAAATAAGTCAAAATGGGATGCCACTTTGGTATCTTTCAAGTAAAAATATGCTCCAATTCGTTATTCATTCCGTAATCAGATATCACAAAATCAAAGTAAAATAGTAGATGGATTAATACTAACTGTCTCCAATGTTTACAGTCCACGACAGTTACCAGGCACCTTAAAACTATCACAAGAGGACTCAGTTGTAACTAAACTTCACTCCATAACATCCAAGGTTCCTATACATGGTAACAATTAGCCATAATTATATGTTTTTATTTGTCCCCACCCCATCCACTCCCCGTCCTCTTCCAAAGTTCCTGTTATGCAATCCTACTTTTGACATTGCATCAACAGGAAATTATAGCTTCTTTTACAATGATCCTAACGAATTCACTGAATTACAAAGAAATGTCATCAAGCAACTCCGCGACAGTAGGAAAACCAAATGAGAATGATTGAGATAGTCATTTAAAAGACAAACATATTGAATGTTTTAGCAAAGGCCCAGAACACAAAACACATTTTCCCAGATACCCACAAAAAAAATTCATAAGAAAAGTTTGGAATTGAAAGTACCAGCAAATTCTGTGATCTAATCAAACTTGAGAAGAGCAGTGATGATGAAAAACAGTAACTGGGAGCGAAAAATTCATGTTTTTGATAATAAACCCTAGAACTAGAAATCAAATCCAAAAATCGGGGGATAGTGCACAAACCTGTGAATACGATAGGGGAATTCTCGATTGCTCTTCGTCCTCTCTCTCGCGTGCGTTCTCTCTCACGATCGTGCGTTCTCTCACGATCTCTCTCGCTGTTTAACCTTCTGCGTGAAAAGGAAAAGAAAAGGGAATGGATATGTTTTGCAGAGGGTATTTAAGTAATAGCATAATTAATTATAAAAGAGGCAACTGAATTCTTCAACAATCGTACCTTTTTGTTGTAGAATTCTACTCTTCATTAAAATTTATAGTTCAATTCTAACGAGAATTGAACTCTCGTGCGTCTTATTATACCAAACGAATGATTTGGTACAAATGATTTTAAATGAAATGAATTCTATCATTTTAAATGAAATGAATCCATACCAAACGGCCTCTAAATGAAATGAATTGAACTCTAACATGATTTGATACCAAACACCCCCTAAATATATGGTCTACGTGAACGTGAGTAATTATTTAATTTTTAAATTTCAAACTATTTATGTGAATCAATCACATGGTAAGTGTTAATGGACGGTTGATCAAAGTGACGAATAAATATTAAAAATAGTTATTATTTTCTTACAATTACAAATATAAATATTAGTTCCATTAAAATTGTTAACCATGCTACCGGTGGAAATTAAATCCACACAAAATGAACTAAATCGATGGAAATTAATCTGACTCAACGGACACGGTCAGGAACCATTATGCGACAACAAAATCGATGGATCCATTCAACGGCCCAGATCTGCCTTGACCTAAAATAATTACCACCGTAGATAATTATAGATAAAACTTAATTAAAATCAAAGGTATCCTAAGCTTACCATCCCACAAATAATTACCACTGTACCGATCGACCAGGATTAGGGCGGTGTAAATACCGACCGTACTGAAATTACTGTAATACCGTACCGAAGTTTACTCTGTTCGGTCGGTATTTTTTCCCGATTTTTTACTATTCGGTATACCGAATTACCGACCGAACTTTGTTCGGTACGGTACGGTATTTGTTTTGACAGTTTCGGTAATACCGAAATTACCGTACCCTATTTAATATTAATATATTTTTATTGAATATTTATTATCACATACTACAAAATTCTGTCCGAGAAAGCCACTCTTTCCATTTTTCTTCCCTAAATAAAATCGTCCATCTCTGATTCTCCTCTCCTCAGACAAATTTCTGATTTCTAATTTGGTTTTGGTTGGTTGATGGGCTTAAATGCTTGGGAGTTGGGCCTATTGGAAACAAGTTAGATAGTACCATTTTATTTTGTTTGTATTTATTTATTTGTTAGTTATATGTTTATTTGTTTATTGGGTACACCTCCGGCTCCCTTAACCTTTTTATTTATTGGACGATTTTCGTATATATTCACGTGTATACTTATTTAGAATTATTAAAATTAAAATTTATTCAGTTCCATGAGTAGTTGGTTTAATAGCTCACTTTAATTAATTCAGTATTTATTAAACTAATATTTATATGTAATTCGGTAATACCGAAATATTAAAATACCGTACCGAAATTATTTCGGTAATATGGTAACGGTATCAATTAATAGAAACTATGGTACAGTATTTAATTTTTTTAGTTCGGTATACCGAATACCGAAATTTTTATACCGAAAAATTACGGTACCGACCGATAAACACCCCTAACCAGGATAACCTCTCATGTCGACCTTTTTTCTTTAAAAGAAAAAATATGGGTCCCCCCAACTCCAAGCCTATTTTGAGTTTCTGCAATGTCATATAATCCATATTGTGTCGCAATTACCAAACACCCCTCTCTCTTGATCATATTCACTACTCCTGTCCATCTCTGCCGCCTCATCCTCCATCTTTGCCTTCTTCCTCAAACACAAATAACAATTCCTTCCTCAATCAAATCAAAATCAAAATTGTCCAACCCAATCAACTGGAGGAAAAGAAAACAGAAAAGAGAATACAAGGAGGAAGAGCGTCGATGGTATTGGTGCGGTCGGAGCGGAGACGGCGATTTGATGGCGGACCCAACACAGACCAACCCAATCAAAATCTAAACCCAATCAACATGGAGGAAAAGAAAAGACAAGGAGGAAGAAGAAAGAAACCGAGAAACATAGAGAGAGAAAACAAGGAAAGGAAAAAAGAAGCAGTAGAGGGGAGAGCATCTGCTTCCCAACCTTTATTTGAGTCAAATGGCTTTATTGTAATTATGTCTAAAAAATGGGTTAATTGAAAACGTGTACTAATAAAAAATTAGCATAAATCAATTCCTCAACAGTAGTTTACATATGGGGAAGGAGGGAGTAGTATTTATTAATGGTTCGATTATATTTTGTTTTGTTTAGCTGATTTGCATTAGATCTAACAGTTTTTATTAATTATATATCGATATTGAGAAAATGAAATGAACATGGTAGAAGTTTTTATTGATCATATATTAAGGGGAAAAAAAAGGGTGCTAGAAGCAGATTCAGTAATTAGGACAAAAGATTATAATAAAAATTAATTAATTGATTAACTATTAATCATTCAACAAATTATATGCAGTTCTCATATTGCAAGGTTAATTTGCATCAAGAACTTACTCCTGGTTCATCATCTAAATGAATAAAAGTAAACACTATAAAACACTATTAATTAGCTAATTAAACTTGTTGCTCTTGTGGGTGTTCTTGGGTTTGTTGCCCGGTTGCCTCATCAATTGGGTTCGTTATGCGCAGGTACAGGTTTTGAAGGCAAAGAGAGACTTTTTTTCCGGATAGCGCAGCACCAGCACCAATTGCCCAGAAAGGTAAGAGAATCCATGCAAGAATCGGGGAGAGAACAAGCAGAAGCAGAATCGCCCAGAGTGGACCGAAAATGTTGGCCGCGTGCCTTAAGATTTGGCGCAGATTTTTGTCCTGGAATGTTGGGAGCAGAGCCAATGAAATGATCGTGAGTGCCCCTGCAACCAAAGAACCCTGCGCAATTGCTGGGGCGGAGTGGAACAGAGTAGTTTGGAGCTTAATTTGGATATAACCAAGGAGGACAGCAATTGTACCGAATCCTGCCGCGATTCGGTAGGAATCAAGGGACCATGTTTCATCATCTGGGTTTTGCTGGGTTGTAATTGGCAATTCGGGCTGATGTTTGTAATTGTTCCTAACCATAGATGTTTTTCTTCTTTTTTCTTCCTTGAGGTGTGGTGTCTGTAAGTGTGTGAGTTCTTCAGATTACTCTGCTTTTATAAAAAATGCACGCGGCCATGTTGACGACTTTGCCCAACCAATCAACTAGTGAGCAGGAAAATAAAAAATGAAACCAATAAACAATGCTCCAGCCATGTTGACGACTTTGGTTTCCTTAATTAGCCAACTTTGGTTTCATTAATTAGCTAACTGGAGCATTGTTTATTGGCAAAGGGAGTCATAGAATAATCACTATGGGCCCCATCTGTACAAATGGCAAAGGGAGTCAATGTACAAATGGCAAAAATGGGGCCCATTTGCCATTTGTACATTGACTCCCTTTGCCATTTGTACAGATGGGGCCCATAGTGATTATTCTATGACTCTCTTTGCCATTTGTACAGATGGGCCCATTTGCCATTTTTACATTTGACTCCCTTTGCCATTTGTACAGATGGGGCCCATAGTGATTATTCTATGACTCCCTTTGCCATTTGTACATTGACTCCCTTTGCCATTTGTCCAGAAGAAGAAGACAAGTTCGTAGACTAACACTTGTAAGTTCTTTTTTGCCCTTTGGTGTGAATTTCAACATAATCACCAAATAAATTATTTTTATTGTTTATTTTCTATACAAAGTTCATATTGCTATATAAATAATTTCAACCACAATTTCTAATATATAGAATAGGTATGAGCCCAAATTTTAAAGATTTGTTAGATTTTAAGAGAAAATTAAATTGAATTTGCAAAAAAGTTAACTACCCTATAATATTTATAATGAAAAATTGAAAACATTATTAGTTAGTATCATTTCCCTAATGTTACACAACTGTTTCTCTTTTTATTAGATAGTATCATTTCCCTAATGGGTTTATCGCTTGCCCTTCTGCTGTTCCCGGAACTGAGGTCGCCGATAATCCGCCTATTGTTATAGCTTCGTCGCTTAACTCCAGCACGAAAGGTAATGCGATGGTTATGGGGATGGATGTGCCAGAGCTGAACCAAGGGAATGTGAGTATGAACAAGGGTGAGGAGCCTAAGCAAGAGAAAATTCAAAGGAGAAGTGGGTTTTTCTGGTGCTGCTTGTCTTCAATTGAAGAGTGATGAAAGGTGGTGTGCCTAAGCAAGTTACTACTTGAAACCAATTAATTCCCTGTGCCAATTCCACTTGGGTTTAGGAGTCAAGACAGGATGTCCTTACCTAATCTTGTTTATTTTCCACTTTGATGCTTTATCTGTCTTGAATGCTAACAGATATATTTGTGGAAAATTAAGATGCTTTATGGACACCGTTGAATTTCTGTTAACTTAGTGCTTACTGGATTTGTTATTGAGCTTGTTTGCACTTGTTAATGCTCTATTCTGCCATAGTATTGCTTAAAGTCATTCCCTGTTATTCAGCTAACAATCGCTCCTTTATTGACATAAAGTTTAATGGAGTTTGCCATTATTTTATTTTCAACCTTAAATAAGATATCCGGATGATATTTGGAATGGCAAAATAATTCATGCAAATCATACTGGATACTGAATTTTTTTTTTGTTTTTTTGGCGCACAAATTTTTTTATTGATTATATATTAAAAAAAAAGGGTGGTAGAAGCAGATTCAGTAATTAGGACAAAAGTTTATAATCAAAATTAATTAATTGATTAACTATTAATCATGCAACAAATTATATGCAGTTCTCATATTGCAAGGTTAATTTGCATCAAGAACTTACTCTTGGTTCATCATCTAAATGAATAAAAGTAAACACTATACCTTTTTTCCTAAAACACTATTAATTAGCTAATTAAACTTGTTGCTCTTGTTGGTGTTCTTGGGTTTGTTGCATCGTAGCTCTATTGACGCCGGTTGCCTCATCAATTGGGTTCATTATGCGCAGGCACAGGTTTTGAAGGCAAAGAGAGACTTTTTTTCCGGATAGCGCAGCACCAGCACCAATTGCCCAGAAAGCTAAGAGAATCCATGCAAGAATCGGGGAGAGAACAAGCAGAAGCATAATCGCCCAGAGTGAACCGAAAATGTTGGCCGCGTGCCTTAAGATTTGACGCAGATTTTTATCCTGGAATGTTGGGAGCAGAGCCAATGAAATGATCGTGAGTGCCCCTGCAACCAAAGAACCCTGCGCAATTGCTGGGGCGGAGTGGAACAGAGTAGTTTGGAGCTTAATTTGGATATAACCAAGGAGGACAGCAATTGTACCGAACCCGGCCGCGATTCGGTAGGAATCAAGGGACCATGTTTCATCATCTGGGTTTTGCTGGGAATTACAAGCAAAGCTTGTAATTGGCAATTCGTGCTGATGTTTGTAATTGTTCCCAACCATAGATGTTTTTCTTCTTTTTTCTTCCTTGAGGTGTGGTGTCTGTAAGTGTGTGAGTTCTTCAGATTACGCTGCTACTCTGCTTTTATAAGCATTCTTTTCATCACTTGCTGGGAGAAATGTGCCGAAGGGAAAGGTTGTTGATGGACGGCCCAGATCTACGTTCCATTGCTGTCCTTTAGGTTGATGACTAAGGGAACAGTAAGGGAAATGTCCACGATAAAGTTTCGGACGATAAAGTTTTGGACGATAAAGTTTTGTCCAGTATGCATATAAAGTTTTGAACTATAAAGTTTTGGCATACTGGACTAGTAAAATATCTTTGGAGAGTGTTAGGATTTATTCCTAATATCTTTATATTAGGAATACTGGACAAAACTTTGTATGCATACTGGACTAGTAAAATAATATAATAATATTTATATCTTTGAAGCATATAGTACTAAAATGTAATGGTTATTTTAATTGGGCTTCAACAAAAATTTTGTATACTTTGTTTTTCAAATTTCTTTATTTATTTGGAACTAAAGACTATTTATTCCTAATATTCTCTTATTTTTTAGATTACACATTCTACCACTGTGTTTATAAAATATAAAATTACTTTTTATATTTTAGTATAATCAATTTAATTTTATGTATTATTTTAATTTAATTTTTAACAATTTTATATTTTTATCGTCCAAAACTTTATAGTCCAAAACTTTATATGCATAGCCTTTCAACCCTTCCAAAAAAAAATGCATAGCCTTTCAAAAAAAAGAAAACTTTATATGCATACTGGACTATAAAGTTTTGTAGATGTTAGTTCTTAAAAAAGTTTTGGGGTAATAGTATTTTACACCCATGTACTATCGCCGAAAAACAGATACCTCCCCTGTACTTTAAAACGTCCATGACACCCCCCTGAACTATTGTTCCCATGCAAAAAGGTTTTTAATGCACATTTTTACAATTCTAAAAAATTCTAAAAATTCTAAAAAAAATGTAAAAATTCACCAAAAAATGTAATTAACCTAATGTTCAAGAAACATTGTAAAAAATTCCAAAAATTTACAAAAAAATGTAATTAATTATGAACAGAAGGGTCTTTTTGTCCGAAAATAATAGTTCAAGGGGGTGTCATGGACGTTTTAAAGTACAGGGGAGGTATCTGTTTTTCGGCGATAGTACAGGGGTGTAAATTGACAAAGTTTGATTGTAGATGTCCCTTGATCGAAGGTTCCTCTCTTTCTTTTTTTCCAGTATGCATATAAAGATCTGGGCCGTCCATCGTTCCATTGATGGACGGCCAAAAAACAAGTATGATTTTTTTTTTGGAGATCTGGCTGCCATAAATACCACAAATCTCAATTTGATAAACACATTGCTGTGAGAAGTGGGTGTTATTTGATAATTTGGTTGGCTGATGTAGTAGGAGAGAAAGTGAATAACACCTTAGATTTGACACCCACTGCTGTGGATAATCTTAGGGTTACCAAAAACCGTAGAGGAACATACCCACAAAGTCAAGTTATATATGTCGAAAGTCAAGTTATATTTTGTGTTCGAATCAGAATAGTATAACTTGACTTTCGAACCCTTTTTTTCTTGAGAGGAAACTCATTGTTATGCCATAAAATGTACTCCCTCCGGTGCGAAACAAACGTCGTTTTAGCATTTGCTTTTACTGTTTCGGCACGTATCTTAAAACGGCCGGTAGACTCACTATTTGAGACAATTTTGCCCCAAATTTTTTCTGGGAAGTACGTTAAGGATTAACGTACGTTCACAAAAAAATTTGGATTTTTTTGGGGTCAAATAGTACCTCATCCGGCTTCCTCGATATGCGTTACCTACTGAATATTGGGATGCGAGGAAGTCATTTATTAGGAACCAGAGGGAGTATATATTATGGTGATTTATTGCTCTAATTGGCACAAAGTTCAATGTTGTCAATGTGGTTTCAACATAAATGACCAATGAAATCATATTAAGAGATTCAAGCTCGTGAGTTTACTCGATATGAATAAAATTAGTCATAATCAAATGCTGTTTCATGTAAATATATGCGTAATTCTATATTTAATTTTTTTTATATTAACAATATAAAAAAAATTACCAAATATTTCAACGAAACACTAATATCTTCTACAAATATTAATATCTTTGATAAAGAAATTATAATTAAGAGATTTTCTTTCCACAGAGAAGTAGGCCTTTCATGATCTAGAAAAAGCTTTTCTCTAGTTAAAAAAACAACTTTTAACAATTACTAATAATTAAAAATATATATTTCGCAGTAAAAAAAAAAATCTTGGAAAATAAAAATTGACTTACAACCTAACTCTCAAAGCTCAACTGTTTGTGTGGGAACAAAACAGAGAAATAAAAACCTCTCCGGTTGGAAATACCGAGATAGTAACAGATTCAGCTGTAAGCTTCAAATTCTTCGGAACACAAATGTTTATCGGATTTCTTTGAAACCTAACGTTCAAGGTAGTGGCAGTGAGCGAGTGAACTGAGGAGAAGGTGAGTTCAGTTCCAGGATAACCAAATCTAAGCATTCTTTTTGTTCAGCTTACGTTGTTCAAGTGTTTGATAAAATGCTTGCTGTCTATTTTATTGCCTGGCAATGTGCAGATGGGTTGGGTCTTGATTCTGGGTTCTCTGGTTCTTCCCTGGGTAGCTTATTTCTGCAAAATTCTCAGTATCCCTCATTCTTCCTCGCACTCATCTTTTGGTGATGAATCAATTCCCATTCCTTTCCTCCTATTCAATTCTGGATTATTTTTGGAAATATTGTTTACACACACCCTTTTACTTTAAAATCAGGCTCCGAGAAGAAAAATGTCCTGTTGGTTATTTCTCACCCAGATGACGAGTCCATGTAAATCATCATTTCTTGTTACTTTCTGATTCAATTTTGTTGTTTAGTTTTGATTTAGTTATGTCCGCACCTTATCTTGCATGTTTTTTTCCCAAGGTTCTTTACTCCAACCATCACACATCTCAACTCAAGAGGATATAATCTTCACCTGCTATGCTTATCAATTGGTAATTATGTTTCCATTAACTTCTATATGGAGTTGACTAGACCTTTTACGTTTAAGAATATGTTTGTCTTCAGTTTATATTTTCGTTAAATGTTCAAACTACCATCGTTAGGCATTTGACGTGTAAATGGAATGAGAATACTAAAGCATATATCTAGCAAGACCATATTCTGCTTTCTGTAAGTTTTGACATTTATTGTTACTACACAGAGCATTTTCTGTAAGTTTAGGTTGAATGAAACTCAACTGCATTGGATGAAGAAACTGGACTAATTGTTACACATTAACAAAAACAATTGGCCTATACTGTGTTCTATTCATGCTAACTCTCAACCAATAGCTTTTCAAACTTTCATTTTGGAGGGAACCATAAATTGCTGGCACTTCTTGATGTGAGAGACTGACTAAGTTTGGTTATGAACTTATTCTCAAACCACACCTTCGGTAATTTCTTTAAAGGACAATTGTAGAGGCTTGTTGTTCTAACTGTACTTAGTAAGTGGGTTCACGTTTACTAAGTGAGAGAACATTTAACTTGGGCATCTTAGGTGCAAAACTAGGTGTCAATCAAGTGCTAGTAAGAATCTGTTTGAGGGTTGCATTTTAAGCTTTAAGAATATTAATCCTCAACCTCAATGCTTCTGGATGGGAAAAAGTCCTGGGTTCTTATCTATTTGTGTTTCTTTTCATTTAGGGATTTTGAAGTTCTTGTGCATTCTTAACCAATCCAAGTAACAGGCGTAGGTTCTCTTTGTATCTGGTTTCTTAGATCTTTTTCTCCATGAAATTGTATGGGTTCATCAATGTGTTGCATATGTACTTTAGATATCAACCTTTTCTGGATAGCTATTCCTCATCGTCTTTTAGTTTCATTTGTTATGCAGGGAACGCTGATGGTATGGGAAACACTAGGAAAGATGAGTTGTACCGAGCCTGTGCAGTCCTCAAGGTGATCACATATGCATGACATAAAGGTTTATAATATTTTCCCCTGCAAAATGGTTTATTATTTAAACTTTGCATCATATAATGTAGGAGTTAAGTTGTCAAACTGTTGATCTAATATTTTGCATTTGTTATTCAAGGAAAGGAAGAAAAAATTGTGGAGTTAATTGCAAATTGTAAAGTACTATGAAAATGAAGGAAAAAGAAAATTGTCAAAGCATGGCCTGATCTTTTGTCTGCTACCTTGACATTTACACACATATGCAGGTACCAGTTAAACAGGTGAAGGTTCTGGACCACCCAAATTTACAGGTACTCTTTTATTCTCTTTGAGAACCGCGCGTATCTGAAACATCATGTTGACTCCAAGTCGAATTTGGTATCTTTAGGATGGCTTTGGTCAAGTCTGGGACAATAATTTCTTGGCAGACATCATCAAAGCAGAGGTATCTACCAATGGAATTGATATGGTACGATGCTTTGTTTTAAGCTGTTTGTATCCCAGTAGTAGACTTTTTTGGTTGAAATATTAATGATCGTGGATTTATACAGTTGAACGATTGTCTTTGATTTCATAGTGCTTCTGTGATCGTCTCTTTGACAACTGTATTTTAAGTGTGAAATTATAAAGATTTCTTATACCAATTTCCTTCTTTTCAGATTATCACTTTCGATAATCATGGTGTTTCGGGTCATTGTAATCACCGTGATGTGCATTATGGGGTCCGGTAAGTTAATCACTGCATTTGACACACCTATTATAATAAAGGAGGTCTTTTAGTCCTATTTTTCTTGCATTCATCTAATCATCCCAATCATATATAGTACACGTGTTGGAACTAAGTACAATTTTGAATTTGATAATTCCAATAGTTTGCTGAAGCCTTTATATATCTGTGCATCCTTTCAGATCTGCAAGCCTTTAGAGTTTCGACAATATGTGCCCCTGGCCTTTTAGATTGATCATCATGTCAAACATTACATCTCACTGTAGTTATATGTGCTTTCTCCTAGCCTAATCTACCTCCACTCTCATCCATGCAGAGGGTACGTTGGAAGGCATTCTAGTTCCTCACTTATTTTAGTTGTCTTTTGATTGTGTAACTAGCTAATCACTAGGCATCTTGAGTCTAGCAGTGAATGGCTGATAATTGTTCTCTTGAAAGCGTATATGAAGTTAGGTTACTTTTTGACTGTAATTTGTGCATTTCAACATCATTATGGATATTTACCACCCTATATGCTATTCATCTGATATATTTTGAGTGTCTGAAAATTGTCAAGTTATCTCCACAGCCCTATATTCATTTGGTTTAGATGTTCTGACCATCTGAATGGTGCCAAATTTTCATTTATCTGTTAGACGAGCCAATGATGTATGAAAGTCAATCATGCCGTGCGTAAAGATGGTCTAGCGGTTACTCGATTCCTTAAGACATTTCTGCATTATACAACTGCTATGTTAAAATGATTAGATATTCATAAGACAGATTATTGTACTTCCTTTGAGTTTCATGCTTCATTACTCAGATGAATGGACCATCTCCATTAGGTCTGTTTCAAGCTATTTGCTGTCTGGAGAACTCTGAAATTTGTTACTCTATTTCTTGATGCACTAATCAATTGCTTTCTTTATTTTTCTGTTGTGTAAACAGTAAGCTTTTACAAGATGCTTCAGAAAATATTGAAGCCTGGGAACTTGTATGTTTCTTTCTACTCATTAGCTTATACATACACACATTTTCTTATGGCCAGTTTCGGCTATTTCTGGCCTGTTTGTTTGGTTTATTATTTGTTTCCCATGACTGATTGACCTGGTTTAAAATAGCTATTTCGACCATTATGTATATCTTCAGGTGAACTTTAGTCTTCTTGATCCAGAATATTCAGGATTTTGTGGTGATGCATCTTAATTAGACGTGACCTCAGCATCGCAGTCTGTCTTGTTTCACTATAATGCTCTTTTTAAAGTTGTTTCATTGTCTTCTTCCCACCTTTTTTAGGTCAGCACCAATATTTTGCGCAAGTATAGTGGACCACTTGATGTTTGGTTTTCCATGTTGCTATCCATGAAATATTATGCTAAGGGGACGACACTGTGCGTGCTGAATGAGCATCCTCGCCAGACGTTTCGTGCTATGGCAGAACACTCAAGCCAATGGGTTTGGTACGTATGCACTCCCAATTTTCTTAGGATGAAAAAATAGTTTACAAGCTGGGATCGACTTGGTGCATTTCCATATGCTCAATATGCTTTTCAGGTTCCGGAAGCTTTTCATATCGTTCTCCAGCTATACTTACGTCAACACGCTTAGAAAGGTCGAGTAGGAATGTGCAGATTCAATTGAACATGTTCTGGAAATCATCACTTTGCTGGTTCATGTCGATGCTCATCATCTAGCAGTGAAATGATCTTGCTTGTTGAATGTTTCAACAAAATATGGTAATGGTAGCTTCTTTTTTGTATTGTTTTGACAAACATCAATGTAGTCCTCTCTTCTTTTTTTCTCTGTTTTTTAGTTTTTTTAGTTTTTTACAGGAGAAACTGTGGCAATATGTTTGGATAGAGGGAAAGAAAATGAGGAGACAAAAGGGGTAGAATTTTGTTTTCCACAACTATGTTTAGAAGAAAGGAAAATGAGAAAAAATTACTTTGAATATTTACGATGCATTGGGAGAGACGCCACATCAATATTGAACTTAGAGGGTGTTTGGCCTTCATGTTTTGCCACAAAAACATGGTTCAGTGGCTGAAATGGGTGTAATGGGTGTTTGGTAACACCATTACACACTGGGCTTCTCAAGAAGCCTAGTACACCAAGCAAGGAAATGGCTTGGCACGGGCTGGAGCAATTTGCTCCAGCAGCAAATCAGCGTGGAACGCTGATTTGCTTTCTCTTTTTTTTTTCTTTTTTAATTTAATTCAATTTTTTTACTCTATATAATGAATAAAATAAATTAAAAACTAGCCCAATAAAATCTCCAATCTCAAGATAAGTAAGTTTAGATCTATTTTTCCTATTTTTATTAATTTTTAAAAAATAAGGTTTATACTCCAACTATTTCATTTTTATAGTTTTACCAAACACTAAAAACAACTTCTCGTTTCCCACAGCATTTTTAAAAAATGTTTACCAAACAATACACTTCGTTTCCCATAAGTCATTTTCCTATAGAACTTTTCCCACAGAATTTTTTCCCACCAAATTAGAACGTCAAACAGACCCTTAAAACTTATTATACTTTGCGTTATATGTTACCTGGTTTCTATTATTCTACTACTATCTTAAAGAAAATTCGACGACCAATTTTTGAAATTTATATTTAAATTTAGTGTCAAAAGTAACTGCCCTGACTTCCAAACGCAAACCGCTTGCTTTCCCTTTCTTTGAAGATCACTCATAGCAAGAAATCTCAAACTTGTCATGGCTTCCATATCAGCAACTGCAAACCTTCTTCTCCTTGTTTTGATGACAAGAACTTGTCTCTCATTCTCTGCAACAGTTGTAGAAGACCTTGCAAACTTGCAACCACCTTCAGATTTCAACTCCACCATCACCACCAACTGCAAAAACAACCCTTCGCTCCGATACTGCAACTTCTCCTCCTCCTCGTTCTCCCCGTCCGACCTCAAAGAAATCTTCCGGTCCACCATTGTTGCTTCCCATCTCTGCAATGAATCCCACAACCCCAACTGTGCAGAATCCTTCCCGAAAATCGATCTCCATGGCCGCCCCAAGATTGCCCCACTCTACCTGTCTTACAACTTCTTCTGGAAATTCTGCCCTCTAACCATCATTTCCATTGATTTATCCAACATCTCTTTAAAGGGTAGTTTCCCTACTCAAATCCTGTCATGCACCCAACTCCAGTCTCTTGATTTAAGCCTCAATGACCTCACTGGTGACGTCCCAATTCAGAACTTTTCCCTTCTCCAGAATCTCACTTACCTCAACCTATCCTACAACCGTTTCTCAGAGATGAAAATCTCCGAATCCCACTTCTTTCAGAGGTTTAATGCTTCCAGTTTTCTCCACTCGGGTCTCCTCCCAAGCCACCCCACCTACACGGTTAAGGCCGTGCTTCTCCTTGTTGCATTCCCCATCACTGTGATTCTTGTGGTGGGTTGCTTTGCCTGGCTCTGCTTTAAGAGGCCAGACTATTTGCCACGATTTCTCCGAGAAAAACACAAGTTCACACCAGCAATGCTAAAAGCTGCAACCAATGGACTTTCCAGAGAGCATCTCATGGCGAAAAGAGGGGGAGTTGACATGTACAGAGGAAATTTAAGAGATGGTACTCAAATCAGGATTGAGATCTACAGCGACAACATTTCAAGAGAAAAATGCAAGGAATTTGTTGAGGAATGCAAGGTTCTTGTACAGCTATGCCATAACAACTTGGTGCAAGTGATGGGTTGGTGTAGCAACAGAAAAATGAGAGCCATTGTTACAGAATGGACAGATGGGAACACTGTCGAGACCTGGATATCAGAGTCTGCTCCGGCATGGAAGAAGAGGCTAAGAGTACTAAGTGGAGTGGTGGAAGGAATGATTTACCTGCAAGAACAGTGGCCTCAAGTTGGCTACCATCTCGGCTCGAGCAGCGTGTTGTTAACTCAGAACCTTGAGCCACTCATTTCAAGATTCAAGGTTAAAGAACCAAACAGCAACATCAAAAGTATGCATATAACACAATGCTTCTCCTGCAGAATCTTTTTTTCTTGCAGCTAACTATGTTCTGATGGTGTTACAGACATCTACATGTTCGGAGTACTTCTGCTGGAGATGATTACGAACATAAGGAAAAGTGATGAGGCAAGTTTTATCGACAACATAAGAACAAACTTTCCTGAAAATTTGAGCAATGTGATTGATGCAAGAATGAAGCTATCAGAAACCATGTTAGATCAAGCTAAACAAGGAATAGAGCTGGGATTGATGTGCACTATTCAGTCAGCAGCTAAATACCCAAGCTTGAAACAGATATCCCACATGGTAACCAAAGTCTACAATGCTTGTCAAGTTCTGCCATCCCACAATGGAAAGGCTCCTCACGCTCATGGAGGTTGAGGACAAAACCACATTCAATCAAAGATAAACTCATCTCATTCACAGAAATCAGCTTCTTAGTGTGTTTATATTTCATGATAGAGTAGCATACTTTTACTGGCAAGTAGCCTTGTATGCAGTGTTTTTTTATGTACAAAAGCCTAATGCAACTTTTATCCTTGTATGTGATTTCGTAGGAAATGGGCTTTTCATTGAAACAAGACTTCTAGTAACGTGTACAGTACTAAGAACAAAACTATTGTTTCCCCAATCCCTGAAAACATACACCCATACAAGCTGCTGCTTAGATATAAGCAACAGAGTTCACACCTATTCTTATGGTTTCTGTCATAATCGCTACACTACCTCTATACCAGACCATCGCTGGATAGACGGCGTGCTGGTCACACTAACCAGCAACCTCACGATCCCCTAATCTTATGAGAAGAAAGTAGATTTCGCCCACCACAAACCAATATGAAACACTAATGGTACAAACTACACAGAACTAGAAAAACAGGAACCATCACCATCGCTGCTATGAACCTTTTTGTTTTCAACTAAGAAAGTGAAGCACCTGTTGTCACAATTCTAGATCCTTTCTCTTCATCTGATTATGCCAGGCCTGTTGGCTTGCACTTTGGATGCAGCCTTAACAGTTCTTTTTGGCACACTAGTTGTTAATGCATACATCTTCACAGAAAAAAGCTCCTTTGGAAGTCCCCTTTGGTCCTGATTTAGAAAACGCACTTAATCGAATTAGTAAACATGATAAGTCGGAGTCTTTTAGGCCTGCATTGCAAGCGCTATTAACACCAAGATTTCTACCTTGACAACACCAATAGTAAAGCCATTTTATTTTTGGCTAGTAGATTACCAGCTAGAGGCTACTCTTAGTTGGTTTATAAGGGTAGGGTCAACAAAGAACCAAGCCATGAACTTAACTAGCTTTTCAAACACTACATCAAAAGGACTGTTTCATGCAAGTGGAAAGTTGTGAGGTAATGTTGGATTGCATCACACAGACCAAACATTGTTCTTGCACAAGAAAAGTACAAAGATGCTGTGATCTGTTTTCAACTGATACTTTGTTGCACTGTTTATTAAGCACCAGAATAATCACTTGAGCTATCTTCCAATTATCTAACTCTTAATTGCATAGAAAATATAGAACATTTATAGCACAATATATGAACCAGCGAAAGCAGTAAACATGAATTCACCTTGGATTTGTATAGGTGCAAGCCACACCGATTAAAGAGCTCCTTGAAGTACGAATCAGACCTGGTGACACTTCGATCACCACTGTCCAATACAAAACCTGCAATAAGCAGTTTTAGCTGAGAAACAATCACTCCATACCCACAAAATAAGCATGCGTTGAGTAGCACATATCAACATCAAATTTTACTAACAGGCAGGTTTCAGTACTGTACTAACTGAAAAATGCTCAAACATATTTTCACTAAGATGTATAAATAAATGGAATGCAAAGGATACATTACCACATTTCCCAACTCAGTAAGTGTTAAGTTATGACTGTAAAATGTGTTACTGTAGGTCCTACCAAAGAAAACTTACTTGGTTTATTACACAAGTTACATCCAGTTGCAGAATCATGGTGGATGGAGGGTGGGAAATGCATATATAGTATATAGGATGTTATAACTGTGTTTCTTGTTGCGTAAACAATAGCATTTAATCTTATAACTTACCACAAAATATATATGCAATCTTGTTCTTTTGAACTACATTTTAATGTGGTGAAAGAGAAGCACTTAGAAAACTGAGGTTGAGTTTTTAGTGCAATTGAACATGCTTAGAATAAATAACTAAATAGCGCATATATTAGATAGGTCTTTGAAGACTTTCAATGAACAAGGTAAGAAAAAATTCTACAATTAAATGCTTATCAAAAATTGGCTATCCAATAAGTGGAGTTATTTTACAAGCTAAGTTCCATGTTCATCTTGTAACAAACAGGTGCTTCTCAACTTAAAAGAGCCAACCCAAGTGACACTCAAGGTTTATGTCATCTCACTTAGCCTTGGAAGTTCATGCTTGGACTTAAATTTAAATGGACTTTGAATGTTTGGACTGAGTAAGCGGATTTTCCAGTACATCTTCCCCATTATCTCTATTGTTTTCAAGTCTACTGTTCCATGCCATAAACACTTCCATTTTACTCCACCTATGCCCCCACAAAATTAAGTCCGACATCCAATTTTATAGTACCATAATCTGATTACCATATGTCCTTTCCCTCGCTATTTATATCCTCTTTGTATTCAGAATTTTTTTGGTTGCAGGATGAAGTGAACATCATATATATATATATTTATTTTTTTACTTCAAAAACTGCAAAGAATTAAGGATATGTCCAGAAAAGGTAGAGGTAAGTATACCCCTTGAGGTCTGAAATAAAAAGAGCATCAAACAAAGCATTCCATGAAATCACTAAAAGGGGATGCATACAAGGAAATTGAGGGGAAAGTGGAATAAATGGAAATTTAAGAATTGTGAGAGACAGTGACAAATAAGGCATGGTACCATTTTTTGCGATGTTCTCCTTCAGCACAAAAAACCCACCAGGTTTTAGACCAATCTGTAATAAACATATAAGGTAAGGAAATGGCTATTCATCTCACAGAAATATTAATGAGAACCTTTCTACAATCCTATAATGTAAGAATTGACATCAAAATACAGGTAATTATAACTATAAATAGAAATTGAGGTTTATTTGGCTTTTACAGATATTAATACCAAAAATATAAGCTAAAATTCTGTGCACTCCAAAAAAAATGTAAGTGTCAAGGCAGTCTATAAACAAATATTAATATTAACTTATTTCAATAAATTAAGCAAAAAGTTTAACAAACTATCATATATTGCATCCCAAAAAATAAATTAGACTATTAGAGCAATAACTGTTATAAAATATTCATAATTATTTATTTAACAAAACATTGTAAGACTTAAAGCTGTATATCCATATTAAAACTTAATATTAGCATTGGGTGGGTTTGGTTCCTCAAAATATTATGAAATGCTCAACTCAACTAAGCATCAATCCAAAACTAGGTGTTGCTGTTTGTAGGGATCCGCATCCTTCATCAAGTATGGACTAAATTGTCCGTGTAATAAAAAATAATAGAAAGATAAGGTATGATGAATTACAAACAGCTTGCTTTGTTTTTGTACTCGTTTACATTCTGCAGTAGCACTTTTGAATTAAATCCTTAGCTAACAAAGTTCGGCTTTATGTTATGTTAAATAAGAAATAACAAAAGACAAATGTTTTTGGAGTTTAATAACACCCATATAATAAAAATGATATTAACTAGAAACTACATGGTGTACAGTAAAACCAAACAAGTAAACTTGGGATGTAAGATGTAATCTCAAAAAATCAAGGATGCACAGTGTAATTAAGGTGGAAAAAGAGGTTTGTTTTGGTAATTTGTTATTAAGTAATTTTCTTCAAAAAAAACATGAAGTGCTAGGACTATGTATCAATGAATAAGCACTACAACTCGTCTTTATTATTTTCAGAGTTTTATGAGGTCTAAAAGATCCTTTGAAGAAATCACAATACAATTAAGCAAGGACAGTTCTACTTAATACATGCACATCTCTGACATTTCTAAGGTGACAAATCTATTTCTTTTCCACTATTACAAGGGTGCACATAATCAAGTCATCATTAATTGGTAAGCCAATCACATAAATTGGGCTGTTTCTATTTGTTTCAGGGCGAACCTGGAAGCTTTATCTATATCTTGTAAAGGATGCTCATTCCCATGAGGCATACTCTTCCAAATCTATGGCTGAAATAATTTAATCTAGAAGATGTCTAAACTTTGTGCAAAATCGTATTTATTTCTTTTGAAATACTACTAGAACATATTATCACAAAAATGTAAAAACATTGTGAAACATGACACAACTAATGATAGAGAGTAATAGTGGTGAAGAATCAAGTACATGAAGCTCTAGGAATTGCCGATTGAAATTAGCCAATACAAGGTACATTTTTCATTCTTCCAATGAATACCACATTGCCAAACTTTTAAATCAAGATGAATGTCAATTTACCTTTGCACGCTTGAAAAATGAAACAAAGTCCTCATCTGTGAGATGCCCGATGCACCACTGCACCCAGATCACATCATACCTTCCTGGATCTGGCGTGAATTCCTAAAGAAAAAGACAAACGGTTCTTTTTGTGGCAAAGGACTAAAAGTGAAAATCCAAAGATAAGCTATGAATAAAAGTAAAAATTCTTGGATGCAATTTCAATTAGTGCTCAAAAATTGAATCTAACATTTAACACACAAAAATGCACAGTAGGCATTTGTTGCCTCAGTTCGCTTTTATAAACAGTGATCTTTAATTTATATTAGTGACAACAATGTACTGGCCTCAATATCCAAAAAATAAAACCAACTCCAAGTCTCCAATCCATCAGTCATAACTATGAATCTATACCATCCAAACAACGACTCAGCGATTTAATTCAGTTCCACTCCTCATATGCACATGAAAAACACTTGGATCACAAATTGTTCTTTGTGCCCAACAAATAACTATTTCTTTTAACAGAGAATTGAGTGAATAGCTCTAAATTCCTAAGGCAGTCTAACATAAATTACTCTCGAAATATATCATTACCTGAAGTGGAACACAGAAAAAATTAGTGGCCTTGTGCTTCTCTGAGGCCATAAGGTTTCCATGGACCAAACCTTCATGGGCAGCCTCCAGGAAATGTGATACCGGTTCAAGAAGATCAACCTGGAGAACAAAATGAGAGGCAGTTAAGAATTGCTACAGGTGTAACACAGTTAGTAACCTCTATTATAGAAATATTGCACCGACATGTGGCATTAACAAAAATGCAGGGGAACCTAAATTTCGAAAGCATAGGGGGGAAGTGAATTTCACATACAGCGCAATGCTGAAAAGCAGGCATGGCAAACAGCAATCACTGACCTAATCCTATGTGGGTGAAAAATATCAACAAGAGTTATTAACTCCCCAATTTTCCAATCAATTAATCACTTCACATAAAGAATCACTATTAACATCCACTGTAATACTTTCACTTCGAGAATATGCAAAAAAACACCGTATGATACTTCAAAAATATATGGTTGTTCCAACTGAAATCATGTTCAACCCTATTTAGTTGTTGCTACGAAACTGGAATGCAATATACTATAATTAACTTCTATGATTTATCTACCTTCTACAAACATAAGCTGTGAAGTTCTCGAAAGTTCCTAGCAAAACAGTTCTTGCACATCACAGTAACCCACTAGTTTCCAACAAACCCAATCCTTAAAATACAAAAAATTCCATGCAAGGTATTAGATTAGCAATGATGAGGTTTGCGAGGGATCATCTATTAAGAAAAATTAAATCCATTTTTCCAAACGTATTCATCATTACCATATGACTTTTAAAGCTATTAAGGTAAATAAATCCCTGTATGTTGCCTTTCAAAAGAGTTGTGTTAGAATTTGATGTGCTAGATTCTTAGTCATCCTTAACAACTGTTTAAAAGTCACACTATCATCACAGACACAAAATCCACCAATATGATCAATGATGATTAGCAATTATAAGATAAAATTCTTTGCTAGGTTGATCTAGGAAGCTAGGAGAAAGCTCAGCAAAACAAGACCTTACCTCATTGAAATACCGTATGAGAAGATTTTTGGTGACTCGCCCAATACCTGAACCACAATCTGCAATAGTTTTGACTACAGATTATCACTGAATTCTATTACCAAAGCATAAACTGATCACAGATAACACTATCATCACTTCACAATGAAAATTTTAAGAATTAAATGATCGGTATCATGTGACAGGAGTCTAATAAGCAAATGCTGTCTTCAGAATCATTGTTTGATTGACAAATCTATCATAAAATGACACAGGGGGCAGTTAACAGACACCACAGGAATTAAGCAGTGCGTCTGTCTCATAGACAACATTGATGTGCAAGGTGAGGACATCAGCCAATGTATTTGTTATCGGGAGTAGTCATACCAGCAACTGTCGTGATCTTTTGATAAAGGTTCGATTTGTTAAAAACAAATGTGAAATGCCTAGAAAGTGTCGATATCATGCCATTGCACAGTTTATTTAGTCAAGTTGATTCATGATCCTGCATCCCTTGCTCTCGGTGGTGAAGTTACCAATATAATGAGAGAGAGAAACGCTTGGTTAATTTCAATTTTTTGGTTAACGTGACAAATATTCATAGGACATTTTATTATTCATGCTACATATTGACAGGTAAATTGAGAGAGTTTTAAATGGATATTGACATTTAGTACTATGATGTCAGGAGCGGTTTCTAAAATCTCCTTGTAAAGAAAATCAAATAAATTATCATATCCATTAGAAAATGTTTCAGTGGATCAGTTTCTTCAATTTACAATAAACAATAATTATTTTTTTCTCCGGCATATTTTGTGCGAGTAAAAAGAAGAGATAACGTAACAGCAGGTCATGTAATGGCAACATCAATGACAGAAATTACTGAAGGAGAACAGTAGGGTACATAAGACTCAAGAATGTAAAAGCTGATCCTTACGTTAAGCCAGATATGATGCTAATTCTAGTTCTGGATGATTATGTTCACTCTAAAGATACTCATAACTGATCACCAGAAAACCATTGCATTAGCTTTCATGAGTGCATCAGAAGACAATGAGATCAAGTTCCAAATAGTGAGGAACTCCTATCCTAGTAGGAAAAGTTTAAACTAAGTACAGTTAAGCTCCAGGAAGTCATCCAAGACTAACTCCAGGTGAAAATAAAAAACTACTCGAATAAATGTTTAAAGTTGTCTGACCTATTTTATATTTTTATCAAAACATTTATCTAATCTTTTGTTTAAACACATTACTGGTTGCATACTTATTGATCAATCAAATAAACTTAAAGGGCAAATATTTGTACTAAGATAGCTGCAGCATCATGTAATTGCAGAAGTAAGTCACCCAAAAAACTGGTCACATGCTAAGACTTCACAAACAAAAAGTTAACAACCAGCAAATAGCTGAACACACATAACTGTATCTAGAATTACCAGACATTCCTACTTCAGTAATCCACAATCCAACTATTAGCAGAAAAAAGACGTTAGTTTTTTTAGTATATTTGCAAATACAGATTACACTGACCAAGAGCAACGAGATGCCGGTTGATTCCATCATCAGAAAAGAGTTCATAGAAAAGGGCTTGTAGGAAAGCCTCACTGCCCTTAACATCTGCATCGTTTACATGCCCATATCCACCCAATACTCCATCTACCGAAGCCTCCACACCCTTCAAAGTTCAAACGGAAACATACAATAAAAGACACAATTTTTTTCTTGCTCTGTTAACGAGTACGTTCAGCAATCAACGAAACAACAATAGTGTTTAGTTACTTACTTCCCAGTAAGCAACGCCCTCTTGGTACCATTGGGTTTTCTTTTGGGTGTCGCCGGCGTTTTCTCGCCACATATCTTCGACGTTCTTGAATTCTCGCCCATCAGAATCGCAGCCAGAAACCTCCATGTCAGACCACGCACTTGCTGCTAGGAGTGGTGGCGGAAGAAAACTGTGGCGGTGACGAAAGGGTGAGGGGAGGCCAAGTGGAGATTGGAGGGATCGAGAATGACACGTCGTACGAGGAGGCTGGATACATGAACAAAATGTGCCATACAAAGCCATATGTCACACACCCACCCGGTCCACAGGCACAGGCAACCCGATAAATTATTTGTCAACTCAGAATTTTATTTTATTTTTAAGTATCCATCCTCCTCGTACGACGTGTCATTCTCGTTCCCTCCAATCTCCCTCATGCAATTTGACAACAAAAATGGAGAGGAAAATCTCTACCACCTACTTAACAAATCTCTTACAATCATGCATACAGAAGAAAGCTCATTTAGCAGGCAAGCTCCTCCACGCCCATATCACCCGTTTTGCTCTTCTCACAGATACTTTCTTCTGCAACCGCCTCATCGAACTGTATTCCAAATGCAATAACTTAACTTACGCTCACAATCTGTTCGATAATATGCCCCACAAAAACATCTATTCGTGGAATACAATGCTGATCGAGTACTGCAAAACAGGCGATCTTGAAAACGGGTGCAGGTTATTCTCTGAGATGCCGGAGAGGAACACTGAGTCATGGAATAATTTGATCAGTGCCCTGGTCCGTGGCGGGCTTGAGCAGAAGGCATTGGAGGTTTATGATGAAATGATCTGTAAAGGTTTTGTACCTACAAATTTTACACTGGCTAGCATCTTGAGTGCGTGCGGCTCTTTGTTGGATTTGGAGTGTGGAAAGAAATGTCATGGTCTTGCGGTTAAGACTGGCCTTGATAAGAATTTGTATGTGGGTAATGCTCTGTTGTGTGTGTATGCTAAATGTGGGTTTGTTAGAGATGCAGTTCTGTTTTTTGAGGATATGCCGGCCCCTAATGAGGTTAGTTTTACTGCCATGATGGGAGGGTTAGCACAGACGGCTAGAATTGTGGAGGCATTGGAAATGTTTAGATTGATGTGTAGGAAAAGGGTATGTATTGATAGTGTTTCGTTGTCAAGTGTCCTGGGTGTTTGTGCCAGAGGAGCTTGCGGAGAATCTGATGTTGATGACGTGAGTGACGGTGTCTCGCGTAATATACTTGGAAAACAAATACATGGACTAACAATTAAACTTGGGTTTGAAAATGATCTTCATTTGAGTAATTCACTACTTGATATGTATGCAAAGAGTGGGGACATGGATAGCGCTGAGGTTGTTTTTGCTAATTTACCCGAAGTTCGTGTTGTTTCTTGGAATGTTATGATAGCCGGTTATGGGCAGAAGTGCCAATGTGATAAAGCTATAGGTTATCTGCTAAAGATGCAATCTAGTGGTATTGGACCTGATGAAGTCACTTGTGTTAATATGCTTGCTGCTTGTGTCAAATCTGAAAATATGGAAACTGCACAACAAATGTTTGATTACCTGGCATCCCCTAGCGTGAGTTCATGGAACACAATCCTTTCTGGGTATTCCCAGGTTGGAGACCACAAGGAAGCTATAAAGTTGTTTAGGGAAATGCAGTTTCAAAATGTACAAGCTGATCGGACTACTTTGGCTATTGTACTTAGTTCTTGTGCTGCGATGGAGCTTTTGGAGGGTGGAAAACAGGTCCATGCTGTGTCACAAAAAACTGCCTTTTGTGATGATACATATGTTGCTAGTGGACTTATTGGAATTTATTCTAAATGTGGAAAGATGAACATGGCAGAATGTATTTTTGAGAAAATTCCTAGATTGGACATTGTTTGTTGGAACTCTATGATTGCAGGTTTTTCATTCAATTCCTTAGACAAGAAAGGTTTTTCTTTCTTTAAGAAGATGCGACATAATGAGATGTTTCCTACCCAGTTTTCTTATGCTACTATTCTAAGCTGTTGTGCGAATTTGTCTTCATCATTTGAAGGAAGGCAGGTTCATACTCAGATAGTAAAAGAAGGGTTTTTGAACGATCTCTTCGTGGGTAGTGCCCTTGTGGACATGTACTGTAAATGTGGTGATGTAGATCAAGCCAGGCAAGTTTTTGATATGATGCCTTGTAAAAGTATTGTTACATGGAACGAGATGATTCATGGTTATGCTCAAAATGGACGTGGAGATGAGGCTGTTGATCTCTATAAACAAATGATTGCATCAGGTGAGCAACCCGATGACATAACCTTTGTCGCTGTTTTGACTGCTTGTAGTCATTCAGGATTGGTTGATACAGGGATTGAAATATTTGACTCAATGCAACGAGACCATGGAGTGGAGGCTGGTTTAGACCATTGCACTTGCATCATTGATGGTTTAGGCCGGGCAGGCCGAGTTTACGAAGCAGAAGTGTTGGTAGATAAGATGCCCTACAAACATGAGCCAATTTTATGGGAGGTTCTGCTTAGTGCTTGTAGAGTTCACGCTAATGTGAGGTTAGCAGAAAAGGCAGCGAAGGAACTTATACGCCTGGATCCTCGAAACTCAGCCCCATATGTTCTTTTAGCTAACATCTATACTTCTTCAGAAAGATGGGATGAAGCGAGGGCTATTAGAGAGCTGATGAGTGATGAAGAGGTTGTTAAAGACCCAGGTTATAGCTGGACTGAATATAGAAGTGACATGCCATAATTAAGGGGGGTTAGAATGGAAGTATGGTTGAATTGATCTAGAAGACGAACTGGAATTTGCTTCCTTGGGTAAAATAAAACTTGGATATCGGTGCCAAAATGCAGGCTGGATTCAGAATCATCCCTCGGCCGAATTGAAGAGCACCAATTCGTTTTGGAAGCTTGGTATTCCATAGAGAGACAGAGAGAGTGCTCATGGTTTTACTCTTCAACACTTTTCCTATGAGATTAGTTCAACATTTAACTGGTCAGATGAGTTCAAAATTGATATTAGATTGGTACATCTTTCTTGAAGGTTGAAGGAGAAGATGGAAGGCAATTGGAGATCCAATAGCTTAAGGAGTTTTACAGAGCATCTCTCGATAGATAAATAACATTGCACAGTGGGAGACTTCCTTGGTATCAATTTTACCTTGTATCGATTCGCCAAAGAACTCTGTTCTCAGTGTTCTTTTTGGCCGATACTCGAGATATTGTGTCTTCAGCATGCCTACTTCTTGCAAACTGTGTTCTTGGCAATACTCCTACCAGTACATCTCGTTGGTACGCCTTCCTAATTCCCTTTTCATTCACAGATTCTAGCAGTCACTCGCACTGGGAGCAAAGATTGCTGCAGTTATATATGCGTTTCCCCGGTTTTTGAGCTTTGCTAGGAATGAAAAGATGAAGCCGAAAAATGTTTACATGAAAGTGATCCATTTTTCTCCTTACTATGGCAGAATTGTGTTTTTTTAATTTCAGATCTCAAGCAGAATTGTGTCACTTGAAAATGCTTTGATGTTGATAACAATCTTCATTATTTACAGATACTTTATGCACTGTTTTCTTGAGAGTTTAGAACTTGGATTAGGATAGTAATCAAGAATGTATGGTTTGGTTTTGTAAGTATGATGGTAAATTATCCCCTAACTGATTAATTCCATCAATGTTTTTTGTAGCAGGAAAATAATGTTATGGCTAACTTGACCTTTTCAAGATTTAACATTTTCACGTAGATATATATATATAAGCTTCAAATTAAGGGGAAAAATCAGAATTCAATTCTTTTGTAAATGTTATAAACAGTAAAATACATAATGTCTTTGATGAAATTCCATAAAGAAGACTGAGCATGTGATGATTATTTCATAGTCCACTCAACACCACTATTATACATATATATTAAATGAATTGTGCACATCAGATATCAATCAACCCACAACTAATGGATGTCTGTAATCTCAATGAAATAACCAAATCACCAGGGAATTTCCTGTCCATCCCAGGCAAAGAACTTGCCATTATGGCAGCTTTTTGAACCGTTGATGATGCTTAGAAGCTTTCGCACCGAGAACTCCTTGGTGAAAAGCTTGCCCTCAGGAACATTCCTTTGAAATGGCTTGGAGAGGTCTGTGTCCACTGTACCCGGGTGCAAAAGAATGCATATTATTGGATCCCTCTTACGTGCGAACTCCACAGACACAGTTTTTGTCACTGCCACCACCAGCAAACCAAACTGTTATCACACAAGTGATTGGAATACAAGTAACCAAATTCTATTTGTCAGGAGTTGCAAATCATAATCGACGAATTTAGGGATAAAATCATACACTGATTTAGTGCAGTCTTTGAAGCACGATAAGAGTGCCAACCTCCTAGGTGATTATCACCGATTGACCCGACCCTAGCACTTAGATTGGCTATGACAGCAACTTCTCGTTCTGTACCAGTGCCTCCTCCAGCCTTCAGAAGAGGCCACATGTGCTGCAAAAATGCAAACAACACTCGTAAGCTACACTGAGATGTGAAACCGAAAGAATTAACAAAACATATCTTTCAAAATCAAATTCGGTCGGTTAAATGCCACCACATAGAGTGTGTACCATCGTGCTATATGTAGGCACCAACTTAGTAAAAAAAATACGAAAAACAAATTCCTACCAGAACGAAATAAAAGAGGCAATCAGGAAAAACCTTTGTAACCATAAACCAGAAACTCAAAACACATGATTCTAAGTAGTTTTCTCCATTTGGTGCACGAGCATAACTCTATTAAGGTGTTGCATGCGTCCAGAACAATTGTTTATAGATGATTAGTCTCCATCTCTTGTTAAATCATTATAAACAATGCAATAAAACCTGATGAATCTAAGATTCTAAGCATTTATTTATACACTAAGAAACTTTAACTAAAAGGACTTCTTCCCAGGTTATTTATTCAGTTATTTAACGCATACAACATTGCTACTCCTCACTAAGCAAGAATAATAGCTACCTCTACATACATACCTTGATAACTAGAATAGGACCCACAGTATTAACCTCGTAAGTAAGCATTAAGGATGATTTCTCTACTTTGTTCAATGTTGTTTCTGCACTGAAAATTAAAGAAATCAATTTTTTTTCCAACAACCACAGTTATTGTAAAAGTTAATTAAAAAGCTAAAATTCCAGGTGTCGGCTATGCTGCAATATCCCTACCTGGCTGCAGTACATTCGGTATGGAGAGGATGCCTGATGCATTAATGAGAAGGTTCAGTGAGCCATATTTCTCTCTGATGGACTTTGCAGAAGCCTGAAACATAGGAAAATGTCAGGTGATAGAAAGAAAAAAAAGTGCATTGCTGGTAGCATGAGCAGTTTGTAACAAGGCACGGCCATTAACACGCCTGGAAACCACAAGAGGTGAAAAGCAATCACATAGATATACAATCTCATAATAACCTTGCATACCTGAGGTGGTAGAAATTCAAGTTTTTATAGTCTCCAGTTCTATTTGGGAGATAAGAAGGAGAACTAATCAAAGTTTCTCAGGAAACAAAAACAAAAGGAAAAAGAAACCAACAAGAGTAGGAAGCATTGAGAGAGAAAAGTTTGGTTCAGAAGAGCTAAATTTAAGAAAAGATTCACAAAACGTTTCACACCCATTTTTCCTTGGAAAAATGCCTCAAACATTTGCAATTTGACTCTAGACATTGACGTCGCTTGCCAGGCAAACTTTACTAAACAAGCTCAAGATTTTCTTATTCAGGAAAAATATAGGAAACTTGGAAAAATTAGCTCAAAATCATGGCTAAAAAACAAAAAATATCAATCTTCCTGTGGTCTGGAAGGAGCTGCAGAAAGGATCCGGTTAAGAAGGACTAACTAACCTCTATGGTACTCTCAACGCACAAATTCAATGGTAAAACATCAAGACGATCAGCAAATTTATTCTTCAAATCAAGAAGTCCCGTTGCCCCATCAGGATTTCGACAAGTAGCAACAACTTGCCCTTTCTCATTTGTTTCAAGAAGTTGTTTAACCTGTTAAAGAGTATAACCAATTGAAACTTCACTCACTGTATCAATTGATTCCTTCAATAAACATGTAATGACGCAGTATTTCTCTTTGGAATATGATGGGAATTAATCATATAGAATTGTTTTTATGAATCATGTTTAGAGTGGTTTGTAACAAGCATCAAACAAATGCAATGCAGACATTCCTACATTATTGTAGGTTGCAACAACAATAAAACTTAATATGCCTCTGTAAATTTACCAAAATGGAAATGCACAGCAGTTTCTACATGCAAAAGAACAAGAAACTGATAGTATTCTTTCTGAAGCAATCATCTTAACCTTGCAGTGGAGTAAGAAGTAACTGTGGTGAGATTTCTCAACTTACACCATCTACCTCACTTCAGCATGGTGTTGGCTGATGATATGAAAGGTAAGTCCGCGATTGCAGAGAAGTTCAAGTTATACAAAACAATCCATGTATTGATGCTAACGGGTGACAAAAGAACAAGATTATCATGTGAGAGCAACCGGGTAGAATAAAAATGAAGAGCACTCTTCCATAAAAGTAATTGAGAAGCATTTCATAAAAGCTGTTTTAGTAATAGTTTGTATGAAAATAATTATCCTTTTCCTTATATAAACTTGGAATCCAGCATTGGTACTAGAAGCAAGAGTGCAGGTCCAAATGAAGAATGAATTTCAGTTCTCAAATGCAGCAGATTTATAACTTGAAACTACAAAAGTACATTGCATTGGCTATAAAATAAATTCCACATAATGACACTGCATTGTCCTAAATGCCAAGAATATTTTCCAAAATTAGGCAAGAGAAGCAAACAGCATCCATCATGCATCAGTTCAGATGACAATAGGCAAACAAGAGGGCATTCCATCTAAGAAAGATCACACCAATCCATCTTTCAGTAGAGCTAGAAAAAGGCAAAAGAATCCATTAAAACTACTATAACTCTGCAGGAGGAAAAATGTCCATCAAATAAATGATGGAAGTAAAAAGAAAGAAGAGAAAGAACATACAAATTCAAGACCGATTCCCCTGGAAGCTCCTTGAACCAAAGAGACTCCGCCCACCCACCTTGGAGGAGAAGCACGAAAAGCTGAAGAAGAAGAAGAAGAAGAAGAAGCCCTTCTTACTATACAGCTAAGACCCAGTAGAGGAGACATGATTGGGCGATGGTTTAGAAACAAAAGCTTCATTCTTTCCGGTTAACTAGAGTAAAGTGTCTGTCTTTCCATCCCAAAACCAGCAGCGCCTATCTATCCTATTCCTATCCCTCTCGTGATGAGCCATTAATGACCGATGGGCGATGACAAGTGACAACCGAGCACCAGAGAGAACCTAAGCCTAAGGAACCCAAAACGGCTCGTTTAGGCCCCCCGTAGTCGGTAGTTCTCAATTCTCATCTCCCAAGTGTAGGAAGTAGGAACTGCCACGTGATTTTGTAAGGAACTGACAGTCATTTCGGAATTACTTCTTTTGTGTTAATGTCTGAATTACTCTTTAAAATACAACAGTTTATAATTGAATCAAATAAAACCTTTCGTTTATCAATTTTAATAAATCATATCTTAATTTTAAAATTATCTTTAACAAACCTTTATTATAATGCAAAGTATTTATAATTAGTGTGGGAAAAAGGTATTCAAGATAGGAATTAAGGTTATTTCTAGTGATATGAAATGCTTTTCTATGCATGTCTGCATCATTATCATGAGATTGAAATCCCAATTCCTTTCGTTTGAAAATCATTACAACAGTCACTCCCAATATTGCTTTCAAAATTGGGATTTAAATCTACGATCCCCACCTGGCCACCTCCATCAATCAAAACTCCAAAAAGAAATGCTTTAAACTGTTCTTTTTCTCCAACGAAGTGACTTCAATTGGAAGGGTGTAATGTGTATCCAACCTTCAATCTCTCATTAAAGTTGATGGATTTGACGGAACTTAGGGTCACTATTTCCTCATCGTCATCAATCCATGCTACAACTTGCTTCCCTTCCACCACCCCATTGTCATCAACTTCCCAACGTGAACAAATTACCTAACTTTCCACACAATGCTTGATTTCCATTTCATTTCTTTTCTTTTCTTTTCTTTTCTTTTCTTTTCTTTTACAAAATAATATAGTATCATCGCCTAGTTTTTTTACCTTTTATAATTAAGTAATTTATTTTGATCTTAACTTCCTCAACCATTCATTTTTCCCATTTTTATTAATAGTCCAGATTGTTTGAACTTTACCTCTTAATTTTGTACAAAATTGAAAGGAGCTGAATCCTCCTAGTAGAATGCTTCGTTATATACACATACCGATTATGTAATTCTGTTTCCGTTCACTGATTTTCTCGCTAAACGGGGGCTTTGTTGATAGTGTTGTCATTTGTTCGAGTAATTATAGAATGCATTCGGTGTGTCATATTATTCCGTCCACACTCACTCACATTAGCCAATAAAAAAATTACACGTTAAACTTGGTAGTTAAAAATTAGGAGGTTTTAAATTTTAAAATAACTATAAATTTAGGTAGCGGTGGGAGAAATTTCAAAAGAATTCGTTCACATATTACACACTAAATTAAAATACCGGGTGCAGTATATAATTTTTCTATTAATATATGGGAACTTCCTTCCTCGTGCCTTTTCTTAAGGTTTGTTAGCGAATTAAATTAACGTAGCAATTTTTTAGAAGCTAGTTGGTGTGCCCTGAGATTTAAAAATTGTCAGAAAGTGTTAAAATATTCAGTCGTATATATTTTCTTTTTATTTATTACATAAGAAACGAAAACAGAGCGCTTCAAAATATATATTAATTTACAAAATGAGTTGATGCTAATAATAAAATTAGCCCTAATAATAAAATTTGAATTTATTAATATACAGTACTTTCTCCGGTATTTATTAATTAACTTTCTGAAATAATAGATAAATTTAAAATAATAATTTTTAGACCACGTTTTTTTAACTGTAGTTTTCAATTTATCCATTTTTTATAGTATAATTACAATAATACTATTGTACTAAATTAATTGGTTGGATAAAAAAATTAAATAAAAACGACAATTAATTTGGATCACATTTTTAGTAGAAAAATCACAGTTATTGAATAACGGAGGGAGTATAACTGTACAAATATGTTGCAGTATTTTTTTATTAGTAATTTATTTTGTTTTTGCTAGTAAAATATTTGCTTCTCTGAACTCAATCTCTCTGCACATCCCTAGAGGGCGGAAAAGACTGATAAGAAAAGTCAAGCTTTTTCTTTTTCTTAACTGATTTGCTTCTCTTCTCATCTATTATTTTATTTATTTTTATAGCCCAATATAGCTGTGATCTCTTGTCGTTTTGTGAAGTATAATGTAAGCTTAACTTACCTATTAGTATTTGTATTCATTTAATATAGGCTATAGCAAGAAGAGCTGTTTTTTCCACAATTTAATTTCTATGCTTGCTACTCTTCAATTTTCAGCTTTAATAACAACCCTTATCGAATGAAGTTATAATTTAACTAGTTAGCGTATGTTATCTTTATGACGCAAGTCAAATCATGACTTCGATCCTTAATATTTCAATATTATAATAATTAATATATAATTTAACCAATTTAAAAAAGAAAAGAAAATTACATGGTGAGTGGGTGCTTGACAATTTGGAATGTGAATTAGTAGCTAGGAACAATAGTACTCCAAACAGTTTATCATTCATGTTATTTAAACGGTTAGTTTTTCTCCTAATGTGGATTTAATCGAATCCATATCTTACTTTATAAATAATATTTATGTATTACACCCTCCGTCCGGTATTAAATGGCGAAAACCTACGAAAAGTTACTGTATACTTTACTTGACTTTTTAGTGTAAAACCTACTGAAAATTACTGTGCTAAAAAGACAGTTAATACCGGACAGATAGAGTATAAGCAAACTTTGAACGATTGATTGATGAAAAGATGGAAGCTTAAAAGTCCCAATTTAGTAGAGTAATGAGCGGTGTGCGATGTCTGTGTCAGTGTAACTGTATATATGTATAAAAATAAACAAAAAGATATTATAAAAGAGCTGGTTTTTCCTGTTTGTGTTGGTGTTAGAACTGTTGATCTCTGATGATCAGATATCTTTGCTACGGAGGAGTCATGTCTGATGATGGGAAGTACTTTGTTTGTTTCTGTTCCTCAGCTTTCTGTCCCATCTGCACAATATTCCAAAAGGAATGTGGGATTCATCTCCCCCTCCCCTCTGCTCCCAATCAACCCAACTACCACTGTCTGTCCATTTCTCTCTTCTTTTCTTTCCTTTTTATTAACAATCTAGTGATTCTTTGGTTTCAATAATAACCTTTACTACTAACAAAAAAAAAACTGTAAAATAAAAATGACAATGGAAACTTTTGTTTTACAAGGAATATTTGAATTTATACCTGTAAGTGGCTTAAAAGAGAGCAAAAACTTAAAAAGGAAAAAATCAAAGTGAAAAGACAAGGTTTATGGCAGGACCTCAAATTAATGGCAAAAAAGAATAGTATATGGTTAATTATTACTATATAGATTATGATCAAGGTCCTGTTATATACCTCCTCTCTTTGCTTCTCCAAATGAGTTGCCATTGCTGCTGTTAGTGGTGGTGGTGTTGGTGGTGTTTGGGTTTGCCGTCCAATCAAAGAAACTCATGAAAGGATCCAAGAACACCTTGCTTTCATGTCCCATGATCTCCCCATCATCACCACCACTGCCACCGCCACCGCCACTGCCACCACCACCACCGTCGTACAGTAGATGAAGAGGGTCCGTCGTATCCATCTCCCCCAACTCAGCAAACAAATCAGGATCACTAGCACTACTAGATGACTGGAGATGGTCAGGAGGTGGTGGCATTAATATTGGCCTGTAACTTTGTGCATGATGATGATGATGATCAGTACTAGTCGTCGACGTACTCGTCTCATCTTTTTTATCAGTCTCCGGCGGCTCTTCTTCATCTAATTCTTGATCCTCATGATCGATTTCAATTATCTCTTCCTTTACGGCACCAACAGCAGCAGCAACATTGCAGCTAATTTGTTCTTCCTTCGGGTTATTACTATTGTTACTGTCACTAGTGCTGTTACTATTATTACTGTTTGGAGTCTTGTTTGTCTTTGAAGAAGCAGCACCACTGGTTTTGGTGGGGTGCTGTGTCGACCTTGTTGAGCCGGCCAGTGCATTCCTCTGAGTTGGCCATGGATGGTTATGCTCTGATGTGTATGTGATCACCAACATGTTCGGATCGGTCCGGCTACGCTCCACTTGCTTCCTTGCCGAGCAACCCTTTGAACTGCTGCATCTATAATATCCTCTGCGCACACGAAATCAATTTTACAAACATCAACTTTTTTAACAGAACTTGTGCCGGTACTTTACCAGTAAAAGACAACTATTGAACTATACATCCGTCCCGTGGCTGAACATCAATTCAATTATTACTTGCCTGGGATAGGGAGAACCTTTGATGGGTTTTTGACCGTATTTTCTCCATGCCCACAAGTCAGATGGTACTACTTCGCCTGTCGGCCTACTGTTGCTTGCTGCTGGTGCCGGAATGCAAACCACCTTCTTTGCCTGGCTCTTCCTGCATTTCATAATCAATGTAATTTGTCATTTATTTCATATATATGAGATGATTCCCTCATTTCCAAGTTGGGACAGAGATAGTTATAAAGGAGATAAGAGAAAAAGAGAATGAAATATACAGGTGAAAGGGATATATCGTTTGAGGTGCAGATGAAAAAGGTTAGATGAGATCGATGATAACACCATGCATGAAAACCAAGTGTGTGAGTATAAATTAATCCTTGCACTACCAGTTAGGCAACCTTTTTCCCCTTTTTCTTCTCAGTCCCTTCCTCTAAACTTTTTCACACCTAGCTACGACCTAGGATACAGTAATCTATTCCAAAACCCTAATTAGCAAAAAACTTACCAAAAACTTTGATTATGCACTAATCTACACTGCTGTAATCCTTAATGCTATCATGTTCATGCTGATCAATTAATAATGATGATATAGCTACCCAGCTAGTTACATTTTTATTTTATTTTTCAAAAAAAGAAAAAAAGAATCATCCATCCTTCCTATAGCTACCATACCTGAAGATTAAATGGATATGCACGTCCTATCCTATATATTTAATTGAAACTAATGTAAGTTGAGTTGAAATCCAAGTACTAGATAGGCATTTATTAAATTCATATCATGGAACTCCTAAAATTTGATGAACACAAATTAATACTAATATATTTATTTAATGACATAAAAAAAAGTTGATAGGTATTAATTACCTTCTCTTGATTCCAAGATTCCGCGGAGATGGGATCTGCACGGCTCCGGCGTTGTTCTCAACCAAGCAACCTTTCGATGCCGTGGTGGTGACAGCTGTACTGTTAAAACTCCGCGGTGAATTGAGAGCGGAAGAAGAAGGCAGAGAAGGAGGCGGGGTGGCAGCTGGCATCACCGGAGAATTCGGCCGCAGCTGATTAATATTAGGCGACACCGAGATCTGAATTCTTGAGAAAATGCCTCCCGGCCGGCGCGGAGTACTCATCTGCATCTCCTCCCCAAAAGCTGATTGATGATGGGAAAAAATGTTATAATTACTAGTGTTACTGCTGCTAGTTGCACCGCCGCAAAAAGCGGAGGCGGTCGAGTTTGTTCTGGCATCGTCTACGTCAAGGTCAACATCGTCGAAGCTGGTCGTAGGAGGAGGAGGACTACTGAGCATGAGATGATGATGATGAGGAGCAGGATAGGAGGAGGAAGACGGCAGTGGAGGTGGCGGTACTGGGGAGGTGAAGTAGGCGGCGTTGAGCTCGTGGAGGAGCGGATCTCGCATGTTGCAGAAAGGGTCGCCGAAAAGATCTTGTTGTTGTTGTTGCCGCCCTCTAGAAGCTGAGGAGCAGACGTGTTCTGCGTTGTTGATTAATGGATCGAGTGATGATGATGATTCGGAAGGAGCGAAAGAGATTTGTTGCCAGTTGCATACACGATCTGACGGTTGGGCTCCATCTACTCCACCGCTGCCGCCGCCGCGGAGTATATCTGTTAAATCTCCTTGGAAGTTGTCCATTGGGACTTCAAAGAAGGTGCGGGTATAGTTCAGAATTATTTAAGCAGCTGTAGTACTCATGATAGACCTTTTTTTCTGTTTTTTATTGCACCGAACAATTTAAAACGCAAGAAGCATGCAGGAATTTTTGGTTTTGGTTAAAGATGAAGAAAAAGAGGTGTTATCTGAGGATTGATTGCAGGAAAATGAGAGAGAGAGTTGAGTTGGTGTTGAGCTGCTACAGGCAGCAATAGAAATAATAACAAATCAGAAAGACAATGGTTTTGAAGAGATGAGTCGCTGACTTTGAACACACCAAAAGAAATTAAAAATCAATTCTTTCAGACTTGGCTACACGCAACCATGAAAGGAAGAGATAGGGAGAGAGAGAGATGAATTTGTTTTTAGAAAAACAAAATGGAAATTATAAATGGAAAATTAAGAAAATGTACAAGACTTGTGCAACGATGTCTTTTTTAAAAGGAAAAAAAAAACAAGTGATGGGGAAGTAAAGAGGCGGCAAGAAGCCGCATTTTTCGGGGAAACGTTTCCGACCTGGAATTTTTATTTAATTTTTTCCTATATTAAAAAATTGCAAATTAGACTACTCGTAATTTGGAAAATTTCCTCTTTTAAGTATTATAGATCTAATCGGATAGAGAGTGTAAAATTTCAGATTCGATTAACTTTATTTATATTTCCTATATTTTTATCTTATTTATATTTCGTATATTTTTATCTCTGTTAAAAATTTAAAAAATAAAATAAAAGGTAAAATTCGAACCTAATCTAATCAACCAACGAGGAAAAAAAATAAAGATCACTTCCCTATAAGATTGGTTGATTAGACATTTATTTTCCAATTTTTGGTGGATTAAAATTTTGCCTCTTTACTACATGGAAATATATTATTATAAGAAGGCAATTGCGAGAACCTCTCATAGTGGTATATATGCTAGCTATAATTGTACATTAGCTCTCTCCACCCAACCCAAAAATTGACCTTCTAGTATACACTATTACATATATTCGAATTATTTTCGGTTTTTTTCACCGTAAATTTAATGACTAAAAAATATTTCTGATAGAAATATATTTTCTTATTATAGATTTAATAATTAAAATTATTTTAAATAAAGTAAATTATTTTGATTATTAAATTTATGGTGGAAAAAAAAAATCTCAAACATGACTCACACTTTATATATTTTGACCGTGGTTATTTTTCACAAACAAAAAACTATACATTATATTATTATACTAGGTGGTTGCTCTTACTACTCATAATCCTATAAATAGTTCTTGACACCATCCATGTTGGAGATTGGAGAAGACTTCTGCCAGAACAATCCCATATTGCTTTCATTTCTCGATCTCCGGTGTAACAAATTTTTTTATAGCAAAATTGTTATATTATTAATTATTATTAATTACAATTCTAACGATTGAACCCATCATCTTATTTTTTTGATTTGTAATTTCCTAATAACTTTCTTTAGTGAAATAAAAATGAAAAAAGAAAGTGAAAAAACTTTTGTTACCCAGACTGCTGCTGATCACGATAGGAGGATTCCAAACATCTTTTTTTTATAAAATATATTTCCGATAAATACCTCATTTTTATTGCTATTTAACAATTGGGTTATCTTTTACCCAGACCGATTATGGATTGAAGCGTAACTTTTAATAAATATAAACAAGCTTCTTTAGTTTATAGGAAAAAAAACATAAAATTCACTCATGTATTTGTATCATACGTCAGGATAAATTATTACATTTGTAATTGAGTCAAATAAGTCACTGCATTTGTCCATTTGATTTATATTAATCATTCTTCCCTAAAAATAGTTATACCTCATTTGGATACATCAAGGCTATGCTTACATGATATTTGTATCATATGTCACCAGTACATTTCTAATTGAGTCAAATAAATCACTGTATTTGTTTACTTGATCTACATTAGCCATTATTTTCTAAAAATAATTATACCTCATTTGAATACATCATAATTATGGCTATCCTTGCATGGTTTTTTTATTAAAATATGACATGACATATTAAAAACCATGCCCTACACTCATTTTATAATTGAAAATTAAAAAGTTTGATCAAAAGATCCAAAAATAAAAAAATCAAGATGGATCAAAATAATATTCCCTTTTCAAGCGATAAAATATCGAGCAAAATCAAAATAATAAACCACTATTTTTATGCATTCAATTTTTTTTATATATTTGATTTTTTTATGTCAATTTTTTATATTTTTATTTTAAAATTTAAATTTAATTTCTAAGTCAGTATGACCATTTTTTAGATGTCAAACAAAATATAATTATTTTTAGAAAGAAATGGCTAATGTAGATTAAGTGGACAAATATAATGACTTATTTGGCTCAATTACAAATATAATGACTTATCCTGATATATGATACAAATATAAGAGTGAATTTTAATTTTTTTTCCTAACTTATAAGTTATAATGATGATTCTCCAAAACAAAAATGACTAGATTTTGAATTGGAGTCCTGTTACCTACATTTATATACTTACTTACTACGATTATGAATAAATAAATGCAATAAAGTATTAAAGAGTTTTTACAAGTTTGATTATATTATAATTAAAGTCTTGGCAAAATAACACTTAATTCTCTTTTTATTATTTTTATATTTGTCTATTTAGTTACCTGTAAGGAACTATGTAAGGGACGATAAAAATGCGAATGGAAGTAGGGAATGAGAATGATGGAATATGCTTAATCATATTTGGCATCTTACTATTAAGAAAAAGAATAAAAAATTAGAATGACCATTATTTTTGTTTAATGGTAAAAAACGAGAATAAACGTGTAAAATTTTATTTTACCCTTATTTTGATGAAGTTATTAATAAATATATTTAATAATAATTTGATAATTTATATTTGAAATTATTCCATCAAATATAAATATTAAATTCCACAAGAAATGTCAATAAAATATTATAACTAATCAAAATTGTAAATAAATAAAAAAAAAGGAAAATTGACAAAAACAAGTTTTTATTAAAAAGATTAAAAGGGAATTTTATTATGATCAAACAGAAGAGGAGATGTTGATGTGGAGAGAAAGGCGGCTTTTCTGTACAGTAAGAGATGGATCGAAGCTTTGTGGACCAATGATCATGAAGGGAATCTTCCATGCCTAACATATAGCTAACTTAGTAGCCTCATCTCTCAATTCAAAATATATTTTTCAATGATTATATTATTAATTATCACTAAAGTGCGGGATATTATATCTATTGTGTTTCATAATTGGTTTAAAAAAATAGCATTATTATCACATCTTAAATTGTTAGTTACACATCATTTAATATGCCGAAAAAAATACTATATTGGTCTTTATTATATACTACAATATTATATGTCATGATATATCATTTCAGCGATAGATATATTAATAGTAATAGTCGCATCTCTTTCATATTATATCATTTTATCAATAAATGTATTTATTTCTAACGATTATCTTTCGAATTAATATTAATATTTTTGAAAAGTTAAAATTATCATCCTAAAAATTAAAATATTAAAACATAATAATGTCTACGTGAATATCTTTAAAAAAAAATTCTCAACTTTTTTGTACTTTTGCTTTGTATGCCATAGTAGTATAAATTACAATATTAAGAATTAAACTCATAAATTACGTTTTTATTTGTTGATATAACATCATATGTCTCGTCACTCTATTCTAATTCCAATTTTGGCGTTGGAAAATGGCCTCAAGAGTCAAGAACTAATTAAATCAATAAGACTGTGGCCAACAATATCCTTTCTAACGTTTTTATATTCATCTATTCGCATTCTTACACATTCTTGTTCAAACTAAAGAGATGACTGCATATGTATGTACGTATTTCACGTTGGCATTGGCAACGCCAATGTAAGAAATGGGACCAATGCCAACTTGTTAAAAAAAAAGAAAAAACTGTTGAGAGTTTATACGATAAAATTCTTCCAAAATAACTCAACGTGACAAGAAATTTTGGTCATTTCAACAAGTGGAATAGGCAACGCAAGACCAATCCCCGATAAGAAAAGATCCGATGGCATTCATCCAGCTCCTCTAATTTTCCTTTGAACATGACCAGTAATGTTAGGCGAATCTGAACCGTTTAATAAAATTGGACGAATGAGATTAAAAATTCAACTCATTAATGAGTTGACCACTTATTGAATTTTATTGACTGGTCAACTCATTAATGAGTTGAATTTTTAATCTCATCCGTCCAATTTTATTGAATGGTTCAGATTCGTCTAACATGACTGGTCATATTTAAGGAAAAATTAGAGGAACCGGATCCATCAGTAGGCATATGTACACGCTCCCACATGATGGGTGCATTAATTGTCCGCCAAGTGACATCAATTCTCTTCTAAATTGATTGGACTCTCTAACACATAGACTTATGACAAGCTAAATTGGCATATTAGAAGGTAAAACCTACTAATGATCATAATTGTCATATTTCTTACTATAAATACCCCTCAAAAATCCTGTAATTTTTTTTTATAAGATTTTAAAACACACAACTACTATATTCCCAAAACTTTATTACCCATATGCATTGCACACCACTAGTAGATCCTGACATAACTCATTAATGCTCTGCATCATAAGGATTTTTTATTTTGTATACTCAATTCTAACTTAATCGTCGGAGTGCTAACGTCGGGTAATTTACATTAATACTATGCAAGACTTCCATCAAAGAAAAGCTCGATGCTAGTTGCACCATCACAACAAACCAGGTTTCACAAAGCCATCCTGATCAAAAGACCCTCCTACCCTCAGTATATATCCTTTACTACATAATCCCTTTCTCAACATTATCATTATGTATTTGGATTTGCTAAATAAATTAATTTCCAAATTTAATAATTGGTGCGGCCACTGTTCCGTGCCTTGCGTATGCATGTTTTATATATAGACAACGAGAATCATGCCAAAAAAATTGTAATAAAAATTATGTAAAGAAGAGAATAATTCTACGAGGAGCGGGACATATAACTTTAAATATCGTCCGTTACGTTACATAACACATGATTTATAACGTAATTTTGACCTTTTATTATTTTCGTTATTTTTGTTATATGATAGGCAATCTCCAAATTTGATGAATAATATTGATATTATTTAAGCGAGATGACATTTCTAGCATTTACAAGTCAATTATAAAAGTCAATTATAAGTGTAATAACCGCGACTGTTATGTTAAGTTGTTATTTTTTGCGATTTTTATTTCGTTACCCGTTATCGCGATTTAAAACCACAGAACGGTACCATAATTTATCTTATTTTAGGGCAAATAAGATTGGTTTTTTTATAAGGGTAAAAAATGAAAGACAAATAAATAAGAGAATGAAATTTTTTCAGGACTATTATGAAAGAATTTAAATTTTAAAGTAGTGAATATCAAGGATAAATGAAAATAGAATAAAATTTAAGACCGAAATTCGCAAACGAGTAGAGTATCTAAACGGTAAACACCCTAGTTGTAATGATGGTAACAGTAATTAAGTTGGATTTTCACTTGGTGGCCCATGAATTCCAAACATTGAAAAATAAATAAAAGAAAGAAATGGATAATTGAATGGCTCCAGGCAAGAGTTGCCCCACGTTCTTGCACGATGGACAAACGCCAACACATAAAAACAAAATCCCCAGAAAACAACAAATTGAAACTGGGATTCTCTTCTCTGACCATTACTATACACTATACGCCTGCCTGCCTGAGCATGAAATTATGAATCTCTCAATCCCACCCCATGTGAATCACCAAGCAGGCCCCGATACTTCTTAATCATTATTATCATTAATCATTGTTTAATCAATCAAGCTGATCATCATAAATTAAATTAAATTAAAACTACCCACCTTATTCCTCGCTGACCATCTTAATTAATTAAATAATGTTGCTAGCTAGTTAATTACTATAAAATTCGATAAAATATACTAAAACTCAAACCAAAATGGTTTTGTACGCCTACCTAAATACCGTGTTGAATTTCATCATTCATCCATCATCAATCAACTCTCTCTCTATCCACAAGCATGTTCGTGTTCGTGTTCGTGTTCGTATTCTAACCTTGTGCATATAATTGTGATAAAACTTATGAACGAGAGAGTTTTGCTACTCTTTGAAATCTTGCCAATTTAAATTAAAAACAGTCAGCACTTAATGTGGTGATCTGATATCGAATAATCTTGTTCTTCTTTTCTCTTCAGGATTTTTTCCTGTTCTTCTTTAACAAAATAAATTAATTTGGTTATAGCACTCTTAGATTTACAAAAAAAAGAGGATTTTTTCACCATTTTTTGTATAAATTTTTTACATTTCTCAAATTCAGATCTAATTAACATTCGAATTAAAAATGGACAACTATCTTATTATACAGAACACAATATTTAACAAATGATGGTATTAACTCTCTTCTTCCGTTGCATATAATAAAGGAATAATTAACTCATGAGTTGTCTAATTAATTAGCATGTGTCTCCTCTGGACGTCATGCCCTCCCTATACCGCGATCTCATCCACCACAATGCCTACTTGGACGGCTCCGACCAAAAACTACAATTCCTAATACATCGACGGCAACAATTGCTAGCTAGTCGCAATCATTCAACAAAACATCTCTAATAAAACAAAAGCTTGAGAGGATCCGTACATATCATTCCATTAATAAAGATCGTAAACTATTGTTTTTTACCATAATTTAATCTCTACGGGCATTTATAAATAGTTTTTTAACTGTCAGAATTTAATTTTTAGTAGCTCCTCTACTCAATTATTAATGTTCATTATTTTTGCACTATATGTTAATATGCTTCTTCCCATATTTTGAATTTAGTAGGAAGATTTTGATGATTATCATGATCTGCAGGACGTGAGACCTATGTTGGAATTATATATATGGTTATATATATTATTGGGAACAACTAAACATCATTTTTATTACATGTGGTTTTAAAATAAGGTTTTAGAATTGAGCCATTAATTATATAAACAAATTAAAAATAAAACTATGATATTGGAAGATTATTTAAGCTCTTGGATTGTGTAGCACATGTCCCTTTTAATTACCCATGTGAATTCCAAATTACTTCACTTCAAGAATTTAAAAACTTATCTAAAATCTTTTTGCCATTAATTGAGGGATCATTTAGAGATCCCAAGACCCTTTAAGTGCAAGTTCAACAAAACCATAGTCATGTTTTCACATTCATCCATCATTTCATGCTCTTCTAGTGTTTCACTCTTACGAATATATGCTATAATTAAAATGATTTGATATATTACTAACCAATTACTTATAAGGATTCTATTAACTAAAATCAATCAACATTAATTTTGATATTATATAATTATAATATATTAGAAAATGATAATTTTTAAAGGACGAGATATAGTGACTTAACATAATTTATAAATATAGTGACTTAACATAATTTATGGTATAAATATATGAGTGAATTTTATGCGGAAAAAAAAACTGCGATCATTTTTTTAAAATCTGAATTTGACCATATAAGCATTGATTTAACTATCTAAACCGAGTCATCATCATTTTGATTCGGGCTTTTTAATTTAAAAAGAAAATGTCAGAAGAATTACATAATAATTAAAGAAATAGTTAAATTGAGACTAAGAAGAAGAGACTAGACGAAAAGAGTAGTGTTATAGAGAATCACGTGAAAATGATAATATATAAATTATGATTCCTTGTTTATTCTTAATTAAAACTTAAGAAACTATTAAGGTAAGCTAGTGGTGTGGAATTAAAAAATCTCTTAAAGTGTGAGGGTTTCAATTCTTATTAGGCAAAAAAAGAAAGAATTAAAACATAATAACTAAGAAGAGAAAGATTGAATTTGGTAGTGAGAGATACCGAGTGATTTGTAAAGTCGAGAATAATGTACAATTTTTTTATTGAAGAAACAAAACCGCCTAAGGAAAATATGGTTTGCAACGAAACACGTTTACCACTCCCTTTATTTTTCTTCGTTTTCCTTAACTTTGGAGTTGATCAAAAATAAAAAAAAATTAAAACTATTGCTTGATACAAAACATGTTATGCTCTACATGACTAATGGGCTGGACTAATAGCCTAATACTTTCCTAACAGGCCTAACTAAATACTAGGCCCAACTCAGGAAATCCTAACAGGCCTAACCCAGGCCCATTGAAACATTTCAACTCTCTCTCTTTTTTCAAATTTTCTTAACTAAAAAAAAAAAGAAAAAATACAAAAGGTAGGCGCTCCTATTCCAGGGCGATGATATGCTATATGCTGGTGCACTTAAGCTTGTCTTCGTCATAGACGTTTTGAGGCTGGTAGTTTGTTATCGTAAACGGTAAACTGTAAACCCTAACTGTCACTCCTCTCTGTTATTCAGAACCCGTTATCCGCCATGACTTTAGAAATTGAAGCTCGCGAGTAAGCTCCTTTTGTTTCCTTGATTGAGATAGACTCAATTTTTTTCCCCTTATGTCATTGTTTGGAATGCAAAAAATTGAAAATTGAGTAAATTTGTGGTGTTGGGTTTTTTTGGCAGTGTGATCAAGATTGTGCTCCAATTCTGCAAAGAGCATTCGCTCCACCAAACCTTCCAAACTTTACAAAACGAATGCCAGGTCTCCCTCAACACAGTTGACAGCGTCGAGACGTTCGTGGCCGATATCAACAGTGGAAGGTGGGATGTCATCTTGCCTCAGGTCGCGCAACTCAAGCTTCCCAGGAACAAATTGGAGGATTTGTATGAGCAGATTGTGCTTGAAATGATTGAGCTTAGAGAGTTGGACACTGCGCGTTCCATCTTGAGACAGACTCAGGCTATGGGTATCATGAAGCAGGAACAGCCCGAAAGATATTTGCGCCTCGAGCATCTCTTAGTTAGAACTTATTTTGATCCCAATGAGGTTTGCCTTAGTTCCCAGTTAAACTTCTTTTATTGTCTGTCCATATTGGTCTATACAATTATCAGTTAACCAATGAGCATAGCATGAGTTAACAATAGTGCGCAAAATGACAGGCTTACCAAGATTCAACTAAGGAGAAGCGCCGTTCACAGATTGCCCAAGGTTTTCTCCCTATTCTACTTCTGCTTGCTTGTTTGTTGCTACCAACTGATCAAGATTCAAGATGCCCGTTAGCATGTTGTGTTGTGAATTGAAAATGAATTCTTGAAAAATGTAATAGTTTTTTTCCTCTCTTGTTTCTCCTTAGCACGTATGCATCTAGGTTTATCTTTAGTTAGAATTCGGTTGTTTACTGCTTTTAGGTTTTACCAAACTCTAATGCTTGCAATAGAGAAAATATCATTCCATTCTGTACTGTGTATTTCTGTTAATAAAGAAAAATGTCAGTCAAAGGTTACATCATTGTGTTTTTCTTTTCTTTTTTCTTTTTGCTGCAAGGGTCCATGTAATTCGTGGTCAGATGTAAAAGAACCTCCCAAACTATTTTTGTTTTGTTTTGAGCCAATGGCTTCTTTCAATGAATCATCCAACTTGGTTCTATGGGCAAAGCTTTAGGGATGCATTGGCTAATGTTGTCCTATGCATGATATTCAGGCAATAAATAACTAGAGAGAGAAGTTTAAACTTAATGTTGTTTTAATATTGAGCTTCTTCGCTGTTTTTTTGTTTGTTCCTGAATGCTACTTTGCATGCAATTCTGTTTCTGTTGTATTTGCCTATCCTTTTTCACATTTTATTGATAATATCCTTATCAATACGTTATCTTCTACTGCATTCAGCTCTTGTTGCTGAAGTCAATGTGGTTCCACCTTCAAGGCTAATGGCACTAATTGGTCAGGCTCTAAAGTGGCAGCAACACCAAGGTATCCTTCTGCTTATCATTGTTCCATACTACATTTAAGATGCGCACATTCATAACAAATCCATGAAGGAAGCTTTTTCAACTACTATTTTTGACCTTCATATTATTGTTCCTAAAATCACCTTTCTTACTATATTTTAGCTCGCACCAATGTTTTACCAGATCTGAATCCATTTGATTATGGCTACTCCTTCTTCGTAGGTTTGGGGTGGAGTGGAGTGGTCAGTGAGTTGTTTTCAGCATTAATGTTTTACCGTAACCTAATCCCGGTGACACATTTCTTATTGCTCTTTCAGGGTTACTTCCTCCTGGAACACAGTTTGACTTATTTAGAGGAACAACCGCTATGAAACAAGATGTAGATGACATATATCCAACAACTCTTGGACACACCATTAAGGTAGGTGGGTATATTCCCATTTGTTTTGCTTGTACAGTGTATGTGTATCTACTGGTGATTCTATGTATTTGGATTTTCAACTATGTACAAACTGATTTTGCATAGTGGGATTGCTTGAACATACACCAGTCATTGAGTAGGATGATGCAGCTTTTCATGGTTTCCTGATCTGTCCAAAAAAGAGAAGACAAGCAACACGATCTGTTGCTTGATGGAAACTCTCAAGAAAATGCTAACTTTTTGAGAAAACTGTTTCTAGACACTGGAACATATCTTATAGATTATACTTAGGAACATCAAAATACTGCAACAAGTTCAGTACTTGAGATAGAGAAACCATGAATTGAATATGTAAGAAGAGGTTCTATTTGGTCTCAGTCACCACAACCTGAAATTTCTCTTTAGGAGTAAATCCTGTAACAAGTGAAAGCCCCCAAGGTTTTAAAAACAGAATGGTTCTTTATAATCCAAAACGATAATTGGTTTGTCCTTTGCAATTTATACCTAAAAGAGACCCTAGTTATAGACCCAGGCTTTAAAATTGAAACAAATTAAATTTCTGAATTGAGTGAACAGAAACTCACGACCTTCAAATTGAAAGTAAAATACCTTATGATACGTCATGAAAGATTTAGCAATTGTCTTTGAATTGTTATCGTTATTAGAAATCTAAAAGATCATACACGACTAATCATATGATAATTTTACGATTCTTACTTCACACTTCATCCGTATAAGTTTTCACTATTTTGCATGCATTTCTGTGTTTATAATCTTACGCTGTCACATTTTAGCCTTGAAACTAACAAATTCTTATATTATGCTTGGATGTCTTTTGCAGTTTGGAACAAAAAGTCATGCAGAATGTGCTCGGTTCTCACCAGATGGGCAATTCCTTGTCTCGTGCTCTGTTGATGGATTTATTGAGGTATCCCTTTTGAAGGCTTTTCACAGTAAAAGGAGTATGCATGAACATTTAACTAGTATTGTGTTCCTGATTACTGCTAGGTCTGGGATTACATGACTGGAAAGCTCAAGAAAGACCTTCAGTACCAAGCTGATGTGAGCCTCTCTCCCATTTCCTCTCTATCTATCTATCTATCTATCTATCTATCTATCTATCTATCTTTCTATCTGTCTATCTATCTATATATATATATCCACTGACTTATTGCTAGAGCTCCTATGAACCCAGCAGTCTTTAACCAAATCCCTATTCATTTTCAATATCTGTCCGATGTGATGGAATGAGTTTTGTGAATCATCCACAAAATAAAGCTCTCCAGTATTCCTCACTTGGAACTGGTGTTGTTTGTCATCTCTTAGACTTACTATTCATTGGAACTTCATGCTATTTTGCATGTTGTACCTAGTTGCAAAGAAGGATAAAATGGGAACCTGTCAGACGAAATATGTGCCAAAGATGAGCAATTACAATAAATAGAGGATTATAGTAAATTGTGTTCATAATGCCTTTTTGTATAATCAATGTAATTTGCATTTTACAATTTTACAATTTTACAATTACAATAAATAGAGGATTATAGGAGAAGATTTGTACTATTTTTTTGTATCTTCTGATAATTGTAAAACCTTCTCAGGAAACTTTTATGATGCATGATGATCCCGCCCTTTGTGTTGATTTTAGCCGGGATTCTGAGATGGTTGCTTCTGGGTCACAAGATGGGAAGGTCAAAGTAAGTTTCAGCGTACATGATGGGATCTAAATTGTTGTTCTTAAATCCACACGCCACTTAATTCCTATGTAATAAGCATGTTTTCTTCTGTTGATTGTTGTCTTCCACCTCAAACGTTTGGATTTTCTTTTCAAATGAATAGTGATATTATCTTAGAGAATTTTTATGCTGAGTGTGATATTCTGGACAACTTGGTACCACTACCTGTCCTATGCATGTTAGGAGAACACTTGGGTATTTCATTTTATAAGATTACAGTAGCAGTATCTAAAAAGTGCATTGCTTTGGACTATGACGTAAACTTTTTTTATTCTTTCTTTGTTGTTGATTTGTATTACTATCAACGCTTTTCCAGGTTTGGCGTATAAGGACTGGCCAATGCTTGCGCCGTCTCGAACGTGCACATTCTCAGGGGGTCACAAGTCTTGCCTTCTCTCGTGATGGAAGCCAGCTACTAAGTGCATCCTTTGACAGCACTGCGAGGTTAAATAATGACAGACATTCTTGTTGCTGTTTAGCATTAGTTCATATTTATCTGAATACTCTGGGCTGTAGTTCAGTAACACTATTTTTTCATTTCTTAATTGACTTTGTTTTCATTGATTTTCCTAAACTTGTTTCTCCCTTTGAAATAAAACAATCATTTTCTGTTTCCTTGGACTGTCAAAGTCTTAAAATCAACCATCTTGTGTGTTTGTTTGCAGAATCCATGGCCTAAAATCGGGAAAGTTGTTGAAGGAATTTCGTGGCCATACGTCTTATGTGAATGATGCCATCTTTACTAGTGATGGAACACGTGTTATTACTGCCTCAAGTGATTGCACAGTCAAAGTAAGTCAGAAATTTTATATATTTGAAAGTTGGGATATTAGATCTAGGGGATTTTTTCTTTTTTAGTTTAACTTCCATAACAGATATTTGTCTGTTGTTGTTGTAGGTTTGGGACATGAAGTCTACAGACTGTATACATACGTTTAGGCCTCCACCTCCATTGAGGGTAATTCCCTTCTCAATTCAATTTATACGCTCTTGGGATTGATCAGCTTGCAGTGTGTTGCTTTGCTTTGGATAGTATATCCATTTAGTCTTGCTTTGCATTAGTTAGCATCTAATTGTTGCTTTTACTGACCTTCAGGGAGGTGATGCATCTGTCAATTCTGTTCATATTTTCCCAAAGAATACTGATCACATCATTGTTTGTAATAAGACATCAGCAATATGCATCATGACCCTTCAAGGGCAGGTAGGCTCTCTCGCTCAAGCATGTTTAATAAAATACTTTTTGTTGATATATGAGCCTGTAGGTTTGTGTAGTGTTACAGTTTGGGATGATTTTTATGTTGGCATGCTATCTTCATTTTATTTGCAAGCTATGCCTATCCTCAAGCAGCTTCTTGCTTCGAGCAATGTTCTTTTTTGCATGGGGCATGCTGGATTACACTTAAAGATGTTATGCATAAATAATTTAACCAAATGACCTTAGTGTTTAATAGTTCCAGTTCTGGATTTTTCTTCAATTGAACGCATAATCAAAGGTTATTGAGGGTGCCCCTTGGATAAAGCAAATAATAATTTCAAAATCATGCCCACAGTTCTCTATCGGCCACCGAATTTTACCCTTTTCACCTTTGTTTCTCAATGAAACTTGATAACTCTCTCCGTTACTATTATAATCCTCATTCACCTGCATGTTCTGGTGCTTCATTTATAAAACACTGAACTTTAGGTAGTTGATGCAGTGGTGTTGTGCAGCCATGAATCATACAACGACCTTTAGCATTTTCGTTTTTGAAATGAATCTAATCTTCTAAGATTTTAAAATTGCAAAGTACAAGATTAGAACAGTCTGAAAGATTCTACTCTTTAGTGTAATAGCATGGAAGCTGTTATGTAATGACTGTTGGGGAGGAGGTATGCAACATTTCATGGTATATCCATCTTGTCTTAATATTACCTTTTACATATACGGCTTGCATCTGTTAAGTGTTGGGAAAGTACTCGCTTGTTGAAAATAGTAGCAGTAAGAACAGTAACAGACTGTATGTGTGATGTTTGTACTTAGTTGTGCTAGGTTTGTATCTTTTTTGGCATTCTTTGTTAGGACTAGAGAAAAATTGTTTATGTTTAACATTTTGCTTTTGGGCATGGTGATTCAGGTTGTTAAGAGTTTTTCATCTGGTAAAAGGGAAGGTGGAGACTTTGTCGCAGCATGTGTGTCACCTAAAGGAGAATGGATCTACTGTATAGGGGAAGACAAGTATTTTTCAAACCCTTAACTTGTTGAGATAAATGAATGCTTCTTTTTCTAGTATTTCTTATGCATGTACAATATAAGAACAAGTATTAAAAGGAAGGCCTCGAAACGAGAAACATATGCCCTCTTAGCATGAAACCAATAGCTTGGATCCAGTCATAGAGGAAATAAAAGGAGTGTCATGTGGGATCATGGCATAACTCTATCGCTGCATGTGATGTGTAGTAATTTGGTCCAAATGGGAGGGACAAATGAGCTGAGAGACCAAAAACTTTGAATTGAAAAAAATGGTCTGGAAGGCCTCAAAATATGACTAATAAAGGGAGGGAAAAGAATGTAACATGAATCCCTATTTGGTTAGGCCTACAACAATATTGAACTATTCCTCATGATTGCAGTTCAGTTCTTCAATCAGTTGCAAGCTGCAAATGACAGCTCTGAAAGAATTATCATATATCGAGTGGTTTATAAGCAGCACTATCATCCTCTATGGATGTAGCTGATTTGTGTAGATTGGGCAGTGAGACTTAGAAGATGTGTGGCTTGGTTTTCAGAAGTTGCACAATGAGTTGCAAAGTGGTAATATCGTCATTTTAAGGACGGAAAGCATTTTAGTTGTTTTAGGGTTACTGTCCTTGAATTAGACTCCGGGAGTAGCTTCTTCCTTTTCTTTATTTTTCAAACTTCTCGTAGTTTAGTTAAGATTCACCATGTGCATTATTATCTGCTACTTTCAAGGGTAAGCTGCTTTCTGTTATTATTTCTTCATCCACGACACCAGTTTTGACGTCACTAACATCAATGCCTGTGTTTTGATAATTTTCTACAGGAACATATACTGCTTCAGCTACGAATCTGGTAAACTTGAGCATCTAATGAAGGTCAGTTTCTCTTGATGGAGGCTTCGGTCTCTCTAGCACTTGTTTGCTTACTATACAAAATCCCCAGTTAGTTTTAAATTTTGTAAATGATCTTAGGGTTTCGATTGTTAGGGTGGAACTAAGAAGGGAGAGGAAAGGGAAAAAAAAAACAGCTAGATGTGGTTATCCTGATTCAATTAGTTGTGGTAGGCAGTGTCGTTAAGGACAGTAATACACAGGCATGTCATGTTATATTGAACCCAATGGAATTTAGCGTACGCACATGTCATGTTATTACTCTTTTGTTTGGCCAATGAGCTAACCATTCATCAGTCAGATATTACATGTCCATGGGAGGATTCTGATCGAGGGCCAAGCTGGAATCCTAGTTTAACCCTTTGTCCTTGTCTAGGCTAGGATTAAGACCTTCTTTTGCTTAATGAAAACGGTTGGGTAGTCTTGTTTGAGAGCCACAGACAGAAATGGACATATGCATGATTGCCAGTGTTTTTTTCCTTTCACTGTATTAGCTGATCAGTTATCCTAGTCTAGGCGATGCTTATATGTGAAATGTGCATACCCATGTTTGCTTGGATGTGCTCAGTCTGGAGAATGCTTGTTGAATGAGTTTAGGGTTTAAGATGTTGCGAAGTTGGCGTGTTTTGTTCTGCTCATCATTGTCTGATTTCGTGCATCGTTTGCGGTGCTAACTTTTGATTTATTGATACTGGTAGGTGCACGAGAAGGATGTGATCGGTGTGACTCACCATCCCCATATGAATCTTATTGCGACATATAGCGAAGACAACACTTTGAAGTTATGGAAGCCTTGATTTTTCAGGTTTTGACTCTATGTCCGTTAAAATCTGTTGTTGAAGAGTCATCTGTAATTTGCCCCATCAGAGTGGGAGAGGTAGGAGTAGGTCATGCTGATAGATGCTACTGATTAGAAGAGACTGTTGTTGAAAGTAAGTATATTTATTTATCTGTATTATTTTGAGGGGGATTTCTATCTTAATTACTTTTGTGGTTTCTTAAAACTTAATTATATAACATTTTTGTATGCATTGTAATTTTTTTTAGCACATCTATCTACGTGTATTTACTTATTTATTGGGGTTAGAAAGTTTCTTAGAAAAAGAAAAATTGAACGAGACAACTTTCATTGATGAAAAAAATCAGGTGACAACAAGCTGCATGTTGCTTGTGACTCTTCAATTTTTGCCTCTTTTAAAGGTCGATTTTGGATTCTTTTACTTCACTTTTTGTGATGCTTTTCTAATACTCCCTCTGTTTTTTAATAACTGTCGTTTTTTCTACGAATTCTTATTGTTCATAATACTTGTTATTTTATCGATTTCGAGGTATATATTTTTTACAAATGACAATTTTTATTTTTATACATCAACTCAATTTAATGATGGTGTGGTAATTTGAGTGGAAATTAGGAGAAAAAATGAAACAATGTGGAATAAAATAAGATTAAAGATCACTATTTTCAATTTTCTACTATTGTAAAACGTATGTTATTAAAGGACAGAGGAAGTAATATTTAGTTTATTAAAATAAAAAAACTGCTCATCTTTGACATAATCTAAACGATTATATAACTAATTAACTAGATTTCAACTTGTGCAACTAAGTTAGCTATTATTCCATTTTTAGTAATATTAAATTATTTCATCTTGCTAAAATAGTAAATGCTTTAAATTTTTAATTTAACGAATAAACAAATTTGTGAGAATTAGTCTAATAATAAAAATATAAATTATAATTTGTAAATTTTAAAATTGTGATAAATGATAATGTTAATATTAACTGCTCATGAAAATATATGGGAATGGTAATAGCGTTTGACTAAAAATTTAGAATTATCAATACTAAATTTATTATATATATATATATATTCGATGGGTCGACCCGTCGGGTCATTACTTTTCGACCCGTTTAATAACGAGTTAGAAATGAGTCGACTCGTCGAATCGCGGGTTGACCCGTCTGACCCGTTAAAATTTAAAACAAAAAACCCGCCATCGTCTTCCTCGCAGGTCATGCTTATTTTTAATGTTTACTTTGCAACTGATATTTTATTCTGCTTAATTATGCTTATTGACAGTTTGACATGCGTGATGTCCTTATCGGCCATAAACCAATTGGTATGTCCTCTTTCTGTGTGTATAGTTTGTTTATAGAGATTAGAAATATAGAAGTAAAATCAAGTGTGTATGTCTGCATTTTCTCTCCCCTCCCCCACTTTTTGAACATGTGTTGCGTTTATGGACCCTATTCCTTTACATGCATAGGGTGTAAAATGTGATAATTCATGGCACTTTCACATCAACTCTACTGATTTAAGTGCACTACTTTGTTTAGGGTATTGTTCTGGTGGTTGTTCGGCAATTGCGGATTCTGGAACTTCATTGTTGGCAGGCCCAACGGTATGATCAAATGCTCTAGACATTTGTCTTACTGATTCTTTGTAGATATATTGTTTTCTTGGTATGGTTTAGCCAGATGATTATATAGCTGCGTTATACTGTTTTTTGGCAATATTATAGTTCCTGCGAACATAAAACGAATGACTACAGGAGGTGTTTATAATGGACTCTCACTTCTGGTACAAATATTTAGAGAAGCACTGTATTTGCCTCCATTGCGACCATCTAGAGTGGAGTTTGATTTTGAGTAGGTTTTAGTAAATTCACAATCATGCTTTACTTCTTTGAAAATGTATCCAAGTTTAGTTCTCTCTTCAGTTCACAGTCTGGTAGACTTCAGGTTATTCATCTTTCCACCCATCTAGGGGCATTTTGAAACGTACCTGTGGGTGTGAGAGAGGATGATGATGATCTTATTCTTGCTCTTTTCCTTTCTTGATCGACAGGGTCGCCGGAGAAATGGACACTAATGGAACGTAAAAGCAACAAATTAATACTCTTTTTTAAAGTAATAGAATCAGTACAGTTTCAAGTTTTCAACTATTATGAGAAGGCCCAACAAAACAAACACACAACTATTATGAGCCCATGGGCTCAAGAAATAAAAATCCTTAATCTGACTCAAGGGACACGGGAAGGAACCATTATGCAACAACAAAATGGATGGATCCATTCAACGGCCCAGATCTGCCTTGACCTAAAATAATTACCACTGTAGATAATTGTAGATTAAACTTAATTAAAACCAAAGGTATCCTAAGCTTAATAACCTATCTATTTTAATAACCTAAATTTAAGCTTAACTATCAAAAGTTAATACTTATAGCACAAAATGAAAGTTAAAGGATGAAACTAAAAACATTACCACTTATAAAGGACAAAATTATAAAAGAGAAAATTTGAAATAATTGCTTTTTTATTGCAGAAATAAAAATAGTCGGATAGGCGGGAAGTTTCATCGAAGTTTCCTAGTTTTCTACTGAGCTGTTGAGCAATGATGAAAAAGCTTGTAACATACTCCCTCTGTCCTTTAATAACTGTCGTTTTTCTACGTTTTTTTACAATTTGGAATACTTGTCATTTTATCTTTTTTGAAACATATATTTTGTACAAATGACAAATTTTTTTTTTTGAATCAACCCAATTTAATGATGGTGTGGTAATTTGAGTGGAAATTAGAAGTAAAAATGAAACAATGTGAAATAAAATAAGATCAAAGATCATTGTCTTACGTTTTTTTACTATACTAAAACGTCCATTATTTAAGGACGGAGGGAGTAGTTTCTTTCTTCCTTCCTTTCTACTTAGTGGGAATATAAAAGTTATATGGCACAATTTTTTTTTTGTTTTTTTGGCGCACAAATATTTTGGTACAACTTGTAACAACTCTTGGAATAAGTTTTACAGACAACAACTCTTAGTCGATTCTGCAAGATTGAAAAGTCCTAAGTTTTTCATCATTGCTCAACAGCTAAGTAGAAAAAGTCAGGCTCCGCCTATGCTGAAGCTCTGCTGAAAAAGCACTCTTGGGGATTGCTGAAAAAGCTTTTATTCCATCCTGCCAAAACTTTTATTCTTTCCTCCGACACGTAGGATGGATTTCACTCGTTGTTACTTTTAAAGTTTTGCTGGGAGAAATCTTTCCTCCGACACGTAGGATGGATTTCAATCTTGCAGAATCGACCAAGAGTTGTTGTCTGTAAAACTTTTTCCAGACAAAGTTTCACTCGTTGACGCCGTTGGCCAAGGCCCCTGGCCACGTAGGATGGAAACCGTTGTTACCTTTCCCTTTGGCACATTTCTCCCAGCAAAAGTTATGAAAAGAAAGCTTATAAAAGAAGAACTCACACATTTACAGACACCACACCTCAAGGAAGAAAAAAGAAGAAAAACATCTATGGTTGGGAACAATTACAAACATCAGCCCCACGAATTGCCAATTACAAGTTCCCAGCAAAACCCAGATGATGAAACATGGTCCCTTGATTCCTACCGAATCGCGGCAGGATTCGGTACAATTGCCGTCCTCCTTGGTTATATCCAAATTAAGCTCCAAACTACTCTGTTCCACTCCGCCCCAGCAATTGCGCAGGGTTCTTTGGTTGCAGGGGCACTCACGATCATTTCATTGGCTCTGCTCCCAACATTCCAGGATAAAAATCTGCGCCAAATCTTAAGGCACGCGGCCAACATTTTCGGTCCACTCTGGGCGATTCTGCTTCTGCTTGTTCTCTCCCCGATTCTTGCATGGATTCTCTTAGCTTTCTGGGCAATTGGTGCTGGTGCTGCGCTATCCGGAAAAAAAGTCTCTCTTTGCCTTCAAAACCTGTGCCTGCGTATAACGAACCCAATTGATGAGGCAACCGGCGTCAATAGAGCTACGATGCAACAAACCCAAGAACAGCAACAAGAGCAACAAGTTTAATTAGCTAATTAATAGTGTTTTAGGAAAAAAGGTATAGTGTTTACTTTTATTCACCAGGAGTAAGTTCTTGATGCAAATTAACCTTGCAATATGAGAACTGCATATAATTTGTTGCATGATTAATAGTTAATCAATTAATTAATTTTGATTATAAACTTTTGTCCTAATTACTGAATCTGCTTCTACCACCCTTTTTTTTCTTCTTAATATACGATCAATAAAAACTTCTACCATGTTCATTTCATTTTCTGAATATCGATATATAATTAATAAAAACTGTTAGATTAATTTCCCGTGTCCCTTGAGTCAGATTAATTTCCATCGATTTAGTTCATTTTGTGTGGAAATTAAATGGATTTAATTTCCACCGGTAGCATGATTAACAATTTTAATGGAACTAATATTTATATTTGTAATTGTAAGAAAATAATAAATATTTTTAATATTTATTTTATGAGAAATGCGATGTACAGTTATTTTAAGCAACTGTCCATTAACACTTACCACCACATACATAAATAATTTAAAATTTAAAAATTAAATTTCAACCATCTATAATACCATCTATAATACATAACACTTACCATTTATTTTATTTTATTAATTACCATCTATAATACAACCATATGAGTTTAAAATTAGATAATCATTCATGGCTAACTTCATAACTTTCTGCAAGTCATGAACTCGGACGAAACCCAAAATATGGATAATTTGACAAAAAAAGAAGGAGTTCATTGGTAATTTCATAATTTTTTTCTTTCAAATCATGAGCCTATTTGGAAGTGTATTTTCGATAAGATGATTACAATTCCGGATTTCAGTACTAACCAAATAATTGAATATAGATAGAAAAGTATAAGATAAAATAATTTCTCTCTAATCCTAGAATTCACTAACCAAAGGTTTATAAGGGTAAAATATTCTACAATCCTATATTTTTTACACTTTAGTTCATGATATTTAGGTCCAAAAAAATTTAGTCTCTAATATATCGTAACCTGTTAAGTTTTAGTCTGCATCGTTAGAATGTCAGTCTTAAATCCTAATATTGCATTAAAAATATTATTTATATTAAAATATTATTCAAAAATATAAAATATAAAAAATCAGAAAAATGGAGATTGAATTTATTTCAGATAAATATTATTAATAATTAAAAAATTTAAGAAAATAGGAGTAAGTAAAAAAAAATTAAAAAAATCAAACAATTACAAAAGTATATAAAAAAATCATTAAAAAGTATATAAAGAATTTCAAAATTTTATGGAAAGTTACAAAAATTGAAGTTTTTACTTAGAATATTTATTAAAAATATAATAAAATTATTAAATCTCTATTTTCTATTTATATATATATATATATATATATATATATATATATATATATATATATATATATTTTTGTAGTTTTACCTTGTTTGCCTACTTAATTTAGTTAACCCCTCTAATTTTTTTTGTTCGTTTTCTTCTTTTCTTTTCAAAATTGTCAAAAGAAAACCCCTCTTTTCGTCAGCAAGAAAAGACTCACTCATCCAGTGCGAACTGCGACGTAAACTAATTGAAGTTTTTCACCTAACACATATATTACACAGCCCAGCCGAGTGAAAATGAGGCGCCTCACAGCTTCTGTTGAATTTCCCGCGAAGCTGTTCGCTGAAATGCCTCAAAGGGAGCCGACTGCGATAATTCCTTTCGTCAGTGTTGTTTGCAGCTAACAATATGTTGTACCATAAAAGATTTTCGTATCCGATTTGTAGTCATGCCTGTTTATCGTGTATCAGCAATACCCTTCTTGTCCAGAAAAGCTACTACGTCCATAAGCACGAGCTTCCAGCGAGGCTTCAAGAATCCATTTTCATTGGATACTCAAAGCACTCAAGAGGATTTAGCAACCGAACTCGAATCAATCTTGCATAAAACTGGTTCTAATCTTGTACAAGTCAAGCAAGTTCATACCCAGCTCATTGTTAATGGAATCATCAACGATAATGCTTTGTTGGGTGCAAAGGTTTTGGGTATGTATGTTGTTGGTGATAGTTTTACTGCTGCCAGGAAGCTGTTTCATCAGCATAGATTTTACTGTTCCATGGCTTGGAATTGGATGATTAGAGGGTTTGTTAAAGTTGGTTGCTTTGATTTTGCCCTGTTGTTTTACTATAAAATGTTGGATTCTGGAGTTTGTCCTGATAAATACACTTTCCCTGCTGTCATTAAGGCTTGTGCTGGCTTGAACAGTGTGAGATTGGGGAAGATGCTTCATGAAACAATTTTGAAGATGGGTTTCGATGTGGATGCATTTTTGGGCAGTTCATTGATAAAACTGTATGCGGAGAATGGTTGTGTAGAAGAGGCATGGCATTTGTTTGAAAAAATGCCTCATAAAGATTGTGTTTTATGGAATGTTATGATTAATGGTTTCGTGAAATGCGGGGAATTTGATAATGCTATAAGGTTGTTCAAGTATATGAGAGATTCTGAGACTAATCCTAATGCTATCACATTTGCTTGTGTTATTTCTGTTTGCGCATCTGAGGCAATGATTGAATCTGGTGTTCAGCTTCATGGATCTGTTGTTAGGTCTGGATTTCTGTTTCAACCTCTGGTGGCCAACACACTTGTCTCCATGTATTCAAAATGTGGATATTTGTCTGATGCTCACAAACTGTTTCGATCGATGCCTGAGACTGATTTGGTGGCTTGGAATAAAATGATTGGTGGGCATGTACAGAATGGATTGATGGAGGAGGCCTCAACATTGTTTCATGAGATGATGACTGCTGGTATTAAACCAGACTCGATCACATTTGCTTGTTTTCTTCCGTCAGTTACTGAGTCTGTGAGTCTCAGTAGAGGTAAGGAGATTCATGGTTACACAGTAAGACATGGTGTTACTTTGGATGTGTTCCTAAAGAGCGCTCTTATTGACTTATACTCTAAGTGCAGGAATGTGGAGATGGCTCGCAAAATTTTTAACCAGAGCACCACAATGGATGTTGTCATTTGTACGGCTATGATTTCAGGCTATGTGCTGAATGGGATGAACAAGGATGCTTTAGAAATTTTTAGGTGGCTACTGAAAGGGAAAATGAGTCCAAACGCATTAACAATGGCAGGTGTGCTACCAGCATGTGCTGGTTTGGCCGCTTTAAAATTGGGAAAGGAATTGCATGGTAATATTGTCAAGAACGGGCTTGATGGAAGGTGTCATGTGGGAAGCGCAGTTATGGATATGTATGGAAAATGTGGAAGATTGGATCTTGCGCAGGAAGTTTTTAAAGGAATATCTGAAAAGGATGCTGTTTGTTGGAACTCAATGATCACAACCTGTTCCCAGAATGGCCAACCAGATGAGGCAATTGACTTTTTCTATCAAATGGGGAAGGAAGGAATGCAGTACACTAATGTAAGCATATCAGCTGCTCTTTCTGCTTGCGCAAACTTACCCGCACTCCATTATGGGAAAGAGATCCATGGTTTCATGATTAAAGGTGAATTTAACTCTGATCTTTTTGCAGAGAGTGCGCTAATAGATATGTATGCCAAATGTGGAAACTTAGATTTTGCTCGCCGAGTGTTTAATACCATGCAACAGAAGAATGAAGTTGCGTGGAATAGCATCATTGCTGCTTATGGGAACCATGGTCGCCTTGAGGAATGCCTGAGTCTGTTCCATAAAATGCTGGAAAATGGAATCCAGCCTGATGAGGTCACATTTCTTGCCATAATATCTGCTTGTTGCCATGCAGGCCGAGTTGATGATGGGATTAAATTTTTCCAGTGCATGACCGAAGAGTATGGGATCCCAGCTTCCATGGAGCATTACTCGTGCATGGTAGATTTGTTTGGGCGAGCCGGTCGTATAAACGAAGCATTCGGAATAGTAAGGAGCATGCCGTTCCCACCTGATGCAGGTGCTTGGGGGACTTTACTGGGGGCCTGTCGAGTGCATGGCAATCTTGAGCTTGCCGAGGAAGCATCAAAACACCTACTTGAGTTGGACCCGCAGAATTCTGGGTACTATGTGCTGCTCTCGAACACCCAAGCTGATGCTGGGAAATGGAGGAGTGTGATTAAGACACGAAGTTTAATGAAAGAAAGAGGGATTCAAAAAGTTCCTGGGTACAGCTGGATTACTGTAAACAACATCACTCACATGTTCTGTGCGGCAGATGTAACTCACTCGCGATCTGCTAACATCTATTCGTTACTGGAGATTCTTCTTCTAGATCTGAGAAGAGAGGGTTATGCTCCTTCCTCATCCTTACATTCAACAGTGCCGGCCAACTCTTCGTATCTGATTATTTGAATAGCTTTCATCACCTTTATTTCACAATTTCTAGCAGCCTATGAACAAGGGTAAGTTGACTGATTATTTTGTTAACTCTATCATTACTCGTTGAATTCATTTGTCGAATGGTTTGCTTGCTTACTGTTATTTAATTGTAGTGTTGTACTGTGACTTAATATTTGTTAGTAACCTAAGTGGCGGGTGGTTGTGCATATATACAGGTGCAGCTTGATCAGAGAACAAGCTCCAAATTTCTTCACTGCCTCAAGAGAGGAAAAGTTCAAAGCGAGGGAGGAAAACTGAGGATTTTATGGCAGAAGATTGCATAATCCATCTATCTATCTATCTATCTATATTTAACCACCCCCATAACAGAAAAATCCCTTTATAAAAACAAACCCCACTCCCTTCACTCATCATCATCATCAGCTTAAACTAAAACAAAATATCACAAACATCAAGGAGAAGATGGCAAAACTGGTAGTAGTTTTCACAGCTCTCATCATCTTGGTCCTGGCCGCTCACAGTGTCTCCGCCTACAGGACCATTGTGACGGTGACAGTGGATGAATCCGAATGCAAGGAGAGGATCCGGAAGGGAGAGATGGAGCAGTGCAAGCGGTTCCTGGAGCATTCAAGTGGTGAAGAGAGGGCAATGGTGATGATGAGAAGATCAGAGTTGAAGATGTGCTGCGAGCAGCTGCAGAGGGTGGACAGGGAATGCCAGTGCGAGGCGTTTGTTAGGGTGGTGGAGGAGCGCCAGCAGAAGCGTGGTCGGGAAGGAAAGGTGAAGGAGCTGGAGAGGATTGCGTTGTCCGAATGTGGGCTGCTCCGCTGTGAGATCCCGACTCCGCTGCAGATGCTCCGCTCTAAAACATTTAGGTTTTAGGATCTTCCAGCTCTGCAGATCAGTTTGGCATTTGGCACATTGATGTGGTAACTGGTGCGCATGCAGCTGGATGGTTAATAAATTTACGTGTTCTTCTTTCATGAAAAAAGTGACCAATGGAAGAGAAATCAAAATAGGTATACACTATACATACATTCAAGCATGAAGCTTACTGAGATGGTAAGCCCTATCGGGTATGTGATCAGAAAGGTTGCAAAGTTCTTCAAATGCATGCATTGTTTCTGTATTGCATCCTCCAGTAAACTGCATCGAGCAAAACCAGAATAGGCAACTTCAACCATGTATCCTTCAGCTTTGTTTACCTTATTTTCTACATTCCCAGCCCCAGGATTCTCAACCAGTAACCAAAAGAGAGTTCAGTTCAACAATCCTACCTGAAAGCTGCATTTCTCTATGCGACGCAAAGGCAATTACCAAATTACGTGATCTCTACCATGAGTCCACCGACACGATCCCTCCTGATCAGATTCATGTCGGTGGACTCATGGTAGAGATCCAAACAGAATGAGACTGAGACCTCGAGCTATCTCGAACCGGAATCTGATCAGGAGGGATCGTGTCGGTGGACTCATGGTAGAGATCACGTAATTCGGTTAGAAAGTTAGGTGCCTAGCTGGTTAATTGTCTAACGACGTAAATATTTGGTCCTAGTCCGAATAAGTCAAATTATCCTACTTTTTAAAAGTTGGGTGCCAAACGTTTTTTCCCCTTATAAAAACTTGGTAGTTAAGTAGCAGGCTGTGCCATTGTTTCTGTTCTGATTCGGCTCGGTTTTGGTCTTCATTTCTGGTCTGCACCCCTACAGACACGATTTCCAGTATGAAGTTTTTCTCATTAATTCGTCTCGTGATATCAGAATCATGGATTTCTTGGTCAAGCAATTAGCGACGACCAACCGGTGACCGATGGTCGTTTCTTTCCTAAAACATTAGGTTTTATGATCAGAAGAAGAAGCAAGACTTTCATGCGTTCTCATTATAACTTTACAAAATGCTCAAACAAAATTGCTTCCCGTCATAGACAGACCAAAAGTTGAACTTTCAACAAAAGAAAATCCCACCAAACCAGTGGAACATTCAGGCATGAAGCTTGCTTACTGAGGTGGTAAGCCCGATCCAATCGAGTTGGTGGAAGTTCTCTTCATTTTTTGTTAAGAATGTGAGAAAGGTTGCGGAGTTCCTCAAATGCATGCATTGTCTCTGCATCGAATCCTCCAGCAAACTGCATCAACCAAAAACCAGGATCAGTAAGTTCAACTATGTATCGATAGTTGATGCAAGATCTTTTAGAAATCATAGTAGTAGCTTTACCACAAACATCTCAAGAGAAAAAAAGTACTTTCCTTCAGCTTTGTTTAACCCTATTTCTACATTCCCAGAAAGGAGTTCAGTTCAACAATCCTATTCTGAAAGCTGCATTTTCTATATGGCAACTGATACCCACCCGGCCTCTCCATTGCAAGAGAAAGTGAAATTAAATGAACAGCAACAAAACGAAGTTACGTACTTGATGAATTCTGAAAGCAAATCTAACTCCTTGAAGTAGCATGTAGTCCAGAGCAGGATCTTTCTCAAGTGCTGCTGCCTTGGACTGAATTTCTGTAGCTACCCTCTTCATGTACTTCTTTGCCAACTTGACTGAACCAAACTTTATCTAAACACCAGCAAATGATCGATAATCAACGTCAATGTCAACGGATAATATATACTTTCTACTAAACACATCAGAAAGAAAAATACATAATCCTAGGAACTGGAACTTTGACCACAGGACAAAAAAAAGTACTTGAATGAATTCAGTCTTCGGTGAATTCCCAGAAGCTATACTAAGTACTAACGGTTCTTCCTTGTTTGACCATAAAGATCAACATAGGAAAATGTAATTTACAGTATCATTCAATAAAGTCTAACAAATAAGTAGAGTAAGTTGTGTCATTTTTGGTTCGAGGCTTCGATTAGAAGGATCCTCATACTACTAGTGTGGACGAACACTTAATTGAGCTAAGTTCAGTAAGAAACTAATTAGAATTATGTGCTATTCGTTTTCGAATTCGGAACACACTTATAATTTTACCCTTCCCTCCATTCCAACCTTTTTCCATAGGTCAGCATTTTGGTTTCTTCTTCACTTGTGAACATCGAATAACTCAGTTTCTTTTTCTATATCGTGATAACTTAGCAGATACTGATAAGAAATTAAAATCAAATTTAGGAATGAAAATGACTAAACAAACTAGCTAACCTTGCTAATAATCCCATTGTCGAGCATCCACTCTGTTGGAATTTGGTATTCCTTGCAGTTACGCATCATAGACTCTTTTGTACGTGAAATGTTATAAACAGTTCTCTCCATCCTGTCGGGAAAAATGAAACGCAAATAAGTGAAGGCTTCATATATATTCACCACTATAAAACAAAGTCTTTAGAAGACAATGAAGTGCGACAGTTCGCGCTCTTACTTCTCAGACAACGCAACCATTTTCTTTAGTGCAACATCACAAGGCATCCGGCGATCATCCTTGTAATGGGTCACTTCGGTTTCCAACTTCTTAAGATCTCTATACGCAAAAGCTGCTTCCCGCAACGTGTCAGCTTTCTTTTCTGGCCAATCAAAGTGCTTAAGTACCGCTCTTTCATCCACCTTCAAAGAGATTGGAACATAATGAGGAGGGGGGAATAATTATTTTTCATCTTCCAAATATTGACAAGCACATAAGTTCCTAAATTCTATTCAGAGCTGAATGAATTGCAACATGGATACCCGATGTTAAGGACTAAACTAAAGCACATACTGAGTAACTTAATGCTGCAATTTTCAAATTTCTTTTTCCTACTATATATTCTTCATCCATTGCCCTTCTTTTAGAACTACTAAGAGTATTTAGTTATTCTAACTGGAGACACTGGCAGCTTACAAGAAATCCAAGCTCGTCATCAAGCCACTTCACGAATGCTACAACATCTTCAATGTTCTGGAAAATTGCATTATTGACCTCTCTTATCAGCGAATTGACAAATTCTCCTTGAGTTTCAACATCAGCCTTGATCTGCATAATATTTTTCATTGCAAAGATTAAGCATTTGGACTAGATATTTATACTAAATTAAGTATCCAAAACTCGGGAAAGGAACATGTAACTTTCAACTTGAAGACAAAACGAAATTAGTTGAGAGGAAATGAGCTTGGAGTTTGTAGAGAATTCATTCCAACAGAGAATAATGCAAATAGAAAAACACCTAAATATGGTGGACACCACTAAGGAAATGCTACATCAAAGAACATCCAACTTATGCAATGTAAGTAAGTTTCAAAAGGACAGGAATAAGAACAAGAAGCCACTTACAGCAAGCAAATGTGATGATCTGTTCTCAATCTCACCAATCATGCTGCTACGAACATTTTCAACATCCGAGACATCACACATTCCTCCATTAGAAGACTCCTTTCTGGAGTCCCTCTTCATCAGTGAATGGTAAAACTCAACTACTTGTGGTGCTCGCTGCACTGCTCCTGATGTTGTACACCTTGTTGAGAATTTTGGAGGGGGCGGTGGGGGAGGTGGAGGAGGCGGTGGTGGGGGTGGAACTTGAGCTGAATCCTCCTCTTTAGGTCCACTAGAAACAGAACATGATGGTCTTGGAGGGGGGTTTGGAACACGCAAAGCCCTTTTCTCGACATCCAATGATACAACAATTCTGTTGGTCTCATGGCAGGGTCCAAGGATTTCGGTTTTGTTAACCATACTTAAATCGAACTTTACAGATGATAATGACTCTGATTCATTTTCTATTTCTTTTATACACATAAAACCATCAGATTGCCGCCTTTTATTCCGTACCAACTCTTCTGTGCAAAATTTTGATCCACTGATAGAATGTCTTCTTGGACTTCTCCCTTCCTCTGAATTGGCCCAATTTATATCTCCACATTCTAATTTTGGCAGTTCATCATCAGTGATCGGCCATTTCTTCCACTTCTTAATCAAACTTAATCTCTTAGAACTACTATATTCTAAGAATTCATCACTTCGGCTAGAGACTGAGCCATCAGATCCATTAGTTCTCTCTACTGTCCTGGGGCTTGAAAACTTATCAGAATTCGTTGTTGAGCAAGAGCTGCGCAGTTCATCCTTCAAACATGAATTGACCCACCTTAGGTAGGCTAGCTCTTCTACCTCATTTAACCTGCTCATTTGTAGACCTTCTACTTGCTTACACAAATCTTCATTTGTATGCCTTAGCACAGATGCCTCAGCTTCAATTTTTGCCACAATATCACTCTGATAAATTTCAAAAATAAGTATGTCAAGCAAACTGAGGATCATTCTAAGAATGACACAAACACGCTAACATACGGGCCACACTGGTTAATGCCAAAGCTTAATGTTTCGGGCCGTATATAATATACCAAGAACCATACTCCCATCTTAAAATGAAATCAGTAGCTTCCAGGTTGATTACCACAAAGCTAATCATACAAACAAAGTTTATTATCCTTATTGAAACTCAAGCAACATCAAAGATTGTACTTTTAAACTCTACTAGATTGATGGAAACAAATGAAGATCTGGTAACTAGAAAAGAAGAAAACAAAAATCAGAATAGAACAGGAAATGTGAATAGAGTTACCTCAGAAGACTTGGCTAGAGAAGACAATTGAGACTCCAAAGAGGAGAGCCTGCAAGAAAGGTTCCTTTTCTCCATCTGCAGCTCTTTGTTCAACCTCCTCAGCTCCACAACTTCCATTTCAAGATTCCCTCCTGAACCCTGATTCCCTTCCCTTTTCACACGAGTGCTCCTCTGAGAATTCAAACACAACTCAGCGACTTTCTCAGAAAGGCTCTCTTTTTCAGACTCCAAAACCTTAAGTCTGTTAGAAAGATCATCAACCTCATTAGTTCTGGCTTCAAGCTCCCTTTCAAGATCCAACACTCTTCCACCATTCCTTTTCAGGTCTGACAACTCTTCCTGCAACTTGAATTCCCTGTCTTTGGATTCTTGAAGCAAGCTCCTTAGATGGTCTAATTCCAAGAACAAGTCCCGTGACCCAGAAGACTGTCTCAGGTGATGAACCTGTGGATGCACTTGGGTTGCTGTTACAGTGCAGGATAAATCACCAACCAGTGATCTTTTGACACGAGGATGAGAAGTAACAGAAGAAGGGTACTGGCTCTTTAAATTTGTAGTCTCTAGGCTAACAAGAGGGAGTACTTTCTTGCTCGTTACTGTTATGGTGTGTGTTTGAGTTTGAACCTTGCTTTTCTTATCAGCAGTGAAGCCTTTGACAATGTGTGAACCCCATGAAGACCTGGGTTTTGAAGAAGCATTGTTACTGTTGGTGTTGGATTTTGCAGTTTGTGGTTTTGGTGGCTGGTTTTGATCGGCAAATTTGGATGCTCTGCACTTGGTTTCAGGAGGGTTTGCTGCTTTCATTGTGCAATGTGTTAAAGTCTCAAGCTTTTTTTCTGAATTAATTTCTAGGTGCTATCAATAACATAGAAATGCACCTGGGTTGCGAAAAGAGTTCCAATCTTTAAGCTGAATGATGACAGATATGCTGCTGTTTATTGACGATGGATGGGGAGAGCGGGAGGAGATGGTCGGATCCTAAGACATACAGTAGTAAGTGAAATAATAATCATTTGGGCTTTTCGTTGATAGTGATGGCGAGAATTAATGGTGTCTTTTGACCAACAAAGAAGAAGGGAATGCAGCAAAGATTTGAAATTTGAAAGTGAAGAGCTGATGAGTGATGAGTAAATTGGGAGCTAATGGGAATTTGCTTAAAATGAGAAGCTCCGGTTTCAAGATGGAAGAAGTGGACTTCAACTTTGGAAGGGAAAGAAGAAAAAATAAGTGTCAGCTTTTCTTTATTGCAACCATTTGAATTTTTGAAATTTGAATTCTTCTCCAAAAATAAAAAGAAAAAAAATGTGTGGCGCAATGGGAGCATTTTCTCTCAAATGTGTAACTTACGTAGCAATATGAACATTGTTTATATATCCGTCTCCTTCGTTCAATTTTCTTAAACAAATTGGCTCTAATCTGTTATCTTTATTTATAAGTTTAATTAAGTTTTGTGTCCATTCATTTTGTCACTCTACGTGTAACATCAGGGTTAAAACTTAAAACTTAAAAGGAAGAAAAATGTTTCCTTTCGTTTGGTACTTGTGGAGTACGAGGATGAGCGTGCAACGGTCCTTTTCTAAGGGTGGGACCCACAACTGTTAATGAGACAATACCGTTACGTGTTACGGAGTTTAAGGATGACACAGTCACCATCATTTATGTGGTGATTTTTGACTATCTACTTTGCTGCATTGATGAGTCTATTATTAATTTATTATCAACGTGAAATTATCTAATAAAAATAGAAAAAATAGTAAAATAACACTCTACATTTATAAAATGTCACTGTAAACGATATCAATAATTATTTAAAATTATGATAAAAAAAGTAGGACATGAGAGATGGTGTGTCAAATACATATCGTATTAATATTCATCGAGTATCAGAAACAAGTTCGATACGAACACAACATAAAAAATGAAAATGTCCATACTTCTTAGCTAGTGACTAGCGCAGACCTACAACAAAGCGTTTATTGCTAGTGAAAGAAGGTCGATGGTTGCGAACTTTAGTTAAAGAGGCACGGACAACATAAAACTCGAGAAATTTACAAAATCACATAAATCCAAGAACAAGAATTTCCAACAACCAAGAAAACTTAATGCACAAGACTACTTCATAAATATACGAACTAGTTTACTCCTAACCAACCTAAACAAAGGAAAACAAGAGTTGGCTAGAATCATGGCAATAAAATAATAGCAGCAGTGAAATCTAAAGAACTAGGACAAGCCTAGGATTGAAACTCAACCATGCGATTCAAAAGAGCATACACAAAACAAGGCACAGCCATGAAAGGATAGGTTTCAATTTCCATTGATAGACACAAATGTGCAGCTATGCAATTATTACAAGTACTCAACAAGTACTTCGAAAAAATTCCATAAGGGATGAGAATCCTTCAAAACAAAAGCAGCAAACATCAGAAAAGCATCATCGAAAGAACATGTCCTTCATTCTTTCTTTCCAATTCCATGTGACAAGTTATAAATCCCTCGTCCCTGGAGAATGCAAGCAAATACAAAAAAGTCATATTTACTGAAATCAAGAGAGTTTTTCTTTTTATTTTTCTTTTTTGCCACATAGATTAAAAGAAGAAAAAGCATTAAAAGTTAGAATGCAGAGATAGACTCACAATAAGAAAGAGTGAGGTTGCAGCCAGAGCAGCAGGAATGGCAACAGAGGTGATCTTATCCATGGGTCCTTTCAAGTATGTATGCTTGTGGACGCTTTGAAAAAATTTCTGCTTCTCAAGAAGCTTCTCCCGTGGTCGAAATGGTTGTTCCACTTCTGTCATCCTGCAACACAACAAAAAACCAAACCATGTAGACATATCAGAAATGGTCACTTATCCAAGTAAGAGCGAATAATAATGATTTAACAGCATGGGCTTGACACCAAGGAAAAAGGAGGTTCAGTTGCAAATTGTACAAATCCAGCAAAGTTCTTGACAAGAGGAGGACATACAATACTGCCGTAAGTCTAAAATGACTTCTAACATATAGTAAGACACTTATAGCTGCCTCACTGGAAAACTATCCAAGTGGAAATAATCATAGTAAATAAAGCAATGGAGTATATAAGAAACAAGGATAAGTCCCACAAGAAAAAACATGCAAATTAATCTGATTATACTGAAGTGAAAAGAGCATTAAAGTTCTGTTTCTTATGCAGCAATGGTTGAACCACGATCTTTTACAAAAAATCAGCAAAATGAAACCTCGTTAGAAGTACGTAAAGCCCAAAGTATATATTTAATTCAGAAAGCTGTAGGTCTTTCATGCTAAAGGGTTCACATGAACACCTGCTTAGAAACATTCTGATGACAGAGCAGACCACATAAAGAAGTCGACTAATGACAAAGCAGGGTAGTCCTTGTTAACCAGAAAATAAACAATGAAAATCCTAAACAATACGTAATGACAAATAATAATAAGAGCCATAAATCAAACGGAGCTGTTTATGCACTTCACGCAGAAAGAAAAAAAAGATGTTGGTATCCCCTTTCTACATCTTGCAGGATACAGATTCATGAGGTTACGCCATCACTCCAAGTTTACGCAATTGAAGACATCACAAAGTCAATTAAACCATACAATGATAAGGATTGTGTTGTCTAAGGAATGCGCATAAAAAAGATTTTACGCTCTGCAATGAACTGTAAGTCTCAGAATTAGAAGCTACCACCCAAAATCATAAAACAGACCCAAACGAAATACCCATCAAATCAATTCAGATCAAATCAAAATTAACCTAAAACAGGATTCATCTAGCAAAAATCCAAAGATGATGACAATCATTACGAGCAAATATAGATCTAATGAGACGGTAATTAAGAGATGAACAAAGGATTTAAGCGATGGAGAGATGCGTTACCTTAGGTGGATTGGGTTAGACGGTTTTGGAAATGGCGAAACAGGAGAAACACAAACACGGCTCTGCTGACGATGAGTAGTAATGCCTCTGACTCTCTGAGCGTGCTCCAGTAAGTGTGGGTAAGTAAATTGCCAATGGGCTTCCTGTAGTCAATGGATCATAGCCCATCCAAGCCCAATACTCACTTGTAGTTATCCATTCTCACATTTTATCCTTTTTATAACAAATACTCCTTCCGGACTCAAATAATTGTCAATTTTGAACGGAATGTTACTGCACACTTTATTTGACTTTTTAATATTTGGTTTACTAAATTTTACTGTAGCAATTTGGACAATTAATTGAGACCGGAGGGAGTATAATTTTGGGAAAAAGTTAAATCAGTCACTAACTTTTTTATCACTCCTAAATCATACCCTAATTTACAATCCTATCCAAATTGGCCCCCAATTTTTTATTCTGTTACTAATGTTAACTCCTAATTTATTCACCGTTAATCAATTTGACCCCTGTAATCTGAACTTAACGTCATTAACACTTGTAAAGTATCAAATAATATTCAGGATTATAATAACATTACTAATAATCAAATTAGTAATTAAAGTTTTCGTTTTTTTTAAGGTTGTCTTTTACATTATGATGCAAAACTACTTCAACAATAAGTTCCCATGTTGACACAAACAAAAATGGATATTCAACTCATGATTGGCTTTCTGCACATAATGATGGATTCTAATGCTAGTTTCTGTCTAGCGATCTGAAACATCATCTTAGCCCTTAAAATGGCTCCTTAAAACATCCACAATAATCCTTATATTTTACATATAATGCTCCCTCCATCAAAGAATTGGGCTTGGTGCTGGGCTTGGGCTTGAGCTTGTGCCTGTTAATTTTTTTTAGGGGCCTCGGTCCCCCCACTCTTAGTTTTAGTTGTTTCTGCTGCAAAAGGGACCAAAAGACAATTCAATATTCCGTACAAAAACAGGAAGAGGAGAATAGTTGCAGAGACAGTGGTGTTGCCCGTGGTTAGTCTGCTTATGCGAGACTTTTTCTTCTCCACAAGTCTCCCTGTACTAATTCAATTCTCCCTCTTCTTCTTCTACCTCTTTTCCCTCCTTTCGAGGCAGCGCCAATGCGGTCCAAGGATAGAATTTCCTACTTCTACGACGGTAACATTCTATTCTTTCTTTTTCCTTTCTTGCTAATTTGAATGAGCCATAGGATCTTTACCGTGAAATATAAAACCCTAATTTACAATTGAGTTGCAGGGGATGTGGGTAGCGTCTACTTCGGCCCCAACCATCCCATGAAGCCCCACCGCCTCTGTATGACTCATCATCTCGTCCTCGCCTACCAACTCCACAACAAGATGGAAATTTATGTTTGTATCCTCTCATTTGTGCAACTACTGATACTGCCATTTTATGCTATTCCTTGTAATTATTCATATTTTCATTTGTCATAATAATGATGCAGCGCCCTCACAAGGCATACCCTGTTGAGCTTGCTCAATTCCATTCTGCTGATTATGTTGAATTCTTGCACCGGATTACACCCAACACTCAGTACCTTCATACTACTGAGTTGGCCAGATGTATGCGTGCCCACTTTTTTCGCGTCAAATTCTCATATAACTTACCTTTTTAGTATGCTGGTTTTGATGTTCTTGTTTGCCTTTTCATTTGTCAGTTAATCTTGGTGAAGATTGCCCTGTGTTCGACAACCTGTTTGAGTTTTGTCAAATGTATGCCGGTGGAACTATAGGTAAATAAATGAATATGAAACTAAAGAAGATTGCATGTCATCTCGCTACATTTATTTACCCTTTAAGTCTTTCTAAGAATTGATTCCTGTGATTGGTACTGGTAGATGCTGCGCGTAGGTTGAACAATCAGCTTTGTGACATTGCTATTAATTGGGCGGGTGGATTGCACCATGCCAAGAAGTGCGGGGCATCTGGATTTTGTTACATTAATGACTTGGTTTTGGGGATATTGGAGCTTCTCAAGCATCATGCCCGTGTTTTGTATATTGATATCGATGTGCATCATGGTGATGGTGTTGAAGAAGCCTTTTATTTCACTGATAGGTAATGGAATCTTTTGTATGATTTTTTTTTTCTGGATTTGTATCTAGAATGAAATATTAAAGGCATAAAAAAGATTTAAGTTCATTGTTTTGAGAAAAAGAAATCCACTTTAGCTCACTGCTCATGAATCATAATTTAAATATTGGGTAATTGCTTCATTATAATAGCCTATCACAAGTTACTTGGTCTGCTAGACCTTTGACCCAAATTTGTTATACATTGATGTTCCTACTGGATGTACATAAGTTAATTAAGAAATCTTGATTCCCTTTTTTTGTTCTGCTTTTAATATACATATATGCATATTGCTTCCCAATTTTAGCTTAGAAGGATGAAAATGATTTTGATGAATTTATTGAAGAATTTTTTTTTGGCATTTTCTGGGAAAAAAACATGTGAATCTTTATTTAAAATCTTATACGAACAACTGCAACATGACAGGGTGATGACTGTGAGTTTTCACAAGTATGGAGATTTGTTCTTCCCTGGAACTGGTGATGTTAAGGTGATTCTTTTAGTTTCTTTTGATATTCTCATTGGAGAAATTGTTATACTTTTCTTTTCCATAGGTGATTCCACTTGAGAGTTTGAACTTTGAAATGAGAAGTTAGTATTAAGGAATTTTATACTTTTGTCATTGGTTACTTTTAGTGGCTACTCTTCTGTTGGCAGTTGGTTTTCATCTTTACTTAAATGCTAATGAAAATGCCATTTTTCTTGAAATTCAGTGCTACTTTCATTCTTTGGAAGTTTATTTCAGCTATGAGCATATGAGTGGAATGGAAAGTCACTAATTTAACGATTTGTTTGGTGAACAAATTTGCTTTACATTGTGAGATGATGTATTTGATGAATGAACATTGTCCTACTATGTGATTTTAACTCTTGCCTTATGTGTCTATCTTGTTAATCAATTTGTTGTTTCTTACCCAAAAATTATAACTTCTAGTCAAGCTAATTTGGTAAGCTACAAACATCTTATTCAGTTCTCAGTTCAGAGAACAAGTACTTTTGTTCACTTGAATGCAAGAATGTGACTGTGAAGCATGTAAGTATGACAGCTGGTTCTAATCTGTTTTGTCTTAGTTGTAACTAGAGTTGCGTTGATTTCTATCTTTAAGAACATAGGTTGAGAGCTCTAGGACAGAGGACTAACTTGAAATTTGAACTATGCAAGATGTTATTTCCTTGTTTTTTCCCCTTTTAGCAAAAACAAGTATTTAGGGAGAGGGGGATCATGCCACGCTATTGATGAAAAATTCATAGCACCCTTTTCCCATATAACCACCATTTCTTGGAACCAAAAACAAAAGAGAGATGAGAGAAACAATTGCACGCTTTCAAGAAGCATTGGATTTCTTTATTTTGTTCTTTATTTTTTAGTATATGAAGATAGCAGCCAGGTAGGCGCCAGTCTTTTCTCTCTCTAGTTTAATTTGATCTCCTGTGGTACACACATCTTGTTGGGATTGAACTAAAGTTGGCAGAATCAAGGTTTTGGTACTTGGTTGTGTTTTTGGAACTTTTGTTTTGAACCAATACACAAAACACTTAAAGAGCTATGATTTGGGTAACTCAATTTTACCTGCGTCCTTTTAAATCTGAGAAAAAGCGGGCTTGCAGGAGCATATGCAAAGTGCTAATATGGAAAGTGAACGCTGAAACTTCTCTGGTCTGCTGCCTGTTTTCAAGACTCAAAAGCTCTTTCTTTTTTTCTTTGTGAACAAAGTTTAGTATTTGGAATAAATGGGAATCATGTTACTTTAGAGTTATCCTTAGATTTGGCTTAATCTTAATATTTATCTTTACTTCCTCATAAAAGGATGTTTACCCTACTTTTAGAGTGATCTACTGACTTAGTTTGTATTGAAGGAAATAGGAGAAAGAGAAGGGAAGTTCTATGCCATAAACGTCCCATTGAAGGATGGGATAGATGACACTAGTTTTAATCGGCTTTTTAAAACAGTAAGTTCTTCTTTAAAGCTTGTAATGGCTGAAAATACATATCTGGTTATTGAGCATATATGTTTGCTTATGATTACCTATTTTGTAGATTATTTCCAAAGTTGTCGAAACATATCAGCCAGGCTCGGTAGTTCTCCAATGTGGAGCAGATTCACTAGCTGGGGACCGCTTGGGCTGCTTCAATCTATCCATTGATGGTGCATATCTCTTGTAATTAATTTTTTCTCCATCTTCCTGTTGTAATAGCTGGTTAAATACCAAGTAGTGATTTCTTATTTTGTTGTTGGCATTGAGCTTGTTGGTAATACCTTTGTTTTGATGTTGAGGTTATTCAGTGGTGTCATTGTATGTCTCTTGCAGGGCATGCTGAATGTGTGAGGTTTGTGAAGAAATTCAATTTACCTTTGTTGGTACGTAATAATTTGATTCATTTCCAACTGATAGATTATTTTTCTCACACAGCTTATAGAGATGAACTTTGTCCTGTAGGTTACTGGAGGTGGTGGATACACAAAAGAGAATGTTGCTCGATGTTGGACTGTTGAAACAGGAGTTCTTTTAGATTCAGAACTACCCAATGGTACCCAGAGAAACCAATTTTTTCAAGGATGCCCTATGATTTAAGTTTTTATAAATGATTTAGTTTACGTTTTTTAAAAGAGAAAAAGATATGAAAAGAAAAAGTAAGCATGGTTGAGTCCTCAACGCTGAGTAGAGCACTGACTGAACATTTATGACATTGTTATTTGTTGTTGAGAGTTGCATGATGCGCATCAATTATGGAATTAAAATTCACTTAACCCTTTTTATATACGAACTTTGATGTCATCTTGGCTTTCTTTTGATTTATACATGTCAGTTTAAGCCTTATATTATTGACATGAATGTTGTGTTTGGATATTTTCTTTTATTTTTCTAATTTCTTCCCTCCAATTAATAGCTGGGGTGTTATTTTTTTTCAATCTAACTATGGATTTTTGTTTATTATGATGTTTGTGCAGATATCCCAGAAAACGATTATATCAAATATTTTGGCCCTGATTATTCACTGAAGATTCCAGGTGGACATATTGTATGTAATCTTACAAAAGCTTGACATCTTATTTTCCTTTATTGAAGTAGTTAGCTCTGTTATTTCTAGTTTGGTTGCTAATCTCCTATGTGAATATGATATGCTCAGTTGATGTAGAAAAACAAACTTAGGCGAAAAAAGGTAAGAAAAGGGAGTGAAATTAAGCCATGTAGGAGAGTTACTTTTAGTTAGAAGTAATCTATTCTAATGAAAACTACTAGAACTCCTAAGATAGAGTTAAATGCCTGTAGTAGGAACGATTGAAACAAAGAGGCTAAAAAATAAAATATAGACGATTTTTACATGTTTTCGTAAAATAGGATTTATAAGTTTCTTTTGACCATCAATCACTCTCACTTGGATGGGGAAAACTATTCTTTGGCTTTTCTAATGGTAAAAGTTCTGGAGTTTTCTCTGCCACGAAAAGGTCTAAAACGTTGAAAATGCATGAGTATGTGATTTGGTATGGTAGTAACTTTCTTGGTTTGTTTTACTCAAATGTGTACTTCTCTTCATAAAACGCATCACAGTTACTTCAGGGAGAGAGCTCTAAGGTATGCCATGAATCAGGGCATAGAACTTTATTGAATTGATCTATAATTTGGCTTTTTAGGTGTTGGGCCGTTGCCAAATGCGCTTAGAATCTAAGTTTTTCCGTGCCAATTTGCTGGCAGTAGAAAGGATTTTGAGAAGAATATAGGGAAGAACCGCAAATTAATAAAGGCCTGTAGGGGATAATGAAACCTGTTAGATAAAGTGTAAGGACACAGTAGTTGGGAGAAATCTAATTTCTAAATTTCATTCTTGAAAATGACCTGGCTTGATTCATTCTTTGGGGCCCTTTGTATAGGAACTAATTTATTTATGTAGCAAATAAAAATCCCAGAGTAATTGCAGTAGCCGCTTAGTAGAATAAAAATATAAGACTCTAAATTGAAACAGACCCAAAAATAGACTAAATACTCTATTATCTTTTATCTAGCCTGTACCACCGCAGTCTGACTGGAATTGGTTTACATGGGTGGTATTCTCTAGTGAGCATATCTTTGGATGATATTGTAAAGTGAAAATCCTGATTCCTGAAATCTGTGTTTTCTTTTTCTATTTTGGTTGAGCATGCAGGAAAATTTAAATAGCAAATCGTACCTCAGTACAATTAAAATGCAAGTGATGGAAAGTCTTCGCTGCATTCAACATGCTCCAAGTGTTCAGATGCAAGAGGTGTGTACTGTGTAGTATGCAAGTATTTGCTATTTACTAGAGTTCTGTTTGCTATTTGATATGCTTTGTTGGATGTTTTGCTTGGAGTTCCTAAACCCATGAAACCGTACTTTGGTATAAGAGTCATGGTACCTGTAAGTTGCATGAATTTAACAATCTAACAAGACATGTTCATGGCATTTGCCAATATATCCACCCTTCATTCAGCAAGACATGTTCATGTTTTTTGATGAGCAGCGAAATGGGAATATAGTTTGTGCTTGGATGAATAAACTCTGATTATTGTTCTGGTTCTCGGTGTCCTAGTGAAGGGCATTTATTAGTTAGCTGACTGATGACAATGTTGTATGCAGGTTCCACCAGATTTCTACATTCCTGATTTTGATGAAGATGAGCAAAGCCCTGATGAGCGTATGGATCGTAAGTGCACGCTACAACACATGATGTGCACCGCACCAACTTATGCATGGCTTTTGCCTTCTTTTTTCATATATTTTTTTTAAAGATCTCTCGTATGTTCCTCATTACCGATTTGCCATGAATGTTATTTCAGAGCATACCCAAGACAAGCAAATCCAGCGGGATGATGAATATTACGATGGAGACAACGATAACGATCATAACATGGATGTGTAGCACATGTGATTCATGCTATTTTAGCTTCTGGGCAGAACTGCTTTTAACAGTCACTGAAAAATATTGGCATTTGACAAATTGGCACCACCTCAATTGCCTTTTTTTCTGTATTCTGTATTATATAATGACAGATTGTCGTCAATTACTCTAGTTGAATGAAGAATACTTGTATATTTTACTGATCTTTCATCACCAGTCACCTGCACTGTTTCTTCAAGTTACCTTGTTGTCCGGATCGAACTTGATACTGAGTTGAATGAGATCTGATGGCTCCAACAAGTTTGAAAAAATATTTGAGAAGAATGAAAAATGGTCCAAAAGAAAATGGTAGGATCTATCTTTTGAATCGGTAAAATTACAATATTTAGTATTTGCATTAACATTAAAAAAGGAATTTGCATTAACATCTAATCACTTGTGATTTGAAGCTTACGCTAAAACAATGCATGAAGCTTCAACAAATACTCTAATCGTCAAAAAAATACAAGAAACTCTTTTTATCTAGTACCGACATAACAACATACGTAACATACATACTAGATAGATAGCTCACCGACCAAAAACGTTCATTCTCACACCATTTTCTAGGGTCCAACATAAGCCTACAATATTGCTTCAAAATATCAACAAAAGTTAAGCTAAGCTATCGGATATTTGAAGTTAGCGCGGCATTGGAAAAGAAAAGGTTTATCTGTAGTTCTGAACAACGAAGCAACCGGTTTCAGGGAAGTTGACGACAAGCCCTCGAAGTCGAAGCCAAGCTTGCTGCAGGAGCATACTTTGAGTTTGTGTTCCCTTTCCATGCTTTCTTGTTTGCTTTCGTCAATTTTAGGATAGTGACGGACCTGCTTAGTTTTATAAGAATGCAATGCTATTTTTAGTTTTATGGGGAAAATCACGGAAGCAGCTGCAGTCTGCTATTAGGTTTTAACTTCGTTTTAGAGAGTTCGAGTAGTGTTTATAGACGATGGAGGTGATGAATTTCGCAAATGGGCAAGTGGGCATCTGTCATTTTGAGACAAGAAGCTGCTTCTCTTCTAGTTATAGTTGGAATCCGTACACTTCATGTGGGTTTTCAATTTCTCGGCGCCCCATAATGGGTGTTTCATCGAATACGAAAAGAGTAAGAACTTTTGGTTTGAGAATTAGAGCCTTATCGAAAGGAGAGTCTGGTAATTCGTCTGTTGGTGGTGGGATTATTGAGAAAGAGTTTGAATTTAAGCCATCTTTCAATGATTATTTGAAGGCTATGGAGTTTGTTAAAACTGGTAAAGAGAAAAAACAAGCGCATGAATTGAATGACCACAATCTAGAACATCAGCCAAAGGAAAATAGTACGAAAACATTGGGAAGGGATGAGAGTGGTGTGAAATTAAGGAGGTTTGGAGGATCCATGGACCGAGAAAAAATTGAGGAGGAAGATCGTGGTGGAGTTACTGTCAGAGAAAACGAAGTTAATGCTGAACTTGATTATAGAGAGAAAAAAAATGGAAACTCCAATGTCAAAACTGGTGGCAAAGAAATCAGAGCTGATGCAAATGTAAATACAAAGCTGATAGGAGCACGGGTAGATGGAAGGAGGTTGAGTATTAGAACGACAAGCATGAAGTCAAATTTGGAGAGTTTCAATTTTGGGAAGGGTGTGAGGAGTTCAAATGCAGCTGAAAGTTCAGCAGCATTTGATGATATTATAAGCAGAGCCAGCACAGTTGGGACAAGAAAGAGGTTCTCTCATGGTAAAGATATTCCACAAGTGTTTGAAGGGAAGGGCAGAGCCTTTCAGATGGAGGAATCCGGTTCTAGAGGGAACCGAATGAATGACAAACTTGTCAGTCATCCCAGCCAAGTTGATAAAAGATCATTGAGAAGAAATTCACAGAATTATGAAAATAGTGATAATAATAGTTTGGAGGTAGAACGAGCTGCATTTAAAAATATTGAGGGATTAGATGAAGTTATTTGCAAACCACATACTGCAAAAAGAGAAATGGAGGAAAGAATCCAGAAGCTTGCAAAGTGGTTTGTAATCTGTGTTCTTTTAGTTTTATTTATTTTTTCTCTCCCTTAAGTTTTCTTGAAGTTGGATACTTATTTCCTTGTAACTGATACGACAATAGTTAACTACTAATTACTGCTATTATATTTGTTATAGGCAGATGCACGTCAGTGCGTATGGTCAAATAAGACTTGAGCAATTTTTTTCTTAAGTCTGCTGGTGATGACCCATGATCCAGTGCCAAAAGAAAACTTGTGTGACACTTTCTAAACTTCATAAGAAGAAGACTTGTTTGGTAGTTTGTGTTAATGACTGATGATGCCTGTCAATAGTTGAGTACACTGTGATCTTATATATTTCTGCAGCAACTTGTCCAGTGATTATTTACTTTCTCACAGTTTTGTTTGTTCTGGTGGGGCTAATTAGCTGTATACATGTTACCTATTGAGCAGTCTAAGATTTCTTTTACATGTGAGTAAATCAATATTGACGGGTATCGCTTTTCTTCATGTGTCTTCAGGCTGATTAAATTTTGTAAGAAAAATAGTATTTTGAAACTTGTATTCCTTTGTTGGATGTTTATTGGTTTGTATTTGGTTTGGATTTCTTTTTACTGTTTTGGAAAGCAACTATTTGGTTTGATAGCACTTGAAGAAAAGAAACAAAGGTTCATTTTCTTTTAATGTGGAAACCTTTTCTTCGTAAAATAATACTTTTATAATGAATATTCTTTTGTGTCTACCGGGGGATAAGTAATTGGTGGACCTACTATATCGAAGTCTTAGTTGTCTGTTTTGCTTGTCATGTCTCATGTCCATTTTCTTCCACTCCATCTTTGCCACCTGTCTTAATCCTTGCTGACAGTTTTGCTAGTCATGTGTGTGAACTTCATCTTTGCATGTCATGTGGTGACGTCTATTTTCATAGTCTCATACCGTCCCAGTCTGATTCAAGTAAAAGTAGTTTCTTTTGTCAGGTTAAACGGTGCAGACATTGATATGCCTGAGTGGATGTTCTCAAAGTCAATGCGCAGTGCAAAAATCAGATATACAGATCACTCTATATTAAGGATTGTGCAGTTATTGGGTAAACTAGGAAATTGGAGGCGAGTGCTACAGCTCATTGAGTGGCTTCAGATGCGTGAACGCTATAAATCCAACAGGCTGAGGTAATTTCTTTTCCGATTTAGTCTGGTTCTGGTATACAGGTTTATAGGAACTCTTTCAATATAGTGATTTTGAAAAATCATAGAGGCTGTCTAAAACCATTGTAGTTTGTTATTCTATCTAAATGCACTTCAAGATTAATGTAGAGTACGCTAACTAGTTCTCCAGATTGAGTGGTAAGTTAAGTTATGAAATCTAGAATGTTTTCTTGCTTTGGGGTGGATCTCTCATCTGAAAGGAACAGTAGGCCATCTATGGATTACCTACTCTTCTGAAAGTACTGCTAGTTGCTATATTTTTTTCTTCTTTTAATGTGTGATGTTGAGAATTTTTTATGGATTTTAGCAGAGGGCCTGAAACAGGAATAATTCACACTATGGTAGCTGGGGTGGGATGGATGGTTTGGCACTGGTTTCTTTGGTTGCAGTGACACTAACATTAGAGCAGGGTTTGGTGTTTCAGTTAGTGTCCTTGTTTTGATTAAGTGCGTGGATTTAAGGAAAATTCAACACCAGTATTGTTGGGCTTGGTAGTCAATGTACTGATGGTATTGTTGACACCATTGGCTAAAATGGTAAGAGAATTGGTTGGCAGGGGAGTATGGTGAATGACATGACTCACGGTATCTTATTTACTTGAGAAACATTGCAAACAGTTTCTTTAAACTGTATTTCTTTCACTCTTCAGAACTTAATATTTTTAACTGCATGACTTTTACGTTTCTCAGCTGTTGCTTGTTCTTTAGGAACTTCTTGGTTATTTTCGGTGAAGTGTTTTTATGGTCTTCATTGCCTTATGAAGGGTGTCTTCGGATTCCACTTTAAGAAGAAATAGTTTGTCATAGGGACATATTGGTAGCCAATCTGTAGCTGTACATTCGTAATACTTTTGCAATTTTAATGACAATCTCCTTATGCCTCATTTTTGGGATTCAAGGTTTTCTTTTGGAACTCCAAAAATAATGTTCTGTTGAAAAGATCCTAAGAATTGCATCTATGCGATACTTTTTCTGAGAATCATGTTTAGACCAATAATTTGGATTTCTCTGTAGTGCTTTTGAGTATTGCTTTGGACTATAGATATTTGACCTATTACATTCTCTACAACTGGATGCCCGTGCACGTTTATTTATTTATTTATAATGCATCATGTTATTGTTACCCAAAAATTCTATCCTTTACTGAATTCTCTAAGATTCTTCACAAATGGTCCATGTCTATTGGCACTTTTGGGCTGATGTGTTCTGTATGGTGTAGGAATGTTTACACAACTGCTCTTAATGTACTTGGGAAGGCTAGGAGACCTGTTGAGGCACTCAATGTATTTCGTGTGATGCAGGTGATGCACCACTCATTTTCTTGTTCTCGGCTTGCTCCTCATCAAATATTTTGTAATTTTGTGGTACTAAGTTACTAATGTTTATTTGCTAGTATCTAATTCCTCTATTCATTTTCTTTCCAGCAACAAACGTCTACATATCCTGACATAATAGCGTATCGCTGTATTGCTGTCACTCTCGGTCAAGCAGGGCATATGAAGGAACTTTTTGATGTAATTGATAGCATGCGTTCTCCCCCCAAGAAGAAGTCCAAACTTGAGGAACTTAAGAAGTGGGACCCAAGATTAGAACCTGATATTGTTGTCTACCATGCGGTTAGTAATACTTTCTCATAAATAGTTAGGTTGTATTAGGAGACAAGCCTGTATTTTGTGGTTCGTTATTTTATTGGTAATACTCTTGTGTTTTCGCTTGAACTGCGCATGATCATTTACGTTTCAATGAGGGTCAAACCTATATTTTGGATGCTCTAGGAAGAGCAAAACCCTCAAATCCCTAAAACCTGAAGGTTATGCTCTATGGCACTATTGGCCTCTTGAATGGTTGATAGAAATTTTAGTATCTTTATCTATTCATAGTTGAGCCTGAAGACAAAGTTTTGACGCCACTGTTTATGTTATTGACATACTGAGAGGTTTGTGGTGATGAGCAAGCAAGAGGGTGGAGGGTGCTGGGAGGGGTGGGTCGCGTGAACTTCCATTGTTCTGGAACTGATTGCAGCTTAGTATTCATTTGGGAAGGCTTGCTTCATATAGTCCTTCAAATCATGTCACAAATTTCAAAGATCTCGTGATTAGAATCTTTTATCGTTGGCTCTGGTGGTGATTGCTTTCAGTTTATTCATTATGTATTTGCTTTACATGCACATCATGAACCATCTTTATGTGCTGATTCTCTTGGAATGTTTATGTTGATTCTAGGTAAACTTTTTGGGATGATGCTATTCTCTTGGAATGTTTTTGTTGTTATCTTTACATAGTTTGATATAGAACTTGTGCCTGTAGGTCCTAAATGCTTGTGTACAGCGGAAACAATGGGAAGGTGCATTTTGGGTCTTACAGCAGTTAAAGCTGCAGGGTCAACAACCTTCAACTTCAACATATGGACTTATCATGGAGGTGATAGTTGCCTTTGTTTCCTTTTTCTATTAGTCCTGAGTATGTTTGCTCATTGCTGACTGGTTTTCATTCTTTTTTTTTTCCACTTAATGAATCACTTTGCTTGAAGCAGAGTGTCAATTGGTAGTCTAACATAATAGTCCACTGTTCCAAATGAAAGTCAATTTAGCAGGAATCCCTGCAACACATTTCATGTGACTCGTGGCATGTGGACATGTAGTTGTGTAAAATTTAAAGTCGGCAACTTAAAGGCTCTCAAAAGCCTAATGACTGTGTTAATGCACAAGTTAGTTTATGACTGTAGTGATAAATGGAGCAATATAGCAAGGGGGAAGATGTAAATTTTTCCATTCATAAACACATGGTTTATGGAAGGTCAGCTTCTCCATTAGCTTATGCCCCTCGCAAACTTCATCCTCAAGATTTAACTTTCTCAATATTAGGTGTGCACTTAAATTTGAGTTTTTTTAGAGGAAATGGTAACAAATTTTATTTAATTGAGCAGGTCATGCTTGCATGTGGGAAGTACAACCTGGTTCACGAGTTTTTCAGAAAAGTGAAGAGATCTTCTAGTAATGCCTTAGTGTATAGAGGTACATACTTGACTGGTTGACTCTTTCTCCAGCATGGTTGCATTTCTGTACTTAGCATATAATTCTCGTTTCATACAGTTCTTGTGAACACACTTTGGAGAGAAGGCAAGACAGATGAGGCTGTTTTAGCTGTTCAAGACATGGAAAGGCGAGGAATTGTAGGATCAGCTGCTCTTTATTATGATCTTGCGCGTTGTCTTATTAGTGCAGGAAGGTGCCAAGAAGCACTATTGCAGGTAATTTATAATTGATCTGTTAGGCTTAACCATTTACAGTATGTGTTGAAAAGTGAATTGAGTTTGAACTGTTTTAAGTGGCAAAAACAGTTTGATATACATTAATATCTACATTATGCTAGTGAACTGTCGCAATAAAGTTGGCAGTCTATTTAGACTTTGCACTTAGCTTACTGACCTCTTGAGTTGGTTAAATTACCGTGTGGTCAATTGCTTATATGCTATGAATCATGAAAATATAATAGTGCGTGCATTTTAACAGCTGTGATGATTATTATTATTACAAAATACATTATCATTTTTTCATTTAGGTTGAATGGAAATTGTTTGCTAATAAACTAAAATTTGTAGCTAATTTACTATCTTGGATCCTAATGCTCACGGTCTTCCCTTTCTACCTGCGTTGTGGAATTTTCGTTCTTTATCTAATGCCCTTCAAGTTTTAGTTCCATTGCGCACATACTTAACCCACACATTACAAAACCCTATTCCATGTTCCCTCTCTTACACACCAAACCAAGGACATGTATTTCTTTATTTTAATTTTAAATTCATTCTTAAAAACTAAAATTATTGCTTTTCCTTTTCAATGCTTTTGGCAAAAGAAACGATGAAATCTTTATTCGCACATGTAAATTTTCTTTATAACTTAATAAATGAATTTTATGCAGCAATCGACCAGAATTTACATGTCTAGCTTACAAGGGTATTTTTTTATATAAACAAGGTTACAAGGTATTCAATAAATGCTGTAATTTTGCAAGTTTTGTAGGATAAAATGTTTACCACAAATTGATTGTTTCGCAGATTGAAAAAATATGCAAGGTTGCTAATAAGCCTCTAGTGGTAACTTACACTGGCTTAATTCAAGCTTGTCTGGACGCTGGAAACATCCAAAATGCTATGTTTGTTTTCAACCAAATGAAGCACTTTTGTTCCCCAAATCTTGTCACGTGCAACATAATGCTGAAAGCGTATATAGATCACGGGTTATATGAAAAAGCAAGTGAGCTTTTCAATAACATGTTGGAAGATGGGAAGAAGATCTGCAGTACATCGGATCATGAAGTTCGAGTGTTTCCGGATATCTATACATTCAACACCATGCTAGATGCATGCATTGCAGAAAAGAGGTGGGATGACTTTGAGCGTATATATAGAAGGATGTTGCACCATGGGTACCACTTCAATGAAAAACGTCATCTTCGAATGATTTTGGATGCTTCAAGAGCCGGGAAGGTGCGTAAATTATGTTTGTGTGATGTGTGGGTGTGTGTCTACATATAAATGCGTTTGTCATTATGCTTCGATTACAAAATGAAACGGTTCTAGGGAAAGAAACAGCAGGTTTAGGTAAAGAAGCAACATCCTTTGACGAATGTAACATGGAATTGTTGTTTTTGCAGGGAGAGCTGCTGGAAATAACACGGAAGCACTTGTACTTGACAGATCGTAGCGTTCCTCCCTCTCTCATGAAGGAACGGTTTTGCGTGATGCTCGAAAGAGATGACATAGATGCTGCTCTTGCATGTATAGTCACTAATTCTGCGGGGGAGTCACAGGCATATTCAAAGACTGCATGGTCGAAGTTATTCGGGGAGAATGGTTTGCGATTCCGAAAGGATACTCTGATTCGGCTAATGGATGAAGTGAGTATGCTCGTCGCCAAAAGCGACGCGCCTAATCAAGTGCTGGAAAGTCTCTCAGCATCTTGTAAAGCATTTCTTAGGAACCAAGGCCAAGTGAAACTAGTTCATGAAACCACCAATACAACAGATTTTGTTTGTTCTGTTCAAACTGAAACAACTTTGACGTCTTGATGAAAGGAAAATGTTTGTGTTGGCATGTAATGGTTTGGCTCATTAAAAAAAATGTTGTAAAGATGATATTGAATGACCAAAGAGAAAATACAAGTGCATCGTTTCTTCTTTTATTTTATTTTCTTTTTCACCACCTTTAACATGCTTCCACCAAAAAAATACTCTTTTTTTTTAACTGAGATTTGGGACAATCGTCGGCTAAGCACTAAAGGTTAAAACTATAGCTAATAATCCATGCATTATTTGTTTTCTTCATTTGTCATTGTTTGCATGAGATGCATCTTCTCTATTGGAAGCAATTAATAGTAGTAACTTACATTTGGGTCCTCTCGTTTCTCTTTTGAGTACAAAATGGACAAGTCAAACAATGCGTCTTTTTCATACCAAATTACCAATACTTTACAATTGCTGCCTATTCCCTAAAACAAACAAACACAGCCCCCCACCCCACCACCGGTCGACCACCCTTCTTTTCATAAATCATTTCGAAGCAAACCTAACCTAACCATCCGCTGCCACTTGGCCTCATACCAGTAGTCAACACAAAGTTGGTCATTACTTACTAGTACTACTATAAAATAGTAGGACTATAGTATTAATAGTATAATTAATAAAATAATATAGTAATCATAATCAACGGTACAGTTTGTTCTGATTTAACTAAAAAATTTAGATTCGATTATGTTAAAGCTCGTGAACAAGGAAAGTTACCATGCCCTTCAAAATCATGTATGCCTGATTTGAATCTAGAGTAGAAATAAAAGTTCACTAATCTCTTTTAATAAAATAATATTGTTCGTTCTGAGCTTTAATCCACACGATTTTTTCTAAAAGGTCACGTTCTATTTTTTTTAATGTAAGCCTTTAATTTACATACTCTAATAAATAGTCAATATTCAATATAATAATATATCTCCCAAGAAAATATAAAATAACAATATAGTGAATAAATAAAAAATAAGTGGAAGCTCACCTAACCTATAACAATTGAATTGTTCCACACACACACACATACACCCGGACTCAGTCCCGCCTCGCCTGGGACAGAGACAAGGCAGCCTTCCTTCCCAATGTCCAAATTCCTATATTAGTGTGGACTTAACCTTTTTCATTTCCGGCCAAAAAAGAAATAAAACTATCTATTCTCCCGAATTGACTCTAGCGATATTAATTGTTTATTATAATCGGTCATTTCTTTATTAATAAAAAAATTCTTTTCTTATAAAAAAAGAAAAATCCATGCCTATGAGTTTGAGAAACGAGTCTTATCAATTCACATATATCCGAGATGTAATATAATATAATATAATATATGTAATAAATAATAACACTATATGTGTGTCACTAGGGCCTATAATATAATAAAAAATAGTTAGAAAAATAAGAGAAGAATATCAAATACTATTATATAAGCATATTCCAAAATGACAAGTCATTAAGGCAAATCCATCATGTGGAAGAGAAAAAAAATAAAAATAAAAATAAAAATAAAAGTAAAATAAAAAAAGTTTCACATCCATGATGATCATCATAATGTTAAATCCTCGTGACTTGTTCATAACGTGCAATGTATTAATTTAATAATTTATTGGAATAAAACAATTCATTAGTTGTTTTTTCCTTCTATAAGTAGATTAATATACCCTGTGCTGCATTTATAAAATATAGAAACAAATATAAGCTTTTCACTAATTTAGTAATATTTTTTATAAAATAAAGTGGATTAAATCTTATGTTTTGAGTTCGACGCGTAACTTACGTACCTATAATGCATTGGGGCTATAAGTTACTCTCTTTGGCTCCAAACAAATGACGATTTAGCGTCCAAAAGTAGGTTCCAAAGAAATGACGTTTTCGGTTTTCCGGCTTGCCTCAACGCTGATATCGATTCCCTCTTTTTTGTTTGAATCTAAAATTTGCATGGGAATGGAAAATCGGAGGTGAAGAAATTAGAAAGAACCGATGATGATGTTTTTAGTTATGGTGGAGGAGAGGCAGAGGAAGAAGGTGAACAGTAAAAAGTTGTACCAAATTAATTATAAGAGCACAATGGTAAATTAGAGTTATTTATTTATTTATTTGGTTCGAGCTAATCGGGACGAGAAATCTTATTCAAAACTGATAAAAACTCGAACGGAAAATACTGAAATGTGAAATAAAATAGAATAAAAGAAATGATACGAAATAAAAATATAAAAATGTAAAGTAGACGGAAATGTTCAATCTATGGTTCGAGAAAACTCGTTTGAAACTCATCCAAGCCGACTGCACACTTGGCCCAACTTGACAAGCCATATTTGTGCATCAACCCAGCCAGGCTTCAAGCCTGCCCATTTCAAAATTGAGTTGTTTTCATTTATAAATAGGTAGGGAGAGTGGGGGTATTATGGCCATAAAGTGTCTCATTTTCTCTGAACTAATTGTTTTCTTAAATCACGTACAACAAGCTAAAACGTCATTTGTTTGACTCCGGAGGGAGTATTTGCTACCAAACATAAACACAAATTAAACTTCATGACTATCATGTGATGCATATATACAAAAAGTAGCTCAACTTTCTTTCTCTCGTGACAAAATACTCCTAACTAGCACCGACACTTGCACTCCTTTTATTTTAGTTTTTGACAAAAATATTTTACTAACATAATAAATAAAAGAAGTGGGTAAAAAAGAGAGCGTAGAGTTGCCCTAGGCGAAGGTGAGCCCATGGCTACCGACTCCACCGGAGATGAAGATTTGCTAAAGCACCCACATTTGACTCCTCTTGACGATCATAGCTAAAACTAAAAGAAAAGTTGCACATCAGGTCTTTAGGAAGCTGAAATTATGCATGTTGGGTCTTGTCTCGTTCGTATGGCCTAAGGTAGAATCTGACGGGAGTGCTGAACAAAACATGGTGGATGAAGATAACTAGCTGGAATCTGATTCTGATGATGGAAACGATGACCTTGTTCAGGTAGATGAAGGTATATTACTTTCATGGCTAGCTAGCTAGAATGCTTGCTTATTCACTTGTATCACAAACGGGTTCTTAGAGCAATCGAGTAATGCCATTGCCGGTGAAGGATTTATACATACCAAATGTCCAGATCCCTTTTCAAATCCGATTAATTTAAATTCTCATCGTAAAAAACGCATATTTTATTCGTATTTGGGTTCAGTTGGGATGAAATGTTAATGATATCACAAAATTTTAACGCAATCGCATCAAAGCTCGAACCCAAAAGCTTGATAATTAAGTCCTCTTTAATAAGCTTTATTGCACCTTTTGATATTGACATTGATGTTGGTTAATTAGTCAATGTGGCGACATGGACCCAACTTCATACTAAAGATGGCAATTAAGTAATTTACTTAAGAAAAAGTAAGGGAAACCCTCTCTTTCTAGTTTATACTCCTTTCGTAAAGACTAATTAAAAAAGCTAATTATTCCATCCAATAAAAAAAAATCATTTATTATATACTCTCTTAAAGGAGTACTAATATATTTCTTTTTTTCTTTAATTTTCTCTTTTAAGTATACAATTTTTTTCCCCAAATTTGTAGTAATAATTATGACTATTTATAGTTGAAAATGTTTTTTGGAAAAAGGTGGTTAAACTTTGTGTTACTTTCTTTTTCCGTTAAACTTATGTGTTATTCTCTCTGGTGCAAATTAAATGTCTTTCTCGTATACCAATATTTAGTAGGTTTAACACTAAAAATACAAGTAAAAGCTACGGTAACAACAAATCTTAAAACGACGTTTAATTCACACCGGAAGGAGTATTTTCTTTTTCTTTTTTGCTGAAAATGAGTTTGCATATATTAATTACTCTCTCCTAATTTTATTAACTATCGTTTTAATTTTGGGTACGCATATTAAAGAAATCGGATGACTCACTATTTAAAACAATTTTATTTTTTATTTTTTGTCTAAAGTACGAGCATCCTTAATGGAGTATTAATTAAAACAAAAAAAAAGATTTCAATATTTTCAATTTTGGTAAGCTCTCCGCGCTTCCTACTTTGACAACATGGACGCACAGAGAAATCTTCGGCTATTAGAAGAACTCTCCGTCATTCTCTCCTTTTCTCTCTCACTCGCACACTTTTTCTTCCTTTTTCGTTTTTCTATTTGTTCTCTGTTTCTTCGGCTCCTTCTTCTTCTCTGCTTTTCCTCTTTCCTGTATTTCATATTCACCACCATCTGGACGACCTCACCTGATCCTGATTCTCTGTCTCGCTCTCTTCTGCTGCACTTTTGTCGCTGTACGTTTCCTTCCCCTCTAAAAGTATGGCCTTTAAATTCCCCGTCTTTTTCTCTGTCCCTGTTCCGTTTTGAATTATGATCCTCCTTTTTACTGTTCAATTTGGAGCACTTAGTCCGTACATGCCCTTGACAATCGAAGCTTTCTGTTTTGTTTTTCTAGCATAATTTAGATCTTCTCCCTCTCATTCTCCAAAAAAAAGGAAATCTCTTGTTCCTCTTGTGTCTTGGCTTTTGTTTGTATTTGCTGTTGAAACACTTTTGATTCTGTTGTTTAAAGGTTGACCTTTTATTTATCAATCCTGGAAGTTATCAAATGTTGGGTATGGTTTCTCAATGAAATTGTGTTTTTCTTTGAAGGATAGAATTTAGTTTTTCTTTTTCTTTTTAATTTATTCCCTCTTCCTCTCTCGCATTCTGATAATAATTTTGTTGTTTGTACTTTAAGTTTAACTTTTGAATTATTATTATTTTTTATGTATTTTGGATCTTCATTTTATGTTTCTATGATTGTAAAAGTTTGAATTTTAGTGGTTAATTTTCTTGTTTTTTTTTAATAAAAAAATATTCAGGCTGTGAAATTTGTTGGTAGCAGGGTTCTTTCTTCCTATGAGCTTTCATTTTACAGGGCCCAGTTGGTCTCTCTATTGCTTTTGTTTGTTACCTTTTACTCTCTGGACCATTTCCTTCTTGTCTCCTTTTTCTCTATTTTTTTTGGGGGGTAAATACATTTATTTCTTACCTGTGCTAACTGCTTGAATTTCACATATCAGATTGTGGGTAACAAGCATATTTGGAGGGTTTTCTTACTTACTCCTCTATAGAGACCATACTTTTTAATCCTGTTGAAGAGGTTAGGACTATAAGTGGTTCTCCAAATGCTAAACTTTGGCAGAGCCAGAAGTGTATCAAGGACGAGCAGACCGTCTTTTGGAGGTTGTTATTATCAACATTCATCCAATGTGCAACCATATGTTGTTTTTATCATTTTGCTCCTTACTATATAGATTGATACAAATTTGTTGATTTTTGTTTTGGATTCTATGCTAGATTTTCTTGATTCTAATTGCTTCAATTATTTGACAAAAATGCTTTCATAGTTTAATTTTCAGATTTTCTCATGGTCTTGCAGGCATGGATTATCCAGACCCCAAGAGGAAGGGGAATTTTCTGGGGAAGATTCTTTTGGGTGCTACCTTAACAGCATTATGCATTATTATGCTCAAGCAATCTCCAACATTTAATTCCCGAAGCGTGGTAGGATCCTATACCATATCTCCTTCCAGTCATTTAGTGTTTTTTTTGCCTGTTTCAGTAGACTGACCTTCCATTTGAGAATAACCAGACTTTTTATAATCATTTGATTGGTTGAAGAATTTTTGTGGCTTTTGTTTTGTTCATTTTTCCCCCTTTTGTGGAAATTAGGATATATTATTTTTGAACAATAAAGTGGGAAATTGGGAAAGTTTCATTAGCTCCAAAGATGTGTAGGATACTTTCAAACTTGCTTGATGCATTTCCAAACCAAGTGCTCTTCTCTTAGGGTCTAGGATACAAATGTGGGGTAACTCTCTGCCTCCTATCCTCAATGAGTGCAACACTTTTGTGTAGTTAAGGGGTATTTATTTCATTCTTGTACTAGCAATTGGATGTGCTGTGATCAGTTTTTTTTTTATAAGCCGAAATTTATTTGTAATAACACACGAAAGTGCCATTAGAGTACAAGTAGAACCACAGCTCGTTCCAAGGAGCAAAACAACCCAAAGCCCACAAGACCTCGAAGCGAAGTCTACAGCCATGGATAGAAGTGCTCCACTCAAGAAACTTCCCACACAAACAAAACAACACCAAAGCCTTCAGTCCTCCACTCATGTGCTGTGATCAGTTTACCGCATGGTTTTAGTGTCTCAGACCACTTTTCCCCCCCTTTTTTCAATAAGTTTTCAAACCACTGCTAGGAAATCCCTGTCCTCCAATCTACATGTGGAACTAGTTGTTCAAATTTTTTCAGCAACTCCAATCATTGAACTATGGAGATTAAATGATACATTTTCCTTTCCATTTCATACTTAAGTTGCTGGAAATACTGAGTAGGAGATGAACTCTTGGACTCTATCAAGCTGTCACTCTTGTGGTGGCTGTCGTGAGATAACAAGTTTTCTGTTTCTAGTTTGCAATTAGCAGTCCTAATAATTTATTGGAATATTATTTTGCTTTAACAAAATTGCTTTTCTTGATTGCCTTTTCCAGTTCTCCACTCCTCAGGAAGGGGTAACTCATGTTCTAGTGACGGGTGGTGCTGGCTACATTGGCTCTCATGCTGCGATGCGTCTTCTGAGGGATGGTTACCGGGTAACTATAGTGGTATGTTCATTTCTCAAAACATAATTTTCCTATTATCATAATTCACTACAATGACTACATAATGAGATGTTATCCAGATGTTTGATGGGAATTTTTTTACAGGACAACCTCTCACGGGGAAACTTAGGTGCTGTTCAGGTTTTGCAAGAATTATTTCCAGAACCTGGGAGGCTTCAGTTTATATATGCCGACCTGGGGGATTCAAAAGCCGTATCCTTATTTTCTCCAGTTTATATATATATACTATTATTTTTATCTCCTGTTATTTATGGTAGTCAAACTTGGATTCTACACTTTGTTTCCTTTATTAATTTTCAGGTTAACAAATTTTTTTCACAAAATGCATTTGATGCTGTGATTCATTTTGCTGCTGTTGCATATGTGGGGGAAAGCACCATGGACCCTCTAAAGTAAGTTCCTATGTGTTTTGAAGAATTATGTGGGCATGCAAAAATTTGGTTGATTTTTCCCTGATGAAGTGTGCTGTTCTTGCTTGTCACTACTTCTGTTCTGTTTTTCATTTTGAAGCTGTTTTAATATAAGTCTGGTGTCATTAGAACTTGTTTTCACCTTTGGTTAGTGCATCATACGCATATCCTTCAAAGGTGCAACAGTGATAACAATGATTTTAATATTGGATCGCTAGTCATTGAGTAAGGCCTTTGGATCTCTTCACTGTTTAACTATGATAATATTATTTTGGAGAAAAACAGTCTACACGTTGTGCATAACTATTAACTATCTGAAACACTTGTTAAGCGCTCCTTCTCTGGCCATTAAGAAATTGATATTACCATGACGCCTGAGAAATTTGTAAATATTGAGCTTCGAGTATATACTAGAGTATAGGAAAGCATTAAGATTTATGTTTAGTTTTCTTGTGAGAATTTGTCTAGCAATTTGTGCAGTGTGCGTGAGGAAAACACTACTGAATGCACTCCGAAATGGCATCTAAGTTGAGATTTCCTTTTTCTTAGTTGTTGATTTAAAACCTCTTGGTTCTACTTCTATTTTGTATCCTAGCTGCTACTAGTGACAAACTACAGTTTTACGTTTCGGTCATTACTACCTGAGTTCTTCACCTTGCTATCAACATGAGTACCGCCAATGACCAGACATTATCTGCATTCATATAAAATCAATTCTTGCATGTTTCCTTCTTGTCTTAATGCCAAAAGCCACTGCGCATATTTAATGATACATACTCTGGATAACAGCATAAGGAACTATAATCCATTGAAGCTCTTCTACTTGTCTGATTTTTTTGGATTTTGTGTTCTTCTTCATGCATCATTGGAAATATCCATAAGAAGCTTTTTTCTTATTTTAAATCCTATCCATAGGGAGCTTGAGCCCTTGAGATTTGTTGCATAATATGTCATGTTCGTGCTGTTCTCTTTAAATTGAAACCTTAAGATTTCATGTTTAGTATACCTGATTATTATCCTTGTGTAGTTGTTTGAATCATTTTCAAATTGATGGCCAATGTCTTATGGTCCGATCCCAACCAATATCATGAACCACAGGTCCTTGATTTTTATATCTTGTACTTATTGTGTAGGTACTATCACAACATCACATCGAATACATTGATAGTGTTGGAGTCTATGGCTACACATGGCGTGAAGACATTAATATACTCAAGCACATGTGCCACATATGGGGAGCCTGACAAAATGCCAATTACTGAAGAAACTCCACAGGTCAGACCTGTAGTCTTAGTTATGTTTCCAATTGTAAACTACATTTGGGTGTCTATTTTAGAGTTCCATTAGTGCAAGAATAGTGAAATCATTACATGCTATGACTTTGGTTTACATCTCACGGTGTTATAAATCAACTTAGGTACCAATTAATCCTTATGGAAAAGCTAAGAAGATGGCAGAAGATATCATCCTGGACTTTTCTAAAAACTCTGACATGGCTGTTATGTTACTAAGGTTGGTTTCAACTTCCAAGTGCTCTCAGATTGATATCTTGAAGTTCCATTTGGTGTTGTTTGATATTCTCTTAAATACATATAACTCAGGTGTTCTGATTTTTATTTATTCCTTATTCTTTTACCTTTTACATTGAATTAGTTTTACATCGTAGCACTCATTTGTGACCTTGTAATATTGCCACATTTGAGTGTATACTTCCTTGTTTTTGTGTATTTCCAGAATAGTGCTTTGTTAGTTCAAAAGTTTGCCTGAGTTACACAAATATTGAAGGTACAATGATCATTGATTGAAATTTTATCTGAACCTTGGTTCAATTGAACTTTCCTGCTATGCAAAGGAGCAAGTTAAACGAATTGCAAAACGTTCTTTTTTAAAAAATGAAATTAAAATAATTTGAAGTCTGGATCTAGTGCTTAATGTGATCTTTTAAGCCTAGTCTTTTCCTTTACCAAGCCACCTTGGGAAACTATTTCCTTTGCAGAATTACAAAAGAGTATACACTCAGATAGGTTACACCTTGAAAATTAGTTTTGGGGGTGAGTTTATGCTAGTCAAATATTTTTGTCAAATAATTATCTGATAGGGACACTTAGGGCCTGTTTCTTATTCTTAAGACTCTTTGAGTAAGGAGGTGTCTGCTTAAATAGCTGATAATATCAAGATACTTCTAGATATTATCTATATCTGCAATATGGACTCACTTTTCAATGGCTACTTCCAGATATTTCAACGTTATTGGGTCAGACCCAGATGGCAGGCTAGGGGAGGCTCCTAGACCTGAATTGCGTGAGCATGGACGAATCTCTGGTGCGTGTTTTGATGCAGCACGTGGTATTATTCCTGGACTGAAGGTATGCTGTTTTTGTTCCTACTATTTGCCTTCTAAACTGTTTCATGGCTAATGCTACTCGATGCACGTGTTTGTAAAATTCTGCTGCTTTTCTGTGAAGAATTGAAGAAGTTTTAAATTTTGTTTGAATACAAATTTTGAAAACTATTTGGTTGTCAACGTCACTGGTTGGAAGAAGCTCGGTTGTTTGGCTTTGTTTTAATTACACATATACTGAGTATGCACACACAAGCTCTAGGCTTAGTCTTTGGAAGAAAAAATCTCTGTTACTGTTGTACGTTGCTGCTTATTAATATAGATTTCTTTTTCTTTTTTTTGTAAAAACTTGATCAATTTATTGTTTCTACTGGCTGGCTTGCTTATTGCATGATGATTTGCATTTTTGTGTCATGTTGATTCACTCATTAGTTTGCTTCTAGGATCTCATTTGAATGTGTCCATATTACTTACTTGACTTCTGCACTTGTACTGCTCCATTTGTTCTATTCCTTAATATGAAGATTTGATGTTATTAGAATTAGGGCATCTGGAGAAGTTTCAGGTACGAAACTTGTTGAGACAAGGTGTAGAAGTACTCCACCTGGGAATGATTAGAGTGAAATGTTGATTTACATGGAGGGCCCATTAGCTTTTGGGTTTTGGGTTTGTGTCATCCATGTTCGAGACTGCATTTGAACAGGCCCTAGCAACTTTTGGTAGAAATTCAAACATGACTTTGGTTAATATCTACCACTAACCAGCCATGTTGTTCATTGGCTGCACCTCCTACTTCCTATGGCAAGTGTAGGCAATGTCCTAGGTTTGGCCTAGGCGGGATGATGAAGGGATTGGGTGGGAATTTCTTGTTAATAACAAAATAAATAAATAAATCTACTGCCCACTAAAAAATTAGATCATTTGGGAAATGGGTGCTTATTTAATGCAGATGTCTGGTCTTTGAGGTTTTTGACTCTGAAACTTGTGAAGTCTCCACACTATTTGTTAGCATTTGTTCTTTCTGAGTTTAGATGTGTTGTGCTGATATATTTCTGCGTGTTGCATGCATCCGTTGTGGGCAGGTCAAGGGAACAGACTACAAGACGCATGATGGAACTTGTATACGGGATTATATTGACGTCACTGATCTTGTTGATGCTCATGTGAAAGCTCTTGAAAAGGCAGTCCCCAGTAAAGTTGGAATCTACAATGTTGGCACTGGAAAAGGTCAGTCAGTTTGACCACACCAAGCGTATCACTTATTTCTTGATTTTGTTTTCTCAAGCCATTGCTTTTTTTTGGGTACATTTTATCAGGAAGATCGGTGAAAGAGTTTGTTGAGGCATGTAAGAAGGCAACTGGCGTCGATATTAAAGTTGACTATTTGCCTCGTCGACCTGGTGACTACGCGGAAGTGTATAGTGACCCAACTAAGATTAGGCTTGAGCTGAACTGGACGGCACAGCACACCGATCTTCAAGAGAGTTTACAGACTGCATGGAGATGGCAAAAGTCACACCGAAACGGTTACAGCTCCCCTCTAGCCATGGCTTCTTGAGACATTTAGGAGAGAGTTCATAGCGGAAAATTTGTTGCAGACCTCTGCAGCGGCCAGCGGCCAGACTCTAGATGTGCTTGACCTTGAGTGCCCTCTTAGAAGAGGGTTTCATTTTGATCACATATATATATGTGTGTATTTTTTTCTCAACTATGATACGATAGATGTAGTGGCAGGCAATTCATTATATGTATTTGCACAAATTATAGTTGAATAATAAGGTATAGCTGTTTTTACCAGCAATTTTTAGTCATGCTTCTTATTATTCTCAACATGGAAGTCGGAAGAGATGTGCTTTCTTGAAAGGATTGCTATTTGCTAGTTAGTTGGTGTGTCGGTCGAGTACGAGTAATTATAACGTTCACCCGATGGAGATTACTCACCAGTTGCACCTAAACACTATAGTCGGCAGTCCCCACCGAGTGTCAACTTTTGTTTGTTTGACACCAGCATCAACCGAACATGATCCTTCAAATATATACTAATAAATGCCAAGTACAGAGTTAGTAACTAGTAAGGTTGATGTTTTGAGAAGTGTGAAATGATCGTTGCCAATTTTTGGGTATTTTTGGGATTTTGCAGGGGAGGATTGTGTTCTAGATCGGAGCGGTTGTGGTTGTGGGCAGGGATCAAGCCATGAAAGCTCTAATGGAATCTCCGACGACCGCTTTTCTTCACCACTGGCGACTTGGGATCTTCTAGCTGCTGTAATTCTTGTGTAATTTTAGTGCTCAATATACCAGAAAATTCCAGTTATTGTACAGAATCAGTGTCATATTAATGCCTAGGTATGTAATTTAATTTTTGTTCAAAATATACATATACATATATGAATGGTCATGTGGTCAAGTGAAGTTAGGCATTTAATTAGTTTTTACCGATCATGAATTTCTTTTCATTTTGCGTACATAATACTCCATTAAATTGTAATGAATACCTTGATTAAAAAGTTGGGTTCCAGATTTGTGATAGAAAACAACCAGTGGCAATATCTTGGTGGTATGCAAAGTGTTTGTTAAAATGTCAAAATGAGATATATACCCAATTTATGAACTTACGTGAAAATTGAATCCATTTGTAATGTTATTAATTAGCTAACTCGAATGACTATGCTATATTATTTCACTAATTTCATCAACAACAACAACAGCAACAATACCTTGGTGTGTTGGGAAAAAATCACATTTTCTCCGCCCAGGATCGAACACAATCAAAAAATACAGCAAGCAGCAAACAAATACACAACACGAGGATTTACGTGGAAAACCTCCAATGAGAAAAAACCACGGGACCAACTCCGAACAATTTTCACTAATAATAAATTATTAGTCTTACAATCACATCAGGATGCTCAACAGCATCCCTTTCACAATCTCTCAAGATGTTCAACAACATCCCTTTTACAATCTCTCTCAACTCAATCTCTCATCTAGATCGAGGAGACACAATCTAGAAAAATAAATACCCTCACTGGTTTATTTTTCTCTCAATCACAAACAAGAAAAATACTCTCTATTTTTCTCTCTCTCGGATATTAAAAATATCCCTCTCAATCACAGATCAGTTGCTCTTCATTGCAACTGATCTCTCTCTCTCTCTACATTGTTGCAAGCTTGCTCTCTGCCCTCTTTCTTGCTCTCGGCCTCTTTCTTGCTCTCGGCCTCTTCTTTCTATTGCAGCAATGCAATGGGTATGTATATAGATAGAAAAGCAACTCTTGCTTTTCTATAAGGATTGCCATGAAACATGCCACAAAACATGGCATGGTGCTCCTTTACAATTTGTCTCCCACTATTCTCCACTCAACCAAAAGCAAGGCCACGCTCCACCCCTTTAAGAAAAGAACAACCTTTTCTTTTCCTTCTTCCTTTGCCTTTCAACTTTTGTTGGTTTTGCTGCAGCCAAATTAATTGACAACACATTCAATTAATTTGGTTTCCACCTCCTTTCCAGCACACATCACGTCCACACACCCACATGCACACAATTTTTCTCATTCGAGCTGGATACCAACAATTCTCCCCCTCCAGCTCATATCATGAGAAAACATCAATTTTCATACATCTACACTACAACGATCTCCCCCTCAATTAAAGTACCACCAGGCCCACCATCTGAGCCCGACAATCTCCCTCTGAACGAAGCTCTACACAGTCCTCAACAGGACCCACCGACTTCAAGTTCCTTTCGGAGATTCACCGTACTTTAAAATTCACCATCAAACTGAGTAAGCCTATCAATTTGGCCCATCAACTTGCACGAAATATGGAATTCACCCATCATACTTCGGGCTCAATCTATTGGCCCACCGTTTTAGCTCATCAGTTTGGAGATTCGTTGTGTGCCGCCACTGCACCAGACCTCGTGCACTAGGTCTGTGCCATCATCAACATACTCCCCATCAATCCATCGGATATACTCCGCAAGCTCATCGAACCTTCGGTTCCGATCAAAGCCCATCTCATAGGCCCAACCGGACCTTCAGCTCTACATGCCCAATCGAACCTTCGATTCCGATCAAAGCCCATCTCATAGGCCCAACCGGATCTTCAGCTCCGCATGCCCAATCGAACCTTCGATTCCGATCAAAGCCCATCTCATAGGCCCAAAAGGATCTTCAGCTCCGCATGCCCATCGAACCATCAGCTCCGCTACCAGTTGTTGGGAAAAAATCACATTTTCCCCGCCCAGGATCGAACACAATCAAAAAATACAGCAAGCAGCAAACAAATACACAACACGAGGATTTACGTGAAAAACCTCCAATGAGGAAAAACCACGGGACCAACTCCGAACAATCTTCACTAATAATAAATTATTAGTCTTACAATCACATCAGGATGCTCAACAGCATCCCTTTCACAATCTCTCAAGATGTTCAACAACATCCCTTTTACAATCTCTCTCAACTCAATCTCTCATCTAGATCGAGGAGACACAATCTAGAAAAATAAATACCCTCACTGGTTTATTTTTCTCTCAATCACAAACAAGAAAAATACTCTCTATTTTTCTCTCTCTCGGATATAAAAAATATCCCTCTCAATCACAGATCAGTTGCTCTTCATTGCAACTGATCTCTCTCTCTCTCTCTACATTGTTGCAAGCTTGCTCTCTGCCCTCTTTCTTGCTCTCGGCCTCTTTCTTGCTCTCGGCCTCTTCTTTCTATTGCAGCAATGCAATGGGTATGTATATAGATAGAAAAGCAACTCTTGCTTTTCTATAAGGATTGCCATGAAACATGCCACAAAACATGGCATGGTGCTCCTTTACAATTTGTCTCCCACTATTCTCCACTCAACCAAAAGCAAGGCCACGCTCCACCCCTTTAAGAAAAGAACAACCTTTTCTTTTCCTTCTTCCTTTGCCTTTCAACTTTTGTTGGTTTTGCTGCAGCCAAATTAATTGACAACACATTCAATTAATTTGGTTTCCACCTCCTTTCCAGCACACATCACGTCCACACACCCACATGCACACAATTTTTCTCATTCGAGCTGGATACCAACAATTCTCCCCCTCCAGCTCATATCATGAGAAAACATCAATTTTCATACATCTACACTACAACGATCTCCCCCTCAATTAAAGTACCACCAGGCCCACCATCTGAGCCCGACAATCTCCCTCTGAACGAAGCTCTACACAGTCCTCAACAGGACCCACCGACTTCAAGTTCCTTTCGGAGATTCACCGTACTTTAAAATTCACCATCAAACTGAGTAAGCCTATCAATTTGGCCCATCAACTTGCACGAAATATGGAATTCACCCATCATACTTCGGGCTCAATCTATTGGCCCACCGTTTTAGCTCATCAGTTTGGAGATTCGTTGTGTGCCGCCACTGCACCAGACCTCGTGCACTAGGTCTGTGCCATCATCAACATACTCCCCATCAATCCATCGGATCTACTCCGCAAGCTCATCGAACCTTCGGTTCCGATCAAAGCCCATCTCATAGGCCCAACCGGACCTTCAGCTCTACATGCCCAATCGAACCTTCGATTCCGATCAAAGCCCATCTCATAGGCCCAACCGGATCTTCAGCTCCGCATGCCCAATCGAACCTTCGATTCCGATCAAAGCCCATCTCATAGGCCCAAAAGGATCTTCAGCTCCGCATGCCCATCGAACCATCAGCTCCGCTACCAGTTGTTGGGAAAAAATCACATTTTCCCCGCCCAGGATCGAACACAATCAAAAAATACAGCAAGCAGCAAACAAATACACAACACGAGGATTTACGTGAAAAACCTCCAATGAGGAAAAACCACGGGACCAACTCCGAACAATCTTCACTAATAATAAATTATTAGTCTTACAATCACATCAGGATGCTCAACAGCATCCCTTTCACAATCTCTCAAGATGTTCAACAACATCCCTTTTACAATCTCTCTCAACTCAATCTCTCATCTAGATCGAGGAGACACAATCTAGAAAAATAAATACCCTCACTGGTTTATTTTTCTCTCAATCACAAACAAGAAAAATACTCTCTATTTTTCTCTCTCTCGGATATTAAAAATATCCCTCTCAATCACAGATCAGTTGCTCTTCATTGCAACTGATCTCTCTCTCTCTCTCTACATTGTTGCAAGCTTGCTCTCTGCCCTCTTTCTTGCTCTCGGCCTCTTTCTTGCTCTCGGCCTCTTCTTTCTATTGCAGCAATGCAATGGGTATGTATATAGATAGAAAAGCAACTCTTGCTTTTCTATAAGGATTGCCATGAAACATGCCACAAAACATGGCATGGTGCTCCTTTACAATTTGTCTCCCACTATTCTCCACTCAACCAAAAGCAAGGCCACGCTCCACCCCTTTAAGAAAAGAACAACCTTTTCTTTTCCTTCTTCCTTTGCCTTTCAACTTTTGTTGGTTTTGCTGCAGCCAAATTAATTGACAACACATTCAATTAATTTGGTTTCCACCTCCTTTCCAGCACACATCACGTCCACACACCCACATGCACACAATTTTTCTCATTCGAGCTGGATACCAACATGGTGGTGGTGCACGGTGGTTATGGAGAAAAAAGAGCTGGTGTGTTTTGGCAAAGTTGAATCAATTAACTATTCATATTTCGACAAAAGAAAGAGTAAAATTAAGGATTAAAGTTATTAATTTCCAAAAGGAGCATAATTAAGGATGATTATTACATCAGTTTCCAGTAAATTGACCGCGGCCTCCAAAATAAACAAGGCGGTAGTCAGTTTCGACAACACCTTCGTCGTAGACATTATAAAACCTTTTAGGTGTGTCTATAAATGTTTCGGTACCAGCAACAGGAGCATTCTCGATCACATAGTTTTCATTGGAGAAGGTAATCTTCCTACAATATGCATCCACGTTGGAAACTCTTATTAGAAACTTTTGACCGGACCCCATCGCCGGACTTGGCTCGTTTGAAGGACTATAAACTTCTCCTCCCCAATCAATATAATTTGCTGCGTCTGCTAACCCGCCGGAAAATATATTCTTCGGCCACCATCCAATAATTTCTTGGCTCGCTCCCAATAGGAGATACCAATTCCCATTTGCTTGATCCTGCATTATGTAACAACATTATGTTATAATTGTTATTTCCAATCCTAAAAATAAATAAATTAGGTAATAACAATTTCATATTCTAACTATAAAATGAAATACCTTTTCAATTGAGAATATTTCTTCCATTATTATAGACCCGCCTGGTACTGTAGTTTTATCGTAGTCAACACCTGGTGGAATATCTTGTCGTACGAGTACAAACCCAGAACACAAATTATTGAAACACTCCACCGTCTTTGTCTGATAATTTACATGAATTAAATATTAGTGCAAGCAATTGTCAGCAAGCAATTGTCACAATTAAATTAAAACCAGTGTATAGTATAGTATGACGATATCAAAATGTTACAAATTATTATTCCTTTTTTATCAAGAAAATGTTACAAATTAATTACGTACCTTTGTGTATATATAGAAATGAGTTCGGGTGTCATTAAACAGAGCTTGGCTCACCTGTGATTAGGAAGAAGGGGGGAAAAACATTAAAAAAAACTATTATTCTCACATGATGGAAATAAAATTTCTGATATGAGCTAACAAAAGTCATGAATTCGCAAGAATCATCCCTAATTTGGATTTATTTTAAAAGTCAGCATCACTTGTGCGATCCAATAGACATATATAAGTTACTCAATACGTAACTATAATTAATTTCTTACAAAGAAAATAGTATACATTATATTTATATGCATCAAGTAGGAATTTTAACAAGAATTATGTTAATTAAACGATAACTTACCATCCATCCAGCCTCGATAGATTCTTCACCATTTTGGACCTTCACTCGAGAAGCACTATATTGGTCACCGCTCACTTGTGGGTTGTACAAAGTCGTGACCATGGAAGCCCCAGTATATTTCTTATTTGGATCATTTGTGCGAAGTATCGCCCACTGATTAACACATTATAATCATTTATGGCTTAATTAACTACTAAATAAGCAAGCTAAGTGTATATAACAACACTAATTAAAGAAGCAAATTACATAATTATACCCACATGATAGCCAGGTAAGCCAGGTTTGCTGTTGGATTGAGTTTGAAATATTGCAGAAGATTTTAATTTGGAGGCTCTCGTCATCTGGGTAACCAGCATCCATACCAACACAAGAAGTAAAACATCCCTTAAAGCCATGATCAAACCCTGAAAGAGCAAAACATGCTCACGTCAGCAAATTAATCGAGACTACATATATGATATATTTATAGGAATACACACTACTAATTATAAGAAACAACAAAAAACTCACGAGGTTTCGCTTTTCTTTGTAAAATTGAAACCTTGCTGCTGTAAAAAAATATGACGTATATACGCCCTATTATGAAACATATATATAGATAGACGTAATTAAAGCCAATCTTGAATTTCAGGAAAGAAAAAGATCACGTACTAATGGTATTTTTTTTAAAGAGTAATTAAAGCTAATTTTGAATTTCAAGAGAAAAAAGATCACATACTAATGGTATTTTTTCTAAAGAGTAATTAAAGCCGATCTTGTTTCTTTTGGTACAAATATTTTATTGCTTAAACATTTATACGATTACAATTTGTAATCGTGTTCTGAGTACATATCATTGCCTTAAAAGGACAAAAAAAAAACCTAGAATTAAAACCGTTTTTTTAATTTCAAAAATAGTTTAAAGCATTTCCAAAAATTTTCTATAATTTGAAACGATTTTTTAAACTCGGAACTGTTTTCTGAAATTTGGAAAACTATTTTCTAAATTCAGAACACGATTTTCTGAATTTTAAAATTTTGTTTTCAAAAGTTCAAAAAATGATCGTAGATAGCTCATAAAGTCTAGTTTCTTTTGGTTCAAATATTGTAAGCTTTGAACGCGTGTACAATGTTTAGGTTGTGTTTTTATTAGAGAATTGTAGTAAAAGAGAGAAATTGTTTTCTTAATCTCAAAAAGTGTTTTGAAAGTTTCAAAATCTCGCACATAATTAAGTTCAATGACCTACAAAGCCCTCACAGTCTTGTTTCTTTTGGGTCAAATATTGTATTCTTTGAATAGTTGGACGATTTTTAATCGTGTTGAGTAGAGAGCTTAAAAGGGAAAAAATTATTTTCCTAAAATTTAAAACTATTTTTTTAATTTCAAAAAAAGTTTTAAGCATTTCCACAAATTTTGAAAATTGTTTTTTAAATAAGAAAAACTGTTTTTAAAATCAGAAAAATTATTTTCTTAATTTCAAAAAAAGTCCATGGATAGCTCCTCGAGTCTAGTTTCTTTTGGTCAAAATATTGTAAGCTTTGAACGCGTGTACAATGTTTAGATTGTGTTTTTATTAGAGAATTGTCGTAAAATAGGGAAAAACTATTTTCTTAATCTCAAAAACTGTTTTGAAAGTTTCAAAATCTTACACATAATTAAGTTCAATAACCTACAAAGCCCATAATATGTTCATAAAAAGCACCCAAAGTCTTGTTTCTTTTGGTTCAAATATTGTATTCTTTGAACATTTGTACGATTTTTAATTGTGTTCTGAGTAGAGCATTGCCTAAAAAAAAAAAACTGTTTTTCTCAAAAAATGTGTGGGATATCCCCAAGGTAACAATGACATCCCCTTCTACACATATTCAAGTGTTTTTGTGCTATATATGTATTTCATAGCCATATCTATACTAGGATCGTTAGCTTTATGGATCACTTCAAAAGCTGGTAGGAGGAAGGTCAGTGGGTGTGTTAGGGCCCTTTGGCTAACCCCTCCAAAGAGATCCATCTGTACTTGATCAAGTAATGAACCTTTATTTTAAAGCCAACGCAATTTTCTATGGCGTGGCCCAGAGTTTCAGCATGGTATACGCATCTAGCATTAGGATCATACCACTTCGGGTAGGGAGGTTGTATAGGTGGGATTGGGGTCGGTGCGATCTGCCCGGTTGTCCGAAGATGCTCGTAGATTTCCCCCAAAGGAACTGGAAGAGGTGGCAGTGGTTCCTGCTTCCAACGGTTGTTCTAGTTCTGTGGTGGTGGTTTATACGGTCTCAGATGTGGGGGTGGCGGCACCTGTGGTGGAGGTGATTGCGAAAGTTGATCAATGGTAGGTCGGGGGGAAACAAAACTAACGTCCTTCCCCGTGGGAGGTGTTCCCTTGGGTGTTGTTTCTGTCGTGAGATCGACAATCCTTCCTAACTTAATTCCTTATTCAACCCTTTCCGCAACTAGAACCATGTCGGAGAAGCTACTCGACGGATTGGAGATAAGATGTAATTAAAGCCAATCTTGAATTTCATGAAAAAAAAGATCACTTACTAATGGTATTTTTCTAAAGAGTTAAAGCCAATCTTGAATTTCAAGAAAAAAAAGATCACATGGTATTTTTTCTAAAGAGTAATTAAAGCTAATTTTGAATTTCAAGAAAAAAAAGATCACATACTAATGGTATTTTTTCTAAAAAGTAATTAAAGCCAATCTTGATTTTTTTTCTTCATTTTCTGCAATATTGTCATCCCTCTCCTTTCTACTCTCTCTCATCTTTTTAATTTTTCTTTCTTAAATAAATTTAATTTTTCACTCTATATAATGAACAAAATAAATTAAATCAGTACTTTTTGACCAAAATAAAATTATATCATTAATGTTGAAATAAATATATATACTTAAATAATTTCCGTTATCATTTGGGTTTTACTTAATCAATTAATAATTATTACCTATTTTATTTTGAACCACTTTATTATTTTTGGTTTTTCTTGTGGGTATTAATAATTAATATTGCGATTTCAAAGAAGAGGAGAACGAAGAAGCCTACAATTTTTTTTAATGAAAAAAATTAAAATGGTAAATATGAATTTAGTACTAGTTAATTTATTTATTTATTATTATGGATAAATATTATATCCTTTAAAAATCAAAATATATATTGAAACATTTGAAATTGTAGCTCTTGTGCTTTAGGAACTAAAAACTAAGGATAAGTTGTAATTTTAAGTGTAAAAAGAAGAAGGATGAGAGTGTATATATCCCCACCTTTGAATCAAATGTGCATAACTTTTTTTTTCTCATTGTATAAAAATACATGAAAATAACTTACTTTTTTACTGCATCCAAACACCAGAAAAAATTTCCATATCCAACCACGTCCTCTAGTTCTCTTTATTTCATATTTTGCAGACTCTATTGTTCTTTTTGTAGTGTCCCTGTGCTTACTGTTTTGTAAATCAATTGTTTGTTCTCATTTCAATTCTCATGAATTGTGACACTGATTGAGTTCTCTCACAGAATTGGAATCATCAGGATCGTTTATTTGTTCCAGGCCAATCAACTCAACAGCATGCTTCCGGCCTTGCATCTTCAAATCCTTCCCAAGTTGCTTATGGACCTTCGGGGCTTAGAGCTGATTCTCAGAATTTACACCAGCAGCAAAGTTTTAGGGTGCCCCACCCTATGACTCAATCTCCAAGCGTGGTATCCCAATCACCTTCACGCTCCATTGGATTTGCCATTAGAACAGAACTGGCGATCGACAGGCAGGATGCGTGGTAGTCTGCAAGGTCGGGCCTACAGTGATGCGTTAAGAGAGTTGATGGCTCAGCCTAACCAACAAGCTCCGGTTCCAAGACCAACCAATTTGGCTTCCCCAGCGGCTAGGACAGTTGAGCTGCAGGCTATACTTTCTAATATGAGGAATGCTCCTGCCCCGCCGGTTCAAAATACTCAAACGACTCAGGCTGCGAGTTTTGGCGGAAACAATCCATAGTTCACTCTGCTGATGCAATTTGTGAAACTTAGGAGGATGGGACTGTCTGGTGGTGCAGTCATACTTAGAACACAACCTTGTCGGTCAATATTTAAGATGCTTGTTAAATGGTCGAACAGAAACTAATTTTCATGCCACTTCAAATTATTACAAGAGTAATGCTATTTGGGTTGACGAAACAAGCTGAATCGCCGGGTTGAATAACGTGGCAGTGCCATGTCACGCCATAATTACAAAAATGCCACCGCTTAAAATTTCCTTTCCTCCTCCCTCGTCGACGTTGACACGTTGTTCCCAAACACACATCTCAGGCTTTCAGCCCCCCTCCAATCATCCTCCATTTGCGAGACCGCTCCCAAACCTAGCTGCCTGAATCCCGATCCCCAACGACCGCCAGCGACCGGCAACCCAAATAGCATCCTGTTAAAGGAACTGAATATAAAGGCTCCATTTATGATGCTGGCTCCACTTTCGAATCCTATGGGGTTCCTCACTGATCTCCTGGTATCTTGTGAGCTTTTAAATAATTTGTTCTTGCTTGATTATAGAAATTTGATGTAGAAATTCTACTTTTCTTTTATGGATTTTCATGGTCAATGCCATGCCTTTTAATTTTGTTTTGAAATTAGAATTGTGTGCGGTCTTTATGCTGGATTGCTTTTCACGCCTGGTTTGCGTAGGACAATGAGAACTTGATTAGTTGATTAGTTTTTCAATGTGAAGCAGAGTAGGCCTTCTTGGGTGTTTTGCCTTGTAGATTCTTTTGTGTACTCAATGTTCATCAATTTTTACAGCAATTATATTCTATGTTCATCATCTATTATATTCAGTGTCCAAACCTTCAATGTTGCTTTGAAGGTTTGGATACTTTAATTCTTAGTTTTCCAGTTTTTAAATAAGAATCTATTTATTATGAAGTTGAAGCAATTCATAGTGATTGGTTTCTTGTTTTCTCTTGCTTTATGATACTTGAGATGTTTTTTGGCTTTATCTTTTCTATGCATTCATCATCAATCTTTTCTATGCATTCATCATCAATCGTTATTTGCCAAGATAGAAGGTCTTTGTGGGAGGAAAAATGTGTGGGATATCCCCAAGGTAACAATGACATCCCCTTCTACACATATTCAAGTGCTTTTGTGCTATATGTGTATTTCATAGCCATATCTATACTAGGATCGTTAGCTTTATGGATCTTTGGACTGTACAGATTCAAGATATATTATTAGTCTTTTTACTGATTTGAAAGTTGATCAGTTGATTGTTTTGGTTTTGGTTTTATCCCACAGGAGTTAACTGAGCAGCCAACCATTTTGGTAAGTGGTCACCATGGGAAACTTCATGTCCAAGGTCTTAGACTGATTATTGATGAAGGTGGGGGACTAGAGGATAATCCGCTGGCTGCTACCTGCTATTGTACTTCCTTCGATGAGACTCGTTTGCGATACTGATACAGTTGCTTCAAGTTTGCACCAGCTTAGCTGAGCATGCCTGTCTGGTAGAGTGGAGGAGACGGGCAGCATTTTTGTCATTTCACTGCTCGATTGGCGCCACGAATATATACAGATTTTTTATTTTTTCCCGGAAGAAAAGACCACTCTTGCTTAGCAACTGTAGTTAGTTTGTTCCATTTCATAAAAGGCACCAAGTTCAGTCTTGTAATTGGAAAGTAGTTATTTGATCATTCCTTCAAACAATACTACCAATCTTGCGGTAGAAAATTGAGTTTTCCCTTTTTTCAAAATGAAAAAGCTGGGACATCTCTTACTTTCAATATAATTTCCAGGCTTATAGCTAAGGAAAAGGGGAAAAAACAAGAAAGAAAAATCTGTACAAGGCTACAAGCTCTGTATAAATGCTTGACTATTAAAGGACTTTTTTTACTGAAGCCAACAAGTCAAAACACAATAAACTCAAACTGATTACAACAGGTCTTCCTTGTACTAGAAAAGAAGCATGCCTTTTTCAGCTCACAATCTGTGCCTATAGGGTTACAAAATGGTTACAAGATTTGGGAGTTGGATGCAAGAGAGATGTAAGAATATCACTGATGTTCACCATTGCTTCTTCCCTTTTTTCTTCCTCTCGTTACTGCTGCTGCTACTTCCACTCGTACTGCTCTTCGGACCATTTCCTGGCCCGGCCGCTGGGCTTTCAGCAGCAGCAGCGCCACTGAAATTGTCAAACACCCCTGCTTGCACTGCATTTTTTAACCACTCCATGAACTCTTCCTCGCTCATGCTCTCTTCAGTACCAGGACCGGAACCTGGCATCCTCCCACTTCTTTGTCCAGAACTGGATGCCTTGCCAGCACTCTGCTTGTTTGAGGTTACGCTAGTGTTCACGTGAAAACTCGGCCTGTGTGTATTGGCTGGACATCTCATTCCCTGCACCAAATAACATTATATCAGCTCTCAATCCCTACATGAGTGGATGGATATGCATCATGTGTCCTACATGGTCCTCCAGAGTTACATTCAATATTCCATTTTTGGGTTGCATTAGTTATCAATTTACATTATTATCTCTAAGCAATGAACAGCGATACGGCCATCAAGCCAGAACTTGGAAGGACACTTGGACTTATGGGCTAAGACATGACACTGAAAGTAAACAATGGCAGTGTAATGGTGAGCTAACAGCACCAGTAGTACAGGCAAAGAGATATCTTTGAATCACTTATTTAGTGCCATAGGCCCATAGTTCTGACCCATTTCGAGTCTCCACGTCATATAGCACCACATTCCACTGAATTATCCACAAAAGTCTACGACCAATTTGAAATAAATTCAAGATCTCCTAGGAGGCATCAAGAAGAAAACAGCTTACCTGACAAATATACCATTCAGTAGCCTTATATATCTTGCTATCTGCACAAACATATGCAGAGGGTGGATCAACCTGCAAAAATAAGCTCATCAAAATGGTAGTATTATAACACATTATACAACCAGTCACATATCTACAATTAAAGAGCTGCATAGGGAAGTTCTTTAAAAAAACAAAAGAGGATTTGCTAATTGTAAATACCTTCTGAAGTAACCCGAAAAGGAAGGGTTGGGAAGATTGCTCAACCCATCCATCTCCATCTTTGGCCTGATGAAAATCTTTGCAATCCTTCATGAAAGGTTCAGAATTAAAAAGAATAAGCCCCATGCAGCATATTTTTTCTTTTAATTAGAGAGAATATGGACTATAGCTTGTAGTAATATTGCTTTCCTCAGGAAACTTCCATAAATAAATGATCAGAAACTTGGATAAAGTAAGGGAAAATAAACAAAAACCTGGCACTTTTACGGGAGTGAACTTCCTTTTCTAAAGATATTGCCTGCTTGGACGTGATCCAGCACTTCATATTGAATTTGATCTGGTAAATTTGCATTTGACTATGCTGTGTTAATAATTCACTTCTACCTCTGAGTTTCCATGAATATTAGTTATAAAGGTTAATGATTCAATAGGTATGAATTTCAATGATTTCAGCTTCACTGAACTCTCTGGATTGTCTTTTTCCTTGACACAAACTGCAGTATGCTATTTTATTTCTATATTAATGATTTACCTCTATCAGCTATTTACTTCCTTTGTGTAATTTTAGTGCTCAATATACCAGAAAATTCCAGTTATTGCACAGAATCGGTGTCATATTAATGCCTAGGTATGTAATTTATTTTTTGTTCAAAATGTGCAATTCTAGTTTGAGTGCATATATATATACATATACATATATGAATGGTCATGTGGTCAAGTGAAGTTAGGCATTTAATTAGTTTTTACCGATCATGAATTTCTTTTCATTTTGCGTACATAATACTCCATTAAATTGTAATGAATACCTTGATTAAAAAGTTGGGTTCCAGATTTGTCATAGAAAACAACCAGTGGCAATATCGTGGTGGTATGGTATGCAAAGTGTTTGTTAAAATGTCAAAATGAGATATATACCCAAACTTGTGTAGAAAAATTGGGCTCCTAAGCTGGTGTGTTTTGGCCCAGTTGAATCAATTAACTATTCATATATTTCGACAAAAAAAGAGCAAAATTAAGGATTAAAGTTGTTCATTTCCGATCGGTAAATGTTTAGGGTGAGTAAAGTGATGATTGAATAAGCTGATACTCCATCCAAGCCGTTGGAGTCCTTCTCTCTCTTTCTGCATTTGGTAGCTGATCTACCGCCGGTCACGTTCCGGATTCGTTCCGTTCTCACCGCCCTTCTAGCTCGGTGCGGGAGGTCGAGACGATCCTGGAGCCGTTTGAAGCGTCCAATTCTGTCAACCCACGCGCCCTCTGCAGCCGCCGGAGTCGTCCGGCTGGTCCCTCACGTTTCCCCACTCGCCAGCGCGTGGGGACCACGCGCCGCCTTCCGACCATCGTTTGCCTCACCGCGACCGGGGTTTTGCTCACCGTTACATTCCGATCAGGTTGGTGGGGTTGGATTGCAGTTTCGACGACGGTCACTATTCATCTATTTTAAATCCGTACTTTTTGCTGGAATTTGGAATTAATTCATCCGAGAGGCGTCTTGTTGCTGGTTGCTGCGCCATGGTGCCGTCCGCGGATGCGGATCCGAGTCCTGTTTCCCATGTGCCGGCCGTTCCTCCATCATTGTCACATGTAGCCCAGTCAGCGGACTTTCCACCGGTTTTTCAATTTGCAGCTCCTACTGAAAATCAAGAACAGCGGGGAGAAACCAAGGTTCATTTATCTGCACCCCATGGTTCTTTCAAAGATGTTTTATTGGCTAGGAAGGGAGCGAATCTTGATATGGATTGTGATTCTGAGGAAGAGGTTGAGTCTGATGAGTCCGTTAGGGAAGATGATAATTTAGAGCAAGTTGGGATTGCATTTATTGATAGAGATGATACGTTTGAGCTTCAAATTTCAGATCCGTTCGAACGGAAAATTTCTAAACCGTGGAAAAAAGCTGTTGTCGCGAAACTCATGGGTCGACCAATTGGGTACAAGAGTTTTTGTGAGCGCATTAATTCTTTGTGGAGGCCAGAAGGGGGTCTCAAAGTGGTCGATTTAGAGCGCAATTACTTCCTTGTATCCTTTGACCTACAATCGGATGCGTCCCATGCTCTCTTGGATGGACCATGGATGTTGTTTGGCAGGTACCTGGTGGTGCAGCCTTGGTCCCCAGATTTTACTCCCGAGAATGACCGCATTAATAAAGTTGCAGCATGGATCCGCTTTCCTGGTCTAGCCATGCACCTTTACCACAAGCAAGTCCTTCGTGCTATTGGTAACAAGATCGGGAAATTGATTCGAGTTGACTTCAATACCTCCAATTCGGATAGAGGCAAGTTCGCTAGAATAGCGGTAGAATTGGACTTGACTAGACCTTTACTCCCATATTTCTTCTTTCGAGGCAAGATGCAAACTATTGTGTATGAAGGGCTGCCAGCGATTTGCTATCACTGTGGCATGGCGGGGCATGCAGTTGAGTTATGTGGCCAGAAAGGGCCTATAGGGGGGTCAGAGCAAGCGTCTAATCCGACACCAGTTTCAGCCCCCAAAGACACTCAAAAGAATGGTCCTAGCATGGATGATAAGTATGGCCCTTGGATGGTCCCACAGAGACGAGGGAGGAAACCCGCTCCCAATGGATCTTCTTCTTCTACTCAGGCCACGAAAAGTATTCCTCAGGTCAGCAGCAAGTCTAGATTTGCTACGCTAAGTACAGAGGTTGAGGAGTGTGAAGTGGACTTCCATGTCAAGGCTCAACCGACCGCAGTTACTGTCCCGTTCGTTAAGGCTAAATTAAGGAATGTTCTAGCTGATAGTCCCAGCACTAGTGGTGGGCTTGTGGAATGTTTACCAGAGAAGCGTTTGGTCGTGCAGGAATCTAATAAAAGAAAGACCGATGATAGTCGTTTTCCTCCCGCAGCCATTGGGGAAGAGCATGATCAGGGGGATGGAAAAATCGAGGACATGCATTTGGCTATGGTTGTTGTGGAAAAGCCTAAGGGAGTCCGCTTGATGCGGGGAGATGAGCCAAACTTAGTCTCAGAGGCTCTTGACAACACGCATCATATGGCTGTCCTCGCGCCCCGCCCAGCTGATAGGGGCAAGATGACAGGCCGGGGTAATGCGAAGGATAAGGGGGTCTCCATCGGTATTAAGATTGGAAATATGCGTGGGAATGGGGGTCGCCCGCCAGATGGGAGGAATAAGAAAGCGAAAGGATTTGGGATCTCTTCGGACAAATTGATGATTGGGAGCTCAGAATCACTCTCCACGGTTGTGCCCCTGTCTGGGACGAGTGCGCAGGATATGGTGGGGGACAACTCTTCTTGAGAGCTTGCTGGTGTCCTCTGTCTTCAGGTTTGTTTTCTTATCCTCTTTATTTTTTATGGATTGTAAAATATTTTCTTGGAATTGTCAGGGTTGCAGGTCCGCTGATGTTATCAGGTATTTGAAGGATATGCGTCGTATTCATGATTATAAGATCCTATGTCTGTTTGAAACTCGAATTAGCAGAGATACGGCTGACAGAACAGTGAAGAATCTGGGGTTTGATGGCTCTTTTCGGGTTGAGGCAGAAGGGTTCTCCGGGGGAATTTGGGTGTTATGGCATTCTACGGTGAAAGTCAGCATCTCCTGCTTCTCCTACCAGATGGTTGGTATGACAGTATCAGGGGCGGGTTTCTCAGCCTTTACTCTTGCGGCGGTTTATGGTGACCCTATTGCTGGTTATCGGAAAGCCCTCTGGGAGCAAATCTCTTACTTGGCTTCTGTCGCTTCTACGCCCTTTTGTGCCATAGGGGATTTTAATGCTTTCTTATTCTCCTTTGAAAAGATTGGAGGGTCTATACAGGGTAGCCGCGCGTGTCCTTTATTTCAACAGTGCATTCAAGATAAAGGCTTAATCGATTTGGGGTTTCAAGGCCCTCGTTGGACTTGGCAGAGGGGGATGGTCCAGGAGAGACTTGATCGGGCCGTTTGTTCTCTTGAGTGGAGGGTTCAATTTTCTCGTGCCTCGGTCCTGCATCTTCCCAGATTGTTATCTGATCATCGGCCTATTCTGCTATGCTTGAATGTTGGTCAACGTGTTCCGACTTCTGCTCCATTCCGTATTCTTGCTCCTTGGTTAATTCATAAGGACTTTGGTACGTTTGTTCAAAACTCGTGGAATGGTGATGCGGGGGTGGAAGTTGCTATGAAGGAGTTCACTGCAAAGGCCAAGGTTTGGAACAAGGAAGTGTTTGGTAATTTGTTCCAACAAAAGCGCCACATCTTTGCCCGGCTTGCAGGGGTGGAAAGGAAATTGGATCGTTACCGTACGCCTTTCCTGACTGACCTTGAGATCAATCTGAGGAAGGAATATGAGGAGATCTTGAATCAGGAGGAACTGTATTGGAAACAAAAATCCAACGCGGATTGGATGCAACATGGGGACCGCAATACATCCTTTTTTCATGCTAAAGTTATGGTGCGATGTAAGAAGAACTTCATCTCTACTCTTCAGCTTGAGGATGGGTCCTGGTGCACTGATGGTACTAATCTTCGGAACAATGCAAGACAGTTCTTCCTGAGGTTATTTTCAGCAGATACCGCTAGTCTCCCTCCGTACTCTATTCGAGGATACTTCAATCGCTTACCCCAGGCTGGTGTTGAGGATCTTCCTAGACCTTCTACAGAGGAGGAGGTAAGGGCGGCCGTGTTTGATATGAAGCCTTTCAAGGCCCCTGGGGAGGATGGTTTCACAGCCGCCTTCTTTCAGAAAAAATTGGGTTATGGTGAAGCATTCTATTTGTACCTTTGTCAATGAGTCTCTGGCTGGCAAAGAGTTTGATCCATCCATTTGTACTGCTCTGATTACGTTGATCCCCAAGAAAGATAATCCTACTTGCATGGCAAACTTGCGTCCCATCAGCTTGCTTCCTGTGGTGTTTAAAATCTTAATGAAGGTTTGTGTTAATAGGTTGAAAGAGTGGATGCCTGGTTTGATTGGGGGTCACCAAGTGAGTTTTGTTCCTGGCAGGCAAATTATTGACAATATCGTTATTGTGCAAGAGGTGCTCCATTCTATGAGGCGTAAGCAAGGAAATTGTGGGTGGATTATGATCAAGGTTGACCTCGAGAAAGCTTATGACCGGCTTCGGTGGGAGTTCATCCAAGATACTCTAGAAGATGCAGGCTTTCCTGATGCATTCATTCATATGTTGGTTCGCTCTTAGCAGGCTAGTACGGCGAAGGTGGTGTGGAATGGGCAGGTGTCTGAGAGTTTTCATCCCACGAGAGGGGTTCGTCAGGGTGATCCCATGTCTCCATACCTCTTTGTCCTGTGTATGGAAAGGCTGGCTCATGGGATTCAGAAGGCGGTTTCGGAGGGGGTCTGGAGGCCTATTCGTATGGGCAGGCAGGGCATTCCGATCTCCCATCTTTTCTTCGCAGATGACCTTGTCCTTTTTTGCGAGGCTTCAGTCGATCAGATTCAAATAGTTCTTAATGTTCTTGCTGATTTCTGTGCTTGCTCAGGAGGAAAAATTAATGTGGACAAAACTTCTTTCACAACTTCTAACAATGTCTCCCATCAGGTGAATTCAGACATTGAAAACCTGACTGGATTTCACTATACGAAAGATTTAGGGCACTATTTGGGCGTTCCTCTCCTGCATGGTCGCAATAAGAGCAAGTTTTATGACTATTTAGTTGATAAGGTCCGTAAGAGGCTGAGTGGTTGGAAAGCCAAAACCCTTTCCCTTGCTGGGAGGATTACTTTGGTTAACTCTACTGTGATGTCTATCCCTACTTACGCACTCCAGGCGTGTGTGATCCCGGTTAGCATCTGTGAGAAGATCGAGCGGCTCAGTAGGGATTTCATTTGGGGGGGTGGCAATGGAGAGAGAAAGGTCCACCTCATCGATTGGGAGACAGCTTGCAAACCAAAAACAGAAGGGGGGCTAGGAATAAAACGCCTTAAAACGTTCAACAGGGCTTTTATTGCAAAACTTGCTTGGCGTTTTATAACTGAACCACACAGTCTTTGGGCTTCTGTGTTGGGCGGAAAGTACAATGTTAACTTGGGGGAGATGCCGATCCACCTAAGGGTTCGCAACGGTTCATCTATTTGGCGCGAGATTTGCCATATGTGGGATTTAGTTCGGACTTATTCAAGTTGGTCCATTGGAGATGGGCATGACATATCCTTTTGGTACGATAGCTGGGCAGGAGACACACCTCTATGTGATTTGCTGAATGTTGAGATCCCGTTCAACATCAGAGACTGGCGTTTGTCTACAGTTGTTCTCCCGGATGGCAGGTGGAACTTATCTTTGTTGCGCTTTCATCTTGATGAGGAGATTGTTTCTCACATCTTCAGCTGTTGTCCTCCTGCTCAGTTCTTGGGTAACGATCAACGGTACTGGCGCCTGTCGTCAAGTGGGGATTTCACCGTAGCTTCGGCTTATACTCTTCTAGCTGGAGTTAAGGATGGCCCGCGAGATCGTATGTGGACCATGCCATGGAAATGGGCTGGACCTCAGAGGGTTCGTTTGTTTTTATGGTTGGTGTGCCATAAACGTTTGATGACAAACCAAGAGCGTTGTCGGCGGCATTTCAGTGATAATTCCTTATGCCCATGTTGCGGGTTGGAGGAGGAGTCGGTTGAGCATATCCTTCGAGATTGCCCTTCTGCTAAGTCCTTTTGGCGCCAGTTGGGTACTCCGGCGGTTTGGGATAGGTGTCAACATGGGTCTCTGCGGGACTGGTTGGCGGATAATTTGAATGGGAGAAGAACAACCGATCCTTACAGTAATTGGAGCCTTATCTTTGGCCTTGCCTGCTGGTGGTTATGGAAGTGGCGTAACGATCTTGTCTTCAAAGACATTCACGTGCCGGTTATGACTAAAGTTGCTACTATCAAAGCTGCGACCACTGCTGTTTTGGCTTCTTCAACGGTTGGGGCTAGCAATGGAGGAGGCTGCATTGACAGGACCCCTTCGGGACGTTGGATCGCGGCCCAAGATGGTAAAATCACTATTAATACAGATGGTGCTTATCGTCAGACTTCGCAACGTTCTGCGCGTGGAGGCTGCTTTAGGGACAAGGATGGCCTTTGGCTAGGCGGTTTTTCTGTTGAATTAGGACAATGTTCTGCCCATCGAGCAGAACTATGGGCCATGGTTCATGGTATTCAGATGGCGTTTGAGCGAGGATGGACCAACCTGGAAATCCAATGTGACAATGCTGGTGTTGTGCATGCAATCAATAGATATCGTTCTTTTCCGATAGCGAACATGGATTTGGTTCGTCAGATCAAGGACCTTCTCCGCACTCCTGGTTGTGCTTATCGAGTTATTCATGTTTTCCGCGAAGCTAATTGGGTAGCGGATGGGCTAGCCAATTTAGTGTTTGTGCAAGATTTAGATTTTCAGTGGTTTGATTTTGTTCCTCCGAGTTTAACCATGATGTACAATGGTGACAGAGGGGGTTCTATCCATGATGTAATATAAGGCTTTTAAGCCTTTTCTCTTTTATAAAAAAAAAAAAAAAAAGTTGTTCATTTCCAAAAGGAGCATAATTAAGGATGATTTGTTTTAATCACTACTGTATTTATTACGTAACTATCCCCTATCGTGGTAAAAAATTTATATGGCATGTGGTAAAGTGCTGCATCACACGTGATGGTATGGCTTATGCCAAGTCATCATGTCAATTACATTGTCATCACACTGTGACTATGCCGTATGACATTTAGTTAATTATACGGTATTTTTAGAAGATAAATTGAGTGATGTCATCATTGTTTAATCACAAAAATAAGTCATTGCAAAAGATTTTCGTTTGACATTAGGAAGCAGCCAATATGGAAAATCTCATTTTAAATATAATAAAAGAAAATAATTAGTTATTATTGAGTATAATATAATAATGAGAAAGTTTAAGGCAAACGTGGATATACCAAAGCAAATCCATCGTCGTGTTAACTCGTGTATAAGGTCACCATATATTCTTGAATAATTTTGTGACTTTACAAATCTCTCTCTCTTTCAAGAGGAAGAGAGACAACCTAAAACGACGACGTCAATACGTAACATAAGAAAGAGGCTCCCCAGACAAGTTCCTATAAGAAGCAAATGAGAACAAGAAGCTAAGTTAATCAACCCATCAACAACATAATTAGCTTCATTTCTAAACACATGGATCGCTCTTCCCATTAAAGCTGCAAAAGAGAAACAATCACCTTAACAGAAAAAAGAAGTAACATTACACTAGCAACCTAAAAGCCCCATCACTTCCGGCCCACAACATTTTTCTGACAAATCCGCCCCACATTTGTCGTATAAAAGCCCAACTAAATGTAAAGTCCGGTTTAGAAATGGTTCACCGAATGCTACTTTCTCTTTTGAAATCACTCTTTCAGGAGAATGATTAGAAGGGATGTTAGTTTTTTGTATTTGGTTGAGGTTTAAAATTCCCGTGAAAGTAACATTTTTTGTGTTTGTTTTATAATTGGAAATCCTAAAAGAAAGTAAAAAAATTACTACTCTATCTATTTCTGTCTTTGTTATCTTTTTCTTTATCCAACCTTTAGAATATATGTGTTATATCTTTGTTCTTTTATTTCTTCTGACTAACAAGTTTGCTTTGTGGCTGATTTTTTGCAGGTTAAGAACATAATAAATGACATAACCTTCATATTAAAGTTCTTGAAAATTATAGCAATGTAATCTTCTTTTTAAAAAAGATAGTAAATATATTGGAATTATATTATCAGGGTAAAAAATTACACCGGTGATCAATGTACATAATAATCACACCGATGGCTATGTGATACACCTTTGAATTCTCATAAAAATATTATCCTTAGTTGAATCATTAATATTTATGCATTATTAATTATATTCACTTTGTAATTCTTTTATTTAAAAAAAAATACTAACTCAATAAAAACTAAATAAATCTCAATTATATCTTAACACATCATTTAATAAAAATATTAGTATTACACGTGAGGTTGTAGTTCAACGGATTAATGCAACCGACTTTATGTCATAAGGTATGAATTTAATCTCTAATATATATTGTAATGATAATTAATAATATATATATTACTATTCGGTGAGGTGGAGCGTATTCGGATTTTCGTTTGACATTATATATGACTTGAGAAAGCAGCCAATACGGATTCAGATGTGATTTGTTGACTTTCAGCGTATCCAGGTTTTTACTAATGCAGGCAATAATGGATAAGCGTTGCCGTTCGAAGTCTGGAAGATGAATTGGCAGGAAAATTCAAAGTAATTGGTAATATTATTTATTTATAATAATAAAGATCGAAGACTAATCTTATAATAAAAATATAAAAGTATAGCTTATTCTTTCTTTAATTTTTTTTACATGAGCGTTTCCATATTACACGAAATTAATGCAGCCTTTAGTCCATAATCTCAAGTTTGAATCATTCTACAATACTTAATATGTATAATTAACATATATATAGTCTTTTAACATGTATAATTAAGTTGGCCCCAACTCATATGTGAAGACTCGACTAATAAAACTATGTCACATGTAAACGGATTTTTTTAAGAGTTTACTTACTATTACGAGTAATTATGTGGTACGTTCAATGTGTCAATTAAGTATGTGCTCAAACCAAAAAGGAAACTACATGTAGACGGTTTTAAATTTTTAAATTTTAAAAATACTATAAATCTAGATAGTATGGTGGGATAAACTCCAAAGGGAGTCGTTCATGTGCAACTACCTTATTGGTTTGGGTGCACGTCTAACTGGAACATTGGGTGTATAGATCACTATTACTTAGATTTTTAGTATTTTTAAATTTTGTCAATCTTATCATATGTAATCCACCGATTATCTATATATAACAACCTCGTTAGTTGGACAATTTTTATGGACATACTGAGATGAAAAATTAGGAGTAGTGTATAACTTTCTCTAAAATCATACGACACCTACATAGTTCAATGAATTTTGATGCACGCAATTACTTAATCTACTGTGTTCAAATCTAGATCTCTTATCAAATCAAATATATATTAATAAAAAAAATTAATTGATTAATTAGTATCATATAAGAAATTAGTCTCAACTAAACTATTATTTTTAAAGAAATATAGTCCGAGACGATGTAAACTTAAATTTAAATATTCATAAAAAATGTAACCTTAGTCTAGACAATGTGCGTGAAAAGTAGAAATCAAATGTTACACACAACTTCACATATAAAAAAATAGTCCAAGACAATGTGCATCGCATTGGGTCGTATATGATTATGAGGTCACCATATATATCTTCTACAATTTTGTGCCAAGTGTAGGGATGATAATGAGTACCCATACTTGCATATTCGTCTACAATCATACCCATTTGATCAGGTAATATCCGTTTTGACTCAGTATAGCTTGAGTATAGGTAATACCCGCATTTATAATTACGGGTATAATTGGGTATGGTACCTGCAAAATACACAAACGGGTATTGAAAAAAATAGCCACTTTCACTTAATAAAATTATTTCACCAAATTATTTTATTTTATTCTAATTAAGTAAAAATTTGCTACTTAAGTTCGTATTTTTTACCATATATGTTCATTTTTTACAGTTTTGTCTCATTTTTACTATTTTTGCTCGTTTTTTACCGTTTTAGCTCATTTTTTACCGTTTCGGCTCATTTTTTATCACCTTCACTCATTTTTTATCATTATAACTCATTTTTTACCATTTTGCTCATTTTTTACAGTCTTCGCTCATTTCTTACTGTTTTGGCTCATTTTTTACCATTTTGGCTTGGTTTGTTACCATTTTGGTTCATTTTAGCTCATTTTTTACCGTCTTTCTCGTTTTTCACCATCATGGCTCATTTTTTACAAATTTGGCACATTTTTTTATCTTCTTGGCTCATTTTAACTCATCTTTTACCGTCTTTGCTCGTTCTACATTATTTCGAGAATACTAACTCACTACCACATTCAGTCACATAAATTGCACGACTAATGATTTATGTGATTGAGGAAAGTAATTTGACATATGTCTCAAACTAAATAATCTTTTGGGTATTAAAACAGACAAAAATAATTAATTTTCACACACTCTTAGTTTACATTTGAGAACCGTTATTTTATTTTATTTTATTATAACTAACCATTTAACCTACTCAAAATTTATAACTACACAAACTTTATTATTTTCTCTATCTATTTCTCCTCGATAATAAAAGATAGTAAGTTAGTAAAAGAATGAGCCAAAATGGTAAAAAATCAACCAAAATGGTAAAAAATGAGCCAAGATGGTAAAAAATGAGCAAAAATGATGAGAAATGAGCGAAGACGGTAAACAAATGAGCATAAATGGTAAAAAATGAACCAAAACGGTAAAAATATATGCAAAAATGATAAAAAATGAGCCAAAATGGTAAAAACGAGCCAAAATGGTAAAAAATCAACAAAAATGGTAAAAAACGAGCCAAAGCGGTAAAAAACGAGACAAAATGGTGAAAATGAGTCAAAATAGTAAAAATGAGCAAAAATGGTAAAAACGAGCCAAAACGGTAAAAAACGAGACAAAATGGTGAAAAAAGGAGCCTAACTGGTGAAAATAAATTTAAGTAGTATTTTTTCACTTAATTATAATTTAAAAAAAAAAGTATAATTGAATATTTATTACATATCCAATTGGGTATTGGGTATATTGGGTATGGATTATAATGGATATTTAGTTTTGGGTATGAGTTTGGTATTTAACCTTACCCGCCCCTACCCGCCCAATTAACATCCCTAGTCAAGTGTTCGATGTGTATAGAAAAATATTCAAACGGAATTTTCTTTATTTTTTTATTTTAAATTTTTTTTACAAAAGATTCAATATTCAAGCGTTTAATGCATGGGAACCACACAAAAAAACTTCAACCCGATGCATGGGAACAAAAAGAAGGGCAACGGTGTCGTACATATTAGAACATTTGAATAATTGAATTAATCAAGTTGTGTGTAACATTTGATTTCTACTTCTTTCTTGATAATAAACCAGTCAATAAAAAACCAATTACTCACACAAATTTTCCTCTATAAATACAACCAAATTAACAACAATTATCTCATAACTTCATTAACCAAACCATATAACTGGATTTAACAAGCCTAAAAAAATGAAGGCTTGCTCAATAGCATCTTCACTTGTAATAATTTTCTTGTCAATAACATTGGCAAGAAGTGACAACCTCCAAAACTTTCTCCAATGCCTACCAAACCAGAGCATTAATTCTTCCTACCCAATCTCCGACGTCATCTTCACCCCAGCAAATGCATCCTTCACCTCCACCCTAGAAACATACATCCACAACCGTAGATTCTTGACACCCACCACCCCAAAACCCCTCGCTATCGTGACCGCCAAGCACGAGTCCCATGTCCAAGCAACTATTGTCTGTGCGAGGACTCATGGACTCCAGGTGAGGATTCGTAGCGGTGGCCACGATTACGAGGGGCTCTCTTTCATCTCTGATGTCCCATTTGTGATCCTTGACATGTTCAACCTCAGGTCCATTAAGATTGATATTCAAAGTGAGACGGCTTGGGTTCAAGCTGGGGCAACCCTTGGCGAGCTTTATTACAATATTGCCAACCTCAGCAACGTGCATGCCTTCCCTGCCGGTGTTTGCCCCACCGTTGGTACTGGCGGTCACATCAGCGGAGGAGGATATGGAAATCTCATGAGGAAATATGGTCTTTCAGTTGATCACATCATTGATGCTCAGGTATGTATTACTATGTCAAGTTTCAATTTTTTTTCCATGCGCGTACAATATTAGTCTTTCTTAAAGATAGGTAATTTTATTAATAATGAAAAGAGTGACTCCATATAATGAATAGTATGCATATTTGATTATTTTTATAAATTGTACTTTACATACTACTTTCCAAGAAAAAAATATTTCACATCAAAAAAATTGACTTTTTATTTTATAAAATAAAAGTTATTGGTATAATAAATGATGTCAAAAAACCGTTTCATTTAAAAGACTATATCAATTATCAACGAGAATTAATAATGAAAATATTTTTTCTTGGAGCAGGTAGTTGATGTGAATGGCAAAATCCTCAACCGAGAGACTATGGGAGAAGATTTTTTTTGGGCCATTAGAGGAGGAGGTGGAGCAAGCTTTGGAGTCATTCTTTCTTGGAAGATCAAATTGGTTCGAGTACCTCCAAAAGTAACTTTCTTCAAGGTTGACCGAAACTTGACACAAGGCGCCACCGATATCATTTACCGGTGGCAACAAGTTGCTACAAAGCTTGACAGAAACCTTTTCATCAGAGCAATGCCACAAGTTGTAAATGTCAGCAGCACTAACAGCACTAATATGAAGAAAACAATCGTGGTTTCTTTCTACGGCGAATTCTTGGGAGAAAGCAAGACACTTCTTGCTTTGATGAGCAAGAACTTCCCTGAATTAGGCCTACAACAGAGCGACTGCAAAGAAATGAGATGGATTGAAACCACCCTCTTCTGGTTTGATTTGCCTGCCGGCACATCCATCGATTTTCTACTCGAAAGGCCGAGCGGGGCCCAAGGATTTGGCAAGAACAAGTCGGACTTTGTCAAGAAAGTGATCCCGAAAGAGGCATTGAGGAAGATATGGAAGATCATGATCCAAGTAGGGAACACATGGATGCAATGGAACCCTTATGGAGGAATAATGAGTGAAATTCCAGAAACCGCAACTCCTTTCCCTCACAGAGCAGGAGTCTTGTTCAAGATTCAGTACTTCGTGTTCTGGGACGACGAAAAGCTGACCGGGAGATACCTGAGTTTGTTGAGGGAAGTGTTTGATGTGATGACACCGTATGTTAGCAAAGATCCAAGAGAGGCGTTCTTGAACTATAGGGATATTGATATTGGTAGGAATCCAAGCAATGACACCAATTTCCAAAATGCTTTGGTTTATGGAAGCAAGTACTTTAAGGGGAATTTTCAGAGACTGGTGAGAGCGAAAGGGATAGTGGATCCTAATAATTTCTTCAAGAATGAGCAGAGTATTCCACCACCTCTTAGGACATGATGATATATTATCCGAAGTCAGTCAATAATTAATTAAGGAGCATAAGCATGCATAAGTTTAATAATTACTAGCTAATTATTAATGCTCTTTTATTTCGTGTTTATATTAAAGGATTATTTTGTTGGTTGTTGTAATTGTTACCATGCATTATAAATCACAATGTAATAGTGACATTGATTTGTGTTTATATTTCTTAAATGTATTCTTTGCAAACCATTAATAAAAGATTTCCATTGTGTTTGAAGATTTGTGGTTATAAATGAATAAGCGTCGCCATTGAAGAAATTGGTATTATTTTATAATCTGTCAATACATAACATAAGAAAGTAAATGAGAACTAGAAGCAGCATAAGAAAACCGAGAATAATAACAATTGAGGTCATCAACAACATAATTAACTCCAATTTCCAACTAGAATCTGTCGTAACTAACGAAAAACAGTCTGTTTATTTTTAAAATTAAACAAGTGAAAAACAATCACCTTAACATAAAAAAGAAGTAACATTACAGTAGCAACCTAAAAGCCCCATCACTTCCGGCCCACAACATTTTTCTGACAAGTCCGGCCCACATTTGTCGTGTAAAAGCCCAACTAAAAGCCCCATCACTTCCGTCCCCCAACCTAAAGAAGAATTTAAGAAAAAAAAGTGGAATGAGGCAATTACCTGATTAAGTATTTGGGATGTAAGTTTTCAAAATTTGGGTTTATCTTTTTATTTAACGAGAATATTTATTTACTTGAGCTATAATTTCTGTACAAAATTTTAAATTACCTTTTTACTATGAATATTATTAGAAATTCTAATAATCTACATATGCATTGTTAATTATATGCCCTTGGTAATTCTTTTATTTAAAAATAAATACTAACTCAATAAAAATTAAATATACCTCAATTATATTTTGATACATTATTTAATAAAAATATTAGTATTGCCCATGAGGTTATAGTTTAACGGATTAATACAACCGATTTTATGTCATAGGATATGAATTCAGTATTTATTATAATGATAATTAATAATATAATAATTTTAAAAAATACTCCCTCCGTCCTTTCTTTTAATAACTGACGTGTTGACTTGGACACACATATTAACAAGGGTGGATGACTCACTATTTGAGATAAAAAAATTCCGTACTTTTTTTCGAATGTATATTTGAGAAAAAATTCGGGGCAAAATTGTTTCAAATAGTGAGTCATTCGGATTTCTTAATATGCGTGTCAATAGTGAAAGCGTCGATTGTTAAAGGACAGAGAGAGTATATATTACTATACGGTGAGGTGGAGCGTATTCGGATTTTCCTTTGACGGTATATAAATGAAAAAGCAGCCCATACGGATTCGGATGTGATTAGTTGACTTTGAGCGTATTCAGGTTTACTAATGCAGCCAAGCGTTGCCTTTGAAGAAGCCGTTTGGGGTTCAAGGTTGGCCACCAATCCAACCTTTCCCCACTGAAAATGATCACTTTGGTGTTTGTTTACCACCATTGCAAACTGGGAAAGCAAGAGAATGATCAGGCACGGGCTGGAGCAAATTGCTCCAGTAGCCAAATGGTCTCCACTCTCTCTTTTTTTTTTTTTCTTTTCAATTTAATTCAATTTTCTAACCCTATATAATGAACAAAATAAATTAAAAACTATCACAATATAATCTCTATTTCAAGATAAGTAATTTTAGATCCACTTTTTCTATTTTTATTAATTTTTTAAAAATAGATTTTATACTTTTTATGGTCATTTTACATCCAAACCATAATTTTGAAAATCTATTTACCAAACACCTCAGGTATCTCACAGCACTTTTAAATTTTTTTACCAAACAACACACTCTATTTCCCAGATGTCGTTTTTCCATTGAACTTTTTCCCACTGACCATTTCCAACCTAAACTGGAACGATAAGTCTGGAAGATGAATTGGCAGGTATGTATATACTGTAATAATAATTAATAATATAATAATTTTAAAAAATATATATATTACCATACGGTGAGGTGGAGCATATTGGATTTTCGTTTGACATTATATATGAAAAAGCAGCCCATACGAACGGATGTGATTAGTTGACTTTCAGCGTATTCAGGTTTACTAATGTAGAAGATTTTAAAATTTAAAATTTTAAAAATACTATAAATTTAAATAGTGTAGTGGAATAAATCTCAAAAAAAATTGTTAATGTATAACCACCTTATTGATTTGGGTACACGGGTTAGAACATCAAGTATATCAATCCCAATCACATCATGAGAACACTTCTTTAATTGCTTGATAAACTTCTATTTCACAATGAGATCAGAGAAAGAAGGTGGAACTACTTCGACACAGAATCAACTACCCAAACCTCGGTGCAAAGCAAAGGACTGGACCACTGAACGAACTCCCCTTCAATCAGGGACTCCGATCTCTTGAATGCATATAGAAGTCAAGCAGGGATGGGAAGAAAACAAATCAAGTAAACTTGATTCCGTGGACCAACCTATCTCCACTCATGGAAAACACACTTTTGAACTCCATACCTGCCTTCGAGTGAAAAGTGAAAACTCTGTCATTAGACGAGGAAAGCGCAAAGACAGACTGGCTCAATGCCTTTTTACCGCCCAAACCATCCCATGCACACTTACTCGTTTTATTCCTTCCCCACAGCCGAAGATTATCTATGTGTAACAATCTTATTGATTTAACGATTTTTATATATATACAGAAAGCTAAGAGTAGTGTATAATTTTCTTCAAAGTTATAGGACACCTATATAGTTTAATGAAATTTTATACAAGCAATTATTTAAGCTACAGTGTTCACAGATCTTTTATAAATTCAAATATATTCATAAAAAATGTAATTAGTTAATTACATTTTTATAAGAAATTAGTCTCAACAAAACCAATTTTTTTTTTTTAAAATACAGTCTGAAACCATAAAAAAAATAGTCCAACACAATGTGCATCGCATTGGTCATATATGATGGCACCATCCATATCTTCTACAATTTTGAGCCAAGTGTTCGATGTGTGTAGAAAAATATTCAAACGTAATCTTTTATTTTTTATTTTTTATTTTTATTTTAAAGAAAGAAATAAAAATGATTCGATAAAAAACCAATTACTCACACAAATTTTCCTCTATAAATACAACCAAATATCAACAATCGTTTCATAACTTCATTAACCAAACCTAAAAAAATGAAGGCTTACTCAATGGCATCTTCACTTGTAATAATTTTCTTGTCATTAACATTGGCAAGAAGTGACAACCTCCAAAACTTTCTCCAATGCCTACCAAACCAGAGCATTAACCCTTCCTACCCAATCTCCGACGCCATCTTCACCCCAGAAAATGCATCCTTCACCTCCACCCTAGAAACATACATCAACAACCGTAGATTCTTGACACCCACCACCCCAAAACCCCTCGCTATCGTGACCACCAAGCACGAGTCCCATGTCCAAGCAACTATTGTCTGTGCGAGGACCCATGGACTCCAGGTGAGGATTCGTAGCGGTGGCCACGATTACGAGGGGCTCTCTTACATCTCTGATGTCCCATTTGTGATCCTTGACATGTTCAACCTCAGGTCCATTGAGATTGATATTCAAAGTGAGACGGCTTGGGTTCAAGCTGGGGCAACCCTTGGCGAGCTTTATTACAATATTGCCAACCTCAGCAACGTGCATGCCTTCCCTGCCGGTATTTGCCCCACCGTTGGTACTGGCGGTCACTTCAGCGGAGGAGGATATGGAAATCTCATGAGGAAACATGGTCTTTCAGTTGATCACATCATTGATGCTCAGGTATGTATTACTATGTCAAGTTTCAATTTTTTTTTCATGCACGTAGTACAATATTAGTCTCTCTCTTAAAAATAGGTAATTTTATTAATAATGAAAAGATTGACTCCATATAATGGATAGTATGCATATTTAATTATTTTTATAAATTGTACTTTACAAATTTCGAAGAAAAAATATTTCACATTAAAAAAAAAAATTAATTACAATTTGTTTTATAAAATAAAAGTTTATTGTATAATAATTGATGTCAAAAAACCATTGCATTTAAAGACTATATCAATTATCAACGAGAATTAATAATGAAAAATATTTTTTTCTTGGAGCAGGTAGTTGATGTGAATGGCAATATCCTCAACCGAGAGACTATGGGAGAAGATTATTTTTGGGCCATTAGAGGAGGAGGCGGAGCAAGCTTTGGAGTCATTCTTTCTTGGAAGATCGAATTGGTTCGAGTACCTTACTTGACACAAGGCGCCACCGATATCATTTACCGGTGGCAACAAGTTGCTACAAAGCTTGACAGAAACCTTTTCATCAGAGCAATGCCACAAGTTGTAAATGTCAGCAGCACTAACAACATTAACATGGAGAAAACAATCATGGTTTCTTTCTACGGCGAATTTTTGGGAGAAAGCACGACACTTCTTGCATTGATGAGCGAGAACTTCCCTGAACTAGGCCTACAACAGAGCGACTGCAAAGAAATGAGATGGATTGAAACCACCCTCTTCTGGTTTGATTTCCCAGCCAGCACATCCATCGATATTCTACTCGAAAGGCCGCGAGGGGCCCAAATATTTCAAAAAAGCAAGTCAGATTTTGTCAAGGAAGTGATCCCAAAGGAGATATTGAAAAAGATATGGAAGATCATGATCCAAGTAGGGAACATATGGATGCAATGGAACCCTTATGGAGGAATAATGAGTGAAATTCCAGAAACCGCAACTCCTTTCCCTCACAGAGCAGGAGTCTTGTTTAAGATTCAGTACAGCGCGTTCTGGGACGACGAAAAGCTGACCGGGAGATACCTGAGTTTGTTGAGGGAAGTGTTTGATGTGATGACGCCGTATGTTAGCAAATATCCAAGAGAGGCGTTCTTGAACTATAGGGATATTGATATTGGTAGGAATCCAAGCAATGACACCAATTTCCAAAATGCTTTGGTTTATGGAAGCAAGTACTTTAAGGGGAATTTTCAGAGACTGGTGAGAGCGAAAGGGATAGTGGATCCTAATAATTTCTTCAAGAATGAGCAGAGTATTCCACCACCTCTTAGGACATGATGATATATCATCAGAAGTCAGTGAATGCATAAACTAAATAAGTTTAATAATTACATGCAATCCTATGCGATGCATGCATTTCAATTCTTATCAAAATATATCTCAAGCTAATTTGAATCATTAATTCTGGAGAACTTAATGATTTTTTCTTCCTAATAACCATATATAGTCTTTTACTATGTAAAATTAATTAGGCCATCCAAACTGGCTACCCAAAATTAATCAAGTTGTGTGTAAAATTTGATTTCTACTTTTCTTTATTTTTTATTTCTTTAGGTTTCATTTGTCTTTTCGGTAAGACACGAAAGACTAATTTTTTTTAGGGACACATAACATTATATAGAAAAAATTGTATTATATATTTCTTTACTTTTTTATTCTCTAATATAAAAATGATTTATATAAACAATTAACCATTTAAAAAATTAATAAAATTAACAAAATATATTTTGAAAACTTTTTATTTATTTATCATTAATATTAGAAAGTTAACTTGAATTTAAAAAATTTCCTAAAATCTAACTAGATTTTGGGACCAAATATAGAATTTTTTGATAAATAAAAATAATATTAATTGAAAATATTAAAGATTTAATAAATGACTATATTTGGAACTTTAAATACGAAACTATTCGATTTAATCCCAGATTTTTTAAATTTTTTTTGTTTTAGCCTTGACGATGTTAAATTTTGAGTGGTTTTTAGTCTAAAACAAAATTAAAAATAAAAATAAAAGGACATTTCCTCGTAAAAAAGTAAAAATAAAGAGAAAGACGGTATGCTTCACTCTCTCCCTTATTATTATAAATAAAAGGAGAAATAGCTTAAAGCACCCCTGTACTAAGCGCGAAAACCAGAAACCACCCCTGACCTTCAAAACGTCCATTACACCTCCCCTGAGCTATTATTTCCGAGCAAAAAGCCCTTCAATGCACATTTTTACAATTTTAAAAAAATTGTAAAAATATTAAAAAAAATGTAAAAATTCACAAAAAAAATGTAATTAACCTAAAAATCAAGAAACATTGTAAAAAATTCCAAGAATTCACAAAAAAATGTAATTAATTATGGACAGAATGGCCTTTTTGCCCGAAAACAATAGCTCAGGGGAGGTGTAATGGACGTTTTGAAGGTCAGGGGTGCTTTCTGGTTTTCGCGCTTAGTATTGGGGTGCTTTAAGCTATTTCCCCTAAATAAAACAACAACTATAGTTTAAAAACATTATTTTAATATTTATGTTTTTGAAATTTAATATAAAATCGAAAAAGGTAGGAGCTAACGAAAAATATATAAAAACCTACGTGATGAAATTAATGTTTCCATACTTTAATTGTTTTAGAGGGAATATAGAATTTTTTATAAATAAATAGGATTATTTTGAAATTTTTAAAATTAAATAACTAAAGAGGTATACTAGAAAAATATTACCGCGAAGTGACTCTCTCGAGATGATTTTTCATATTTAAATTAAGGATAGACAAATTAAACTCGTACCACTAAATGTTGGTTCTACTTTAATTAATCCGCCCAAAGCTATAGCTATACTGTCACAATTTTTCCTCTATAAATACAACCAAATTAACAACAATTATCTCATAACTTCGTTCATCAAACAATTTAGCTTTAACAAGCCTACAAATATGAAGGCTTATTCAATAGCATCTTCACTTGTAATAATTTTCTTGTCAACAACATTGGCCAGTAGTGACAACCTCCAAAATTTTCTCCAATGCCTACCAAACCAAAGCATTAACACTTCCTACCCAATCTCCGAAGCCATCTTCACCCCATCAAATGCATCATTCACCTCCACCCTAAAACATACATCAACAACCGTAGATTCTTGACACCCACCACCCCAAAACCCCTCGCTATCGTGACCGCCAAGCACGAGTATCATGTCCAAGAAACTTTTGTCTGTGCGAGGACTCATGGACTCCAGATGAGGATTCGTAGCGGTGGCCACGATTACGAGGGGCTCTCTTACGTCTCTGATGTCCCATTTGTGATCCTTGACATGTTCAACCTCAGGCCATTGAGATTGATATTCAACGTGAGACGGCTTGGGTTCAAGCTGGGGTAACCCTTGGCGAGCTTTATTACAATATTGCCAACCTCAGCAACGTGCATGCCTTCCCTGCCGGTGTTTGCCCCACCGGTGGTACTGGCGGTCACATCAGTAGAGGTGGATATGGAAATCTCATGAGGAAATATGGTCTTTCAGTTGATAACATCATTGATGCTCAGGTATGTATTCCTATGTCAAGTTTCAATTTTTTTTTTAATGATTAAATTTTTTTTTGGCATGCATGTACGATATTATTTTAAATTTTTTTCTCTCCTAAAAATAAATAATTTTACTAATAACGAAAAAAGTGATTCCTTGAGATTCATTTAGGTGATGAAACAATATTAAAACATATTATGACTATATATGTATTTGTTTAATTTTTTGAAAGAAAAAAAACTAATATTAATTTCGTGTTTGTATTAAATGTTGGGATCCACCTTATACTTGCAGTTGAGTCCCTCCAATAGTAACTTTCTTCAAGGTTGACCGGAACTTGACACAAGGCGCCACCGATATCATTTACCAATGGCAACAAGTTGCTACAACATTTGACAGAAACCTTTTCATCAGAGCAATACCACAAGTTGTATATATCAGCAGCACTAACAACACTAACATGAAGAAAAGAATCATGGTTTCTTTCTACGGCGAATTCTTGGGAGAAATCAAGACACTTCTTGCATTGATGAGCAAGAACTTCCCTGAATTAGGCCTACAACAGAGCGACTGCAAAGAAATGAGATGGATTGAAACCACCCTCTTCTGGTTCGATTTGCATGTCGGCACATCCATCGATATTCTACTCGAAAGGCCGCGAGGGGCCCAAATATTTCACAGAAGCAAGTCAGATTTTGTCAAGGAAGTGATCCCAAAAGAGATATTGAAAAGATATGGAAGATCATGATCCAAGTAGAGAACTCATGGATGCAATGGAACCCTCACGGAGGAAGAATGAGCGAAATATTGGAAACCGAAACTCCTTCACCTCACAGAGTAGGAGTTTTGTTCAAAATTCAGTACTATGCGTTTGGGACGACGAAAAACTGACCGAAAAGTACCTGAGTTTGTTGAGGGAAGTGTTTGGTGTGATGACACCATATGTTAGCAAGGATCCAAGAGAGGCATTCTTGAACTATAGGGATATTGATATTGATATGAATCCAAGCAATGACACCAGTTTCCAAAATGCTTTGGTTTATGGAAGCAAGTACTTTAAGGGGAATTTTCAGAGATTGGTGAGAGTGAAAGGGATAGTGGATCCTAATAACTTCTTCAAGAATGAGCAGAGTATTCCAAAATGCTTAGGTGTTGTTAAGGTAGTTCTCCGTGCTTGGCTGTCTTGTACCTTTCAAGACTTGGTCTTCTTTCGCACCTCATGTGTGTTTTTAATAAATAGAATCTATATGCTTATAAAAAATAAATCAATTAATAAAAGATTAAAATTGTGTTTGAATAATACAAACCACATGAACTATACAATTTCTTACTTATAATTGTTTGATTAATTAGTAAAATTAGAATCATTTCAATGACTCCTTGTATTCTTCCGCAAATTACGTCAAGGTCGACCATTAAGGCTCCTTACTTCTAGTTTAGATTGCAAATTCGGTGATTCATCATTTGTTATTTATGTTGATTGAACAATTATTTGGTATAAAATTATTATCTATTCTACTGTTTTTAAATAACGATACTGCTGATTTTTAATGAATTTTTTTCCGTATATATATATTACTATACGGAGAGGTGGAGCGTATTCGGATTTTCCTTTGACATTATATATGAGAAAGCAGCCAATACGGATTAGTTGACTTTCAGCGAATGCAGCCAATAATGGATAAGAGTTGCGGTTAGAAGTCTGGGAGATGAATTGGCAGGAAAATTCAAGGGGCCATATCGATCAACGTATTTTTTTAAAAGTAATTGGTAATATTATTTATTTATAATAATAAAGATCGAAGACTAATCTTATAGTAATAAAAATAGAAAAGTCTAGCTTATTCTTTCTTTAATTTTCTTTACATGAGCATTTCCATATTACACGAAATTAATCTCATGTGATACATCGGACGCGCACCTTTGAATTCTCAAATCAAAATATATACCTCAAGTTTGAATCATTCTACAATACTTAATATGTATAATTAACATATATAGTCTTTTAACATGTGTAGTTAATTTGGTCCCAAGTCATACGTGAAGACTCCACCAATAAAATCATGTTACATCATTAATAAATAATTACATGTAAGAGTTTATTTACTATTACGAGTAACTGTCTGGTACGTTCAATGTGTCAATTAAATATGTACTCAAACTAAAAAGGAAACTACACGTCGGTTTTAAAATTTTAATTTTTAAAAATACTATAAACCTAGATAGTGTGGTGGGATAAACTCCAAATGGAGTCATTCATGTGCAACTACCTTATTGGTTTGGGTGCAAATTTAGTTGGAACACCTGGTATATCGATCACCATTAGTTAGGTTTTTAGTATTTTCAAATTTTGTCTATCTTATCATGTAACAACCTTATTGGTTGGACGATTTTCATGTACATGCTGAGATGAAAAATTAAGAGTAGTGTATAACTTTCTCAAAAGTCACGGAACACCTATATAGTTCAATGAATTTTGATACACGCAATTACTTAAGCTACTGTGTTCAAATCTAGATCTCTTATCAATTCAAATATATATTCATAAACAAAATGTAATTGGTTAATTAGTATCTTATAAAAATTTAGTCTCAATTAAACTAATATTTTTAAAGAAATATAGTACGAGCCGAGGGTTAACGCACCTGGGATCCCTACACTTATTATTTTTATTTTAGTTAATCCTAAAAATAAATTGATTCAAACTGGTCCCAGATGTTATATCCGTTAATTTAAATTAATTCTCACCATCAGGAAAACAACTAACGAAAACAAACGATCGTTAAATCATACTCCCTCCGTCCCATATTAATTGTCACTTTACTGTTCGTGCACGTATTTCGAGAAAGCCGAATGACTCACTGTTTGACCCCAAAAAAATTCGTACTTTTTTTCGAACATACGTTAATCCTTAACCTACGTTCGAGAAAAAATTCGAAAGTTTTTTAGGTCAAATAGTGCGTCATCCGGCCTCCTCGAATGCGTGCATGAATAGTGGCCAGTGACAGTTAATATGGGACGGAGGGAGTATTATTTTATTAGTTTTCAGACCCGTGGTACCCATGCGGGACCCACATGTTCAAACCAACAATTTTTCCTAAAATTAACATAAAATATTTGTAAAAATAGAAAATAGTTGTTCAAAAAGATGTTGCCATAATCACCACTAAACTCCAGCAATTTTCAAACCGGATCCAACCAAACTTCACAGATCTACCAAGATCCCTTCCCAAAAACCACACAAATAGGGTTGGATGGTGTTGGATAAGAACACATAAATAACCCAATTCTCCACCTATCTTTAAGATCTACCAAGATCTTTTCCGAAAAGAGTTAGTGCAACCTGCACTCTATTTGATTGACTAATTTGGTACCTGCACTATTTTTTCTTTTAAAAAGTACTCGTACTAAAAAAGTTGGTCACATTTGGTACCTCATCCTAACGTCGCTCATCAAAAACCGTCAACTATCCAACGTGGCGTGACACGTCAGATGCCACGTGTGTTGTCGCTGACGTGTCATACCACGTCAACAAAATTGACCCGAACTTTTTAAAAACGGGTTGGGTAAACGGGTTTGTAAAACACCCAAATAAACCTTAGATAAGACATGGGTAAAGAATCTGGATAAAAAATAGAGGGAAGAGAGCATGATGTGTGGACGATGAAGCGAAAGAGAAGATAGCGATCGGAAAAAAGCCAAAAAGGGTGGAGTTTTGTGGTAAAAATGAGTGTGTGAGAAGGGGCCGGCTGCCATTGATGGTTTCTTGAGATGAGAACCTTGAGGTTTTCAGTGGGCAGAGAAGAAGAAGGAAAAAAAGAAAAGAAAAGAAAAGAGAAGGAAAAGAAAATAGAAAATAATTTGCAAATATTCGCAAAAAGTTCAAAAGGATGCTTCCATGGTAAACAATTATTTTCTATTTTTTGTTCTTTGCTTTAGCGTAGCAAATAATAACAAGGAAGAAGAGAAAAATGTAAAATAATACTCCCTCTGATCTTTATTAATTAACTTTCTAAAATAGTAGATAAATTTAAAATAATAATTTTTAGACCACATTTCCTTGAATTTAGTTTTTAATTTACATCTGGGACTGGATTGAAACATTTTTTTTTTTAGGATTAACTAAAATAAAAATAATAAGTGTAAAGAGCCTGGTGCGTTTTTCCTCCAAGACAATGTAATCTTAAATTCAAATATTCATAAAAATGTAATCTTAGTCTCACCATCTATATCTTCTACAATTTGTGCCGTGTTCGATGTGTATAGAAAAATATTCAAACGTAATTTTCTTTCTTACTTCTTCTTCTTCTTTTATTTTAAAAAAAGAAACGCAAAAGATTCAATATTCAAGCGTTTAATGCATGGGAACATAAAAAAAAACTTCAACCGGATGCATGGGAACAAAAAGAAGTGCAAGGGTGTCGTACATATTAGAACATTTGAATTAATCAAGTTGTGTGTAACATTTGATTTCTACTTTTCTTTCTTGATAATCAACCAGTCAATAAAAAACCAATTACTCACACAAATTTTCCTCTATAAATACAACCAAATATCAACAATCGTTTCATAACTTCATTAACCAAACCATATAGCTGGATTTAACAAGCCTAAAAAAATGAAGGCTTACTCAATAGCATCTTCACTTGTAATAATTTTTTTGTCAATAACATTGGCAAGAAGTGACAACCTCCAAAACTTTCTCCAATGCCTACCAAACCAGAGCATTAACCCTTCCTATCCAATCTCCGACGCCATCTTCACCCCAGCAAATGCATCCTTCACCTCCACCCTAGAAACATACATCCACAACCGTAGATTCTTGACACCCACCACCCCAAAACCCCTCGCTATCGTGACCGCCAAGCACGAATCCCATATCCAAGCAACTATTGTCTGTGCGAAGACTCATGGACTCCAGGTGAAGATTCGTAGCGGTGGCCACGATTACGAGGGGCTCTCGTACATCTCTGATGTCCCATTTGTGATCCTTGACATGTTCAACCTCAGGTCCATTGAGATTGATATTCAAAGTGAGACGGCTTGGGTTCAAGCTGGGGCAACCCTTGGCGAGCTTTATTACAATATTGCCAATCTAAGCAACGTGCATGCCTTCCCAGCCGGTGTTTGCCCCACCGTTGGTACTGGCGGTCACATCAGCGGAGGAGGATATGGAAATCTCATGAGGAAATATGGTCTTTCAGTTGATAACATCATTGACGCTCAGGTATGCATTACTACGTCAAGTTTTTTTTTAAAATTCTATGCGCGTACAATATTAATCTCTCTTAAAGATAGGTAATTTTATTAATAATGAAAAGAGTGACTCCATATAATGGATAATATGCATATTTAATTATTTTTATAAATTGTACTTTACATACTACTTTCCAAGAAAAAAATATTTCACATAAAAAAATAACTTTTTATTTAATTACAATTTATTTTATAAAATAAAAGTTATTGGTATAATAATTGATGTCAAAAAAAAGGTTGCATTTAAAAACTATATCAATTATCAACGAGAATTAATAATGAAAAATATTTTTTCTTGGAGCAGGTAGTTGATGTGAATGGCAATATCCTCAACAGAGAAACTATGGGAGAAGATTATTTTTGGGCCATTAGAGGAGGAGGTGGAGCAAGCTTTGGAGTCATTCTTTCTTGGAAGATCAAATTGGTTCGAGTACCTCCAAAAGTAACTTTCTTCAAGGTTGACCGGAACTTGACACAAGGCGCCACCGATATCATTTACCGGTGGCAACAAGTTGCTACAAAGCTTGACAGAAACCTTTTCATCAGAGCAATGCCACAAGTTGTAAATGTCAGCAGCACTAACAGCACTAACATGAAGAAAACAATCATGGTTTCTTTCTACGGCGAATTCTTGGGAGAAAGCAAGACACTTCTTGCATTGATGAGCAACAACTTCCCTGAATTAGGCCTACAACAGAGCGACTGCAAAGAAATGAGATGGATTGAAACCACCCTCTTCTGGTTTGATTTGCCAGCCGGCACATCCATCGATATTCTACTCGAAAGGCCGCGCGGGGCCAAAGAATTTAACGAGTTCAAGTCGGACTTTGTCAGGGAAGTGATCCCGAAAGAGGCGTTGAGGAAGATATGGAAGATCATGATCCAAGTAGGGAACACAATCCAAGTAGGGAACACATGGATGCAATGGAACCCTTATGGAGGAATAATGAGTGAAATTCCAGAAACCGCAACTCCTTTCCCTCACAGAGCGGGAGTCTTGTTCAAGATTCAGTACGGCGCGATCTGGGACGACGAAAAGCTGACCGGGAGATTCCTGAGTTTGTTGAGGGAAGTGTTTGATGTGATGACACCGTATGTTACTAAAGATCCAAGAGAGGCGTTCTTGAACTATAGGGATATTGATATTGGTAGGAATCCAAGCAATGACACCAATTTCCAAAATGCTTTGGTTTATGGAAGCAAGTACTTTAAGGGGAATTTTCATAGATTGGTGAGAGTGAAAGGGATAGTGGATCCTAATAATTTCTTCAAGAATGAGCAGAGTATTCCACCACCTCTTAGGACATGATGATATATTATCAGAAGTCACTGAATAATTAATTAATTAAGGAGCATAAGCATGCATAAACTAAATAAGTTTAATAATTACTAGCTAATTATTAATGCTCTTTTATTTTGTGTTTATATTTAAGGATTATTTTGTTGGTTGTTGTAATTGTGGCATGCATTATAAATTACAAAATGTAATAGTGACATTGATTTATGTTTATATTTCTTAATGTATTCTTTGCAAACCATTAATAAAAGATTTCCATTGTGTTTGAAGATTTGTGGTTATAAATGAAGAAACAGAGGAACTAAGCACAGCAACCCAACAATTGAACCTTCTCCTTCTTACACATCAAGAAACCAAACCAACACTAGAAACACTCCATTCTTATCAAAGCCGTACTCACCTCCTTTCGCCAATCAAACTCCAAACACCACCGGCAAAACAACCAAACCAAAGGTATTTTAGTTAGTCTCATTAAACTAATTAATTAAATAAATGAAATTGGTTAGTATCTTAATTAATTCGGTCACCATCTTTCTTTCTTTTTTTAATAAGATCTTGACAAAAGGGTGCATAGTCACCATCCTTCTACTCTCACTGTTCTTTAAGGTCCTTTATACTATCGCAAAAAACAGACTCTACCTTTGTTCTTTAAAAAAATTATAAACTCCCCATATACTATCGATCAGTAGCAAAAAATTTTTTTTTTTTAATTTGACTAACAGACTATTAAATGTTACCTGCTACAACCAGTTGCACACAAAAAAAACCTTGTTCTACTGGGTAACAAACTTTTCTTTTCTTTTTTGGAAATTGAGTCTTCTTTTCTTTTTTCAAAATCATTTCTTCCTCCCTCTCTCTCTCCTCGTCATCTTACCCAAATCCAAGAAAACCCTATGTTAAAATCAATTCTTCCTCCCTACAAATCCAATCAACCACAACACTGCCAAAACACCACAAAAATTCAATCCCTGCACCAAATTAAATCCCATCTCTGCACCAAATCAAATCCAATTTGGCACTACCTAATCAATTTTCATCCTCTCAAAAATTTAATTTTGAAAGCCATCTTCATCATCTCTGTACCAAATTAAATCTCATTACTACCTGCACCGTAGTGTCTACTCCCATATGGCCCCAAATAGCTCCGCATAGATATTCTCCGCATCCCTCGGCGTGAATTGGAACGTCGGGTTCAGATGCTGTTGTTGGTAATAGTGCCTCGACGACATGGAAGCAGTGGCAGCCGCAGACGATAGCCCGGATTTGAGCCCTTCCTCACCGTACAAATCGTAGATCTGCCACTTCTATGGATCGCTCAACTCGTCATATGCTTCTGAGATTTGCTCGAATTTGGCTACCGTTTTAGAACAACGCGCGGTGGGATTCTTGTCAGGATGTCAAATCATGGCGAGGCGTTTGTAGGATTTCTTGATGTTAATGATGGTTATGGTAATTTGGTGAATTGATGATGATGGTGGTAGGAGAGCATGATGAAGGTGGATTTGGCAGAGATGGTGGAAATGAAAATAGAAAATAAAATGGAAAAGAAAAAGAAAGAAAGAAAGAAATAAAGGAATAACAAAATAAGAAATAAAAATGCTGAAAATATTTCTTTAATTTTTACATTTTCATAATTTTTCTTACTTTTAGATTTTTTTTTTTTTTTGAAATTTTTAAATTTTTTTCTGATCTATTAAATTAATTATATTATTTTCTGGATTTTTAAAATTAATTACATTATTTTTTGAATTTTTAAAATTAATAAAATTATTTTTCTAAATTTTTAAAATTAATTACAGTATTTTTCTGAATTTTTAAAAATTAATTACATTATTTTACTAAATTTTAAAATTAATTATATTATTTTTCAGAATTTTTAAAGAAAAGAAAAGGGAACAACAAGTTTTTTTTTGTAGCTGGTTGTAGCACGTAACACTTAACAGTCTATTAGTCAAACTGACAGAAAAGGCCCATTTGCCACTAATCAATAGTACAGGGGGGAATTTATAACTTTTTAAAGAACAGGGGTAGAGTTTATTTTTCACGATAGTATAGGGGGCTTTTATATTATTACTCTTTTTAATTATTGTTTTAGCTAAAAAAAAATATATATTTCAAATTAAACGGCGTTTTATAAATTTTTTAATAATTTATGATTAATTTATTTAATATAAATAAAAAATATTAATAATCATTGGATAATTATTTAATAAAAAAAAGAGAATTATTTTACATTAAAAATACTCTTAAAAATTGTGATTTTACTTTTCTTTAATTTTTATGCCCCGGTTAAAATGACTTTTAAAACTGAATGAAGGGAATATAATTTGATTTCTACTTTTCTTTATTTTTTATTTCTTTAGGTATCATTTGTCTTTTCGGTAAGACACTAATCCTATAGCGAGAAGCCAGAAAAAAATAGTTAGGAGATCCAAAGTGAAAGGAGAAGTTAGGATAATTTTTTTAGGGACACATAACATTATATAGAAAAAATTGTATTATATATTTCTCTACTTTTTTTTATTCTCTAATATAAAAATGATGTATATAAACAATTAACCATTTAAAAAATTAATAAAATTAACAAAATATATTAGAAAGTTAACTTGAATTTTAAATCTTTCCTAAATTCTAAATAGATTTTGAGGTCAAATATAGAATTTTTTGATATACAAAAATAATATTAATTGAAAAAAATAAAAATTTAATTAAGGACTATATTTAGAACTTTAAATATGAAACTATTAGATTTAATTCCAGATTTTTTTATATTTTTTTGGTTTTAGCCCTGAGAATGTTAAATTTTGAGTGATTTTTAGTCTAAAATAAAAGGATATATTATCCTACCGGTGCGTACTCGACAGCTGTGTCGAGCGAGGTCAGGACTTCGGCTGCAAAGTTGTGGGGCAGGAATTCTGGGTGGAAGAGCAGAAATTGGGGTTATATGGGTTTCTAGCTTTCTTCTGGTTTTGAAAATGGAAGAATAAAAATAGTAAAAAGATAAATTTAATAGGAAAGAATGAAAGTTAAAAGATGAAACTATCGAATAGAATTAGATTTTTTTTCTTTTTCTCAATTTTCTGAATTTTAAATATTTATCTTTATTTTTAATAGTCATTTTTTTTTTTATTTTAGGAAAAATATATATATTTTAAATTAATTATATTATTTAATTAATTTAAAAATATAAAGATAATCGGCTGTAGGGGTCATTTGAACAGATCCGTTAGTAAGACTGGTCAAACATGGACGGAAAGGATTTTTCACGCGAACAGTTGTCCAGGAAAAGCGTAATGGATATTTTAAGAGATGTTTGCTTTTCAATTATAGTTTAGAGGTGGAAAAAACTATTTCCACAAATTAGCATTTATATGCCAATTTTTAATTCAATTTACAATTAAATATGTGCAATTAATATCTATCGTACTAGTATCTAACTCTATGCAATTAGTAAATTATATTTTATTTATGAATATAATATGAATTTTTCTAGATTTTGAATATATTTTATAAAAAATAATATTTTAATGTATATTTAATTTGGAAATTAGGAAATTAATTTCAAAATATATCATAGTCTTTTCATTCAAGACTTCAAATTTAATTTATTAATTTTCTACAATATAAAAATTAATAGATTTAATCAAATTGAACGAAGTTTTATTATCGTCCATTTTTTTCACATAAATATATTTGTTATAATATAAATTATTAATTGTTTTATATTTTAATTTTTTTTATTAACAATCTAAAATGTTATTAATTAATAGATTTAATCAAATTGAATGAAGTTTTTTATTAATAAACTGCCTGCTAAGCAATTAATCTAAATCTATGAATGTCAACTCTTTTGTTGTTTTTTTTTATTATTTTTAAATGAGCTGAAGAATTTTATTGGCACCATCGCGAAGATGGCTGCAAGAAAGAGATGGAAGAAGTACAGAGGTGGCACTTCCTTAAACTAGGAAGCACCTAAAGAGAGAAAGATAATAAGCAGACCAACCCTAATGACACGCAGTACCTGAACTATCGCCCTAGAATACCCCAAGACAATATCCAAGTGGAAGATAATATCATCGTTCCCAAGCTGTAAGGAACTCTTTTGTTGGTTGTTGTTGAGAATATATGAAAGTCAACTTCATAGGAATCTTGACTTGATCTTCAATCTCATTTTTTTACTCGGTTCGAAGTGCTTGACTTATTCAAGCCGTAGAATTGTACGTTTCTACACGTATGTCTTTCTAGAAATATTTGAAAAAATATTGGTAATTAGTACATAGATTAATTCTGGATTATGGAAGCAACTACTAGTCTACTACTAACTAGAAGAGGAATTTTCTGAAATTCGTGAGCTCAATTATTTTCTTATCATGGACTATGATTAATTCCATACTGTACTATTTATTTATTTGAACCTAATGTGAAATAGAGTTCCAAGTATGTTACCATAAAATGTATTAATTCTGTTCGCATTAATTTTTTTATTGAAAAATATAGCGTACCTCATCAGAAACTTTTATTTATTTAAAGGATAAGAGTTGAAATCGCTCAAGAGTATCAAGTAGTAAATTATATTGACCTTTGTATTCCTCAAAGAAGGATATATGCCATATTTAGGGAATACTAATAACATACCATATTTATTTAATTATAGTTGAAGCCGGCAATGCAATGCATTCAATTTGTTTTTATAAAATATATATGTAATTAATGACTTGATTTTGGACTTCAAACTTCAAGCACACCAAGCAAGACTTCACGAAAAAAAATGTAAATTATGGACTTGAGCCGACAGTGCTTTAATTTATAAGGTATAATTTAAATTGGTCTTTACTCTTCGGTCTTCAGTTTTCGATAATAAGGTATAGATTAGTCTGATCTGAAAATGGATTCGGGGCACCATAATATATATATAAAAAGAAAAAAAATTTAAATTTATTTCTAGAAAATCTTAGTGTAATTGATTGACATAAAATAATTCTTATTTTGATTATATAATATTAATATTTCCTAATTTATGAGATAAAATAATTGATATTTTGATTATATACGGTTTTAACTCATTAATTAGGGAATATTAATATTAATCAGTTCACTTGTATTTCTATAAATAACACCAATTTGGTTTTATGTTACAAAAGCAAACAGCAATAATAATGTCTTCTCCTCCTCCATTGTTAATTCTTCTTGTCCTCTCATTCTTTTTTCCTTCATCACTTGCAACCTTTAAACCTAAATCAGCAGCTGTTCTTGACAGCTTCATCCAATGCCTTCCCGCACACGCAAACCCTTCTTTCCCCATCAATGGATCGGCCATCAATCTCCCAATTAATAATCCCTCTCATTTCAAATCCACTTTAGAAGCATACATCAAGAACAGCAGGTTCTTGACCCATAAAACCCCAAAACCGCTAGCCATCATTGCCGCGCGGCATGAGTCCCACGTCCAAGCAACTGTGGTTTGTGCCAAGTCTACCGGCCTCCAGATCAGGATCCGAAGCGGTGGCCACGATTACGACGGCCTTTCTTATGTATCTGATGTGCCTTTTGTCATTCTTGACATGTTCAATCTCCGGTCCATCGATATCAATATGGCCACCGAGACAGCTTGGGTTCAAGCCGGTGCCACTTTGGGCGAACTATATTATAAGATAGGCAACACGAGCAACATGCATGCTTTCCCTGCTGGTGTCTGCCCGTCTATAGGCGTTGGCGGTCATATTACCGGAGGGGGTTACGGGCCCATGATGAGAAAGTTCGGTCTTTCGATCGATAATGTTGCCGATGCACTGATCGTTAATGCAGAGGGAAAGATTCTTGACAGAAAAGGAATGGGAGAGGATCTGTTTTGGGCGATTAGAGGTGGCGGAGCAGCGAGTTTTGGAGTTATTCTTTCCTGGAAGATAAATTTAGTTAGGGTCCCTCCGAAGGTTACCGTTTTCAACGTTCCCCGAACTTTGGCAGAAGGTGCCACTCGCATCGTCCACCGTTGGCAACAAGTTGCCAGTAAACTTGACAAGGAACTCTTTATTAGAGTACAGCCTAATGTGGTCAACGGTAGCAACCCTAGGGGCGGAAACCAGACACTTAGAGTGGATTTCATCGGTCAGTTCGTGGGTCCAAAGTCCGCGCTCCTTTCCTTGATGAACAAGAAGTTCCCTGAATTGGGGTTGCGGCCGAAAGACACAACTGAAATGAGTTGGCTTGAGTCTGCAAAGTATTGGTATTTCGGGCCCGGAGCACCTACCAGCGCATTGCTCGATCGGCCGCGGGGGGCATCCTTCTTCAAGAGGAAGTCAGATTTTGTGAAGGAAGTGATTCCTGAGGAAGGTTTGGAGAGGGTGTGGGAGCTGATGTTGAAAGCAGGGGTTATGTGGATGCAATGGAACCCTTACGGAGGAAGGATGGAGGAGATTCCAGCGAGCGAAACCGCTTACCCTCACCGGGCAGGTTATCTGTTCAAGATTCAGTACTCGAAAGACTGGATCGAGGAAGGGGAAACGGAGCGTCAGATGAGTTTGATAAGAGAGATGCATGATGGGATGACTCCTTATGTGAGCAAGAACCCAAGAGAAGCTTTTCAGAACTACAGAGATGTTGACATTGGCAGTAATCTTCCTACAAACCAGACCGATTTTGGAAAAGCCTTAGTCTATGGAACCAAGTTATTCACTAGCAATTTCCAAAGGCTGGTCAGAGTCAAGACAAAGGTTGACCCAGACAATTTCTTCAAGCACGACCAAAGTATTCCACCCCGCAGATTTTATTACTAGAAAGAAGAACCTTATACATCACAAGTTTTGAGCTTTTTTCACCATTGCTCGTCTTAAACATTATGGTTCGTTTATAATAAAAGAAGACATTTCACTTTCTAGCAACGATTCCTTTTTCTCCTAAAACATTACTGCCACAGAAAAGGCACCCGAAATAAGAGAGTAATAAACTAACGGGATTTTATGATATGATAGTTGTAGGATCAGCACTCACTCTTTTTCCCGCTTCAAACATGTTCAGTGTTCAGTCAAGGGCTCTAGATAACAAAACCACTTAACAAGCACGTGCTCTGGATGAGAAAGCTTCAGTTGGCTAAAAAAACAATAATAGACAAATCATTCACCGGCATAGAAACAGAAAGCGGGGAGACACGTTAAGTATTATATAGATTCAATTATGCAATCAAAGTTTTTGAAATCAGTTGCTGAAATGTCTCCCAAATCAAATTAGGCCATCAATATAGAATAGGGATTTCATATCCTAACTTCTTCTTTTTCTTATCAAAACAAAGGAACGACAATTAGAATTATCCATCTCCCATCAGATGTAGAAGTATTCTTGTTTATATTCCTTGTTTCCAAGTATAGAAGTAGGGGTAACCCAAAAGACAGAAGCTAGTTTATATTCCCTGTTTCCAAGTATGCTCGTCTCTGTCTCTGTCTCTGTCTCTGTCTCGGCCTCTTTTAGCAGTTTCTTTTTTATTTGTTTTTTTGTTATCAAAGCAGCAACATAGATAATGGCAGAGGCACCGGTAAAGATCGGCGGTGGTCTGTCGTGGTGGCGGTGGTTGCTGTTCGTGTCGGCTGTGGGGAGGACAGAGGTCGGAGGTTGTGGGATAATGGTGGTCGGATCTGAGAATTAGTTGTAGAAGAATTAGTTGGAATGGTGGTGGTGTGGTTGAATCTATTGGGGAGAATTAGTTTTTTTTTCAATAAGCTGATAATATATTTATAGAAAAAGTCATGGGGACATGACAGCCATTGGGGAGAATTAGTTGAACCCAAACATCTTGGATGCCGCTCTCTTCACCCTTGTCTTCTTCTTCCGCAGCGGCTTGCTCATCCGGGTGCCGGACCTCCTCCTGACTAGCGAACTGTGCAGTCGAAGCTGTCCCGGAATCTGCCACGGCAGTGTGGGGGTTCGTATTCTCTGGCGACACCTCCATTGGAGCGACGGACGGCGGTGCGTATTCGACAGTGTCGAGCGAGGTCAGGACTTCGGCGGCAAATAATATTTTAATGTATATTTAATTTGAAATTAGGAATTAATTTCAAAATATATCATAGTTTTTTCATTGTTCAAAATATAATGAAGTGAAAATAATGTTGGTTGTTGTTGAGAATATATGAGTACAAACGATTCACTCCTCAAACTAATTAGAAACCCATACTTAATATAATCTAATTAAATCAATATTGTATCAACTTAATTGGAAAGTATCGATATCCAAATCAGTATTTAATTAGGAAAGTATGTTACTAAATCAGCATCATTTTAACTAAGAAAGTAAATATCTATTTAAGGATAAAATGTATTAATTCCGTTGGCATCAAATTTCCCTATTGAAGAATATAATGTACCTCAACAAATAGGTTTTTTCAACAAAAACTTTTATTTATTTAAAAGATAAGAGTTGAAATCACTCACAATACGTTTAAGTACTCCCTTCGAATTTTATTAACTGTCGTTTTTTGTTTTTCTTTAAAGTTGGAAGGATATATGCCCATTTATTGAACTAATACTAATAACATACAATATTTATTTAATTATAGTTGAAACCGACGATGGGTTCAATTTGTTTTCATAAAACATATATATAATTAATGACTTAATTTTTCAATTTTCTTTTTCAAAGAAATTGGACACCAAGCAAGACTTCACGAAAAAAATGTAAATTATGGAGTTGAACCGACCCTGCTTTAATTTATAAGGTATAATTTAAATTGGTCTTCAGTCTTCGGTTTTTAGTTTTCGGTCTTTAACACGATAAGGTATAGATTAGTCTTCGGCTTCACCGTCACCGGCTTTCTTCTTGTCTCGTCGTTCCGGTCACATTCCCGGCGTCCATTTGCAAATTTCAATCGGAGTTTCTCACCTATTTCTCATTCGAACCGTAGAACTCCGGTCAAGTTTTCTCCAACTCAGGCTGGTTTCCTTCATCCTTTTATTTTCTTATCTTCTGCTATGCTTGTTTTGGGTTGAAGGGACTTCGTGGGCCCTATTCTTGTGGTAGTGTCATAGATTGTGGGTTTTAGTATGATTTCAAGCTTAGATAGGCGTGGTAGTCAGAGGAAGGGTTGAGACTGGTTGTAGTTTTGGATAGGAGTCAGTTAGTTTGATCACTTTCTGAGGCTGAGGTGATTTTTGAGGTGAAAGCAGTTGGAGACAGTAGATTCGACTCTCCGGCGTGCCCACTGCTGCCGGTGAGAAGCCATACACCGATACACCCACTGTGATCGGGGTGAAATAATCCTTTATCCATGGCGGAACGGAGATCAGAGTTGATTTCCTATTATGTTGAAAACTTACCTTCACATGTGGATCGCAGAGCACTACGCTACTTGATCACACGACGTTGGAGACTACCAAAATTCAGAAATTTGGTAGATGTATTCATCCTTAACCGTAGGAACAGGGAAGGTAAGAGGTTTGGTTTTGTACGGTTTGATGGGGTTGATAACAGAATTGACATGGAGATCGCTCTTGATCGTCAATACATCGGAGCTTCGGCCATTAGGAGTAGCTTGGGGAGGCGTGGCAGGAAGACAGGGTGGTCTGGGAAGACGAGACAAACATTCACTCAGAAGCGTTCCGATCAAATGTCTGGAAATACATCAGCAGTTAAATCCAGGCCAGTTATTGCAATAAAAGAAAAGAAAATGGCTAAAGGGCAGATCACCGGCACTTTGGAATGTTCAATGGCAGAGGTGGTGAAGGGACATTCACGAGTTACAGTATCCGAGAATAGCAGAGCAAGTAAGAAGGAAGGGGAATCTGCATCGGGAGTTCTAAGGCTGGAAATTCCTGTAGAGAATAATGAATGGTTATCGAGAAGTGCAATTGGTGTTATTAGAAGACTTGAAGACATACCGGAAGTCCAAGAACAGGTCTTGGAGTTAGGGTGGACTTGCGAGACGCGAGTCATGGGTAGGGGCTTAGTGTGGTTGGAATTTGACAGGGAGATTGACCGGGTACGGGCCTTAGCGGATTCAAACAACAGGTTGTTCAGCAAAGTGGTGCCTTGGGAAGATGAAATCGCAAAGGGAGGCAGGTTGTGTTGGATTCAGTGCGTTGGGGTTCCTGTTCAAACATGGGGGTATACGACGTTCGAGAAAATTGGGGAAAAATTGGGGGCGCTAGTAGTAGTGGATGACAACACAATGGCGAGGAAAAGATTAGACGTTGCGCGGTTCCTAGTTTCAACGGAACGACTAAACATACAGGAGACATTGCAGGTGAGGGTGGAAGGGAATGTGTATGATATTTGTTGCCAAGAAGAACCAATGCATGGGGCATTTCTAGTATTGATTGGTTGGTTGGGGTGAACTCAGAAAATAATGGGTCTGTTGGAAACTCTAAGGTAGATGCTTTTGAGACAGAGGCAAATTTTGAGGAGAATTTTGAGACAGAGGCAAATTTTGAGGAGGTCAACTCATCATTCGAGGAGAACAAGGGTGCTAGCGAACAAGTCGTATCGGGTCAAGTACGTCCGAATCAGTTGGATTACTCACTCGTAACGATGAGGCGTAAAGGGGACAAAGTAAAGAAACTAGTCGGACAGTCAGGTAGCTTGGAAACAGTACAATCCAACTTGGGGTCGAAGGGTAATGTTTTTCGAGCTGAGGATGAGGAGATTGTTCGCATGAACAAAGTGGTGGATGCTACAATGATTGCTCCAGACACCTGGAGTATAGGTAGATTACTCTCATTAACAGAGCAAGTTAATGAAGCGGCATTCCTCTCATTCGACAAAGAGAGGTTCAACGCAGAGTTGGGCAACTACAAAGCTTAGCGAGTTAGAGCGACCGTGGTAGCAAGCTTCCCATGGTTCAGTTAATTTCGTGGAATAGCAGAGGACTTCTCTCTGCCAGGAAGAGGGGATTTATTAAGCGTTGTTGGCATAAAGAGCAGCTGGATTTTTTTCTTCTTCAGGAAACAAAGAAGGAAGCGGTAGATGATTTCTTCATGCAATCTCTGTGGGGGAATCGGGAGGCAAGATGGGTTTGTGCTCCAGCGCGTGGTCGTTCAGGTGGTTTAATATCAATGTGGAACAGTAGTACCTTTACTCTCGAGCATTCGTTAGTGGGGGACAGGTTTATATGGCTAGAAGGCACTCTAAAGTGTGGGAATTTACGATGCGTTGTTTTAAATGTCTATGCTTATAATGACATGGTAAGTAGAGGTCAGCTATGGGTCTCTTTAGCTCATCTTTTTGAGAGTTGTGATCACCCTGTTCTAGTAGGGGGGGATTTCAATGAAGTTCTTTCGCCTACAGAAAGATTGAATGGGATAGGCCACGCAAGAGGGGTGCAAGAATTTCAGGAGTGGGTGGATAAGTGTCGGTTACAGGACCTAGTGTTAGTTGGAAGACGATTTACTTGGGCGAATGCGATTTGCAGAAGCAGATTGGATAGGGTATTTATCCAAGCTGGGTGGGGGTCGCTAGTGCAGAATGTTAGGTTGGTAGCGCTTCACAGACATGGGTCGGATCATACTCCTCTACTCCTATCCCATGATAGAGTGGATTGGGGTCCGAAGCCTTTCAAAGACCTGGGAACGTGGTGGGAGTTTGAAGGGTTTAAGAACCTGGTGGCCGAATGGTGGAGGGAGGCAGCAATTGAATTTCCAGGGGTATGTCGGGTAATTCAGAAGATGAAGTTCTTGAAGAAGAGGTTGAAAATCTGGAACACAGATGTTTTTGGACATATTGAAAAGCGCCTTGAGGACCTGCAGGAGAAGGAGGTAGCTCTAGAGAGGATAGCAGATGAGAGAACCTTAACGCTAGATGAGAAAGGGCAAAGTATTGAGATTGCCAATGAGATTTGGGAGCAACAAGGTCGGGTAGACAGGTTTTGGAAACAGAAGAACAGAGTTAAATGGGACATGCAGGGTGATAGGAATACAGGTTATTTTCATCGATTAGCTAGGATCAATATGTTACGAAAGAATGTGTCTGAGATTGTGACTCCTACTGGCCGCCATATTGATCCTACAACGATCAAAATAGCGGCGGCTCAACACTACTCTTCATTCTATAAATCAGTTCGTTGGGAACGTCCAAAAATTCCAGATTTGGAGTTTAAGAGGTTGAATGAGGGTGAGATGAACTGGTTAGAAAGGGATGTCACAACGGAGGAAATTTGGGACGCTGTTAAGAGTTGCAACGGCCAAAAGACACCTGGGCCAGATGGCTTCTCTCTCGGGTTCATCCAGAAAGCTTGGGAGATTATCGGCCCTGATCTGTGTATGATGATTGTGGGTTTTTTCAGGACTGGTGTATTTCCTAAGGGCGCAAACTCTTCGTTTATCACCCTTCTTCCGAAGATCATTGCAGCTAAGAGGTTTAGTGAATTTCGTCCTATTAGCTTAGTGAGCAGTTTCTATAAGATAATATCGAAAATCTTAGCAAGGAGGCTAGGGGGTGTGATAGGGAAGGTGATAAGTGACGAGCAACATGGCTTCATGACAGGTAAACAGACTTTGGATTGTGTGATGGCAGCTAATGAGGTCGTTCATCATCTGAATACGACGAAGCAACAGGGCTTGTTGTTTAAATTGGACTTTGAAAAGGCGTATGACTCTGTCGAATGGGATTATTTAGATGATGTCATGTGTCTAATGGGATTTGGGAATAGGTGGAGGGGGTGGATCATGCAATGCCTCAGCACGACCAGAGCCTCGGTTTTGATAAATGGTTCGCCTACAGGGGAGTTTGAGGTGGGCCGTGGTCTTCGGCAGGGATGTTCGATGTCGCCTTTCCTCTTCAACATTGCGGCGGAAGGGCTGCATTGTCTCCTGGCCAGAGCCAAGAGTGTTGACTTGTTACGTGGTGTGGGGAACGATCGTGCAGGGTGGAGGCTTACTCATTTACAATTTGCGGACGATACTCTTATCTTCGTTAATAATGATGAGTGTGAGGTTCAAGGTGTGAAAGGGACGCTTCGTTGGTTCGAGGCTTTTTCAGGACTACGGGTCAACTTTCATAAGAGCTCACTAGTTGGAATTAATATCAGTAATCAGCTCGGGAGTTGCCTAGCTAGAAGAGCGGGATGCAAGTACGAGGAACTTCCCTTTAAGTATCTAGGGTCCTATGTGGGGCTCAATCCAAGGAGAAAATCTAGCTGGCAATTTCTCGTGCATAAGTTGAGGGGAAAGCTCGCCACATGGAAGGGTCATCTATTGTCGGTGGGAGGTAGGGTGACGTTGATAAATGCGGCAATTTCGTCCATTCCCATTTACAACATGTCGATATATTGTATGCCAAAGTGTGTTCGTCGCCAGTGTGAAGGAATTATGCGGCGGTTCATGTGGAGTGGTGATGAATCTAAACGAGGTTTGGCAAAGGTTAAATGGGAAGATATTACTAGGCCCATGGATTTTGGAGGTCTGGGGATCGGTGATCTTCGGGTTAGAAATGCAGCTTATTTATTTAAGTGGGTGTGGGATTTGTGCAAAGGAAGCAGGAAATTATGGGCCGACATAGCAAGGAAGCAATACGGCATCAATGGCGTTGGGGACCTATGGAGCGTGAAAGAGAATAATTTTTCCCCAGTTTGGAGAGATATTGCACGACAATTTCAAAGGGGAGGGGACTGGTTTGTTTTTTGGAGTTCGCACTTGGAAACAATCGTTGGTGATGGAAAGAAACACTCATTCTGGTGGGATCCTTGGTATAATGGGAAACCATTGGCTTTGGTTCACCAAAGATTGTACAATATTTCGGTTAATAAACAGGGGTCTATTGCAGATCATGGCTGTTGGCATGAGGGAAGGTGGCAATGGTATAATCAGTGGCGTCGGGAACTATTCGAGTGGGAAGGTGATGAATGGGCTAACTTGATAATGCATCTACCAAAGTTAGCTTCTCAGCATCGTATTGACAGTGTGAAATGGCAGCTGAGTTCTTCAGGGGACTACACGGTTGGTTCGTGGTGTAGAGGCTTCGACAGTCAACGATTCCAATCCAACCCTGTGCTGAGGTCGTGCTGGTCAAACTCAGTTCCGTATAGAATTGAGTTCTTCCTCTGGTTAGCCTTGCGCGAGCGCCTTGTGACAAGAGATTTCCTATACAACCGCAGCATGTTAGGGGAGGAGGAAAATATCTGTCCAATGTGTGGCGAGTATCGAGAAACAGTCCAACACACTTTGCTGCATTGCAGTGCAGCTAAAGAATGTTGGGATTCCGTGATAAAATGGCTAGGCATTGCTTGGTGTTGTCCTCAGACAATTGGGGATTTGTGGGGCATGTGGGATAGTCTGGTGCCTAGTAGAAGAGCGCAAGTTAGAGGGATGTGGCGGGTTCTATTCTATGCAGTGGTGTGGAGTCTCTGGAAACATCGAAACAATGTGATATTTCAAAACGCATCTCATTGTTCCAGACACACTCTCAATTTCTCCTTCTCCCTATGGTTTAGGTGGATGAGGAGCAAGGATCCCACTTTTCCTTACAGCTTGGGAACGATGATATTATCTTCCACTTGGATATTGTCTTGGGGAATTCTAGGGCGATAGTTCAGGTACTGCGTGTCATTAGGGTTGGTCTGCTTATTATCTTTCTCTCTTTAGGTGCTTCCTAGTTTAAGGAAGTGCCACCTCTGTACTTCTTCCATCTCTTTCTTGCAGCCATCTTCGCGATGGTGCCCAATAAAATTCTTCAGCTCATTTAAAAAAATAAAAAAAAAGGTATAGATTAGTTTGGTCTAAAAATGGATTCGGGACACCACAATATATATATAAAAAGAAAAAAATCTTAAATTTATTTCTTGGTGTAATTGATTGAGATAAAATAATTTCTATTTTGATTATATAATATTATAGATTAGTTTGGTCTGAAAATGGATTCAGGACACCACAATATATATATAAAAAGAAAAAAATCTTAAATTTATTTCTAGAAATTCTTGGTGTAATTGATTGAGATAAAATAATTCTTATTTTGATTATATAATATTAATATTCCCTAATTAATGAGATAAAATAATTCCTATTTTGATTATATAATATTAATATTCCCTAATTAATGAGATAATATATCAGTTTTAACTCATTAATTAGGGAGTATTAATATTAATCAGTTCACTTGTATTTATATAAATAACACCAACTTGGTTTTATGTTACAAAAGCAAACAACAATAATAATGTCTTCTCCTCCTCCATTGTTAATTCTTCTTGTCCTCTCATTATTTTTTCCTTCATCACTTGCAACCTTTAAACCTAAATCAGCAGCTGTTCTTGACAGCTTCATCCAATGCCTTCCCGCATACGCAAACCCTTCTTTCCCCATCAATGGATCGGCCATCAATCTCCCAATTAATAATCCCTCTCATTTCAAATCCACTTTAGAAGCATACATCAAGAACAGCAGGTTCTTGACCCCTAAAACCCTAAAACCGCTAGCCATCATTGCCGCGCGTCATGAGTCCCACGTCCAAGCAACTGTGGTTTGTGCCAAGTCTACCGGCCTCCAGATCAGGATCCGAAGCGGTGGCCACGATTACGACGGCCTTTCTTATGTATCTGATGTGCCTTTTGTCATTCTTGACATGTTCAATCTCCGGTCCATCGATATCGATATGGCCACTGAGACAGCTTGGGTTCAATCCGGTGCCACTTTGGGCGAACTATACTATAAGATAGGCAATACGAGCAACATGCATGCTTTCCCTGCTGGTGTCTGCCCATCTCTAGGCGTTGGCGGTCATATTACCGGAGGGGGTTACGGGCCCATGATGAGAAAGTTCGGTCTTTCGATCGATAATGTTGCCGATGCACTGATCGTTAATGCAGAGGGAAAGATTCTTGACAGAAAAGGAATGGGAGAGGATCTGTTTTGGGCGATTAGAGGTGGCGGAGCAGCGAGTTTTGGAGTTATTCTTTCCTGGAAGATAAATTTAGTTAGGGTCCCTCCGAAGGTTACCGTTTTCAACGTTCCCCGAACTTTGGCAGAAGGTGCCACTCGCATCGTCCACTGTTGGCAACAAGTTGCCAGTAAACTTGACAAGGAACTCTTTATTAGAGTAGAGCCTAGTGTCGTCAACGGTAGCAACCCTAGGAGCGGAAAACAGACAATTAGAGTGAATTTCATCGGTCAGTTCGTGGGTCCGAAGTCTGCGCTCCTTGCCTTGATGAACAAGAAGTTCCCTGAATTGGGGTTGCTGCCGAAAGACACAACTGAAATGAGTTGGCTTGAGTCTGCAAAGTATTGGTATTTCGGGCCCGGAGCACCTACCAGCGCATTGCTCGATCGGCCGCGGGGGGCATCCTTCTTCAAGAGGAAGTCAGATTTTGTGAAGGAAGTGATTCCTGAGGAAGGTTTGGAGAGGGTGTGGGAGCTGATGTTGAAAGCAGGGGATATGTGGATGCAATGGAACCCTTACGGAGGAAGGATGGAGGAGATTCCAGCGAGCGAAACCGCTTACCCTCACCGGGCAGGTTATCTGTTCAAGATTCAGTACTCGAAAGACTGGATCGAGGAAGGGGAAACGGAACGTCAGATGAGTTTGATAAGAGAGATGCATGATGGGATGACTCCTTACGTGAGTAAGAACCCAAGAGAAGCTTTTCAGAACTACAGAGATGTTGACATTGGCAGTAATCTTCCTACGAACCAGACCGATTTTGGAAAAGCCTTAGTCTATGGAACCAAGTTATTCACTAGCAATTTCCAAAGGCTGGTCAGAGTCAAGACAAAGGTTGACCCAGACAATTTCTTCAAGCACGACCAAAGTATTCCACCCTGCAGATTTTATTACTAGAAAGAAGAACCTTATACATCACAAATTTTGAGCTTTTTTCACCATTGCTCGTCTTAAACATTATGTAGTTCGTTTATAATAAAAGAAGACATTTCCCTTTCTAGCAACGATTCATTTTTCTCCTAAAACATTACTGACATTCAAATTTGGGTCGACTCTAGACCCATAGATGGCCCATAATAGCTGCCGCAGAAAAGGCACCCGAAATAAGAGAGTAATAAACTAACGGGATTTTATGATATGATAGTTGTAGGATCAGCACTCACTCTTTTTCCCGCTTCAAACATGTTCAGTGTTCAGTCAAGGGCTCTAGATAACAAAACCACTTAACCAAAAATTCTATTGTTTATTATTCCAGTGCAAAAGAAATCTTCTGTTAACATGTTAAAAAATGTCAGAATCCATCATCAGGAATTACTACTACTAACACACCAAGTCATGTACTTTGCAAAGCTTTCTCAGATAAAGCGTGTAATACTTGGAACTCTATATTTCACAACCAACACAGTTGAATCGTAATTCATGCTATTACGATAAGAAATGTAGTTACATAAAAAGAAATTTAAAATGGCCTACTTAAAATGTACCAAAACCAACTGCAAGACTTGGGGAAATACCCACATTAACTAGATTTATATCTCGTGCCAAGAAAACACACTTTATCGTTCAATTGTGAATCTTAAGGCTACAGAACGCAACAAAATAAAAAACTGTAACATAGGTGGAGAGCACCTTGCCAACTGCTAAAACTCAAGCAACAGATTGAACTGCCCTTTCAAAGTTGTCCTCGGCAGTAGATGCACGCTTAACAAGCACGTGCTCTGGATGAGAAAGCTTCAGTTGGCTGAAAAAACAATAACAGACAATCATTCACCGGCATAGAAACAGAAAGCGGGGAGACACGTTAAGTATTATATAGATTCAATTATGCAATCAAAATTCTTGAAATCAGTTGCTGAAATGTCTCCCAAATCAAATTAGGCCATCAATATAGAATAGGGATTTCATATCCTAACTTCCTTCTTTTTCTTATCAAAACAAAGGAAGGACAATTAGAATTATCCATTTCCCATCAGATGTAGAAGTATGCTAGTTTATATTCCTTGTTTCCAAGTATAGAAGTAGGGGTAACCCAAAAGCCAGAAGCAATGCGCAAAATAAGTTTTATCATTCAAAACCAACCACGTAGTAAATTTAGGCACACTTTTGTCATCAAAAACAACAAGCCATGTGTTTGAGTAATAAGCATCAAAGAAAATAGAATGAAGGCAGGTATCGCATACACCAATATCGTAGAGAGAAACACTTATACTCCTTGATTCCATGTTTTGAACAGCATTTAGGAAAAGGTGGCTTATGCTTAACAAAACTACAGTATATAAAACAATGGAGAAAGAGTCGAGCTTCAAAATAAATGGTTTACCTGAGATAACGGGACGAAGATTTACCGATGTGAAGACTGCACACAACCAGATTCGCAAGAGTCTCTGGATCCTTTGCATCCTGTGGCAATTGTCAGAAAATAACACCAATTACCCAAGCGAAATAAAAAAGAAAGACTTTGGACTAAAAAGCACAAAACAGAGTCAAGGATGCATGGGCAACAAGATTATAATAACAATATAAAATGTAAACATAGTTTAAACTTGCCTTGTTTAGTGCTTCAAGCAACAATGTTTCAGCTTCATCAAAGTTCCCCATATGCATGCAGCAAACGGCCTTTCCATTCAAGACCAAGCTTGTCATTGGATACTTCTCAGAGAAATCTTGGAAGATAAGATACGCTTCCTGTATCTTTGAGCCACCCTGATCCACCGAACATAATTATTATATTATACTATTAACTAAAACAGGCAATTAATATCAAATGAAATATTAAAACAGGGGCAGAGAACTTACAACTGCTAGATTCAACCATGCACTTGCGAGTTGAGTTAGAGTGTGGTCCTCATCTGTTTGTTGCATGATCCTCAGTTGCTTCTCTGCATAATCAGACCGATGCATTTTGAGGAATATTTGGGCATTCAATGCATGCCTGCAAAAGCAAAAAAGCTGCAACCATCAGGATTGAAAAACAATAAACATGCAATTTCTGTTAAAATAAATAAATTGCACTGCATCTTTGGATAATTCTTCTGTTCACAAATAACTTTAACACCTACAACTTCACTGCAGAAAAAAAAATCCTATCATCTATGCTTTTTACTTTAGTCTAAAATGCCATATTCATCAACGCTGGGGCATGAAAGATCCCAATATCAAACTAGAAGCTTGTTGGTAACATGATACGGAAGAAAAACTCAAATCAAAATTCCCTCAAACATTTTATTGAAGAAACTACCTTCAATGCAAGGACAAATTTGCAATAGCTAACAAGACAGTGAGATATGGCATTCATCAGTATTGGAAATCATGTTCTCTAACAGAATACTCATGGAAAGAAATCTGAGACAGACAAATTATACATTATGTAGTTAGAGCTAGCTAACCAACAGATCAATTTAGGACAGCCCACTGTAAACTTAGCCTTAACAACACAAAACCATTTCAAAACAATTTCAAAACAAGCTCAGATATGGGAATACAACTTATGCCATTGGTTAAGGTGACTTTTAGATAGTAAAATTGAAACTCACAGCTCCATTGTTCCACCGGCGTTTGTATGCTTGAGAGCCTCGTTATAGTCCTCCTCATGCATGAATATAGTCCCAGCAATCAGCCTCAACACAGCATTGTTGGCGATGGCAGAATCAGCCAGCCACTCCTTCAAGCTCGAAATAGTCGATTCCTACACAATGCCCACAACAATTGTCATTAGATCCAAATAATCGAGATCTCACATTATAGAATCAAATTAAACGCAGAGAAAGAGAGAATTAGATCTATCTAGAAAAGCGAAAAAAGAAAGCGACCTTGCTCTCGGGTTGCGAGAGGTAGAGGGCAAGCAACTTGACGGCTTGGAGAGGAGTAGCGGCGGAGTTATCGATCTCGCTGATCACGAGCTGGTAACTGCCAAGAGCAATGTAAGAGCGGTAGACGATGGTGTCGCGCTCGACGGCGTCGTCTGGGGAGAGGTTAGGAAGGTCGCTGTTGTTGATTGCGGCCTGGTAAGCTCCCAAGTAGAAGCTGTTGCGTAGATTGAACAGATGATCGGGTGTAGCCATTGTTTCTCTCCTGTTTTTTCTTTTTTTGATGTTGCTTGGTCTGAGTCGTTTCTGGTCTTGGGTAGATCTCACCGTGTTTTTATTTTGATGGCGAGAACTGAGAAGAAGAACAAAGAGCAGTTTTTTTTAGTTTATCAAACTACTGGCCTTCTAATGGGCCAACTAAAAGAATGTAACGGCCCATTTAAGAGTGTAGCAAAAATGCATTCTAATATAATATTAATAATAATAAATTAATGCCTTTCAAATTAATTATAGTATGATTATTTAATTAAGTATATAAAGTTTATAAAATATCATGCAGCTCATTAATTATTATTTTTTCTTAAAATTTAAACCTGAATTCGAATTTTATTAATATTTTAATACTAATATATAATTAAGGAGACAATTAATACTCCCTCCGTTTTCGAATAATTGTCACTAGCTACTATTCATGCATGCGTTTCGAGGATGCCGAATAGCTCATTATTTGACCCAAAAAGTTCTGTACTTTTAACGTACGTTAGAAAAAAAGTACGGATTTTTTGGGGTCAAATAGTGAATCATTCGGCCTCTTCGAAACGCGTGCATAAACAGTTAAAAACATTGGATATAAAAAAAACAAATGAAGCAGAAAAATGTTACTCTTCTAATAATTTTAAATATCATTTAAACATAATAATATATTCATAAAAAAACAATGGAGGGAGTACGTGGTAATTAATTGCCTTTACCACTTTCATCCATTATTACTGCGCTAACCTATCAACATGGTGGATCCATTCAAATACCCTTATTATTGAATTGGGAAAATGCCAAAAACGGTACCCGTACGTTGGGTCTTCAACTAATTTGGTACCTGTACCTTTTTTTGATTTTAAAAAGTACTCGTACGCATCTAATTGATCATATTTGATACTTGCGGCCGTTTCCGTCATCAATCTGCCGTTAGCTAATCTACGTGGCATGCCACGTCATCCACTTCAGGCTGACATCGCTGGCATGGCACGCCACGTAGACAAATCCGACCCGAATCGTTGATGCGTGGGTCGGGTAGGATTCCTAGCTTCAAACGGATACTTTGATTGAACGGATTTGCCCCCTTCTTTGATAATAGAAATATCCAGAAAAGCATATGAGCATAGAAATATCCAGAAAACAAAGAACCCGTTGTTATTTTGCATCACATTCTAAGATAAATAACTCCTAATTGTCAACATGAACTAAAATTGCGAGGCACCACCAGTTTTATTCACATCCAAACGCTAATTCCCAAATTGAAATTATCATAAAAATTTCTCTACTCCTTCAAGAAATGGGCCTTTCTGGGGATGAAACCGAATCCTCCCTCCTCTTCCTCCCTACCACCACGAACTCATCCTCTAAAATCCCCAAAGCAAATTCCACTTAGCCTACATCATCTATTTCACTTTAAAGTTTAGGCTAACTGGTGTGGTGGCTCCGATAGACGTTTGGCGAGGAAGTTATTGATGGTGATCCGGATCTTGGAGATGTCGTAGATGTGAGGGTTCTGAGAGAGGGTGGAGGAGGAGGTTGTGGTGAAGAAAGGGTTAGGTCCGCTGGAGGTTGAGAGGACTGAGATTGAAGAAAGGAAGGGATGATTTTAATTTTTGGGTTTCTTTATTTGGTTGCAATCATGTAAATCTAGGGTTTGGTTTTGATATTGGTTTGGGTTTGGCCTTGTTCTAAGAGTAGGAGCCATTTTTGGTGCAGGACCAACAAAAGAAAACTAGGAATTTGAACAAATAAATCTGCAGAAAAAAAATTTGTGATGAAAGAAACAGAGGAGAAACAAAGGAGGAAGAAGAAGATTACAGCAAAAAGACGACGTCGTTTGAAGCTAGTGTACCATGTCAGCGATATCAGCCTAAAGTGGATGTCGTGGTATGCCACGTAAACTAGCTAACGGCAGATTGAAGACGAAAACGACCACAGATACCAAATGTGATCAATTAGCTGCGTACGAGTACCTTTTAAAACTAAAAAAAAGTACAAATGCTAAATTAGTTGAAGGCCCAAGTAGCATTTTCCCTATTGTGTTAATTATTAAAGAAAGCTCAACGGTCAACGCCATTGAAACAAATTTGGAAATTTCAATGCATTTGAAGCTACAGCTAGGTAGCGATGAAATCTTTGATGGCGAGAAAGAGAGCAGCAGCAGCAGATTGATCCACTAGTTCCAGCCCATGAGATCCTCCTTTTCCAAAAATCTCCTTCACTTCAATCCCATTCTCCTTCATCACCCTCGCCACCTCCACATGCCGATCTATCACCGGATCCTCATCCCATCCGCTCACCATCACCTTCAACCCCTTCATCTTCACCTTCTCCAGCGCCGACTTTAACTTTGACTCTGACTCTGACCCTCCTCCCACCGTCGGATTACAATACTCGTGATCCCGATCAGTTACTTCGCCAGCTGGCAACGCTTGCTCCCACATGAAATCCGTAACTACCCATGGTAAAAGAGGATGCTTCTCCATCCTCAACTCCGATTCTGTCCTCTGGGCCCCACCGAAGAACGGGTGGTGCATTATCAGCCCTCTGATCCTCATCAACGGATCCAGATCATCTTCCTCCGCGATGCGTAACCCCGCGTGGTAAGCGATGTTCCCACCCGCACTAGTTCCCATGATGTAACAGTTGCTGAAATCGGCGTACTCCCTCAGCCAAGCTTCGTCGGTAGTTGTGAGCCAATGAATCGCCTCCACGGCGTCCTCGTAGGCTGCGGGGAGGCGGTGCTCAGGAGCGAGGCGGTATCCGATGGAGGCGACGACGGCGGGGAGTTGGAGAGCCATGGCGGAGCAGAAGTCGTGGTTTACAACAGAGTCGACGCTCAAGAGGATGAAACCTCCGCCGTGGATGTAGATGATGAGAGGGAGGGTTTTGGTCGGGGAGTGATGACTGAGTGCGGTGCGGGGGAGGTAGAGGCGGGCGAAAGTGGCTTTAGAAGGATTTATGGGGATGTCTTTGGAGAGAACAGCGGTTGCGGTGGTGGGATCTGGTGTGGGCGGAGTTGTGGGAAGGAGGTCGAGTTTTCGGGTGACGGTGCCGTCCGGGTTTGGAAAGAATTGGAGATGCTCGTAAATGTCAATCGGGTCATCTTTTGGATCTGACATTGGGATCCGGATTGATGAGTAACTGATCTTTATCTTAAATGGACGACGGTATTTTATACAAGGAGTAGCAAGCCAGATGCGTTTGAGTTTGACGCACGCACGTATATCCCAACTCGCACGTCACTGTCACTCCACGCTTATGATAAGCCATGTGCCACCTAATTGGTTCCATATATATTTTCACAATTTTCTTTAAGAAACATTTTAATAAAATATTAAATTTATTCCAATATAAATAATTAATTTATATTTTTTTAGTTAATTTATTATTGATTAATAAATTATATCATTCTTTTATGAAATTAATATTTTATTCTTTTATGTTACAAAACTACCCGTACTAAATAACCAGTCAACCAAATTTGACTTAAATGTTGAAAGAAACGCATAAAGAGTCACGCGCGCTTTGGGTTTGGCAAATGGGGCAGGAGTTTGTAAATAGAGTTTAAGGAAGAGGGTACTTTCCTAATGTTACAAAAATATATAATTTGGAAGAGATAAAATGATAATTAAATTGGACCAAAAAATTAGTAGAAAAATGTTAATTAAACGAGTTTGAAAAAAATAATATTTAGAAAAGTGAGAAAATAACAAATGTCACTGTTGAATTTGAAAACTTCCTTTCTTTTACAAATGATTAAACCATACGTAATCTTCGTAAATATTTTATCGTGAATTCATAACACTAATTATATTATGACATCAAAACTAATGAGAGTTCACTCTCTACAATTTCCACGAATTATTCACAAAGTATATTATTTTAGGCATTATCATGCTCAACATATAATTTATCATATAGAGGTAAAATACAAGTCTGGTGCTCTCATTTTCCTCAATTAATAAATAATTAATGATTCTTACAACTCATACAAGTTAATTTAATTAAATACCAATATAATTATCCATTCTAAAATATCACTACATCTGATAATACATAATAAGACCATATGAGCATTGTAGACTTTTTACCCTTCCCATCAAAAGGCCACTGCCAGATCACCCAGTCAGCCTTTGAGTCAAACGGCCACGTGGTTGGAGGACCCGAGGGTCTTTTGGGTCAAACGGCTAGCCTATAGCCTAACGGTACCAGGAAAGGGGACACCATTGTCCTGTTATCGGACGTCGCGCCTTGGCGACATGTGTCCCACCGGCTGATGAGGGTAAAGTCTATAAATACCCCCCTTCCCCCTAGCGGAAGGTAGGTACACACAACTTTACTGTTCATTCGAACTGTCAATACTCTCATTTCCTACTCGAACTAACTTAACCATCGGAGCTTCTACGCCGGAGGCCTCCTCCGATATCTTTCAGGTACCACGTGACAAAGCAAACCCATCCGATGAACCACACAACAATTTCAGATCTACCCCAACGCATTCCATTACAGTCCAACCCCACCCCCGATCTAGGAATATCAACATCCAAATAGTTAAATCATACCTTATCAATTAGATAATCATCTAATAAACATCCATGATCGAAAATCCATTTACTAGATTAATTGCTTACATGTATCCATAGATTTAATCAATAAAAAAATCTTAATCACTACCCATTTTACCAATGCCATAGATTGTTTATCTAATCTAACAAATTCTTACAAAGTAAGCCAATTTCTCTATCAATTATTGGTTTTAACCACAATCATCCAATTTCTAAAATGATCAACTATACAATTTCATCACAAAATAAAGGTAGAAGGAATTCTTTCGTCTTCTATGGCCGAAGGAATTCTTTTTTTGATTTTGCTTGTTCTGAGTCGTTTCTGGTCTTGGGTAGATCTCACCGTGTTTTTATTTTGATGGCGAGAACTGAGAAGAAGAACAAAGAGAGCAGTTTTTAGTTTATCAAACTACTGGCCTTCTAATGGGCCAACTAAAAGAATGTAACGGCCCATTTAAGAGTGTAGCAAAAATGCATTCTAATATAATATTAATAATAATAAATTAATGCCTTTCAAATTAATTATAGTATGATTATTTAATTAAGTATATAAAGTTTATAAAATATCATGCAGCTCATTAATTATTATTTTTTCTTAAAAGTTAAACTTGAATTCAAATTTTATTAGTATTTTAATACTAATATATAATTAAGGAAATAATTAATAAATTACATCGTCGTTGAAATTAAAAAGTTATAAATAAGCCACTATTTTCAGTTCAAAACATTGGATATAAAAAAAACAAATGAAGTAGAAAAATGTTACTTTTCTAATAATTTTAAATATCATTTAAACATAATAATATATTCATAAAAAACAATGGAGGGAGTACGCGGTAATTAATTGCCTTTACCACTTTCATCCATTATTACTGCGCTAACCTATCAACATGGCGGATCCATTCAAATACCCTTATTATTGAGTTAATTATTAAAGAAAAGTCAACGGTCAACGCCATTGAAACAAATTTGCAAATTTCAATGCATTTGAAGCTATAGCTAGGTAGCGATGAAATCTTTGATGGCGAGAAAGAGAGCAGCAGCAGCAGATTGATCCACTAGTTCCAGCCCATGAGATCCTCCTTTTCCAAAAATCTCCTTCACTTCAATCCCCTTCTCCTTCATCATCCTCGCGACCTCCACATGCCGATCTATCACCGGATCCTCATCCCATCCGCTCACCATCACCTTCAACCCCTTCATCTTCACCTTCTCCAGCGCCGACTTTAACTTTGACTCTGACTCTGACCCTCCTCCCACCGTCGGATTACAATACTCGTGATCCCGATCAGTTTCTTCGCCAGCTGGCAACGCTTGCTCCCATATGAAATCCGAAACTACCCATGGTAAAAGAGGATGCTTCTCCATCCTCAACTCCGATTCTGTCCTCTGGACCCCACCGAAGAACGGTTGGTGCATTATCAGCCCTCTGATCCTCATCAACGGATCCAGATCATCTTCCTCTGCGATGCGTAACCCCGCGTGGAAAGCAATGTTCCCACCCGCACTAGTTCCCATGATGTAACAGTTGCTGAAATCGGCGTACTCCCTCAGCCAAACTTCGTCGGTGGTTGTGAGCCAGTGAATCGCCTCCACGGCGTCCTCGTAGGCTGCGGGGAGGCGGTGCTCAGGAGCGAGGCGGTATCCGATGGAGGCGACGACGGCGGGGAGTTGGAGAGCCATGGCGGAGCAGAAGTCGTGGTTTATAACAGAGTCGACGCTGAAGAGGATGAAACCTCCGCCGTGGATGTAGATGATGAGAGGGAGGGTTTTGTTCGGGGAGTGATGACTGAGTGCGGTGCGGGGGAGGTAGAGGCGGGAGAAAGTGGCTTTAGAAGGATTTATGGGGATGTCTTTGGAGAGAACAGCGGTTGCGGTGGTGGGATCTGGTGTGGGCGGAGTTGTGGGAAGGCGGTCGAGTTTCCGGGTGACGGTGCCGTCCGGGTTTGGAAAGAATTGGAGATGCTCGTAAATGTCAATCGGGTCATCTTTTGGATCTGACATTGGGATCCGGATTGATGAGTATCTTATCTTTATCTTATAGAAAATTTTGAATATATTACTCCTGCTCCAATTAATTGACTCTTTACTATTTGTATGCATGTCAAGGAGATCGGATGACTCACTATTTGAGACAATTTTGGCCCGAATTTTTTCTCGGACCTACGTTAAGGATTAACGTACGTTAGAAAAAAAGTACGGAATATTTTGGGGTCAAATAGTGAGTCATTCGGCTCCTTCGATATGCGTGCGTGAACAGTGGACGTCAATTAATTGGAGCTGGAGGGAGTAGTGGTTGAGCTTAAAAAAAAAATTGGTATCCCAACTGGCACGTCACTGATCACTCTACGCTTAGACCATCAGCAGCAATGGATTATTGGAGGGATTATTTGGTGCAGCAATAGATTTTTTAGGCATCAATTATCGCGTAGGATAGTCCGGGTATTAAAATTTAGTACCGGATTTTTCTGACAGTGGGACCCCCCACTGGTAGTTTTTTTTTAAAAATAAGAATTAATGTGGTGGACCAATGGCAGCGCGCCACGCGTGCGCGTGCAGGCCTGCACGCGCACGCGTGGCTCGCTGTCATTGGCCACCGCATTATTTCTTTTTTTCCCCCTCATTTTTTAAATGAGTTTTTTTATAATAAATACTGAAAATAATTTTATAAAAAATATACCATTATTTTTAATTTTTTGAGATCTATAAATTGAGACTAGGTTTGTATTATTTGGACACTAACTTTTTTTTTTTGAGATCTATAAATAGAGCTTCTGTTTGTGTCATTTGGACATCAAAAAAAATCTGATTTTTTTACTATCTTCAAGCTCTTTTATGGATCCTTCACAAAATTATAATTTTTTTCCAAATTACAACTTCCCTAACCAAACTCAAAAAAATTATGAAATTTAATTAATTTATATTAAAAAATATTATTTATTATTTATTATTTAATAAAAAATAATGATTATAGTAATTATAAATTTAATAAGAAAAAGAAATGAAAAATATGGTGAGGTATGATTAAATGATGTGGAAGGGAGAGAAAGTGAATAACACCCTGAAAAATACTCTGTGAAGTTAGAAGAAAAGTGAGTGTTATTTGATGATTTGATTGGGTGTTAAGTTGATGTGACAGGAGAGGAGTATTAAATTTAACACCCACTGTTGTGGATGGTTTTATAGTAAGACCACCCACAGCTGGGGTGCAAATGGGGTGTTAAAAATGGATTAACAAGTGCAGCAGGGGACCAAATTTAACACCTAGCCACGTCCGCTCGTCCGGGGACCAAATTTTGGTCCCGGACTAAACTGACAGTGGGGGTCCCACTGTCAGTCGTTTTAATAAAAAAAAAAAAAATTTGAATCAGCCAATGGCAGCCCGCCACGCGCGCGCTGCCATTCGCTGGTTTTTTTTTTTTTTCCCCACTCATTGTTTAAATCGAATTTGTTTTAGTAAATACTGAAAATAATTTTATAAAAAATATACCATTATTTTTAATTTTTTGAGATCTATAAATTGAGACTAGGTTTGTTTTATTTGGATACTAAAAAAAATTCGAATTTTTTACATTTTTTTCCTTTTTTAAATGCTTCTTTTCATAATAATTACTCAAAATAATTTTATACCATTATTTTTACATTTATTTTTAATTTTTTGAGATCTATAAATTTGGATACTAAAAAAATGAGAGTTTTTTAGACTTTTTTTTCATTTTCTTCTTTTTTAAATGATTTTTTTCATAATAATTACTCAAAATATTTTAAAAGTAAAACATACACAATTTGAAAATAATTACTCAAAATATTTTAAAAGTAAAACATATTAAAAAAGTATATATTTTTTAAAATCTGAAAAGAAATTATAAAATTTAATTAATTTATATTAAAAAATATTATTTATTATTTATTATATTATAAAAAACAATTATTATAGTAATTATAAATTTAATTGGAAATGAAATGAAAAATATGGTGGGGTATATGATAAATGATGTGGAAGGGAGAGAAAGTTTTTAACACCCTGAATAATCCCCTGCTGTGAGCGCGTGAGTGTTAAATGCTTTTTGGTTGGGTGCTAAGCTGATGTGGCAGTGAGAGAAAGTGAATAACACCCAAAAATTTGATCCCCTGCTGTGGATGGTCTAAGCCATATGCCACGTGCATAACCAGTCGATCAAATCTAATTTAAATATTGAAAGAAATGCATAAAGAGTCACGTGGCCTTTGGGTTTGGCAAATGGGGCAGGAGTTTGTAAACAGAATCCAAGGAATATAGCCTTTCGTAATATTGTAAAAATATGTGGGTTGAAAGAGGTGAAATGATAATTAAATTAGATTAAAAAATTAGTAGAAAAGTATCAATTAATCGAGTTCGGAATAAGTAATATTTATATAAATCACTCTAAATAACTATCTATCAATACTTTTTTTTGTGATTGATCTACGACAAGAAAAAATTAAAATGTAAAAATAAATAACTACACAATTTCGACCGCGGAATTGATAAATCTTACTTTCCTAAATGAGGTCAAGTGCCAAATTTCAAAGTAAATAGAAATAGAAACAAAGGAAAAACTTAAAAATTAAAAAAAAAACCATCGCTTTTGGCCCAGGCTTGCCTTGTCATCTTCGTCTTTGGGCCTTTGATCGTCATCATCGTCGTCTTCGACCTCCACAGCTAGTGGTCGGGTCGGGGTCCGGCTGGCAGCCCTAACAATTTCTCTGCGTAAAAATTACAAGATTTCATCCAGATTTTGAGTTTCGGCAATCAACCTCTCCAATTGCGCCGAGACACCCCGCACCTGAGTTTGCAATGCCCTTAATCCATCTAATCCATTCCCAGGCGACATGGGTTTTGATAAATCTTTTGAGTATATTAGGGTTTTGAGCAATTGGAATGATTGGTTGCGGTAAGAAACTTGTTTATTCTTAACTAAAGTCTCTCGAGTTCGAGTTCCAGATTATACCCCGGAAATATTTATTTATACTTCAACTTCCCTACACGTATTTACAGAAATATCCTTTACTTTTCTTTTAACTGTCCTACTTTTACTTTTCACTTTTCACTTATGATTTTTCCTGTCCAAAGCAAATAATAATATACAAATGGAAATCAGGATACATTACATATACATATACAATAATATTCTCAATGTTGCATCAAAAACAGAAAAATAACATGAAACATGGAATCTAAGACCAAGAAACCTGGCTTTACTTCCTCATCGTCAGCGGTGTTCCATTCAGAAACACAACCATGTACACCTGCAGCTTTCTTTCAAACAATTCTTCCTTACTGCATTTGTTAGAAGATAGTATCTATCTATCGATGACGGGCAACCCAGTTTCTGAAGCAATCACTGCAGTGCATCTGCAAACACATGCTCCAGTCACATACAAATGCATCTAATCTAACACAGGTGTGCATGTTTTTTTCCATGCAATCTGTCAAAACAAAAAAAAACCACTAACACACTACTTGTTATCCTTCCAAAACAGGCAACCAAGATCTATTATAAAACAATGAGGTACTGTTATTTTACTTGAAAAACAATGATAGATAAAAGAAATTATAAGTATTGGATAAGAACTAACAGGAACAGGCACAACATTTGATTTTGACAAAATGCTCAAAACATTTTAGAGGAAACACGAAGGTTCTCTATCAAATCCAAACAAATGCAATTTTGATAGGCGAACGAAAAGCTTATGTAATCAAACTTGATTTCTATATTTAATGCACTCTCTTCAAGCAATATGCTAGCCAGTAGAATATGGACCAAAAATCTGAAACTTTATATTGTCAATGCCATTAAGTATAATAATGTGAGGGTTCTTTGACGATCTAACACAAAAAGACTCACAGCCCAGTAATAGGTTATGATCAATTTCCTCAAATCATTAGACCAACTAATATGTAGAACAAGATCTATCATCTATATATATCTTATCAAGCAGCATGGATTACACATAACTCAAAAAACGTTTACAAGATTAAGAGGAAACATGGGAACTAACGGGAACTTGGAAATCACTCCATGATCCACAACCCCATCAAGTTTATCCAGGCTCTCAGCTACTTCAACTGCAAATTAGTTGGTCATAAGATGCAAAGCACAAGTGTAATTATGGAGATTTGAACAATGACAACCTGCACCTTATCAAGGCTTTGAATTGGCGATGTGAAGATAACATCCAGAACGTTATGACCTTCTCTAGTGACTAAAGGGAAGTTACCTCCCTTTGGACCTGCTATCCCAATAGATGGTCTCCTCCATAGCTTTGATCAGAAAACAGAAAAAGAAAGGCTGGGAGTATGGCATAAGGAGCTGAAAGACTTTAAGAAACATTAACTGCAATTATTCATAATCTCTATTAGTTAACTTAGACTATCAGAAGCAACAATGCTTTTGACAACAACAACAACAATCACAACATTGCAAATTAGATTCGAAGTATTAACTTCACAATTTAGCACTGTGATGTTTATTGTGATGTTCATACTTCTGCATCACCTAAAAACATGTCATCAATTTCTTCAGCAGTTTCCATCCAGTTGAGCTGAAATACCAAATGGAGTATTGATCAGAAAGTCAGTCTCTCGTTGCAAAATGAGGATATTGTGATGATGTACAGCTACTTACACACTGAACTAAAACTGGAATGGAACCATCTGAACCTCCTTTGTACTGCTTTTCGGTGATCATGAATACTAGTTTGTTAGCTGCATTTATTATTGACTGCACAAGAAAGGAAATGGAAGCTCACCAAGGAGGATTCACATCAAGAAAGAAATCAGAGATATCAACGCAGAACAGTTCCATCAATAAAATCACCCAACTATAAATCAAAATCTATGCATGCATTTAAAATATATCACACGTAAAAACATTCACCTTCTCTTGAATGATGGACTCCTCACCTTGCAATTTCTGGCGACCAATGACTGCAACGAGTGTTTCTTCTTCTATCACATCAGCATCATCAAATGCAAAATCAATCTACAACATATAAACTTTGTATAGTCAGAATTATTCACATCAGTGAGAAATTCTAATAACATCTCTAACACCAGTGCAACTAATTCTCATGAGAATTTCATTCCATTTTCACTTCAAAAATCAAGTTACAATTTAATCTCGCTTGTAAATAACCACCAAAATGAAGTTTCAAAACTTTTGGCCACATCTAAAATCCCAAACGGTGTACTTAATTTGAAATTTTCTAAAAGCTATAGTCCTTCATTGAGGAAAAAACTAAAAAGGTATGGGAATCAAATATGTTTAGAACTACAATTATCAATATCCCAAAAGAAGACTTCAATAGCTGGTTAGAGTTTTTGCACACTTGAGAAATTTCTTCGTATTGATCTAGCGGTGCTTCACTAGCACTTGTTACAGACCTGCAGAAAACATAAAGGCAAGTTATGCATTTGAATGGAGAGAAGGATGGCAGCATAAAGGCATCAATAACATTGAAGAACAAAGATTTCTGAAAAAACATGAGGCTCTAAAGTCTAAACAATCTGCAATATCAGTTTGAGTGTCCATATCCAACCCAAAGTTCAAGTTGCTGGGTGGCAAGCCCTTTTGCATCATTACAAAATCAGCCAAGTCATCCTCGTTAAGAGTGATGGGGTATAGTCTTAATAAAACCCGAGTTCAAGCATGAAAAGAAACAAAAACAAAAAGTGGAATGAGAAAGAGTAGTGTATGAGAGAGCTGTGTGATTATTTACATTGGGAAGAAAAGTAAATACAGCAGAAAACCAGGCAAGGTCTTCTATTATTGGTAAAACATGACCATTGCTTGCATGAAGTACGGTTCCGTAGGTACAACAGTGAACGCAATGACTTGCTAGAATTGTTCAAAAAAGAGAAATTCATTTGCCAGATGCATGAACATATGCGAAAGCAACCACCATTGAAAGAGTGATGGAAAAATATAAACTCATATGGGTATGCCTACTACATCTTTTAAGGCACCTGCACGAAGTTGCCGACCCAAATATTGTATAGCCATAGCTGAAGCATTTCCAGACCCTAACCCAATAACCATGCCATTTTCTATGTATTCATCAACCTAGAAAATCAAGTAACAAATTAATCTCGCTTGTAAATAACCACCAGCAAAGCAGTCACTCGTAAAGGAAAATAAGTAAAACTAGAACACACGAAAAGGAGAATGAGAGTTTCTGCCCACATTCAATTTGCAAAACTCCAAAGAAAAGTTTATTACTTTCTTGTTTCATAGCGTAGTGTTTGCAGAATAAAGAACAATTCTCTTTTTCATAGTTCACCTTTGTGGTGGTACATGCTAACCAGAAACCAAAATGAGAGAAATGCACAAATCTAAAGCACCATGTCATCATATAAATTGATTACTGAAAATTATAGGATTCAGTTCAGCATTTCAACAGGTTATACTTCCTAACAGAACCCAACTATAAGAACACATCCAACTGCTCAAAAAAATGCAGAAAATTCATACAAAAATCCAAATGTGGCAACGAAAAAAAACATAATAATATATTTTTTTGGCTCAATCAATTTCATAAAAAACAATGGAGGGAGTACGTGGTAATTAATTGCCTTTACCACTTTCATCCATTATTACTGCGCTAACCTATCAACATGGCGGATCCATTAAAATACCCTTATTATTGAGTTAATTATTAAAGAAAGCTCAACGGTCAACGCCATTGAAACAAATTTGCAAATTTCAATGCATTTGAAGCTATAGCTAGGTAGCGATGAAATCTTTGATGGCGAGAAAGAGAGCAGCAGCAGCAGATTGATCCACTAGTTCCAGCCCATGAGCTCCTCCTTTTCCAAAAATCTCCTTCACTTCAATCCCCTTCTCCTTCATCATCCTCGCCACCTCCACATGCCGATCTATCACCGGATCCTCATCCCATCCGCTCACCATCACCTTCAACCCCTTCATCTTCACCTTCTCCAGCGCCGACTTTAACTTTGACTCTGACTCTGACCCTCCTCCCACCGTCGGATTACAATACTCGTGATCCCGATCAGTTTCTTCGCCAGCTGGCAACGCTTGCTCCCACATGAAATCCGTAACTACCCATGGAAAAATAGGATGCTTCTCCATCCTCAACTCCGATTCTGTCCTCTGGGCCCCACCGAAGAACGGGTGGTGCATTATCAGCCCTCTGATCCTCATCAACGGATCCAGATCATCTCCCTCCGCGAAGCGTAACCCCGCGTGGTAAGCGATGTTCCCACCCGCACTAGTTCCCATGATGTAACAGTTGCTGAAATCGGCGTACTCCCTCAGCCAGGCTTCGTCGGTGGTTGTGAGCCACTGAATCGCCTCCACGGCGTCCTCGTAGGCTGCGGGGAGGCGGTGCTCAGGAGCGAGGCGGTATCCGATGGAGGCGACGACGGCGGGGAGTTGGAGAGCCATGGCGGAGCAGAAGTCGTGGTTTACAACAGTGTCGACGCTCAAGAGAATGAAACCTCCGCCGTGGATGTAGATGATGAGAGGGAGGGTTTTGGTCGGGGAGTGATGACTGAGTACGGTGTGGGGGAGGTAGAGGCGGGCGAAAGTGGCTTTAGAAGGATTTATGGGGATGTCTTTGGAGAGAACAGCGGTTGCGGCGGTGGGATCGGGTGTGGGCGGAGTTGTGGGAAGGCGGTCGAGCTTCCGGGTGACGGTGCCGTCTGGGTTTGGAAAGAATTGGAGATGCTCGTAAATGTCAATCGGGTCATCTTTTGGATCTGACATTGGGATCCGGTCAAAAATGGCGGTTCTTATTTCTTAACTTCTTATATAAGGAAACTGATAGCCAAAGCGAGATGCACCTGGTAGTATGTATAGGGCCGATAGGCAGCCGCAGGCATATTCCATTGTTATCTTCTCCTTCTTCCATTTTTGTTGCTCAGTCAAACTATATACTCCTCTTAGTCTTCGCAAAACACACATCATCTTTCAAGGCTAAGAAGCAGACAATTTATATATTATTTTTCAACTCGTTAAATGTAGCATGAAGTGAAGACATGTGCCAAATTGACCCGGTTAAATAAATAAAAAATAATTAATTTCCGAGTAAAAAGAAATAGAAACAAAGGAAAAACTAAAAAACTAAAAAAAAATCATCGCTTTTGGGCCAGGCTTGCCTTGTCATCTTCGTCTTTGGGCCTTTGATCGTCATCATCGTCGTCTTCGACCTCCACAGCTAGTGGTCGAGTCGGGGTCCGGCTGGCAGCCCTAACAATTTCTCTGCGTAAAAATTGCAAGATTTCATCCAGATTTTGAGTTTCGGCAATCAACCTCTCCAATTGGGCCGAGACACCCCGCACCTGAGTTTGCAATGCCCTTAATCCATCTAATCCATTCCCAGGCGACATGGGTTTTGATAATCTTTTGAGTATATTAGGGTTTTGAGCAATTGGAATGATTGGCTGTGGTAAGAAACTTGTTCATTCTTAACTAAGATCTCTGAGTTCGAGTCCGAGATTATACCCCGGAAATATTTATTTATAATATTCTCAATATTGCATCAAAAACAGAAAAATAACACGAAACATGGAATCTAAGACCAAGAAACCTGGCTTTACTTCCTCAGCGTCAGCGGTGTTCCATTCAGAAACACAACCATGTACACCTTCATCTTTCTTTCAAACAATGCTTCTTTACTGCATTTGTTAGAAGATAGTATCTATCTATCGATGACGCGCAACCCAGTTTCTGAAGCAATCACTGCAGTGCATCTGCAAACACATGCTCCAGTCACATATACAAATGCATCTAATCTAACACAGGTGTACATGTTTTTTCCATGCAATCTGTCAAAACAAAAAAAATTCACTAACACACTACTTGTTATCATTCCAAAACAGGCAACCAAGATCTATTATAAAACAATGAGGTACTGTTATTTTACTTGAAAAACAATGATAGATAAAAGAAATTATAAGTATTGGATAAGAGCTAACAGGAACAGGCACAACATTTGGTTTTGACAAAATGCTCAAAACATTTTAGAGGAAACACGAAGGTTCTCTATCAAATCCAAACAAATGCAATTTTGATAGGCAAAAGAAAAGCTTATGTAATCAAACTTGATTTCTATATTTAATGCACTCTCTTCAAGCAATATGCTAGCCAGTAGAATATGGACCAAAAATCTGAAACTTTATATTGTCAATGCCAATAAGTATAATAATGTGAGGGTTCTTTGACGATCTAACACAAAAAGACTCACAGCCCAGTAATAGGTTATGATCAATTTCCTCAAATCATTAGACAAACTAATATGTAGAACAAGATCTATCATCTATATATATATATATATATCTTATCAAGCAGCATGGATTACACATAACTCAAAAAACGTTTACAAGATTAAGAGGAAACATGGGAACTAACGGGAACTTGGAAATCACTCCATGATCCACAACTCCACCAAGTTTATCCAGGCTCTCAGCTACTTCAACTGCAAATTAGTTGGTCATAAGATGCAAAGCACAAGTGTAATTAGGGAGATTTGAACACTGACAACCTGCACCTTACCAAGGCTTTGAATTGGCGATGTGAAGATAACATCCAGAACGTTATGACCTTCTCTAGTGACTAAAGGGAAGTTACCTCCCTTTGGACCTGCTATCCCAATAGATGGTCTCCTCCATACCTTTGATCAGAAAAAAGAAAAGGAAAGGCTGGGAGTATGGCATAAGGAGCTGAAAGACTTTAAGAAACATTAACTGCAATTATTCATAATCTCTATTAGTTAACTTAGACTGTCAGAAGCAAGAATGCTTTTGAAAACAACAACAACAATCACAACATTGCAAATTAGATTCGAAGTATTAACTGAACAATTTAGCACTGTGATGTTTATTGTGATGTTCATACTTCTGCATCACCTAAAAACATGTCATCAATTTCTTCAGCAGCTTCCATCCAGTTGAGCTGATATACCAAATGGAGTATTGATCAGAAAGTCAGTCTCTCGTTGCAAAATGAGTATACTGTGATGATGTACAGCTACTTACACACTGAACTAAAACTGGAATGGAACCATCTGAACCTCCTTTGTACTGCTTTTCGGTGATCATGAATACTAGTTTGTTAGCTGCATTTATTATTGACTGCACAAGAAAGGAAATGGAAGCTCACCAAGGAGGATTCACATCAAGAAAGAAATCAGAGATATCAACGCAGAACAGTTCCATCAATAAAATCACCCAACTATAAATCAAAATCTATGCATGCATTTAAAATATATCACACGTAAAAACATTCACCTTCTCTTGAATGATGGACTCCTCACCTTGCAATTTCTGGCGACCAATGACTGCAACGAGTGTTTCTTCTTCTATCATATCAGCATCATCAAATGCAAAATCAATCTACAACATATAAACTTTGTATAGTCAGAATTATTCACATCAGTGAGAAGTTCTAATAACATCTCTAACACCAGTGCAACTAATTCTCATGAGAATTTTCATTCCATTTTCACTTCAAAAATCAAGTTACAAATTAATCTCGCTTGTAAATAACCACCAAAATCAAGTTTCAAAACTTTTGGCCACATCTAAAATCCCAAACAGTGTACTTAATTTGAAATTTTCTAAAAGCTATAGTCCTTCATTGAGGAAAAAAATAAAAAGGTATGGGAATCAAATATGTTTAGAACTACAATTATCAATATCCCAAAAGAAGACTTCAATAGGTGGTTAGAGTTTTTGCACACTTGATAAGTTTCTTCGTATTGATCTAGCGGGATTCCTGCCTTTGCTGCTTCACTAGCACTTGTTACAGACCTGCAGAAAACATAAAGGCAAGTTATGCATTTGAATGGAGAGAGGGATGGCAGCATAAAGGCATAAATAACATTGAAGAACAAAGATTTCAGAAAAAAACATGAGGCTCTAAAGTCTAAACAATCTGCAATATCAGTTTGAGTGTCCATATTCAACCCAAAGTTCAAGTTGCTGGGTGGCAAGCCCTTTTACATCATTACAAAATCAGCCAAGTCATCCTTGTTAAGAGTGATGGGGTATAGTCTTAATAAAACCCGAGTTCAAGCATGAAAAGAAACAAAAACAAAAAGTGGAATGAGAAGAGTAGTGTATCAGAGTGCTGTGCGATTATTTACATTGGGAGGAAAAGTAAATACAGCAGAAAACCAGGCAAGGTCTTCTATTATTGGTAAAACATGACCATTGCTTGCGTGAAGTACGGTTCCATAGGTACAACAGTGAACGCAATGACTTGCTAGAATTGTTCAAAAAAGAGAAATTCATTTGCTAGATGCATGAACATATGCGAAAGCAACCACCATTGAAAGAGTGATGGAAAAATACAAACTCACATGGGTATGCCTACTATATCTCTTATGGCACCTGCACGAAGTTGCCGACCCAAATATTGTATAGCCATAGCTGAAGCATTTCCAGACCCTAACCCAATAACCATGCCACTTTCTATGTATTCATCAACCTAGAAAATCAAGTAACAAATTAATCTCGCTTGTAAATAACCACCAGCAAAGCAGTCACTCGTAAAGGAAAGTGAGTAAAACTAGAACACGCGAAAAGGGGAATGAGAGTTTCTGCCCACATTCAATTTGCAAAACTCCAAAGAAAAGTTTATTACTTTCTTGTTTCATAGCGTAGTGTTTGCAGTATAAAGAACAATTCTCTTTTTCATAGTTCACCTTTGTGGTGGTACATGCTAACCAGAAACCAAAATGAGAGAAATGCACAAATCTATAGCACCATGTCATCATATAAATTGATTACTGAAAATTATAGGATTCAGTTCAGCATTTCAACAGGTTATACTTCCTAACAGAACCCAACTATAAGAACACATCTAACTGCTGAAAAAAATGCAGAAAATTCATACAAAAATCCAAATGAGGCAACGAAAAAAAACCCAGAAGAATTAAGCTCAAAGGATGTAATAAAATGGAAAATCATGTACAGTGTGCTTGGCTGCTTGGAGGAGAAGAGAGCTGTCGGCAAGACTACTACTTGCTTGAATGATTGGGAAAGAAAGCCTCTTGCATGTCCATGGGAATGGTGTGGCAGCTCTTGGATTTAATTTGCTTTTGAATTGATAAGGAGTGGAGAAGAAGACAGTTGTTGACATTGCAGTTGCGGAAGCCATTCTTCTTGACTCTCTTTCGCTCCCCTGTTATCCCTTTCGTCTGGTTTCAAATGGATTTTATTTGTTCTCTCTTTTGCTGCCACAACAAGAGCCTGAAAAACAAGGGGACAAATTCAATTTTGTCATCCAACTTCGTTTTCGAGCCCAAAAAAGGACATGGACACTAAGGCTGCGTTTCATAACGGAATTAATTCTGTTTGGAGTTATTTCTGTTTTTCAAATTTTTCCATCTGGAGTTATTTCCGGAATTATTTCTGTTTTCCAAAATTCTGTTTCACAGCTACAGTACGTTTTCTGTTTTCCAGCCTTCATTTTTCAACCTTAGAAAACTCAAAATCGTATTCAACTAACAACTATTTCTTACTTTTTTGAAAAAAAAACTACTACTATTATTAAATCAATTTTATTTTCATTAAAAAAGAATGCTAATGTTATTTTTTTGTTAAGATTAATAAACTAAATAGTAGCCCATTTTAAGTTTATTAAAAAATCAAATATAAGTATGGTAAACATATTCATGTTTAGATTCAAAAGCACAAGTCATTTAAGGGTTGTTTAATTTTTGGAAAATTTTTGAAAAATTTTCTAAAAATTGGAAATATTTCCAAAATCTGTTTCACAGCAACATTTTCCCAAATGGGAAATTTTCAGAAAAATTCCCAGTTCTCCAATTACTATTCAGTTTTCCAGAATTAACACTACAAATTTGGAAAATTCTGGAAACGTCGTTTTTGAAGTTTTCCAAAAAAAAAATTCAAATTTTTTTTTTTTTTTAGCTCAACCGATCCATATTGTTAACATAAAAAAGAAACAATGTTATTTTGGACATTTCTACCCTCATAATTTATAAATATGCTAAATCTATTCACGTTAAAGATCAAATATAAATATAATAATTTCGTTCATGAAAATAAAATACATGTCTTGAATTATTTGTTCATGACGTGAATACAACAAACTCGAAATCGTATTCACCTAAAATCAAGTATAAATATAATAATTCCGTTTATGAAAATAAAATACATATAAAATAGTCTTGAATTATTTGTTCATATTCTAACAATTATTATAATGAGACCATAATTGATTTGCAATATCTTCTCTAACGCCATTCATTAGTTGCTGTTGGGACATATCCACTTGAATACCTTCTTGCGTCACATTAGCTTCGTTCTCGTATAAATTTTGCTGACCTTCTGTACCATATTCTGTGAATAGGTGATCAGCTCTATCTTCCATTCGAATAAAGTTGTGTAGTGTACAACAAGCTAGAGGTATTTGCCTCGGACGATGAAGAAGATAATTTGGAATGGACTTTAAGATTGAAAATCTAGCCTTCAGAACGCCAAAAGCCCTTTCAATCACATTTCTCAATGAGGAATGTCGATAGTTAAACAATGCATATTTTCTTGTTATCCTTCCTCATCCACGAAAATAAGTGTAATTTTCTCGTTACATATAAGTGTAATTTTAATATGAGCTCATTTAATTGATTTTTTAAATATCAGTATGGTAAACATATTCATGTTTAAATTCAAAAACACAAAGCCATTTAAGGGTTGTTTAATTTTTGGAAAAATTTTCAAAAATTGGAAAATTTTCCAATTATCCAATTACTATTCAGTTTTGGAAATAATTCCAAAATTAACACTACAAATACTCCAACTTTTGGAAACACCATATTTGATGTTTTCCAAAAAAAATTTCACTTTATTTCCAAAGTGGGGTCTACAGGTCAACTTTACTCTCTCTCATCATTTTTAATTTTTCTTTCATACAAAAACTCAATCTTCTTACTTAATACTTTGAACAAAATAAATTAAAAGTTACAAAAACATAATCTTCATCTCAAGATTAGTAATTATATATCCACTTTTCTTATTTTTCTTAATATTTTATAAATGGGTTTTAAACTTATTTAGAATTAATTTAGAATTTTTTTCCCGCCTAAAATACTCCCTTCAAACTAATATTTAAAAAATGGGTCTTATGACGTGGCGGGATGGGATTGGTTTTCCAAATGGAAAATTTTGGAATTAATTTCATTTCCAGAAAAATATTGTTGTGCAACAGATTTTGGAAATATATCCAGTTTTGGAAAATTTTCAGAAAATCCCTGTAAGTAAATTCAGAATGGAATTTTCAAAAAATTCTCCGTAATTAAAAAACAATGAAAAAAAAACTACTACTATTGTTAATTCAATTTTATTGTCAACTCATTTAATTGATTTTTTAAAATTAAAAGTAAATTCATATTTATTAATTTGCAAAATCACAATGAGAAAAGTGACTGAACATTAGTTAATTAAATCATAATTAATTAAACCATTGGTGCGCCACATACCATAAAATTTCTTATAAGACGGTTGGTTATTGAATTTTACTCGTATGGTTTTAATTAGGAGTATTAGTTAGTTCAATATCAATTATGAAGTATTTTTATTACAATTTGTATCAATCTACATATTAATCATCAAAATTACGAGGGTAGACATGTCTAAAATAACATTATTATTTTTAGATTAACAATATAAATTTATTGAACTAAAGTAATAAAAAAAAAATTGGAAATGTTTTCCAAATGGAAATATTTCCGAAAATTTGGAAAATATTTTCCAAATGGAAATATTTCCAAAAATACTACAAATTATTTAATATTAGGAGTGAGTGAGTCCTATGTGTATCTATTAATTTTATTTTTTTAAAATGAAAAATTATTAAATATATTCTTTACATATAAGTGTAACTTTAATATGAGCTCATTTAATTGATTTTTTAAAATTAAAATTGAATTCATATTTATTAATCTGCAAAATCAAAATGAGAAAAGTGACCGAACATTAGTTAGTTAAATCATAATTAATTAAGCCATTGGTGCGCCACGTGCCATGAAATTTCTTATAACACGGTTGGTTATTGAATTTTACTCGTATGATTTTAATTAGGAGTATCAGTTAGTTAAATATCAATTATGAAGTATTTTTATTACAATTTGTATCAATCTACATATTACAGTAATTTTCAAAATTACGAGGGTAGACATGTCTAAAATAACATATATATTTTGTTTAGATTAATAATATGAAGTTATTGAACTAAAGTAATAAATAAAAAAAAATTTAAAATTTGGAAAATATTTTCCAAATGGAAATATTTCCGAAAATTTTCCAAAATGGAAAATTTTGACTGTGAAACAGATTTTGGAAATAATTCCAGTTTTGGAAAATTTTCAGAAAATTCTCCGTAACTAAACAGCACCTGTGTTTTTTTTTTAAAAACAAAATTCCCTAGTTTTAGGTGGTGTTTAGCGTTTAGGTTCTGCGACAGGAAGCTCTCGGAACGAAAAGTCAAAGGTGGGCGTTTGACAATTGTTGGCAAAGTGGGCTTCTCTCAGAACCGGTTTTTGGCCATTTTCGGCCACTTTCGGAGAAGCTCCAATGGCAAAAGCTTCTCTCTCTCCTGTTTTTTTTTTTCATTTTAATTTCATTTTTTTACTTTATATAATATATCAAAATAAATTAAAAATTATCACAATAAAATCTCCATCTAATTCTAGATCCACTTTTTCTATTTTTATTAAATTTTTAGAAATGAGTTTTATACCATTTAATTGTATTTTTTTTAATTATTTATTTTAAAAATAGATTAATTTAAATAATTTATATTAACAATATTTGAAATAGAACGGTGACTTTTATAGTCATTTTACATTCAAATTATAATTTTCCCACAACACTTTTAAAGAAATGTTTACCAAACACCTCAGGTATCTCACAGCACTTTTTAAAAAAGTTCTTTTTTCCACATAATTTTTCCCAAAACACTTCTCGAACCAGAACCGGAACGCCAAACAGAACCTAGCGTAATTTGTGAAGGTTTCTGTGACGTTGCATAGCATGTCAATAAAATATAAACGCTATAATTCAAAGGACTGATCCGTGAAATCAGAAACGACCAATACTATCATTTACATGTCCCCACGCATTCTCTTTTTGTCTCTTTAAATTTCTTTTCTATTTTCCTCTTATTTGACTTTATCAACGGCCACAACGATTAATTACAAAAAAAAAGAAAAGAGAATAGGGTAAGGAAAATTACCCAAAAAAAAAAAACTATAATTTGCTATTTTTTTCTACTTAGATACAAAAGCCCCTTGTATTATAGTCGAAAATGCGTTAGATTGAATCGATCTAATTTTTTATGGTTTTTAGTTTTTCTATCCGGTCTGATTCGATTTTTATAATTATGAAAAAAAAACCCATGCCTAAATCCTTTCCTTGGAAACTGTTTCAAAAAAAGAAAAATCATTTCCTAGAAAACAAGAAACATTAGGAGTTACTATTAATTTTGGAACACCAGTTTCATGTTCGTGATGTCATGATGAGTATTGGCATCCAAAGTCTTGGATATCATTTTCGTCTTCCAGTTTTCAAACATGTAGTACAAAATTACAAGTGGTGCTTCTAATTATGATGTTTTTTTTTTGTCATAATGACAGCTTTATTTGTGCATGAGATAATAATGTATTTCTTTCCCTGAAAAGGAATTAATAGAAAAAAGCATTTTTAAATTTTTTTAATGATTTAAAAAAGAGAAATATAATTATACTAGTACTGGTGGTGCATACAATCACATTCACAGCAGAAAGAAGAGGGACACATGAACAAGAAAAAACCAAAAGAAACCGTTTTATTGGCAATTTTCGTTTTTTAACTTTTTATTAAACAAAACGTTCATATTCACAGCACCCAAGAAAGTTGCAGATTCTTTTGTAATTTTATATGCTGTACAGTGCTCGCTCCCTTTATTATCTCAGCTGAAAAGTGGAGAAGTGGAGAGCACTGAGCAGCCACTGACTGAGAGAGCAAAACCCTCTCCTTTCCTTTCTTTTCTTCTCACCATTTCCACCTCTTTTCCATGGAACAAGCTTGATGGGTGTTGCTCCTCCCATCTGTTGTTCAAATCCCACAGAAAAGGTGTTTGCTTTTCTGGGTTTTTCTTCTGCTTCTGCAATAAAAAGGCTGGTTCTTCGTAGTGGAACTGCTCAAGAACAGTTCCTGCAGTTGGGTTGCTGAGAAAAAAAGGGGAAAGGGTTCTTGTTTTGGGTCTGCACTACAATTATAAGCTTCCTTTGGAGAAATGGAAGGCTTGCATTCAATGGTGGTGGTGGTGGTGGTGCTCTGTTTAGGAATGCTAGTGGTGGGCTCCTTGTGCCAGGATGATTCAAACACTACAAGTGTTGCTGTGTACATTGTAACTCTTAAACAAGCTCCTGCCTCTCATCTCTATATTGAAGAGCTCAACAAGGAAACTAATGTATTCAAGCATGGCGGTACAGCTAAACCGCACAAACCTAGGTAAAGTTCTTTGATTTCGTTTGGGCCTCCTTTTTATTTTTTATTTTAAGTGTTGGCTATGGTTTCTTGCTTGCTCAGTTATGTTCTGGGTTTTCTGGTCTCCTTTTTGCCCTTCTGGAGGGCCCAAGCAAAGGACTTTGGCAAATGCTGGAGTGAAAAGTTTCTTCTACTCTTACCAAATTGTCTTTTATGTGGTCTCTTGTTCTTTTACTGTGGGGTTCCTATTGAAAATACTGTGTTGATAGGAAATTTTGCAAGTATGTGCTTGTCATGTCTTTCTTTTCTTTTTTTCTTATCCAAATAACCAAGTTTTTTCCTCATCTCAGTTTTACTTTTCATGATACTGACGAGCTTTGGGATCATTTAGGATAAAAAATGATTATGCTTAGGAATAAGATTTGTGCTTAGGATTAATTACATGTGCATGATTTACATATCATACAAGTGATTTGTACATAATTAACCTCTTTGAAATTCTCCCTCGTCTCTGGAAGTTTTCATATTTTTGGCCTTTCAGTATGTTTGGCCAAATCGAGAGAATCCTTATTAATCATGCTTTTGATGACTCCTTTTTATATCTAGGAATAATTCGACATCAGTTCGGAGTTCTAGTTCGTATATAGCTCGTGTTCATAATTCATTATTGAGGAGGGTGTTGAGGGGGGAGAAATATCTGAAGCTGTACAGTTATCACTACTTGATTAATGGGTTTGCCGTTCTTGTAACCCCTGCACAGGTATGTATAAAGCCCTTATTCATTATCATGGTATAACCATAATTATGCTGGTACATTTGTAGTGACATCATTAGTAATTTGGTAATTGCATCTTTTGACAAAAGATCCTTTAAAAATCTTTAATAATGATAGCTGTCTCCATTTATGTGATGTTGCCTTTTAGCACCACAATGCTCATAATAACCTTTTCCATTTGTAATAGAAAATTGTTCTAACTTGGTAACATTAATAACTCGGTCCTTATCCTGGTTATTGCGGTGAATTTCTAAGGCGGACAAGCTCTCAAGGAGAGGAGAAGTAGCAAATGTGGCATTGGATTTTTCTGTTAGAACTGCAACAACCCACACTCCACAGTTCTTGGGTTTGCCACGGGGGGCATGGGCCAAAGCAGGTGGATACGAAACTGCTGGTGAAGGCATTGTGATTGCATTCATCGATACTGGCATTGATCCAACACACCCCAGTTTTGCTGATGATGCTTCTGAGACATCTTATCCAGTCCCTAGTCATTTTTCTGGCATTTGTGAGGTTACTCGAGACTTCCCATCTGGTTCATGTAATAGGAAGCTCATTGGAGCCCGCCATTTTGCTGCATCTGCAATTACTAGGGGAATTTTCAATTCATCCCAGGACTATGCTTCACCATTTGATGGTGATGGCCATGGCACGTAAGTGTTGTTTCACATTTGTTAATGATTATACTCATGCAGACTATTTGCACACTCTCACTACTGTTGTCGTTATACTGACTAGCACTATATATTCCTCACTCTTCTTTTATCAAAGGTAGGTCAGTCTGGCTGCTCTTTCTATGTTTTAAGAAACGACTTGTTATATTGTTCTGTTGAAAAATGAGTGGATTAAGGAAAGCACATTTAGAACAACACCTTTGCCCTGCCAATTTGGTCATTACTTAGGAAATCGTGATCTAAATTTCATAACTCAAGGAACTGTGAATCTAATAGCCCCAAAAGGTAAAAATGAAAGGAAAAAAACTCAGTGCATAATGGTTTATTGTGTAAATGTTTTTTGTTCTCGTTGGTGACACATTTTGATAATTTTGTATATCAGTCATTCCTGACAAGTAGCAATTCACAAGCAACTGTCTCTGCAATGATTTATTTTTTAGGCTTGTAATATTTGGAAAATACTGCTTATACAACCTTTTATTGGCTGCTGATGAATGCGTTTACATGAACATGATTGTTGTTAAATGGTTCCCATAGTTATGCTGATGCATCAGACTTGTTTTCCATCGTATCCATTTTCCTTTTGCCCCCTAACTTTTTAAAGCAGATTTTCCTACAAGTAGTATCATCATGCATTTAAATGACAGGTAACTGTCTGTTTCATGGCTCTGGTTGTTGGACCGTGCACCACTTTAAGATGAAATATTCGAATTATATTGAAATGTTTTATTGCAGTGATCCATCTTTTAAATTGCAGCTCTAGATTAAACTCATTATATTTATTGTCTTTTTATGGTGTTTCCTATTACATATAAATCATAATGATCAATTACTGCATGGATTGAGGCTGATGAATCTTATTTTTTATATCCAGGCATACAGCATCTGTTGCTGCCGGAAACCATGGGATCCCAGTTATAGTCTCTGGACATCACTTTGGAAATGCAAGTGGAATGGCTCCCCATTCACAGTAATGCTATTTCTATTCTAAAACTACATATTTACTAGATAGTATGAGAAATTCCCCGTATAAGTAATGCAAATTATAGTTGATTTACCGTTGAGAATCCGAACTACCAAGAATATACTGATGCATTGTAGTACTGCATATTCAGATTAATTATAGTACATCTCAATCTCCTTTCCTTGATATGGAATTTGTGCCTAAATTACTCATTGCATGCTCATCTTTTCCAGTGTTGCTATTTACAAGGCATTGTACAAGAGTTTTGGAGGGTTTGCTGCTGATGTTGTTGCTGCAATAGATCAGGTAAATACAGTTTGTTTTGTCTGTCTGTCTGTCTTGTAGTGTTTTACTTTTCTGTTTCGCATCTGATAATCACATGTAGATACAAGTAGGTGAAAACAAAAGCTGCATTTGATGGAATTCTAGAATATAGTTTATCAATGCGTCTGCTCTTGTGGATCTGTTATGATTTTTAGCCTTTATACATTGAGTGACAATTTTTTTGTTATACATCATACCTTTATGGCATTTGATCTGGTAGAGAATTGTTCTGCTTGAAGTTCTTCTGGGGCTAAACTGGAAAGCCTTTCTGCCTTTACCTTTCCAGTAAAGTTGGAAATACAAGATTGCTCTTCTTTATTGAATTATTCAGTGTTAAGCTGTCTTTAAATTACTTCAGTTATCGAACTCTATCAGTGAACAGAAGAATTAGGCAGAGCATCTCCGAGCTATTGTTTCAATACAACTGTTCAAATGCCTTTTAACAGTTAAATTAATATAATTAATTCATTATGATTTTTCAGGCAGCTCAAGATGGTGTTGACATTATAAGTTTATCGATTACTCCAAATAGGCGACCTCCTGGTATTGCAACATTCTTTAATCCCATAGACATGGCCTTGCTCTCAGCTGTGAAAGCCGGAATTTTTGTGGTGCAAGCTGCTGGCAATACTGGTCCATCGCCGAAGAGCATGTCTTCCTTTAGTCCATGGATTTTCACTGTTGGTGCTGCTTCTCATGACAGAGCCTACGCTAACTCTATAACACTCGGCAACAATCTAACCATTCCTGGAGTTGGACTTGCACGTAAGTTTTTCTTCCAAAGTTACTATTACTTTGTCTCTGTGTTTCTATGCAGATGATGCCATAATTATATTATACTCTGTTGATCTTCAAGTTATAAATAGGGGGAAACTACAATCATAGATAACACCAGAAGGGGTTAACAAAGTGATTTAAATCATATATATTAGAAATAACCATAAATCCACCCTTGTATTTGTACAAATTCTCAATTCAACCCTTCTATTTTTAAACACCTCAATTTGGCCCCTCAATTTCAAAAACTGAATCAATCTAGCCCAACCTCATTAAGTCTATTTGGATACACCATATTTCAAAACTAGCCTTTTCTTATATGGAACTCAATATCTGATGTGCCATCATCGTTGAAGTCAATAGTGTCAAAGAATCCATTAGATGAGATGCATGTGGCTACTAGATTGTAAAAAAATAGTTTAAATCAAAGTCCACAAAACAGGCTTTAGGGCGCTGGGACAAATTGAGTCAAATTTACAAATTTAAGGGTTGAATTGAGACAACTTAAAATAAAGGGACTGAATTGAGAATTCAAAACAAATATAGGGGTTATTCCTAAAAATTATTCACATTAATCAAAGTCCTTGGTTGGGTACAGGGGAAATGGATCCTGGTGAATGAATCATTGTTAAGTTTTGAAATGCAAGTGGACATAAGGCAAAAGCTTAGAATCTTTTTTTAGATCTTATAAAGGTATCCTTGAGCCCACAGTGCCAGGATTAATCATGTTCGCACCGGGTGGACCACTAAGGGGTGAAGTTCTCCCAACAATGTAATTGTTCCGTACACCGGGATTGAACTAGTGGCCTCTTGCTTAAGGGGATGAGAGTGCTGAACCACTCTCACCTATTGATAATGGTTCAAAATCTGGCTTTACATAGAAAATGAATTGAACGAGCAACAATTAAGGCTAATACACCCAAAACTAACATGGTTATAAGAGAACAAAAGAGATCAATTTTATATGATTTGTGGAAAAACCTAACACAATTTTCTCTTGTTCTTTTTATTTGATTTGAATCTGTGTGCTAGGGAGTACGGAAACAAAAAAATTAATATAATTTATTTGTTTTAAAATATTCTACTCTAAAATAATTAGATAACTAAAACTACAAAATTTGGGTTTTGACTATCTAATGGCAAAAACCTTCTAAATGGAAACAAGGAATAGTGCATTTGTATGTTTGAGGCATATGCAAGGTCTGACAATAGTCAACACCGCACCAACTAAAGAAATAAAGATATACTTTATTATTAATTATTATTTTCATTTCTTACTGGAGAGAACCTTGTCTAAAGCATTACTAGAATTAACATTAAGTTGGACCACACTTGGTGGATTTCCTAGCTTAGGAATAACCAGAAGAATTTTCTATTTACAAGAAACTCATGAATGCTTTGATTTTTTACACTCAAAGTAGTTTCTTTTTGTACTAAGTACTAACTACGTAGTCAAACTTTCGATTACGGTGGCAGATGCAAAATAAGTGCCCATTTTGTAGTGGAATGTATTTAATTCATCTTACACCATTTGTACATGGCTATACTACTACTTATAATATACTTCATTTTTCTTCAGCGGGAACAGATGGAGATACTGTGTACACACTTGTTTCTGCCCTGCATGCCTTGACCAGTGACACAAATGTTGCCTCTGACATGTATGTGGGTGAATGCCAAGACTCCAGTAACTTCAATCAGGATCTTATCAAAGGAAATCTATTGATCTGTAGCTATTCAATCCGGTTTGTGCTTGGGCTATCCACCATCAAACAATCCTTGGAAACTGCAAAAAACCTTAGTGCTGCTGGTATTGTGTTCCACATGGATCCTTTTGTGATTGGTTTTCAGCTTAATCCTATTCCAATGAGAATGCCTGGCATTATAATTCCATCACCAGATGATTCCAAGGTGATGAGTTAATGAATTTTTTTTTTTTGGTTTTTTTTTTACATTGTTAAAGTTCTTACAGTAACAAAACTATTTAGTGGGGTTGGTCCTTATGCATGTTGTGCATATCAGGCTTAAGCTAATACTGTATTCAGAAGTCAAGCGAATAAATTATATACAAATTAATATACGCGCCTGCTAACTCAGAACTTACTAGTGTGTTCTTGATTCTTGTGACAGATTTTGCTCAGATATTACAATTCATCTTTAGAGAGAGACAACCAAACAAATCAAATCATAAGATATGGAGCGGTTGCATGCATTTCAGGTGGAATAAAAGCTAACTACTCCAATTCTGCTCCCAAAATTATGTTTTACTCTGCTAGAGGACCTGATCCAGAAGACAGTTTTTTTGATGATGCTGATATTTTGAAACCCAACTTGGTAGCACCTGGAAATTCTATATGGGCTGCCTGGAGTTCTGTTGGGACTGACTCAGTTGAATTCCAAGGTATGATGAATGGAAGAACCACAGATAATCTAATTAAATACCATGAGTAACATAGCTTAGTTTAAGCATGCCTTACAGTGCGTTGACCCTCTAGGTGAGAACTTTGCAATGATGTCTGGGACAAGCATGGCTGCTCCTCATGTTGCTGGGCTGGCAGCACTGATTAAGCAAAAGTTTCCCAGCTTCAGTCCGTCAGCAATAGCCTCAGCCCTTTCCACAACAGCTTCTTTACTTGATAATAACCACAGGCCAATAATGGCTCAGCGTGCATATTCCAACCCGGACATAAATCAGTCTCCTGCAACGCCTTTTGACATGGGCAGTGGCTTTGTAAATGGGACTGGAGCCCTAGATCCGGGTCTGATTTTCGATGCCAGTAAGTAGTTCCGCCTATATTAGCACAAGTCTTTTTTCTTTTTAATGGTGTCTTAGTTATATGGTTCAGGAAGATGTGTAAATTGCTGCACTGATTATTAGCACTGCCTGTATTTTCTACTGAGAATCAACCTTTGGAAAATAAGATTCATTTTCCAATGGGATACTGATTGATTGAAAACTCTTGGGCCTTAAAGGTTAAGTAAAATTCTTTTTATTGAAAAGAAACTGATCCCATACTTGTGTTATAAACAAATTTACTCACTTCTAGAACAAACATAATTAGTGAAGGGGTCTGCCACTTTCACACTATGCATGAGGAGGAGGTTGTAACCTTGTTTTTGGTCCAATCAATTTCTGGTTTGTAACCTGCAGCGATTATCAGGGTCTGTACCTCTCAGAGTCGGGGTTTGGAAATACAGAGCAGAACTCTGTCAACGAGAGTCAGGGTTTGTAACCTGCGATGATTATCATTGCTAACATGATTATATACATATTTACTGTGTATCTCTCTGCCAATGATAGTCAGGGTCTGTACCTCTCAGAGTTGGGGTTTGGGAATACAGAGCAGAACTGTTAAATTTAGTCTTTAGTTTTTCAAACTTAGCATGACTAGAAAAGCTGTCTGGTCTTCTGTGGCCTTCAAATTGGTTATTTCCTAATGTTGGATACTGTATGAAGATAGATGAGGTTGGTGCATATAACGGGTGTTGTAGAACATTTTTCCATGAATATTCAAGAGGTCTGGTCTGTGTGAACCTTGGGCACTGTCATGTGCATGACCATGATTTATGTTGAGAGCAATTTCTGCAATTGTACAGGGTTTTTTTTGCCTGCTCTATGTGACTTGCTCAACGAAATTCTGTTTGCCCCATCTATATCTTGTAATTGATTCATTTTTCTTGAAATGAAAGATTTCTCTATGCTAACGGCCATCTAGCTTGCTTGTGAACTTGATTTATCTAATTACTGTTTCATTGTGAAAAGTCTGACTTTTCTACTGTACTTTGATTGGCAGGTTATGATGAATACATGTCATTTCTTTGCAGCATTAATGGATCTAGTCCCGTGGTCATGAATTACACTGGTGAGAATTGCTGGAGTTATAACTCAACCATCACTGGTGCTGACCTGAACCTGCCTTCTATCACAATTGCTAAACTAGAGCAGTCTAGGACTGTCCAAAGAACAGTGACGAACGTTGCCGGGAATGAAACCTACAGCGTCGGTTGGAGTGCTCCGTACGGAGTGTCTATAAAAGTGACTCCAACTCACTTCTCTATTGCCAGTGGTGAAAGGCAGGTTTTGAGCGTGTTCTTCGACGCGACCATGAACAGCACTAGCGCTAGCTATGGAAGGATTGGATTGTTTGGAAGTCAAGGGCACATTCTCAACATTCCATTGTCAGTTGTTTTTAAAATCAAGTATAATACCACTACTAATAGTTGAGGTTTGATTGAGAAACTGCATGCAGCTTCTTTTTTGCCACCCTTTTTTGTTGCATTTACTTTTGCTGTGTTTGTATTGTGCTTGAGTTGTATTAACCTATTTTTTCATTCATTCATGTAAATGTCAAAGCATTTGTAATATAATTATGAAGATAAAGATTAATAATTCTATGTTGCCTCTCATTTCATTTGAGATCCCTGTAAGTTACTGTTTTTTGTGTTGTTTTATCCATTGCTGGGGAATCTTCTCAAATTGATTTAAAATTTAATTTCTCTTATCTCAAATTGATTATATTTTGCTCTTGCTCTAGCTCTAATACTCGCTTCTTCATGCTTGTATTGCAAGACAGGCGAGCCTGCTATACATACACATCTCAAACAACCGTGTAGACCCAACTGAAAGATCGATTCTTGTAACAACAGATTTTAAGGCCCAGAAGGTTATTCTTTTTAAGACAAGCATGCTCATTTTATCCATTGCTGGGGAATCTTCTCAAATTGATTTAAAATTTAATTTCTCTTATCTCAAATTGATTATATTTTGCTCTTGCTCTAGCTCTAATACTCGCTTCTTCATGCTTGAAATGAGCATGCTTGTATTGCAAGACAGGCGAGCCTGCTATACATACACATCTCAAACAACCGTGTAGACCCAACTGAAAGATCGATTCTTGTAACAACAGATTTTAAGGCCCAGAAGGAAGGCAAACAATAACGCGCTCTCAATTATACATGTAACACATGAAAACTTGTCAATTCGCCATACAAATATCACACTAATCCATCTGAATGGGAAACTATGTTAGGTCATTCTCATCCAGTGCTTCCTCTTCCTCCTTCCCAGCATCAGTCTTCAATGCACTCACATCGCCGGTAGGTAACTTTCTTGCAAGCTTGATGATCTGCAGCAAATAGACATAATATGCTGGTCAAATAACACTAGCTGAATATTTTATGTTTTGATAAGTCAAAAGTAGGACTTAAACTCGAGACCCCAGTGGTACTTTACCACCAGCAGACAACCAATCACTTATAACGTATGATCTCTTCGGGGAATAAAAAATTATAATTTCACTTTATTAATATGCATATTCATCTCAAAGTTTTATGAAGTTGGCAGCAATCATTGACAACAACATGTTTGCCTAGTGAAAAAACAATCAAGTCCCGCAATGGAAAACCCTGCTTGCAAAAGTAGGAGTGCATGTCATAACAGGTTTAGCACATCAATAGACTTCGGCAATTCAAACTTCACAACACTAAACGACAGTCTCCAATTTACGATATGAACTAGGAGATGCTGAACAACATTATTCTTTAACTAGATGGAAAACAAGTACCCTTGATGAGTCAAAATCAGCAGGGGTGACTTGCAAATAAAGCCAGTTGATCAAAATTAAGAAGGAATCACAGAAAATAAACAAAAAACTAAATGATATAGGCACATTAAGATTTATTCAACATCGTTTTACGCGTGAATAAGCACAAGCTTGGACCCTACAGCATTGCATCAAGGGCTAGGCATGTTTCAACAAATAAGGTGAAAACAGTTTGAAAAATTTACCACATGATCAAGGTTTGAAATAGTGCTGGACTGAGCCAAACGTTTAATTTCTTCCACATCACCCTCTGAATAAGCAGAAAGAAGTTTACTAGCAGAACGACACTGATCACTGCTCAAAAATGCATCAATCCTGCAAATAGAAATAAGCAGAGAGTCAAATCATTAGAGACCACATTTCAACAAATAAATAGGATAATACACACACACAGACTACTTGTAGCACTTAGCTCAAGCAACCTTCTATGTAATTTTAGAGAAACAAAGCATGGCCTAAAAATAATTCAAACCATCTCACACGTGTCCAACTTATTCAAACGACAAATTCTGCTTAAACTTATTGTCTTACA